>JAYESA010000020.1:89724157-90346657 GCA_036927795.1 Iris macrosiphon | reverse complement strand
GGAGCAAGTTGAGAGGTGTCGTTATGTTTGTTTGGCTTATCGTTCGAAAAGATTTTGGTTGCATCAATGGAGTAGTTGGTTGTTAGACCAGATTGGTTATATGGCATGTTGTGAGTAGAAATATTGGATGAGAATGGAACGTTGCATGAGTTGCTCGTGTAGCGAAGGCGTTGGACGGAGTTTGAGTTTTGGCTAAGAATATCAGAGAGCATTGCACAATTTGCTCGTGCGGCACATGTGTTTAGAAGATTTGAGCAGTGGCTTAAAATATCAGAGAAAGCGTTGCACGAGTTGCTTGTACGGCGAATGTGTTGAACAATTGGGTATTGTCTTGGATTATTTGGAAGAGATCGTTACACGAGTTGCTCGTGCAGCGAAAGTGTCGGGTGATTTGAGAAATAGTTGGAAGTATCAAGAATGGAACAAGGCACAAGTTGCATCGAGTGAGATCAACAGAAGAGTTAGATGGTTCATGTATTGGCTGAGTTTTCTGTCAGACTTTGATTTGTAAATGGCAGGATCATGCAGAATGGATAGCTTGAACGGATCTTGGATTAGTGCAAAGAAGTATGATGCAAGGAGTGACTTGAATCTGATTGGTAAATGGTATACCCCTTAGTAATCGTAGCGTTGGAATGTTTTGGATGGACAGCAATGGAATTGCCGCAACGGATAAGGATAATAGAAATAGAACTTGGTTTGTATGAATCGCCTGAGTTATGTTTCAGAAACTTGGATAAAGCAAGTGTTGAGTTGTGGTCGACAAGATTGCCACGGAATAGTTGGTTCGAAATAGACGTTCGTTGACGCAGAGTACAACTGGCACGAGAGCGACTCTATTTCTAAGTGGTATATGTTTTACGGAGTGGTGCGCACGTTGAAAATATTCAGAACAAGATAAGCGATAGGTTTTCTCGCATTGTGTCAGAAAGTGGTACAACAGAGTTTGACTCAGGTATTCTTCTTCGATGTGTTAGATTTGAGCGATCAGGAACGGACTCACATAAGGAAGTTTCGTTGGACGAGAACGGAACAACCAATAGAACGAGTGTTTGAAATTCGAAGGAGTAAAGCGGACCAAGTATTAGAAACAAGATGAGATTGAACAGATGGAAATGTGAATATCATAGTTCGCGTGCGCGATTTGGAAGTTCGGTGGAGCACTCATTGATGCAAAGAGAAAGTTAAGCATAAGGAACAAACAGTTGGGACACGCATGCACGAGCGATGGATGTATCGAAGAGTAACGAGCACGGACTATAGATTTTGGCAACTCAAGGGAGCATTGGTCAAGCAGAGGAACACGTTTGATTTTGACAAAGCAGTGCGATAGAGTCGCACAAACTTGAAGGACTTCGGATATTAGAGCTCGAGGAGTTTGACTCAGAGTTTAGCAAAAGCAAAATTGATGAAACGGTGCAACGATGGTGGACAAATTTTTTGGAAGACGTGAACGAGCATAAGACAAGTCTAGTTGATCTTAAGTCAGATTGAAAGTTAACACTTGTAGTATCGAGACGGACATAGCACAACGAGATGATTAAAGTGGAAGTAATAGTGCATCTGAGATTAGTGTACAAGTCATCGTAAGCGTGTGGATGAATCAAAATACGGATAAATTAAGATGGTGCTAAGGAAGTGGAGTGCGAACAAGGATGGTGGCGGATGAACTTTTGAAGATAGCAAAATGAGAGAGCAACGGTGAAGCAAATCAGGGTACCGCTCGAGCGAGTTGGACGTACAGTGTTAGAAGCATGACGTATGGATAAGAAATAGAGCAAATCATTAGATTTTAGAAATTGTTGCAAGTGATAGTGCGAGAAGTTGAGCAAGATGGTTTAGAATTTTGATGGATTCAGGACAGAACGACGGAGTAATGGAAGACGGTTTCAACGAGCGTAGTTCGACGATTAGTGGCTTGGATAGATAGTAAGACTCTAGGTAGTTAGACGGTAGTTAGTTAACAAATGCGTCAGAGGTAGTGCATGAAGTGCTCGAAATCAGAAGTTTGTTCGGATTGGATGGTTGGGTTATGGCTCAGATTTGTAGAGAAGATATAGCACAGTTCATAGTAACTGTCCATCGTGATGACTTACAATTATCGAGCGTAGCTTCGGGACAACTGACCCTAGGGACTTGACCGCCAAATCAAAATAAATAATATAGAACCATAAAATGACCCTTGAGGTGACGTATTTGGGGATGCGTCGAGGGTGGATGTGAGTGGTGTATATTGGAGATAATTCTAGGTGACTGCGTGTTGGATTCGATAGATCCTTGGAATAGCCTTCAGCTGAAGATGCAGCAAGAAGATCGAAGCGATGGTGAAAATAGCCTAAGTCAACTAATGAGATTCGGAGTCACAAATTTTTGAATATGGAATCGCCTCTGACTCATCGTGCCCCATAAGGGAATAACATTCATATAAATTGACGAATGTGTAACTAGCTTCGAGAAGTTAAAGGCACGGCTCGTTCAAATCAGATCCTTGCACTACCGAATGGGACAGATGTGCCTCAGATCTATAAGATGAAATCAGACTTGGTTTATGGTACGTGCTCATGCAGATGACGAAGGTGATATCCAGGTGCTTCGAGGCAATGAAAGCAGCACAAAAAACTATTTCATGCGCAACCTAGAAATTGTGGCGATTATGTCTACGTTGAAATCGTGGCGACACTATCCCTATAGCATAGTGGCAAAATATTCGTGGATCACATGAACCCCAATATAGGTGTTCACCCAGAGAGAAATTGAGTTTGCAAGCATGGATGTTGGGCCGAGCTGATGTAAGAGTTAGTACGATATTTGGCAAAGTCGCCTAGCTGGGGTAGCATCAGATGTGGTGATTATTCGGAGCATGAAGATGATATTTTTGAGATAATGTTTGCGAGACATTGTGCGATTGAAGTCAAGTTAGAGTTTGGTTAGTTGAACTCGGATGATGCAAATGAGAATTCAGAAATAATCATTGCGCTTGGGATGCGCAAGGACTTGGAGCGTGCGTAGTTTGGATTATCGCTAGAGAATGGATCAAGCTGAAACACGAACTGATTTAACTCAGGTAGAGAGATCGTCAGTAGGGAATCATCGTATTTGAGAATAACGCTTGTGCGAACGAGTTGTAGGATGATCGTTAGGATTGGTTCAGTAGAGAGTGAAGTGATGAATATCTCGGACATTAGGATTCCCTTGTAACTTGTCCAAATTCTCTATCTCTAAGCTCGACTGAATTACATGTATTTCGGGGACGCCTTAAATATGTGTATGATCCAAACTAAGCGATATGTTGAATTCGAATTGAGCTACAAGGATGATGTTGAAATATGGAATTTGTGTGAGCATTCGGCGCGAAGCAAAGATGATGAGTCTGAATCAGTAAAGTATGAGTTACTTAGAGCAGTGTTTATGAAATGGGCAAGCAGCATACGAGATAGGAATATATATTGGTTTGGTTCGAGGACGAACCTTATTCTAAGTGGTATATTATGTAATGCCCCGCACCTGCTTGGTGCATTACGCTGAGATTTGGAATGGAAGAAGTAATGATTCAAGTTGATTTTTTCGTGCAGATGGTGTACATAGTTCAGTGCAATCAAAGTGGTGCCTCGCATCAGGTTGAGGCATGGACATCGTGCAATGGAATCAGGTGTTCGTATAGAGCAGTGCATGGATAGTGGGATTGGAGCGATAATGCAGTCTTCCTTAGTTCGATCGGTCGGATGAATTGGAGAGCACGGCATGCTCACACAGTCATACCAATTGAGTAGATCATGCTTTGTATCGGATCACGAATTCAAGGGATCGACCGTATCAGCAAGGCAGAGTGCTAATGGATCAACTTGGAGAGTGGACTGTCCCTTCTCCTCTACTCCATCATGCCTAATAATATTGAACACACGTAATGGTTTGAACACTTAGTCTGGAACAATAGAATCACCGCACTGTGGCGTGCATAGAGTGTGTATCATTTGGTTGGATAGAATTTATGGGTTGAGTTAGACTTACGTTTGGACAATTAGAGCTTGAGTGGATCATCTTGGTTGGAGAAGCGAATGTTTCATCGAGCGAGCTATCGTTCGTTGCAAACGAGTATCATGTTGGACGCTTTGTCAAGCAAAGCGTGTAGTTGTAGTTCAAAATGGGACAACTACATCGGAGAGGGTATTGTGCCATTGTTGGGGCATTATGCCACGGAGCATTCGGAGCGAGGTATTGCATCAATCGGAGCACTGCGCCGAGAAGTGACATGGTGCATAATGGAGATAATTAGAGAATGGTGCCTTAGGCTATAGTTGAAGAATGTTGCCTTAGGCTATAATTGGAGAATGGTTATGGTAATTATACAAATCGAGGTGAGTATCGTTTGGTAGGACAAGAAGGCTCGATTCTCTAGTCATACCTACATGGTGTAGTGCCCCGTTTTCTCTATTCGGGGAGCGCGGCTAAGAAATATTTGGTATCGTTCGATTGGGACAGATTGAATCAAGATTATTTTCTCGTTATGGATTGGTTTCTTTGGAATTATGTCTCACATTCAACGGATCGTACCTTAAGGAAGGACTCGGCGGCAGAGTCGAGAGGGGCCTTTCCGTTGCACTGGTTTCTTTGCTCGTTTTCGATATCGCTTGGTTGCTTTCTTGTTGGTGTAGTGACTTAAATTTTTCTTGAACAGTTTTGATGAATTTCATTGTCTTCGTTCTTTGGATTTCGTATTTCGTATCGAACCTTTGGAGATCGAAGCAGGAGATATTGATCATCTGTTGGTGCGTGCAGGTGACTGTATAGGCGATGCGCAAGCGGAGTCTTGAAGATCTCCCTTTTCTCTTTTTTTCGATTCACCAACTTGTGAGTGGCTTTACTTTGATTAGCGTCCTTCTTCCAAGTCTTCATTCCTAATAAATTGACTCATTTGTGCATTCTGATCAACGATACCATAAGAATAAAATTTAGTCAAGATAAAAGAAGAAGTAGAGTTGAAACAATTAATGCTGGTCACCTAAAGTCACTATACGATAACTTTGTTGTAGGCGTGTCTGCTATGAATATGCTTAATGTTGTTTCAGTTGTAGCTAGAACTCATTTATCTATAACTGTTCAATGGGTAGTGCAAGTTGAAAATATGATCATTGAGCAAGGTAGCCTAGACTATGGAAAATGCATGAAGTTCATTTACTTATATTGCTTTGAAGTGCTTCATTTGATAACTTAGTTTGTAGATGAGGCATGGTCAAGGACAACTTGTGCACAAGAGATGTCGTTCTATGAACAGTCGCCGGGGCACTGGGACCGCTTTGACCCGGGTAGAATAATTGCTAGTGTAGTCCTAGCATTGGATGGGTTCGTTCGTCCGCCAAGGGCTAGCTACCAATCTCTCGTTCGACCAATCTCTCGTTCGACCAAGTATTGTGATATGTATATTTAAAACTGTGCAAACTAACTATGTCTTCGTGGCAGGGAAGGCCATGGTAAGTTGTGTACATGTGGTTCAGACGGTGCAGGTAAAAGTTACCGAACGGTGGCACATTCTGTTATGTCCTTTTATTTTATTGCATATACATATATAAAAGATTAAACTATGGCAAGATAAAAAGATCATATAACAATAATGTTCCATGTTCACATGAATATAAATGTTGATTTGGTATATTGGGTTAGCTCGCCCTCACCGGTACTTTTCGAAGTACTGATCCTCGTTACAGCAGGTTCCCCGAGCCACGGCTACGCGGCGAGGAGCTGAAGCTTTCTCCAATCTTCCACTGATCTGCCGTGTTCGTGTTGTGACTTTTGGTTCGTGTTGTGACTTTTGAAGCTCAAGTACATAATCACAAGGAGTCCGCGCATACCTTTTGATGCTCCTAGGCGATGGTGCTAACTCGCACTCAAGGTGGTTTGCGCTTTTGAAATATTAGTAAGGGATGTAATGTACGGATCGGCTATCTCATTTTGCGTCCAAGTTTGTAAGCCCATGCGGCGTCCTTATTACTTTTGGGTCGAGAGTCTGTAACCAGATGTTCATTATCAATAAAAATAGAACTTTCTATAACTCAATGTGTGATATCTAATTTGCATACTCGGTTGCATGTGTTCTAAAATATATCATTATGCCTAGGCCTTGTGCACGCGCACCTTACGCGTGCACGGCATCACGACCGGGGGACGATTATCGATTTAGCGGAGATCGGGGCGTGACATATGGTTGGAGTATTGCATTGGTCACAGACAACCTATTGCGCACAGGGTTTGGTTTCCTCGAACGGGATAGGCTCCGGGGCACCGGGACCGTTCGGCCATGGAGAAAACAAATAGTAATGTGCTTTGAGCACGGATACTTGCAATTCGAGACCACTAGGCGGACTAGCTACTCAGCGCTGGATTGGGTCGAAATACAGTTGGATTAGTCCTTTATGGCTTAGTCAGTGACCTTCATATAGATATGATCGGTTTGAGATTGTTGGGTTCGAGTAGACGGCGAGCGGCCACCTTGTCTCGGACAATAGTATGCATATCGAGGATGAATTTTGTGACATGGAGGGCGATGTAGTTTGATAGATTCACACTTTGCTTCGGGTTTGAGTAGAACAAATTGCATGCCTAGTCTTATTTGAGTTGGATATAACTGACAGTATATTTGCTTAAGTTGAGTGATTGCATTCTTAAACTGCTTTACTGATTTTCTTAACATGTCATGTCTCTGCCATGAAATGAATCTAGATTCAAGTAGAAATCTCCATATAACTGCTTGCATTCACTATATATTTAGTGTCGGTTTAGACGAGTATATTACCCCGCTCACCAGTACGGATGTGTACTGACCCACGTTTGTGGACATTATTTCCAGGTACGCAGGTGTAGTGGCTCAGCTTGGATATACGGGACATGATATATGGAACGGTAAGTACCTTTGTGGACAAAAAAGAGAGCAAGAGTGTTGCATCGCCATTGTGATATTCCTCATTGTGGCATTTTTATTTGGACCCTTCGAGAGCTTTGCTGCGTATACTCTGATGTATGCTTGGTATACAATACTTGATTTTCCCTGCAACTTGATCGTCTCGATGATAACCATGATGTTTGACGTCATCACGTTGTACGAATGCAACTCCAGGCTCGCATGGCATCACATCCCGATGAGAGCGATTGTCCTGTGGGAGCGCTGCAACTTGGTGATTCACGTTCAGTAGGAACGATCAAAGTTGTGGGAGATTGGAACGTGACAACTACAGGACAAATGTCAATCGAGGTCAATTATTGAAATGAACAAGAAGTCGATATGTCCTTCGTGAATGAGACATATGTTAGTATTTTTGCCTTTGGACTAAGAAAAATAGTCCCAGATTGGCTACACCACCAAGTGAATATCTTAATAAAATGATTTGCTTGTGTTGAGGTGTGCATATGGGGTGTACTGAGGCACATGGGTGCCATGTGGGGGTATTTTATTAGGATGAAAAAGGATTAACTCCTTAATGAAAACATTTATGCATTTTGTCATTCTTTTGAAATTTATTCCATAGGAGCTAAGCCCCAAAGGACACAAATTGGTGCTTTGTTGGCGCACTTTGCATTTAGCATGTCAGCATCGACGTATGGCGCTTGTGCGCATTTGATGCATTCGGTTATGCGCGAGTTGCATGTGTCATTGCATGAGCTGGACGCATGAGCATGGACGCATGAGCAGGAGGTATGAGTGGGCCGCATGAGTAGGACGCATGAGCTGGACGCCTGAGCGGGCTGTAAGAGCGATTGCATGGACGATCGCATGTGCTGCTGCGTGCGCGGCAGCATGCGCTACGACATGAGCGGCCGCATGAGCGGTTGCTTGCGGGGCCGCATGAGCGATTGCATGCGGGTCCGCTGCTATCAGATAGATTTAATTAGTTATGGAAAGATTGAGTCATTAATTTAAATCTAATATTTGTGAAATTTGAATTTAATTCATTCCAATCATGTAGGATTTAAATTATTCATGTGGGATTTAAATTTAATTTATTTCAATCATGTAGGATTTAAATTTATTCGTGTGGGATTTGAATTTAATTCAAATCAATCATATGGGATTTAAATTTAATTCATTACAATCATGTGGGATATGAATTAAATTTATTCTAATCTTTTTGTAATTAATGGGCGGTCAGGCTCCTCTATAAATACTCTCTTTGTGCCTACATTGAGTTTTTTACTTCAGAAAAAAAAGACAAAGAGAGTGCCAATAGCCGCCAATATAGTCCAGAAAGTTCGTGCGAGTCCAAGCAAGGAGGTGACAGCGAGCGTTCCAGAAGTTCTACGTGAACTTGCTGGTTCCTGGGAGCAGATCATATGGGATGAATCTTGCTTTGAGCAAATGTGATCTTTATCACCCCAGCAAGCAGAGTTTATTCTTCTTCTTCCTCTTCTCTTTTGCAAGTTGTAAACTCTGTTTTGTCCGTTTACAACTGCGATTGTAAGGAAGAATGAGAAGATAGTTTTCTTTTATTCTTTTGTTATCTTGTTTCAAGTTGTAATCAGATCATATATATAGTTATAGTTTTCTCTTATTCTTTTGTTATCTTGTTTCAAGTTGTAATCAGATCATATATATAGTTTCTTGTTGGATCGAGAGATATCAGGAAGGGAACTCTTGTGTAAACTCTTGATCTCGACTTCAACTCAGGTTCTGCCATCTTTGATTAAGCCTCGGGACTAACAATCTCAAAGCAAGATCCGAGTAAGATGGAGAACAACCATGCAAGTCTTCTCGACACAAGTTTTCACAAACTTGAGGAGATGAACGGGCTACACTTCTATCATTTGGATGAAGAAGGTGTCATCTGTCAAGTAATGGACGTGTATTGCCAGATCTTGGATCTACCATTCCTGCAGATGGAGGTGGACTTGAGGCTAGCGTCGCTGGAGACGCACATTACAAGAGGGAGGAAGACATCTTGTGCAAGTTGCCGCATGGAGATGTCGGATGCAAGTTACCGCATGAAGATGTCAACTGCACTTGGCGCATGGAGACTGGCACTATGCGTGAGTTGTATCTGCATATAACAGTTCTTGGCACATGGTCGGACTTGGCACATGGAGACTGGCATTATGCGTGAGTTGTATTTGCGTATGGCATTTCTCGGCACATGGCAAAACTCGAGCATAGCAGTCTCGGCGTATGGCTGGACTTGGAACATGAAAGCATCCATACGGTTGGCTCTGAGCAAGGTCTATGCGCGACCTGTGCTTGCACATAGGGTTATGCGCAAATTGGCGCATGTCTCTTCAAGCATGAAGGATTATGAGAATAAGGATTGCAGATCCAAATTTTAAACCAAAATAGCAAGGTAATAGCTTAACTTGGTTACTTTGATTACTTAACTTGGTTGTTATGATTGCGCAGGTTAAGTCCTATGGCGTGGTTGCTGACCAGTGGATGGAAACTGGTGCATCTAGCCATGTGTACTTTAGGAAAAGTTGTTGATCAAGGTCGAACCTTTCAGTGGTGAAGGTCTTAATGGCAAGCAAGGATCAAGCAGAGGATCTAGGGATTGGGACAATGGTTCTGAACTTCGAGAAGTTACAGTCAAAGGAGTGCGTGTAGCAATGTACCAGTGATTACCAAGGACATGATCTCAGGAAGTCTGTTGCAAACTTGAGGGTGAACATCCAAGTTTTTCATATGGTGATATATTGGCAGGAGACATACTTTGAAACAAGGCGTTCAGTTTCAAATGGATGTTCGAGCTTCTGCTTGTGACTGAAGTCTCATTGTAAGAGTTATGGGACCCCAGATTAGGATATGTACTTCATACCGTCAGATGTCTAGTCTAGGGTTTATCTCCAAATGTGGGGGTAAGGAGGTGGAGAAGTGTGAGGTCTGTGCGCAGGCAAAGATAACCAGAAAATCGTTCAAACGGGTTAACCGAAGCACAAATCTTCTGGAGTTGGTTTACTCAGATATCTGTAACTTCAAATAGTTCTCCACAAAGTCCAAGAGGAAGTACTTCATTACTTTCGTCGACGACTACTCGAAGTACACGTTCGTCTATCTGCTTTAGAGTCAAAAGACGAAGCATTTGAGAAGTTCAAGAAGTTCAGGGTTGAAGCTGAGCGTCAAATGGGACAACAACTCAAGAGACTCAGAAGTGATCAAGGCGGAGAGTATAGGTCTATTGAATTCGCATCGTTCTGCAAAGAACATGGAATTGTCAATGAGACAACTGCTCCATATTCTCCTTAATTAATGTTGTTGACTGCGGGTCTTCCAAACTACTTCGGGGGAGAAGCTGTGCTGACGGCTACGTTCATTCTGAACATAGTGCCATACGCAACTTTCGATGTCACTCCTCAGGAACTCTAGTTCAGAGTCAGACCCAACTTGAACATCATTCGAGTGTGGGGGTGTCTGGCGTCTGTGAAGCTTCCGAAATTGAAGATTCATAAGCTGGAATCGAGGACTACGAAGACAACCTTTCAGGGTGATGCTGAGAAGAGTGATGCTCGGAGATTTCTTGACATAGAATCAAATCATATCATTGAATCTCGTGACGCAGAACTCTTCTAAGATAAATTTATAAGGCACAAGAATATTGTTATCGCAGATATTCCAAAAAATAGTGTGGTTGCACAGGAGACTGAAGCTTCCAATGAAGATGTAGTACAAGAAGAAGTTGTCATCCCAACAATAATGATCGAACCAGAACTTGTAGGGCCGGTGTCTAAGCGAGTGAGAAGAGTGAAGGACTTTGGAGAAAATTTTGTCACCTATCATGTAGAAGCAGATGCGCTAACCTATGATGAGGCGATGAAGACTAGAGATGTTATTTTTTGGAGGGAGGCTATAAATAATGAGTACGACTCAATAACCTTCAACCACACTTGGGTGTTGGTCAATCTGCCTAAAGGAGCTAAACCAATCAGATACTTATCAGATCTTCAAGTAGATGAAGATGAAAGCAAACAGAACAGTTGAGTTCAAGACTAGGCTATCTGCACGGGAGTTTTCTCAGACAATAGGGGATTGAGTTCTTTGGCACCTCGATGAGGTGTTATAGATCAGGATGATGATTGTCGTAGCTGCTATTCACAAGCTGGTTATTTATCAGATAATGGAAAGAAAGCAAGTCTTGGAGGAAGACAGACATGAGAGATTCACGAACAACAATCAGAATTATTGTCATTCAGGTTTGAAGACAGTCAGCGAGTTGGTGACATCTCGATACGGCCTGAAGCAATTCCCAGGACGTGGTAGCAGAAGTTTGACAAGTCATATAGTCAAAGTTGTCACATGATCAACGAGACGGACAAGTGTGTATATACGAAGTTCGCTGATAATGGAGGATTCATCGTTTGTATCTTTGGGGACGACTTGCTGTCCCAATTGTGGACATAGAAGTGTCACTAGAACAAAGATGTCCCTTTTGTTCAAACTCAGGACATGGGATTGCGGATGTCATCATAAGGATATAAGATAATTCGGATGCTAGGTAGGCTTGCCTAGTCACAAGCTCTCAGCATAAAATGTTTATCACACGCTTTGGGTATCAGGGACGATACTCCTCAGGTGTGACATAAATATGAAGCCAAATCCAAGAAAAAATGTCAAACAGTTAGTGTACTCGAGCATCATTAGGTGAATGATTCAAGATGCGTGTACCACCAAGCCTGACATAACTTTTATTATAGGGATGCTGAGTCAGTTCATAAGCAGTATATGTGTTGACCACTGAAAGCTGTGAAGAGAGTTGTCAGAATTCTCAGGAGAACTCAGTAGTATATCATGTGCTACAACAGTTATCCAGATATGAAGGAAGGCTTTGGTGATATCAGTTGGTGGTCGAAAAAGAAGAGTGAAAGAACCACAGGAGGACGTGACTTCTCCAGGAGTGGTGCTGCTATATCGTGGAAGCCGAAGAAGCAATCTTTACTCTCAGAGTTCTTTGCACTATCAAGTTGCAGAAAGTAAAGCATAATAGCTCTGGAAGCTCTTAGATGATCTTCATATGGTTAGTACACAGATTCGGGTTGCAGCAGTTGCATCTGTTCATCTCTTCAACGGTTTGAAGAGAACTATGTGGATAGAACACATGACACTGAATTAGCGCAGCTATCGTGGATCATTACAGTGTTTGATGATCGGAGCTAGGAGGGTCTAGCAAATTCGTTCATGTAAGGCCTCCAGCGCCAGCTGATCCCAAGAACTATAAAAGAGAGTAGTACTCCATGTTACAGTGGTGTGACACCACAAGAGGGAGTGAACCTCGACTTCGGGTCATGTCACAGCGATGTAACACCGCATATAGTCAAGGACACATCATATATGGGCCTGGAGGACCTCTGATATTGTGTCTTTGCAATCCAACCATTTAGTTTTATGCTTTTAGTTCAAAGAGAAATCTACTAGGCATCTAGCTATTGGTTCAAACCAACCATTGACTGGGAGAATATTAGGAACAGTGGATAGTACTTAGTGACATTGAGGGGTTACGGACCCAGAACCACTGTTGTCTACTCCTTGTTCTCTGTGAAGAATAATTTCCTGTGGAATGATGGCTTTGACGCCTCAATGAGTTCTCGGGCAGAGTGAATGTCCGGTGTGCTTTGCAGGAATCACGTAGTATCAGCACTACAAAGGACTGAGATCCCATGCTACACTGGCGTGACACCACCAAGAGGTAAAAGATGTAAATCTTCGACATTGAGTCATGTCACGGCGGCGTAGCACCGCACATAGGCAGGTAGCCTAATGTTGTAGAATGAAGAGTGGTAGGTAGCACTACAAAGAGGGAGTTATCCTTATGTTACAGTGGTGTGACACCACACGAGGGAGTGAACCTCGGCTTCGCGAGCCATGTCACAGCGGCGTAACACCGCAAAGGAAGCGCAAGGCTTCATGTTGGGTAGTTTGGCAGTACAAAAAGGAAGTGAACCTCATGCTACAGTGGATGACACCACATGAGGGACTGAACCTCGGCAGAAGGCCACGTCATAGCGGCGTAGCACCGCAAGGAAGCACAATGCTTCATGCCAATGACTCTTTAAAAGAACTCACCTATAGTGTATGGAAAGAGATACATGTCGTCTCTTGAGAAAAAACTTGTAGACACCCAAAATACATACACCAAAACCAGACGTGCACAGGACCTTTAATGTGCAACCAGAAGCACAACTGATATAATTGTGTGAGTGAAAAGAATTGCAACTATGGTGCAGAATTCAGGGCTTAGTCCATTCTTATATCATACTGTTATTTGACCTATGTGGCAAGATTCAAGTCGAAGAGACATCTATCCTAATGCATGATGGACAGTCACTGTGGGAAACGCTCAACCCATATATTGAGATATATGGGAAATTGTTAGTATTTTTGCCTTTGGACTAAAAAAAATAGTCCAACATTGGCTACACCACCAAGTGAGTATCTCAATATAATATTTTGCTTGTGTTGAGGTGTGCACATGTGGTGTGGTGAGGCACATGGGTGTCATGTGGGGGTATTTTATTAGGATGATAAAAAATTAACTCCTTAATGAAAGCATTTATGCTTTTTGTCATTCTCTTGGAATTTATTCCATAGGAGCTAAGCCCCAAAGGGACAGCGAATCGGACTCGGGCTTAAGGGCACAAAGTGGTGCTTTGTTGGTGCACTTTGCACGTCAGCATGGCGCTTATGCGCATTTGATGCGCTCGGTTATGCGCGAGTTACATGAGCTGTTGCATGAGTGGGGACGCATGAGTCGGACACATGAGCGGGCTGCAAGAGCGGTTGCATGGACGACCGCATGCGTTGCTGCTTGCGCGGCCGCATGCGCTACGGCATGAGCGGCCACATGAGCGGTTGCATGCAGGTCCGCTGCTATCAGATAGATTTAATTAATTATGGAAAGATTGAGTCATTAATTTAAATCCGATATTTGTGGAATTTGAATTTAATTTAATCCAATCATGTAAGATTTAAATCATTCATGTGGAATTTGAATTTAATTCATTCCAATCATGTAGAATTTAAATTTATTCATGTAGAATTTAAATTTATTCATATAGGATTTGAATTTAATTCAAATCAATCATATGGGATTTAAATTTAATTCATTCCAATCATGTGGGATATGAATTAAATTTATTCCAATCTTTTTGTAACTAATGGGCGTCCAAGCTCCTCTATAAATACTCTCTTCGTGCCTACATTGAGTTTTTTACTTCAAAAAAAAAAGGAGACGAAGAGAGTGCCATCAGCCACCATTGCAGTCCAGGAAGTTCGTGCGAGTCCAAGCAAGGAGGTGACATCGAACGTTCCAGAAGTTCTACGTGAATTTGTTGATTCCTGGAAGCATATCGTGTGGGACGAGTTTTGTTTTGAGCAATGGTGATCTTTATCACCCCATCAAGCAAAGTTTATTATTCTTCTTGCTCTTCTCTTTTGCAAGTTGTAAACTCTGTTATGTCCATTTGCAACTGCGATTGCAAGGAAGAACAAGAAAATAGTTTTCTCTTATTCTTTTGTTATCTTTTTTCAAGTTGTAATCAGATCCTATATATAATTTCTTGTTGGATCGAGAAATATCAGGAAGGAAACTTTGTGTGAACTCTTGATCTCGACTTCAACTCAGGTTCTACCATCTTTGATTAAGCCTCGGGACTAACGAACATACGTTGTCATCAATTACATTCAAATTTTAGCCAAAAGGCTCGGCTGCAGATGCATACCAGAAGATGGTTTCAGATGGTTCGCGTTTAGCAGTTAAAAACATCAATATACATGTGAAACACAAATTTACATCGGTAGGACAAATCACATAAAATGTTGGTAATTAAACACTTTGCAGGCTATGCTCATGATAATTAAACTTTAGTGGGGCTAGTTTCTTATTAGTTTTCTTCATTGGATGTGTCTACTGGCAGTAGATCCCAGCCATATCAGTTGCAAATTTGAATCCCCAAGCTAAGCATCCAGGAGGAGAATCAAGCCATATCGGAAGGATGGGATGAAGGAGATCCCAGACACTGAATTGATAGTAAAGCATTATATTATAGTATAGTCAGTAGTACCATCATATCATCATCATAGCCTCATTACCACCTCTCCTTTGTTCTGGTCTCTTTTCCCATATAAGGAATGGCTGTGGCGTCTGCCTCCCCATTGGCAGAGGAAGAAATTAGGGGATAGGGTTGAGGTTAGTCGGTCCGAAAATAGCACAATGCTGAGTGAAAAACATGATCATCCCCGTAGCCTAAAAGCAGATCATGGGGATAGAGAAATGTCACATGTGGGGATGATCAGAAGAAGAGGATGCTCAGATTCCATTACCACCTCTCGCCACTCCTCTCGCTTTGCCCTGTTAATTAATGGCTGGATGTCTCACTATTATCGGAGGCGCGGAGAGGAAATTTGGGTACTAAAGTGAAAAATAACCCCCACTTTAAAAACTCAGATTCAGCCTATAAAACAATAATCACTTACTTTAAAAAGCGGCATCAATCCAAAAACCAGGCCTTAGTTGCAAATTAACAAAGAAAGAACGAAGGGAAGAAGAGGCTCAGATTCGGCTTCGATCCCTCGTCACTCTCACAATGTGGAGATGGAACTCCCACTCTCTTTATTTTCCCCTCTAACGAATGGCTGCAACATGGAGCTGCCTCGCCTAAAAGCACCACATTATGGAGAGAGAAGAAAAACAACAACAAGAACCTCAGTTTCGGCCTATCAATCAACCATCAATAGCATTGTGCAGATGATACCCATTCTCTCCATCTTCTTTTCCTTCTAACAAATGGCTGAAAAGAGAAGAAAAGGCAAAGATTTTGGAGGGTTAGGGTGCAGCCATCACTTCATCATCACCATGAAACGTTCGGAATACTTAGGCTTGGTTGTAATTGCTTATCATGGTTGCTTTTGCTTATTGTTCTGAAAAGCAGTGCCAAAATCTGATCGGTGACAACTTATCAAATATTTTGCAAAAAAAAAAAATAGTCCAATTTAGGAAAAGCTTCTAATGTTGCTTTTTGAAAAGCAGCAGCAATCCCAAACAAACAAACAAAAAATATGAGGCTCAGATTCGGCTTTAATCCATCATCACTCACAATGTCTAAATGATTCAACCCCATAACGGTAGGCTGCAGCTTGGCTGCCTCGTCATCAAAAAGGGGAGGAATAGGCAGAGAAGAAATTGGTCGGGTTAGGGTCCACTCATCATCATCCCGTCTTTCTAATTCCACTTTCCATCGCAACAACCAAACATCCTCCTACAAACAACCAAACACAAACACAGACACGAACACAGCCCTTCTGTATCTCTCCCTCCCAACAATGAATGGCTGCAGTGTCTGACGCCTCACCATTCGTGGAGTGAGAGAAGGCGGAGAGAATATTAGAGTTAGGAACTTTGAAGCAAACAAGCAGATAGAGGGGTTTCCATATAAGCCCCTTAAATCTTTCTTATCTTTACATGAAATCCCCACATTTGTTCAGATCATCATCTCAGTGTAGAGGAATGGCAAGGAGGAAGAAGATTGAAGAAAGAAGAAGATTGAAGAAAGAGAAACCATTTCCACATCTATTGTGTTCCTCCTCCGCTTCTCTCCCCCTGCTGACAAATGGATGCAGCGTCCATCTGCCTTGCCACCAGCAGAACAAGAGAAGACTGAGGAAGGAAGAAACTAGGGCTAGGGTTTCTTAGCAGGCCCACATGTCAGTGGCTTCCTTTGTGTTTGCATGTGTGAACAGAGCCACACGCCTGAAAAGAATCTGAAGAAGAGCACCAAAAACCTATTCCGAATTCCTCACACTTCCTCTTCCTACTAAAACCCTTTGGGTTCTTTGGCATATAATTCCCTTAAATCTAGTGCGTTTTTAATATAGTCCCCCAAATCTCATGAATTGCTAATAAAAGAAAAGAAAAAAAGGCTCAGATTCGCCTTTGGTCTATCAAATTGTGGAGATGAACCCCATCCCCATTTATCCACTAGTTCCTTGTAATGAATGACTGCAGCAGAGCTGCCTGGCCCTCAGAAGAAGGAAGAGTAGGCAAAGAAAGTGGGATAGGGTTAGTGTTTACAATTTTTCTGATATACCACTTTTGTCATCATCATTGCCTCTTTGTAATGCAGAAGATGGGAGGTAAAGAACCATCAACTAGGGGGGAGATGAATAGGGGGCAAGCTCTCCATCATCATCATCATCATCATCATCATCACCATCCAAACTTCTCCCATGAGAATGGGATCAGGGAGCATAGAAAGCTCCAGACCAACATTTTGTATAAGGAGTTCAAGCTCATGGACCAAGGAACACCCTCCAAATTATTCGGAGAATCTAGACTTGTTAAAAAGTCTAGACTAACATGACATGATACAATTTTCTTTACGGAATTGCATTCATGTGACACATTAAGCCAAAGAATGAAAATGAATGATCGGGAGAAAGCCAAACATGGTCGAGCACCAAAACCCCTTCCTTAAGGGATAATCCAACTATACAACTCTTATGACAATCATAGTTACAATTTGGCTTCGAGAATAATTAGACGAGGTTGAAATTTTCAAAACTCTGCAAAAATTCAGACGAAACAGAAACATATTTGTAAAATGTACGAATATACAATTGTGCTGAAAATGATATACTAATAGAAATTATAAAAACACAAGCGGTCAGACATTTTCTACCATGTTCTTCAAAAATAGAAAACTACCATCAATCATTAATGTTCAGAGATTCGGAAATCAGAAATTCTAAATAATGTCCTAAGAAATTGCAGAATAATGTCAATTTTTAAATAGCTTTCTAGTGATCTCAAAATTACAACAATTCTTGTAGGTACTGGATATAAATTTATGGTGTCGCTTTTATCTGTTTAATCATCAAATATTATAGAAAACAGGAAAAAAAAAAAAATAATAAGCAGTTTGCAGATTTAGAGAGAAACTAAAGCAATGCCAGAGAAATCACCAAATATAATGTTCCATTGGCTCAAAAAATGATAGCTGGTGGTGCTATTATTGCAATTCCAAATGGTGATCCATTCGCTTATTAGATGATTGCATTCAACAGATTCTAGTCACTCTCTCAGTACATCACATTGACTAACTGAAGCATGACACCACAAAACTAATCCCTCCACGAAACATCTAATTTTCCACCCTAAAATTAATACAATTAAAAATAACATTTCAAATCCTCTTCTGTAACAACACTAGTAAAACCAGAAAGATCAAGCATATAAACAAAACAAACCTCTTAGTGTGCTATTAAGACTATTAAATTTAGAATCAGCTTACTATTGAAATCATCCTGCAAGCTACTTCAGGAAATGGAATTTAGGGTTTTGAGTAGTGTTTCAAACAAAAGCTATTTTAGGGATAATGGTAAGTTTGTGGCTGTTAAAAGCATACTTTGCAGTATCAACCGATACATATCCGATATGGCCGATATCGATATAGTTTAGCATGTCCCGATCCGATATCAACCGATACAGATAATGAAACATTGGAGATCTCATTTCCGGTCAATTCGACAAAAAAATTAAACGAAAAAGACCAATCAACAAGAGTGTAAAAGCACAGTAAGGTTGTAAAAGCTTGTAAAAGAATAAAACACATATATCGTAGGTAAACCAATCGACAAGGGTGACTATTATTTCATTCAATTTCAAAACTAGTAAGAAACAACACAAAAAATACTTAAAATTGTGCCTAAATGTATAAAATATTTTTTTCTAAATTTTAATATATTTTTTTTTTCAATACCAAAAAATTCGATACTCCAATCCGAAATCGCCGATACTGTCGACACCGCCTATCCCGATACTCATAGGAAAGGTCCATACCGATTTCGATAATGTGACCCTTACTTAATAAGAGGCTTTCAACCCAAAGCTAAGCAGGGTTTAGAAAGTTTCACAAAAGATGAGGCCCAAATTCTTCTTTGATCTATCAGGACGTGCAAAATCTGATCTCATCACCACCTTGACAATGATCCGCTCTCTTCCACGAAAGAATGGCTGCAGCAGCTGCCTCGTCATTGCCAGGGAAGAATGTGGATAAGAGATCAGGGTTAGGATACTTAGGTTACTGAGTTCATGATATTTAGCTGCAAATTATACACCACCATCATCATCGAGATGAAAAGTTCAAGGGTATTTATAGTTGTTTATAGTTGCAAATCATAGAAGACAGGAAGAAAGAAATAAAGTGGCTCATATGAGGCTTCGATCCATCATTATTCCCGATATGGAAATGTAATCCCATTCTCTTCATCACTTTTCTCACAAATGGCCTCACCATCGAAAGGAGGAATAGGTAGAGAAGAAATTTGGGATTAGGGTTTACTCATCATCATCATCGCCTCTTCCTATAATCTATCCAAGGGATAGAAGGAAAGAATGATCAACCATGGTGGGTGAAGAATAAGAGGGGTGTAAAAGCCCATTCCTAATCTATCACTCTCCAAAGGCCTCATAGTCATAGTTTGCAGTATCGGTCGATATCGATTCGATACGGCCGATACCAATACGATTTGGCATGTCCCGATCCGATACCAATATTGATTGTTACCGGCATCATGAGTCTCTTTTTCAGTCAATTCTGCAAAAAACAATTGAACGAAAAAGACCAATCAGCAAGAGTGTAAGAACATAGTAAAGTTGCAAAAGCATGTAAAAGAAGAAGAAAAATTTATCTATTGCAGGTAAACCAATCGGCAATGGTGCCTACTATTTCATTTTATACCCAAATTAGTAAAAAACAACATAGAAAATACTTAAATTATGCCTAAATATATAGAATATTTTTTCTAAAAGTTTAATAATTGTTATAATTATTTGCTTTCTAATACATAAAAATTCGATACTCTGATGAAGCAAAGTAAATCTTCTGAGCCTCTTCTAAATGATGATATTCACAATTGAGAATGCTGGTGACTGACTGAAGCATTTCTCTTCGCTTATAAGTTCAAGTACGCTTTGCTATATTTTTCTCTACCTCGCCAATGGCTAAGGGATAGAAGGCAGTTGCGGTACTTGGACTAAAACAACACAATCTTGAGTTCAAATTATATATATATATATATATATATATATATATAGAGAGAGAGAGAGAGAGAGAGAGAGAGAGAGAGAGAGAGAAACCGTCCCAGAAGGGTTACAGACGCAGGTAGAAAACTACCTGGGAAACCACCTCCCAATCCCTCTGTGCAAACCCACAGCAGGGAAGCCAGAACCCAAAATGAAAACTAAAAGAAGACTAAAAAGGGTACCATCAGCCCCAATAGAGAGGGCACAAAAGACACCGGATGAAACGCGACTGGCCTAGACAGGCACAACTAGTCGCATGCCTTTGTCTTGGCGGACGACATCAAAGTCATGATGAGCTGCAGAATCCCCCTTGGAAGGATTCTTAGGCTTCCTACTATTGACAGCCTTCCCCCCTTTCCCTAAGGAACGATGGGGGTTGGCCCCACGATCTGCCAGCAAATGTGACCTGATAACTGCTCTGGAAGAGGGGCTAAGGCCCTCCTTACCTGAGTCAAGAATGCCAATGACAACTCTGGCCGAAGAACCCATTTCCTCCAGACTTGGACTAGGAAAGCTCTCTTACCGCAGCGGCCTCGTCTCCGAAGCCTCCCTCATACCACCGGCCTCCGACCCAACCGGGGCAGACTGAGAGAAAATGTGGGGTGCAGCACCCGAAGGTGTCCCCTCGACACCGTCCATCTCGTCCGCCCAACTAACCCTGGCGCCAGAGCTTGGCAGTGGAGAAGCGAAGCCACCAAAGCGGGGCAAAGTCTCCAAGCTCACGCTAAGGTTGCCGTGCAACAAACCCTCTGCAGGATCATCACACTCGGGGTGTCCGAGCACCCCACCCCTAGGATCAGGAAACGCCGTGGCCTGCGGAATCCATAGGATGGCCGAGAGAATTGGCATTCCAGCTGCAATCTGGGCAACCTCTTCCTCTAACTCGCTGCCTCTTGCAGCCACCGGAGGGTGAGACAAATCATTAGCGTAGACCATGCCCGCACGCGCAACCGCAGAGAAAGCCATCGCAATATCGCATGAAAGCTCCCCTGCCCCTGCAAACCCAACCCTCCGATCCGCCAGTGGGTAGAGCGCTCCGAGGGGAGGGTTATCCAAGCTGGGAGCGACGCAGACAACCGAGAGAGGAGCACATTCCTCCATCGGCGCGGGAGAAATAATCGCTGGACCAGACCCAAGACTGGCAGCCTGGACATACGGATCTGGCTCGGGGGAGACCAGCCATTGCACAGGATTCTCCAAAGAAACAGGAGGAGAAGGGGGGATCCCTGGGGAGAGAGCCCGGGGAGGGAGAGGTGATGAGCTGCAAAGGGATACACAAATCTGAAGGCCAACAGCAGCAACAACCTCCTCCTGAACAAGCGCCACGGCAACCACCTCCTGAACTTGCGCATCCAGGCCCTCGACTGATGCCCCTGAGCTGCCCGCAGCCACAGGCAGGGCCTGATCCGGAAAAGGTGAGACAATCGAATTGCTAGGATTAGCTAAACATGAACTGTCTGAGTGGGGCCCTGAAGCCTACAAAATCTGCAGAAGGCCGACAAATTTTCAAAAAAAACACACGCCTGCCAATAGCTTCGATCACCAGGAAGATTGACACGAACTCTGGAAGGGAGGGGCCGACTGAGGTCGACTTCCACAAAGACACGAGCAACGCTAGGGCGAGTGAAACTGGAGTTAGCATGATCGATCTTGAGAGGGGAACCAAGGGATCTGGCCAGTTGAAAGAGGAACTCCTGGTCAAAACGTTGGTGGCACAGCGACAGAAAGTTCACCCAAACCGTGGCAAGGGAACACTCTTCCTTCGGGTTGAAGTCGACCATCTGTCTGAAAACCCGCATCTGGGCTTTAGCGACGAGCCAGGACTGCCTCGACTGCAGTCGAATAAAATCCTCCTCCAGATGAGGCAGGATGAGCACGTAATTTCGGTCAACCACGCCTACACGCACTGCCCCAACGAAACCTATGGAACAGATAGCTCTGCGCACCACATCAATTGGTGGTCTAGCAGTAGCAAATTTGCCGATGATAGCCAGCGCTGGCGGTCACAAAAGGCGACGCTCCTCCGCCTCCGACACGGTGATAGCCGGCTCCCCCATTGAAAAACTCTTGTTGGCGACGAAGAGCACTGCAACACCCCTGCAAGAGCCAGGTCGCAATCCTCACCCGGAGAGCTAGGGCAGTCGATGTCTCCCACTAATACGGAGAGAGGCTCCGTCAGGGGAGCGGCCACTGGCGCTGGCGCACGATCGAGAGGCCGGGAACCAAAACGGCAGGAAGGGAAAAAAGGGGGAATCCCCCCCCCCCCCCCCCCCCCCCCCAAAAGCCACTCCCGTAGCAGCCGCCGTGCGAGAGAAAGGATGGGGGGGAGGGGAGAGGGAGGCACTCCCCACCACCTCCGGGACACCGTCAGCCTGACCCTCAGATGTGGAAGAGCCACCATCGGTTGGGACGACCCTAGCGGAGGGGGCCGCAGGGCAGAGCGTCGCCGCCTCCATGACTCGGCCGGGGCCAAGCCCTAGAAGGGAATGATCGCTAGGACCGGCTGGGGGAATATATATATATATATATATATATATATATATATATATATATATATGTTTGTGTGTGTGTGTGTCAACCCTGAACCAGGCCTTTGCTACATCCACCACCACCGCCACATGGAGAAGTCCATGATATTAAGTTGCAAGAGGGCTCAGATTCGACTTGGATCCATCATTGTCACTGACAATGTGGTTGATGGAGGGTGGTTTATGGAGGGAGGTAGTAGCAACCATGAACCAGGCCTTAGCTACATCCACCACCATTGCCACATGGAGAAGTTCATGATATTAAGTTGCAAGAGGGCTCAGATTCGACTTGGATCCATCATTGTCACTAACAATGTGGTTGATTGAACCCCCATTATCTTCATCACTCCTCCTGATAAATGGATCGCAACCGAGCTGCCTTGCCATCAGGAGGAAGAAATTCCAGCCAAATCATCATCACCATAAATTTTCCCCATATTGCATTGGCAGTAAAGCAATATGTTAAGGTCAGTAGTACCATAACATAGCCTCAAAGAAGTAAAGAAGAGAATAAAAGTAGCAGCAGTAACAGCAATGGCAGCAATATATACTGCTCTCTTCCCCATTGCTAAAAGAATGGATGCAGTTGCTGCCTCGCCATTCGCGGAGGAAGAATTAGGGTTGAGGTTTAGAACTACTCAGTCTAAAGTAGAACAATGTTGAGTTGAAATCATCATCGCCATCACTCTAGCCTAAAAGCAGCACATGGAGATCATGATCCCTATGCTCTCCGTGGGAAAGAATAGACGGGCAATTAGGGTTTACTCATAGAGCAACACCAACAACAACAACAATAACAAATAAGCAGAACCCAGATCTCTCAGCAGATATTTCGATTCCAGCCAACTATGACGCTATAGCTTCAATTCGATTTATTCTTAATAAATTAGTATCCGAGGTTTACTATCTTGTCTTGTTCATTACTACAGCAATACAGGCAGCCATGATAAGCAATCTCAAACCAATCCTAAGATTAATCTTTGACCCGCCACCTTATTAATTACCACATCTCCTTTGCTCCACTCTCTCTTCCCCGGCTGCAGCAGCTGCGGAAGAAGAGGCAAACAAGAAGTTTCCAGTTTAGCCACCACCACAACCACCACCAAGGAGAAAAGTTCACAATATTTAATTGCAAATTAGCCAAGAACGAAAGACGATGAGAGGCTCAAATTCGGCCTTGGTACATCATCACTCACAACGTAGTGATGGAATCCCCATCCTTTTCGTTCGTCCTTCTCCTAACAAACAGCTGCAGCATAGCTGCCTCGCCATACGAAGTTTCCAGTTTTGCTTATGATTACAAAAGGTCCCCCCACCATAAATAAATAAATAATCTTGTTTAGAGCATCATCTTAAAATGCTACGATACTGGGAAGAGTAAGAAGAAGAAGAAGAAGAAGAAGAAGATGACTGAGGAGTGAAGAGAGACAAGAAACCATCACCAGAAGAAGAGGCACATATCCCTTTTTGATCCATCATCATCACGAGCGAGTGATTCCCCATTACCATCACCCTCTGCAATAGAATGGTTGCAGTGTCCGCATGCTACGCCATTATCAAAGGAAGAGATGGGGGCGTATAAATTAGCCAATTAAAGTGAACATATGGCAAAGTTCAAGGCATTAAAAATTAGCCGTCGCCGCCATTGTCATCATCATAGGAAAAAAAATTATTATATTTAGCTGCAAATTAGATACCAGCACCATCAACATCAAGATGAAAATTTCAGGATATTTAGTAGCAAATCACTGAAGAAAGAAAGAAAGAGGCTCAGATGAGGCTTCGATCCATCATCATTCACGATATGGAGATTTATTAGGCAGAGAAGAAATTTGGGGGTTAGGCTTTACTCATCATCATCACCTCTTATGTAATCCCATTCTCTTCATCCATCCTCCCAACAAAGGCTGTTCAATTTACTTAGGACTACTCCATTGAAAACTTTTCAAAAATTAAAAGTTTGTCATTCCTCAAAGTTAGCTAGTCCACACCAACCTATATAAATCAAAATCATTTCTCTCTTTATTTTTCACCCTCACATGAAGAAATCTATCATTCTCTAAGTCCAAAAATCTAAACCTAACTTTGGAATTTGATAGTTGTGGTCCCAAGTGGAAGAAAATTTTACTTTGCTGATTGTCCAACGAATATTCTTCCGGTATGTCTTCGACAACATACGATGAATAAGTTTTGTGATTGTCACAAAAATATTTAGTTATATTTGACTATTGTAGAAGCGATGCATGAAATTATCTTCGATGAAGAAGTCGGATCATGCAATCCATTAAATATGCACTCTGGTCCTTCCGAAGAACATGTCAGTTGTTCCGAAGCACGTACGGTACGTAAAATGACAACCCTATTTCGACAGTCATCGTGTAAGGTGTAGCGTCCCGCTCTGCGACGACGCTATGTACAAGTGATTCGCCTTGCTTGCTCGAACGGAAGTCTTCTCGGAGAATTCCCGACCGATTGATAAAGGTGAGTGGGCAGAACTGCATTCTCTGATTCTTGTACGACTTAATAATGAATCTGAGTTTTTGAATGCTTGTTTGCTTAAGAAGAATGTTTTCATAAGAGATTGATAGAACCGACTCAGTATGCTAATAAGAGAACTCACATAGCTTGTCATCGAAATGAATCTGCTGCCTAACTAAGAGAATATGAATGCTTGTCAGAATAAGATAGAACCATTGCTATGCTAAAGAGAATAAGAAATATTGCATGCTTAGAAACACCGACACAGCTATTGAACGAACCTTTGCTATGTTAAGAAAGATAAGTAAATGAATAATTCGAATATGTCCCTTTGAATATGCTAAGAATGAGATAGTTTTTGCATACTAAGATATGAATCAATCGTGCTTGCCTTTATATGTTTCGTTTGTCTGTCTGCTATATCGATCTGCTAAGTGAAAATGTGTGAGTGCTGTGACTAATAGTACGCCCTGAGGATACGGCTCGCAAGGGTCTAGTGGGGTGTGCTATTAGTAATGTGATAAGATGTGCTTCGTTTCGATAAGATGTGCTTCATTTCGATAAGATGTGTTTCGCTAAGACCGCATATGTTTAGCTTGATCATTGTTTTGCTTGAACTATGTATTTTTGTCATTGCATTGGTCTCGGACAACTTGTGCACAAGGTCTTGTCTCTCGAACGGTTCCTGGGGCACTGGGAACCGCTCGGTCCGGAAGAGATTTTTGGATCGCCCTGAGGTATACGGCTCGTAAGGGGGTCTAGTGGGGCGATATGTCTATTAGTGTTGTGCAGAACCCATGATGTCACAGCTGCTTGCACTCGGGTGTGTTGGTGAAGAGCTGAACCTTGAGTCACAGCTGCCGACACCCGCGCGTGCTAGTGAAGAGCTGAACCTTGGGCAACTGCTGCTAATCATGGGACGACCCATGGACCGTCATATAGATAGGGCGCATGCTAGGTTTACCTTCTTGCATACCTATCATTTGTGACACCAAGTGTTTTGATACATAAGTTATGAATATGCAAATGTGGCTAACTTGTGTGTCTGCTGCAGGGATAACCGTTCGGCTATGGGGTAAGAAATATAAGTTTATGCTTAAGTCTGCTCGTTCATTTTGTCTGCATCATAGAGATTATATGTTAGTGCTTCATGCATTGCATCGGTCAGACAATGACTATTAGTGCAGAGCTGAACCTCGGTCACAGCTGCTAATAGAATCAGAATGTGAGTCATTGGATAGCTGGATTACCGCTGCCAATCTTGAGTTTCTTGGGGACCGAAATCATATAGATGTGTCTGCTTATGTGCTAATGAATACATGATATGTTTGCCTCGATTCGATATGTTCAGTCTGCTAGATAAGCTTTGCCCCAAGAGTTAGTTTTGTGTTGCATAATATATGCTGCGCACTACACGATACCGCACAGTCCCAATTCGTATGCTTATAGTTTGAATGTGCAAAACTGTTTCAAAGTTATGTTTTTAAAAAGATGTAATCTGACTAATAGTTCTGAACTGCATGAAATGAACTTAGGTAAAAGTAGCAAGATCACTAGTAATGCAATATTTTGCCACATGATTACTTAGTATGGGTTTCAGGGGGTGTAGCTTCTGTTCAGTTGTTTTATCTCACCAGTACTTGCATAAAGTGCTGACCCACCAACAGTTTGCTTGTTCTCAGGTGCTCGTTCGTCCGAGGAAGCGATAGCCGTGCCTCATCCCAAGGAACCGGAAATCTGGAGTCGATGCCTGGAGCCGCATCGAGTTGTGCCTGCTTTGAGCTGCTTTAGTATAGAGGGACATAATGTATGGAACGGTGTTATTGTAATCGAGAGAAGAGTGCTTGAGCGATCTGTAACCTCGGCCATGCACCGCTTATAACATTTTCGATTATCAATAAAAGAGCTTGTTTTTTATGTGCCACTGTGTTCTTCACTTTTCTGCAATGTTATGTGCCGCTGCTTCAGCATTGAATAGCTTACTTGCCCTTGTTCAAAGCTTTGGCCTTGTGCAAGCGCATCTTAGGCTTGCACGGTATCACGTTCCGATGAGAACGATAGTCCTGCGGGAGAGCTGAAATGTGGTGATTCACGTTCAGCAGGGACTATCGGGCTTGCGGGAGATTGGGGCGTGACAGAATGGTATCAGAGCGACTCGATTCTTTGCCCATTCTGTTGCCTCCGACTATGAGTTGTGTTGTGCTGCAATGAACGTTCCATACAATAAGTCCATAGATATTCTCAAAGATGTGCACAAAAGTTTTCTGGATTTGTTTTCATTGCTTAAGATTTGATTTGTGATTTCTGGATTTGCTGAGTTTTGATTAAGGAAGGTGAGGGATGAGGACTATCGCTGCTCTGTGTTTTCGTGAGTTTCTCCTTGAGTTTCGAGGACGAAACTCTTTATTGGTGGATAAGTATGTAGCGCCCCGCTCTGCGACGACGCTATGTACAAGTGATTCGCCTTGCTTGCTCGAACGGAAGTCTTCTCGGAGAATTCCCGACCGATTGATAAAGGTGAGTGGGCAGAACTGCATTCTCTGATTCTTGTACGACTTAATAATGAATCTGAGTTTTTGAATGCTTGTTTGCTTAAGAAGAATGTTTTCATAAGAGATTGATAGAACCGACTCAGTATGCTAATAAGAGAACTCACATAGCTTGTCATCGAAACGAATCTGCTGCCTAACTAAGAGAATATGAATGCTTGTCAGAATAAGATAGAACCATTGCTATGCTAAAGAGAATAAGAAATATTGCATGCTTAGAAACACCGACACAGCTATTGAATGAACCTTTGCTATGTTAAGAAAGATAAGTAAATGAATAATTCGAATATGTCCCTTTGAATATGCTAAGAATGAGATAGTTTTTGCATACTAAGATATGAATCAATCGTGCTTGCCTTTATATGTTTCGTTTGTCTGTCTGCTATATCGATCTGCTAAGTGAAAATGTGTGAATGCTGTGACTAATAGTACGCCCTGAGGATACGGCTCGCAAGGGTCTAGTGGGGTGTGCTATTAGTAATGTGATAAGATGTGCTTCGTTTCGATAAGATGTGCTTCGTTTCGATAAGATGTGTTTCACTAAGACCGCATATGTTTAGCTTGATCATTGTTTTGCTTGAACTATGTGTTTTTGTCATTGCATTGGTCTCGGACAACTTGTGCACAAGGTCTTGTCTTTCGAACGGTTCCTGGGGCACTGGGAACCGCTCGGTCCGGAAGAGATTTTTGGATCGCCCTGAGGTATACGGCTCGTAAGGGGGTCTAGTGGGGCGATATGTCTATTAGTGTTGTGCAGAACCCATGATGTCACAGCTGCTTGCACTCGGGTGTGTTGGTGAAGAGCTGAACCTTGAGTCACAGCTGCCGACACCCGCGCGTGCTAGTGAAGAGCTGAACCTTGGGCAACTGCTGCTAATCATGGGGCGACCCATGGACCGTCATATAGATAGGGCGCATGCTAGGTTTACCTTCTTGCATACCTATCATTTGTGACACCAAGTGTTTTGATACATAAGTTATGAATATGCAAATGTGGCTAACTTGTGTGTCTGCTGCAGGGATAACCGTTCGGCTATGGGGTAAGAAATATAAGTTTATGCTTAAGTCTGCTCGTTCATTTTGTCTGCATCATAGAGATTATATGTTAGTGCTTCATGCATTGCATCGGTCAGACAATGACTATTAGTGCAGAGCTGAACCTCGGTCACAGCTGCTAATAGAATCAGAATGTGAGTCATTGGATAGCTGGATTACCGCTGCCAATCCTGAGTTTCTTGGGGACCGAAATCATATAGATGTGTCTGCTTATGTGCTAATGAATACATGATATGTTTGCCTCGATTCGATATGTTCAGTCTGCTAGATAAGCTTTGCCCCAAGAGTTAGTTTTGTGTTGCATAATATATGCTGCGCACTACACGATACCGCACAGTCCCAATTCGTATGCTTATAGTTTGAATGCGCAAAACTGTTTCAAAGTTATGTTTTCAAAAAGATGTAAGCTGACTAATAGTTCTGAACTGCATGAAATGAACTTAGGTAAAAGTAGTAAGATCACTAGTAATGCAATGTTTTGCCACATGATTACTTAGTATGGGTTTCAGGGGGTGTAGCTTCTGTTCAGTTGTTTTATCTCACCAGTACTTGCATAAAGTGCTGACCCACCAACAGTTTGCTTGTTCTCAGGTGCTCGTTCGTCCGAGGAAGCGATAGCCGTGCCTCATCCCAAGGAACCGGAAATCTGGAGTCGATGCCTGGAGCCGCATCGAGTTGTGCCTGCTTTGAGCTGCTTTAGTATAGAGGGACATAATGTATGGAACGGTGTTATTGTAATCGAGAGAAGAGTGCTTGAGCGATCTGTAACCTCGGCCATGCGCCGCTTATAACATTTTTGATTATCAATAAAAGAGCTTATTTTTCATGTGCCACTGTGTTCTTCACTTTTCTGCAATGTTATGTGCCGCTGCTTCAGCATTGAATAGCTTACTTGCCCTTGTTCAAAGCTTTGGCCTTGTGCAAGCGCATCTTAGGCTTGCACGGCATCACGTTCCGATGAGAACGATAGTCCTACGGGAGAGCTGAAATGTGGTGATTCACGTTCAGCAGGGACTATCGGGCTTGCGGGAGATTGAGGCATGACATAAGGACTGTATAAAATTCGACAGTCCTATATACTAAGTGGACTGTCAAAATAGTGACAGTCCTGAATCTTAAAGACTGTAAATTATTTGAACTGTCAATTATTTGAAGTTATTAATTTTTAGATTATTTTATATTGGTTATAGGACCAACCTCGTACAGATGTTGTAGTACATCCTGCTATTGGGGTTGATGTAGAGAATATATTCTCAACGGATATTCAATTTGCATCCCAGGAAGAAGCATTAGATTGGTGCAGAGAAGTTGGAAGACGACATAACATAGTCATTGTCATTGCAAGATCCATCAGATCTTGGCCGGGCCAAAAATATGTAGAGCTGGGCTGCAAAAGATGAGGTGTGTTTAGGGAGCATCGTAAAAAAAAGGGTGGTGTTGAAAAAAAAAATCTCAAGAAAAATGTTGGGACGAGAAAATGTGGTTGTCCATTTAAGGTGTTGATTGTAAAAGTAGAAGATGTGAAGTGGATAATCGAAGTTAAGAATGGAATACACAATCATCCTATTCCAGAGACACTTACGGGTCATGCCTACGTGGCACGGTTGAAGTAGGATAAGAGAAAGTTGGTTGAAGAATTGTTCCTTTCCGGAGTTGCACTGAAACAAATTTATTATGCCGTGCGACAAAAAGAAGATGGAAAGAAGTCAACCATGAGGACGATCTATAATAGTTTGGCTAGAGCAAAATGTAATAGTATGAAAGAAAGAATGGCGATGTAGCAAGTATTGAAGTTGCTTGGGGAGCATCACTACGTGGAGTACCATAGAAGACATCCACAAAATGATGAACTTCTTTCATTGCTTTGGGCTCATCCTGATTGCACACACTTGGCTCGGTTCTTCGCAGACGTATTGGCCCTTGATTGTACATATAAGACCAACAAGTTCAAGATGCCTCTTTTTCACGTTGTTGGGTTTACGTCTACGGAAAAAATATTTTCAGTTGCTTTTTGTTTTATGAAGAGTGAGACAGTAGAGGATTACACTTGGGCGTTGAGAAAACTACAATCCCTTTACACAGGATACAAAGAGCCCTATATTTTTGTTACCGACAGAGAATATGCGTTGATAAATGCTATAGATATTGTATTTCCTCATGTGCATAGACTACTATATGTCACGCCCCGATCTCCCGCAGGCAATCGGCCGTTCCCGCTAGGCGGGAATCACCCTTGCCAGCGATCCCGCGGAACGATCGCTTAACCCATCCGGGCGTGATGCCGCACGAGCGTGAGCCACGCCCGTGCAAGGCCATGGTTCATTGGCTGGCGGCAAGAGTTCTAAGCCACAGAGTCGCACAGATTGTCCGAGTGCAGCGGAGTCATGAACGCATAGGCGATCGGTAACAGGTTCACTGAGTCGACAATATAGCGGAAGCATTAAAACAAAGTAAAGTAATCTCTTTATTGATATGAACAAGTGTTACAGGCGGCGTATAGCCGAGATTACAAGTCGCTCAAGCCTCTCTCTCTGAAACAGTAAAAGCGTGCCAAGTGGCTACAATAGTGGACGATTGTACAGGCGATGGTCGGGCGATGTTCACAATATTATGTCTTATATATGCGCTTCAGTCCCGGACGCACCGTTGTAAGGCTTCAGAGGGAAATCCTGGCCTTAGCACGCACGAAGGAGGCGTCCGCACCGCACGAGGTTCTCCCGCACCCTGCATATCAAACTGGTGGATTATCAGTACATTGAATGCACTGGTGGGGAAGCTACTCGCCCGCTCGACAAATCCAAACACGTAATACAGGTTCCGTGCACAACTATTAAGTTGTCTTTCTAGTTGCCTTAGGATCAGTTTCATGCAAACATTGAATAGCTTAACGTGTCGGGCAGTGCGCCGTGCGATGTTTGAGGAAACACGGCGAGACTTACCAACTTACCATTTCTCCTTCCCTGTCCAAGGCAAACATGATTAATTCAAGCACGGTAAGTATAAACATTCAGGAGGCATAGCATATGCAAACATGAGGGTCGTTATGTTCAGATCGTTCAGGTGTTCAGTTCATTGATGCTATGTAATGACTCGCACGCGGATAGCCGCTAAGCGAGGATGACTTATCTATATGACGAAAGTCGCTGGCATAGCCATTATGGACGGGTTATGGTCTAGGGACTAAGAGAGATAGCAACGCAGGTGGCGAGCCCCGCTACATAACACTCTGTCCATGACTAACGACCATACAAACTCTTCCGTCCGGATCGGATCGGTCCCAGTGCCCTGGTGACCGTCCGCGGAAGCCAAAAATCCTTGTGCACAGGTTGTCCGCGACATGCAGGTCAGGGTCTATCCAAATCCAAAGCTTGACATGATAATCATGGAACACACAAACTTATTCTGAACGAGCACATTGCTCCACGAGCTGGGATTCGAACAGTACAAACACAATCCTCGTTCAGATCCAAACATGGCATGATTATCATTCAAGCGTGATTCACATTCAAATATCCATTCTTGCTTGATGCATTCCCCTGGTTCGGGGATTTGCCTTAGGTGACCTAACGGTCCCGGATACTTGCAGGTTCAAATGCACAGAAGGCCTATTTGATAGTCTTCTGGCTAAACAAGAATGCATGCACAACACAATAATGCTAGACGTTCGAAAGAAGACAAGCATACGTTTCTAAGGAACACAAGTAAACACGATTGCTCGGACCCGAAGGTAAGCCGAGAGATGAAACCGTTAGGGACTTAGCATGCGAGGGTCTGAACATATATAAGCAGTATTTCATTTCCATGTTCTAGCAAGCAATACAAGTTGGGATTATTCCCTTAGCTAGGTGCGTTGGATTTATTAGCATGCAGGGGGTAATTCACCTAGCGACTAGCATATATGATTTCAGATTTTATGTGTGCTGGCTAAGCAAAGATAAGTTCACCGTAGCCACCCACCTTAGCGATGATTCGCCTCGGTAGAGCGATACGTCTGAGCGATCCTCTGAAAGTCCAAGCCGAATTCCTGTAGGGACAAGTCTGGATATCCTTTGCTTCTTGTTTGAGGCAAAGCGGGTCGGGACAGTTGCACTTTTGCCGTTTGAGACGGCAGTCCGCTAGAACGGAACGGGGTGTTACATCCTACCCAACTTAGAAAAAGTCTCGTCCTTGAGACTCACTAAGGACAAGCAGTAATCTAGGGTTGAGGCAATCCTAGACAAGTCGTTGTACTTGTTCATTGGATCTTCACTTGCACAAGCGTCAAAATCAGCATATCGCTTAGACTGGATCGTGCGCACTTCCGAAGTGCACTTCTAGCGTGAACACGTCAACCAGCTTAGTGATAGCGAAGTCTTAGCACTCGAGTTTCACCTTTTTCCTAAGTCTTGGATGGTGCACTAGTTCAAGGCGTCCCTCGAATAGATACATTCAACCAAACTTAGGGTTAGTAAAAATCGGACAAGCTACTAGCGATACTCTCAAAGGGTTCGCACAGGTTGGCATAAAGGCCACTCGTAGCACAACAGCAGACAAGCAAGCATATCATTCAAAACGTATTTTAAAAGTATTTAGACTTATTGTTGGAACATCCCATCGAGGTATCGAGAGAGAGCGTGCACATAACCCACGAACGAGCTTTCGAAACAGAGATACCGAATTGAAGGCCAAAGGCGTAGAAGCCAGGCTCTGATACCAACATGTCACACCCCGATCTCCCGCAGGCAATCGGCCGTTCCCGCTAGGCGGGAATTACCCTCGCCAGCGCTCCCGCGGAATGATTGCTTAACCCATCCGGGAGTGATATCGCACGAGCGTGAGCTACGCCCATGCAAGGCCATGGTTCATTGGCTGGCGGCAAGAGTTCTAAGCCACAGAGCCGCACAGATTATCCGAGTGCAGCGGAGTCATGAACGCATAGGCGATCGGTAACAGGTTCACTGAGTCGACAATATAGCGGAAGCATTGAAACAAAGTAAAGTAATCTCTTTATTGATATGAACAAGTGTTACAGGCGGCGTATAGCCGAGATTACAAGTCTCTCAAGCCTCTCTCTCTGAAACAGTAAAAGCGTGCCAAGTGGCTACAATAGTGGACGATTGTACAGGCGATGGTCGGGCGATGTTCACAACATTATGTCTTATATAAGCGCTTCAGTCCCAGACGCACCGTTGCAAGGCTTCAGAGGAAACTCCTGGCCTTAGCACGCACGAAGGAGGCGTCTGCACCGTACGAGGTTCTCCCGCACCCTGCATATCAAACTGTTGGATTATCGGTACATTGAATGCACTGGTGGGGAAGCTACTCGTCAGCTCGACAAATCCAAACACGTAATACAGGTTCCGTGCACAACTATTAAGTTGTCTTTCTAGTTGCCTTAGGATCAGTTTCATGCAAACATTAAATAGCTTAACGTGTCGGACAGTGCGCCGTGCGATGTTTGAGGAAACACGGCGAGACTTACCAACTTACCATTTCTCCTTTCCTGTCCAAGGCAAACATGATTAATTCAAGCACGGTAAGTATAAACATTCAGGAGGCATAGCATATGCAAACATGAGGGTCGTTATGTTCAGATCGTTCAGGTGTTCAGTTCATTGATGCTATGCAATGACTCGCACGCGGATAGCCGCTAAGCGAGGATGACTTATCTATATGACGAAAGTCGCTGGCATAGCCATTATGGACGGGTTATGGTCTCGGGACTAAGAGAGATAGCAACGCAGGTGGCGAGCCCCGCTACATAACACTCCGTCCGTGACTAACGACCATACAAACTCTTCCGCCCGGATCGGATCGGTCCCAGTGCCCCGGTGACCGTCCGCGGAAGCCAAAAATCCTTGTGCACAGGTTGTCCGCGACATGCAGGTCAGGGTCTATCCAAATCCAAAGCTTGACATGATAATCATGGAACACACAAACTTATTCTGAACGAGCATATTGCTCCACGAGCTGGGATTCGAACAGTACAAACACAATCCTCGTTCAGATCCAAACATGGCATGATTATCATTCAAGCGTGATTCACATTCAAATATCCATTCTTGCTTGATGCATTCCCCTGGTTCGGGGATTTGCCTTGGGTGACCTAACGGTCCCGGATACTTGCAGGTTCAAATGCACAGAAGGACTATTTGATAGTCTTCTGGCTAAACAAAAATGCATGCACAACACAATAAGGCTAGACGTTCGAAAGCAGACAAGCATACGTTTCTAAGAAACACAAGTAAACACGATTGCTCGGACCCGAAGGTAAGCCGAGAGATGAAACCGTTAGGGACTTAGCATGCGAGGGTCTGAACATATATAACCAGTATTTTATTTCCATGTTCTAGCAAGCAATACAAGTTGGGATTATTCCCTTAGCTAGGTGCGTTGGATTTATTAGCATGCAGGGGGTAATTCACCTAGCGACTAGCATATATGATTTCAGATTTTATGTGTGCTGGCTAAGCAAAGACAAGTTCACCGTAGCCACCCACCTTAGCGATGATTCGCCTCGGTAGAGCGATACGTCTGAGCGAGCCTCTGAAAGTCCAAGCCGGATTCCTGTAGGGACAAGTCTGGATATCCTTTGCTTCTTGTTTGAGGCAAAGCGGGTCGGGACAGTTGCACTTTTGCCGTTTGAGACGGCAGTCCGCTAGAACGGAACGGGGTGTTACACTATACACTTGGTATATAAATCAAAATATCCAAGCTCAATTGTCACCCCCACATTTCAGACTAGGGGTATTTTTGTCTTTTTATAATTAATGTGTAAATAATTTGCATGATAATTAATTATATTTAAATTGTGGTGATTTTATTTAATTGTTGTGCCTTACCGTTGCTTCGATATTTGGAGCGCTACCCTAGCCATTGCCTTCCAACAAATTTTACAACTTTGTCCTAGACGTGCCAGCCTTCCATTCTGACCCTTGTGTAACTTATAATTACGTTCTTTTGTACTTTATTTTAGCCGCACAATATTCGTTGTAGACGTTATTATTTAATTCTTAATAAACCCAATTTTGTATCCTTGTGCATTCTAATCGAAATTGGAAACACAATCTCGACCTATTTCGTGCAACCCAAATTGGAACAATATTCTATTCTGAGTCTTCTTCATTCATGATACTTATGTCCCACTTAATTTCAGCCCCTTGTACTTCTAATTTATTTTAGAACACCAATTGCATTTATTTTTTAATTAATTAAACCGTAAATCCAACTTTGTGCAATTTTTCAATTGTTGGGCACTTTTGTGCAAAAGTGCATTAAGGTACCCACCCCGTTGGACACAACACTTAAATGAACCCCTTTTCTTCTTCATGTGTATTTTTCCACGATTTTTGGGATTGTGTAACTCAACATCAACCTCCTCAAACATTGGCCCTCCTTTCATTTTGGACCATGTCAATCCTAGCCCATTAAAATACCTACATGATAACCCAAGCCCAATTCCAAGAGGGATTTGACCAAGTCAATAATTTTTAGGTCAAACCAAGACCTACACATATATAAATATCCTCTTATTTTACTTTTTTTCTTTTTCTTTATTTCTATTCCAACCCCAAACCTATTTCAACCGACCCTATACTCATCTTCTTCAACATCTCCTCTTCCCGGCCACCTTCCCGCCGAAGACTCCTCGACCAGGGTCCTCACCACCCGAGCCTGCCTCGTCCTCCACCTTGACTCGTCCCCCGCGGGCTCGACCTGATCCACTCGACTGAAGCCGGAGAGCGCTGCTGTCGACCCCGAGCACCGTTAAAGTCGACCCCGCGCCGGACTGAACGCCTCCACCACTCCGCCTGAGCATGACCCACACGACATCACCTCGCCGGAGAAACCCCATGTTGTTCTCCTCCACATGATCACCACCACGACGGAAACCCACCGACTTCTCCTCGCCTATCGACTCCCTGCATCCCGCCATTGCCTGAAGCCCGCAGTCCCTATCGACTACCCCGACCATCTCCTTCCTCCCCACCTCGCCAACTCCGGTCACCTCCTCCGACAACACAGACGATCTCGACCTGGCCATTATTCCCGGCCATCCACCTCGCTGTTCCCTTCAACCCGCTGCACCCCAGCCCGCGTACGCCTGAACAGTCCCCGCGTCACCTCGTTCCTCCTCGACACCACCTGAGCACCTCGACCCGGCCTCCTCCCTGTTCATAACCATTACCATCGCCATCATCTTCATTATCATCTCTACCTCGATCATCACGATCACCTTCACCACCATCGTCGTGATCATCACCATTCACCATCATTATCGTCACCAGCGTCATCATCGTCGTGCCCGCGCGCAGGTTCGTTCCTGCCCTCATTTCCGTCATTTCATGAACGTATGTGTATATGTAATTATATGGATGTACGTATGTACGTATTAGCATACGTATTGGTATATATTCAAAGGTATATATATATATATATATATATATATATATATATATATATATATATATATATATATATATATATATATTTCTCAAACTAGTATATATATACATATGTATACGTATTGTACGTGCATCCCTAGTACATGTTTAATATATGTATATATGTACATAGTATAAATTCTATTAAGTATGTATAATACATGTATCTTTTATAATTGTAATTAATTAGTATTAATATGTATGATAGATAATGTATATATATTATTGGTCTATTTACTAAATGACCCAAGTGTGACCATGTAGCATGTTAGCAGACTGCCATATACACACTGACGTACTGGCAAGATCGTACCATTGACTGTCTGTCTAGCAATTACAGACACGATACCGTGCAATTTGACGCACACTTGACCCTAGTTGACCAGTGTCATACCTAGCGTAGCCCTGAGTTCAATGTATTTATAATTGTGTGTTAAGAGTAATGTCTGGTGCAAGATTGTATTATTTAATGATGTATATAGGATTGTTGGATTGTTCAGACAAGACTTCAGAAATCAGGTTATTGGTATTGCCAGCAGTAGGACCCCAAGCGAGTACATTCTCTGACAGTTTCCATTATGTTGATTATCTCTATAACTCTTGTTGTATAGCGTACATGACTCTGATACTGTTCTTTACACGAGTTGGCATTATCGAGACCTGTCACGAGGAGTCGTGATTTGGAATCCATCGTGCTAGCTGGGGAAAATATGAAAATATTAGTAGCTTATGTGATCATACCCAAACTTTACATGCATCATAGCTCACCCACACCTCACGTCGGTACAGCCTGACTATTACATGCCTCATAGCTGTTACATTTGGTTAGCCTGACTATTACTCGCATCATAGCTATCCGGATGGATTGCCTGACCTTACAAGGATGATCGCTAACCAATGTAATGAGCCTTATCAGTCCCAAGTCGATCACATGATATGCTAATGTTTCACACACGTAGTTAGATGTTCTTGACATGCATCTCTAGTATATTGATCTAGCATCTCTACATGTTCTAGTTATTGTTCTTGTACACATTTATATACTAGTTCATTGTTCTTGCGTGTACTTGTATTTCTATTTCATTGCTAGATGTACATTGATGATGATGTTCCAGTATTCCATTTATTCCAGTATTCCTTTATTCCAGTATTTCTTATTGCCAGTATTCATATCTGTCTTTTATTTCTTTACACTGTGCTATAGTTTTTTGTCAATATATGTGGAACTGCTGTTAGTGCTTGTACTTCGTTCCAATCCTAACTGGATATTTTTTCCAGACTGTGACATAGAGGACTTGTTTCTAGCATACTTGGAGATTGGATGTTATTGATTGCAGGTTGAACTATTTATTGTTGTTAGACTTGTCTTATATTTTATTTGTTTTCTTCGATATCTCATCGTGCTCTAGTTTATGTGATTGAGTATTCCGTATTATATTGTGATATATGTGTCTCCTTATGGAGTTGGATATTCATGTGAGATTTATTAGATAATATCATGACCTAGACAGCGTTCTACCGCCGATGCTGCGGCGTAGGCTGGACGAACCCACGCACTCGTGCCCCTATACCGGGTGTGGGTCGTGACATCAATGCAAGAGAAAATTTGAAAATATGGGCGATAAAATCGACATGCTTCACTTCGAAGAATTTTACAGTGATTGGAGTCTTGTATGGCGAGCAAGTACTACAGACAGCTACGACACAGCATGGTACATGTTCAAACAAAAGTGGGAGACGAGTAATCCGACATGCATTTCTTATATAAAAGATACTTGGCTAGAACCACATAAAGAATAATTCGTCTTAGCATGGACGAACATGGTGAAGCATTATGGCACAATCACTATGAACCGGGTCGAAGGATCACACTCAAGTTTAAAAAGATATATACTGTCACGCCCCGATCTCCCACAGGCAATCGGCCGTTCCCGCTAGGCGGGAATCACCCTCGCCAGCGCTCCCGCGGAACGATCGCTTAACCCATCCGGGCGTGATGTCGCACGAGCGTGATCCACGCCCGTGCAAGGCCATGGTTCATTGGCTGGCGGCAAGAGTTCTAAGCCACAGAGTCGCACAGATTATCCGAGTGCAGCGGAGTCATGAATGCATAGGCGATCAGTAACAGGTTCACTGAGTCGACAAATATAGCGGAAGCATTGAAACAAGTAAAGTAATCTCTTTATTGATATAAAATATGTATTACAGGCGGCGTATAGCCGAGATTACAAGTCGCTCAAGCCTCTCTCTCTGAAACAGTAAAAGCGTGCCAAGTGGCTACAACTGTGGAATGAATGTACAGGCGATGGTCAGGCGATATTCACAACTTATGTCTTGTATATGTGCTTCAGTCCCGGACGCACCGTTGCAAGGCTTCGGAGGGAACTCCTGGCCTTAGCACGTACGAAGGAGGCGTCCGCACCGCACGAGGTTCTCCCGCACCCTGCATATCAAACTGGTGGATTATCAGTACATTGAATGCACTGGTGGGGAAGCTACTCGCCCGCTCGACAAATCCAAACACGTAATACAGGTTCCGTGCACAACTATTAAGTTGCCTTTCTAGTTGCCTTAGGATCAGTTTCATGCAGATATTGAATAGCCTAACGTGTCGGGCAGTGCGCCGTGCGATGTTAGAGGAAACACGGCGAGACTTACCAACTTACCATCTCCTTCCCTGTCCAAGGCAACATTGTTAATTTAAGCAGGGGCATGTATAAACATTCAGGAGGCATAGCATATGCAAACACGAGTACTTATTTCAAGATCGTTCAGGTGTTTAGTTGCTCTTTATGCGATACAGTGCCTCGCACGCGGATAGCCGCTAAGCGAGGATGAATTGTTTATCTTTCGTTTACAAGCAAGCATACAATAAGTTTTTCACAAGGCGATCACTGGCGTATGCTATATGGACGGTATAGTCTAGACGAGATGGTTTGCAACAAGAACAAGAGGTGCTGCAAGCCATTCCGACGAACAAGAGACTATTTAGTCTAGACGAGAATGCTTTGCAACAAAGTACAAGAGGCGTTGCAAGCCATTCCGCCTGAACAAGAGACTAAGAACAATTGGTCTCGCCCGGACCGGGTCGATGCCAGTGCCCCAGCATCGCCCGCAAGACCGTTACCCTGTGCACTGGTTGTCCATGATCGAACGGGCCTTGGTTGGGGCAACAAGAGTACAAGACAAGAGTACAAGACAAGAGTACAAGACAAGAGGCAAGCTGTTGAGGCAACAATAGTACAAGACAAGATGCTTTGCCTGTTTCGTTGTTCAGTGACTGTCTTTTGCCTTGATGCAATTCTCCTAGGGCGTAGATTGCCTTGGTGACCTAGCGGTCCCGAATACTTGCAGGTTCGTTCAGGCACGGAACGACTACGTAGTAGTCTCCCGGGGTTTGGATAAAAATACGGTAACAATCAAGCAGACAAGCATGCGTTTCTAGGAACATAAGCAGGCACGTTGCTCGGGCCCGAAGGTAGTCCGAGAGATGAAACCGTTAAAGGACTTAGCATGCGAGGGTCTGAATATAAGCAGTATTTCCTTTTCCATGTTCTAGCAAGCAATATGAGTTGGGATTATTCCCTTAGCTAGGTGCGTTGGATTTATTAGCATGCAGGGGGTGATTCACCTAGCGACTAGCATAAACATTCCAGATTTTATGTGTGCTGGCTAAGCAAAGACAAGTTCACCGTAGCCACCCACCTTAGCGATGATTCGCCTCGGTAGAGCGATACGTCTGAGCGAGCCTCTGAAAGTCCAAGCCGGATTCCTGTAGGGACAAGTCTGGATATCCTTTGCTTCTTGATTGAGGCAAAGTGGGTCGGGACAGCTGCACGATTGCCGTTTGAGACGGCAGTCCGCTTGAGCGGAACAGGGTGTTACATTTACGGTCATCGGTCGGTAATTTTATTTCCGTTTGGCAGTCGATTCATTTGATGATTATTTCCACAATGAACGAGATTGTAGCATCATTTGAGATGAGCCTCAATATTGCAAAGCATGAATACAAGCATGAACACCTCTTGGATGGTTTAATCCATGTAGTATCTCACAAGGCCTGGGGCTTATTGTTTAAGGAGATTGGTAGGTCGATGTTGGTTGGTTATGATCCCGATGTTTACGGTTGTTCATATCGACATTCACTCGGCCTTCCTTGTGCACATGAGATTAACGAATATCGTCGTCAATCTATACATATTCTAATAGATGTTGTTGATCAACGTTGGAGACAGCTGTCGATAATGCCGACGGTGGAAGTTCACGATGATTTATTTTCTTTGCCACAAGTGAAACTCCTGCACGCAAGGTGGTGTGTCGCATCGAAACCGGAGAGAAGATTCATTGAGGTTAAAATCCAAGAAATTATAATCCCGGCAACAACTCGATTGCAAGAGCCATCTGTTGTTCGAACTCATAAGGGAAGACCACACTCAAGAATGAGTAGAGCAAAAAAGAAGGAGATTGAGTCAACTAAAAGAGATCCATCCTTGTTTGAACATATTGAACGCAATTTAGAGCAAGTTGAGGCAAAGTCGGTTATCGAAAGTGTGGTATTTTCACAGAAAAAAGAGTAAGCTTACTATTCGAAGGGGGAAGAAACAGAAAACGAACGATACAGTCACGGCAGAGGGTTTAGATAACTTCTCTGATTCATATAGTCTATATATTCTAAATTTTCTACCTGAGATACGGGATTTCATTTGGTCTATTGTTGATGTTCCTAAGGATGGCCACTGTGAATATCATGCACTAGCATGACATCTAGGCTATTCAGTTGAAGCAGGATGGAGACAAGTTAGCGAAGAGCTGTACGAGAAGTTGGAGTCTCGTCTACCCTTCTATAGACAGATACTCGACGAAGAAATTGTTGGAGATTTGTTGGCAAGCATACCTTGTACGGAAACAGTTACCGGACCAAACCATTACATGGATGTCCCGCCTGCTGTATACGTATTCTCTAATAGGTATAAGATACATATTGTAATTATCTCACAAGGCATTAACAATACTTTCTGTCCAATGTGCGCTCCCCCGGCCGAACACAGACTATCCAATCTATGTTCGATATGGCTTGTCGGATAACACTTTGTCATCTCAAGGTTGATCGGTCATTCTCCTATTCCTCCACCTTCTACGCTTTGGTATAAATATGCACCAGAGGAAGCGATCACATGGACGACACCCTACACGGATGCAATTGCTAGATATAAGAATGATGAAGATGGAGGATCCAAAAAGCTTGCCGAATGACTACTTTGATATTCTAATCGATTGATTCATCTTATACTGTATGTTGTACAATGAGCCATGTATGTTGAACTGTATATTGAACTGTATGTAGTGCAATGAGCAATGTATGTTGAACTGTATATTGAACTGTATGTTTGTGCAATGAGCCATGTATGTTGAACTGTATATTGAACTGTATGTTGTGCAATGAAAGAAATAAAACTAGAACTGTATATTGAACTGTATGTTGTGTAATGAGTCAAAATCTGTGTAAAACTAGGACTGTCAAAATCTGGACAATCCCACAAGCACACTAGACTGTCATAATTTTGACAGTCCTAGTTTTAACCCACTGTGATATATATAAAACTAGGACTGTCAAAATTTGGACAGTCCCAAAAGCTAAGTGGACTATCAAAATTATGACAGTCCTAGTTTTAACCCACTGTCTGTACATTTATATACTGTGAAACTAGGACTGTCAAAATTTTGACAGTCCAATAAGCCATGAGGACTGTCAAAATTTTGACATTCCTAATTTTAACCATAAAACTAGAACTGTAAGGATTTTGACAGTCCCACAAGCAATGAGGACTGTCAAAATTTTGACAGTCCTAATTTTAACCCATTGTCTGCACATTTATATGTAAAACAAGGACTATCAAAATTTTGACAGTCCCACAAGCTTTGAGGACTGTCAAAATTTTGACAGTCCTAATTTTAACCCACTAATTTTTTTATATAAAACTAGGACTATAAGGATTTTGACAGTCCCACAAGCTATGAGGACTGTCAAAATTTTGACAGTCTTAATTTTAACCCACTAGAAATTTTATATAAAACTAGGACTGTAAGGATTTTGACAGTCCCACAAGCAATGAGAACTGTTAAAATTTTAACAGTCCTAATTTTTACCCACTGTCTGCACATTTATATGTAAAACTAGGACTGTCAAAATTTTGACAGTTCCACAAGCTATGAGGACTGTCAAAATTTTGACAGTCCTAATTTTAACCCATTGGAAATTTTATATAAAACTAGGAATGTGAGGATTTTGACCGTTCCACAAGCAATGAGGACTGTCAAAATTTTGACAGTCCTAATTTTAACCCACAGTCTGCACATTTATATGTAAAAGTAGGACTGTCAAAATTTTGACAGTCCCACAAGCTATGAGGACTGTCAAAATTCTGATAGTCCTAATTTTAACCCACTTTCTATTTTATATAAAACTAGGACTGTCAAGATTTTGACAGTCCCACAAGCAATGACTGTCAAAATTTTGATAGTCCTAATTTTAACCCACAGTCTGCACATTTATATGTAAAACTAGGACTGTCAAAATTTTGACTGTCCCACAAGCTATGTAAAATTAGGACTGTCAGGATTTTGACAGTCCCACAAGCTATGTGGACTGTCAAAATTTGGACAGTTCTAAATCTAACAGACTGAAAATTTTATGTAAAACTAGGACTGTCAGGATTTTGACAGTCCCACAAGCTATGAGGACTGTCAAAATTCTCATAGTCCAAATTTGAACCTACTGTCTCTGCAAAATATTATATAAAACTAGGACTGTTAAAATTTTTACAGTCCTGATAGCTTTCAGGACTGTCCAGAATTTGACAGTCCAAGTTTTTAGCCACTGCCTATGCACATTTAACAACTGTACGTAGCAAACTTAAAACACAAATTGTAGCAAATTTCTAATCTAAACTTTAGTGGGGCTAGGTTCTTATTAGTATTCTTCACTGGATGTGTCCACTGGCAGTAGATGCCACCCACATCAGTTGCAAATTTGAATCCCCAAGCTAAGCATCCAGGAGGAGAATCAAGCCATATCGGAAGGATGGAATAAAGGAGATCCCAGACACTGAATTGATAGTAAAGCATTATATTATAGTATAGTCAGTAGTACCATCATATCATCATCATAGCCTCATTACCACCTCTCCTTTGTTCTGGTCTCTTTTCCCATATAAGGAATGGCTGTGGCGTCTGCCTCCCCATTGGCAGAGGAAGAAATTAGGGATAGGGTTGAGGTTAGTCGGTCCGAAAATAGCACAATGCTGAGTGAAAAACATGATCATCCCCGTAGCCTAAAAGCAGATCATGAGGATAGAGAAATGTCACGTTGTGGGGATGATCCCCATACTCTCTCCATCTTCCACAGAGGAAACAGACCCCAACTTCAAATCATCATAGCCTTAAAGCAACATCAGAAGAAGAGGATGCTCAGATTCCATTACAACCTCTCGCCACTCCTCTCCCTCTCGCCACTCCTCTCCCTTTGCTCTGTTAATTAATGGCTGGATGTCTCACTATTATCAGAGGCGCGGAGAGGAAATTTGGGTACTAAAGTGAAAATTAACCCCCACTTAAAAACTCAGATTCACCCTATAAAACAATAATCACTTACTTTAAAAAGCGGCATCAATCCAAAAACCAGGCCTTAGTTGCAAATTAACAAAGAAAGAACGAATGGAAGAAGAGGCTCAGATTCAGCTTCGATCCCTCGTCACTCTCACAATGTGGAGATGGAACTCCCGCTCTCTTTATTTTCCCCTCTAACGAATGGCTGCAACATGGAGCTGCATCGCCTAAAAGAACCACATTATGGAGAGAGAAGAAAAACAACAACAAGAACCTCAGTTTCGGCCTATCAATCAACCATCAATAGCATTGTGCAGATGATACCCATTCTCTCCATCTTCTTTTCCTTCTAACAAATGGCTGAAAAGAGAAGAAAAGGCAAAGATTTTGGAGGGTTATGTTGCAGCCATCACATCACCATCACCATCACCGTGAAACGTTCGGGATACTTAGGCTTGGTTGTAATTGCTTATCATGGTTGCTTCTGCAGTGCCAAAATCTGATCGGTGACAACTTATCAAATATTTTGCAAAAAAAATAGTCCAATTTAGAAATAGCTTCTAATGTTGCTTTTTGAAAAGCAGCAGCAATTCCAAACAAACAAGCAAGAAATATGAGAGGCTCAGATTCGGCTTTAATCCATCATCACTTACAATGTCTAAATGATTCAACCCCATAACGGTAGGTTGCAGCTTGGCTGCCTCGTCATCAAAAGGGGGAGGAATAGGCAGAGAAGAAATTGGTCGGGTTTGGGTCCACTCATCATCATCCCGACTTTCTAATTCCACTTTCCATCCCAACAACCAAACATCCCCCTACAAACAACCAAACACAAACACGAACACGAACACCACGAACACGAGCACTTTGCAGACTATTCTCAACAAGCAATGAGGACTGTCAAAATTTTGACAGTCCTCATTTTAACCCACTGTCTGCACATTTATATGTAAAACTAGAACTATCAGAATTTTAACAGTCCCACAAGCTATGTGGACTGTCAAAATTTGGACAGTCCTAAATCTAACACACTGGAAATTTTATGTAAAATTAGGATTGTCGGGATTTTGAAAGTCCCACAAGCTACGAGGACTGTCAAAATTCTCAGTCCTAATTTGAACCCACTGTCTCTGCAAAAATTTATATAAAACTAGGACTGTCAAAATTTTTACAGTCCTGGTAGCTTTCAGGACTGTCCAAAATTTGACAGTCCAAGTTTTTAGCCACTGCCTATGCACATTTAACAACTGTATGTAGCAAACTTAAAACACAAATTGTAGCAAATTGTAGCAACTTAAAACATAACCAATCAAAATATTTCAACAATACATAATTACTCAAAGTTTTCAAACTGTAAAGTTTTACATGTCTCAAAACACAAATTTTAGCAAAGTTTTACAAATCTTGAAACATGGCCTAAACTTCATGCCGCCTCTTTGTACGTTGCTATCTATTTTCCAAGAAAGGAAAATTTTCAGCGTTGTCGATTTGTTGTAGCTCGTCATTGATTTTTATATAATTCGTACCCTGGCAACTTACAAGGCTTCTTCCCAACTTCTTCACTTTCCTAGCCTATTCATGAGAATTAAAAAAAATGTTAGGTTATAAACATTTACATATATCAAACTGAAAGTGAAGAAGTTGGCTCACCATCTTGACCAATGCAGTATACAAGACAGATTTGGGGGAAAGATCTGATGGTACACGCACAATATCGCCTCCGCGTTTGAATAACGTAGGTAGTCCGACACCAGCGTAGTAGGCGAGGTAGTCGTCGCTACATTCCGTCATATTTACTGCTGCTTGCCGTTCGTTTCTCTAATAACGTGACGTTGCCACTCAGTAAGAAGTCCGAGACCCAGTTGAACGTCGTAGGAATATAGTTTAGCGGCTTTGTACCTCGCGGAGCAGTTATCATTTTCAATGTGCGCTTCGGGACTGCTTGTACGTAGCCAAACTGACGGAGCACTCTATCAGGCATACAAGCCTCATCGATTTTATGACAACTTATCAGACCGTGATATAAAGCGACTGGTTGCAATGAACGACTACTCTGTCGCAAATTACGATATGGATCCCAAAAAATCTGCAACGCATAAAATTTAGCAAAACCTTATTTTGCATAACGTAATTTAGTAAATTATTACCAAACATTAAAAAATTAGGTCTCAATTCACCTCTTCTATCGTCATATCTTCGAGTGCATTCCGTAGGGCGGCCAATGTGTGTAGACGTTTGGCATCTTCCTTAGTTGGCTTCCACCATGCCTTCACGTAACCAAGTTAAAAAAATATTAGTCCAAAAATTAACAACAAATTTTTTAATTATGTATACAAGTTGACAAAGATATATCTATACATGGAGTAGAGTCTGGCATCCGGATATTATCTTCGAACCGACGCGGGATACCGCACCAAGCTCGCGGTAAAGGTATGCTAGTATACCGCTTCCCCAAGATATTTCTTCTATCGTGTCTATGTCATCCAAATTCAGGAGATATTTGGCATGTATGGACGTTCCAGACTTATCCGTAATACCGACAGCCCCAAAGATGAACTGCATATATCCACGGACCACATTATCGCCATTATCCACTTCGGGGTCTGGATCAGCGAATGTCTCCTCCAAATATTTTAAAGGAAGTTCGTACGACTTCTTGAATTCTCGAAGGGTGGTAAAACTAGTGGCATCAACTCCCAGACACTGATACATAATCCACGATATGGTCATAAAAGTTGATGCTCGATTCATCAAAAGTATGATTCATCATGACTCGACCATCAACCCTAAGTCCCAATATATGATGGACGTCATCAAGGGTAATCGTCAACTCCCCGTTTGGTAGATGGAAAGTGTTGGTTTCTGGATGCCATCGTTCTACAAATGCTGATATCAGTACATTATCCACCATCGTATATGAGTAGTTACCCAAATATTGTAAACCGGTGGGAATGATTTTAGCCTTCACATCGTCTCCCAATAATTCAAACCTCCATGTATTGCATTGTTTGCCGTGGTTGATCACCGTTAACATACGAGAACTCTCCTGAAAAGTAAACAATTGGATAAACTTATACCTATATATAAAATGTACTTATCTATAAATAATTAGATAAACTTAGAAATTATAACTATATATAAAATTATCATAACGTAATGTACTTACCGGATTGTTCCATATTTGGTATGCAATATGGTTCTCGATCGACGGCAACATAGAGCAACCGTTTGGATGAGTCTCGACTGGACTATCTGGCTGCTGAGAAGGTCCTGAACCATCAGTAGCCCAGTTTTTGAGGGTTTATGGGAGAGTCTCGATAGGACTATCTGCATGCTGAGAAGGTCCTGAACCATCAGTTGGCCTATTTTGGACATTTGGTATGTCCTCATTGGAGGAGGAAGAAGAACCAGAAGTACTAGGAGGAGCACGTCTCTTCGAACGAGTGACAGTCTTCTTCGTCAGTCGACGTTTTCTAACTTTAGGGCATGCCTCGGGCTCACGGATAGTGAGACCTGGTTCAATAGTACGCTGAATATTATGTTCCTTACGCATCGACGCAGTAGGGCGTCTTCTTATGATATCTTCATCCTCAGTGCCCTTCCGAGGGTCGTGACTATAAGATAAAAAAAAATATTTTAACATCCCAAAATAATTGAACATTCAGGACTATAAAAATTTCTACAGTCCTATATGTATACAGGACTGCAGAAATTTCCACAGTCCTAAATTATACAGGACTGTCGAAATTTCTACAGTCCTTTATACATATAAGACTGTAGAAATTTTTACAGTCCTCAATCTATATAGGACTGTAGAAATTTCTACAGTCCCGCATGGTTCTGCTCCATAAATTCGACGAATGTCGAACTTATATGCCCTAAAATCGGGTACGAGCCTCCAGAAAAATGTCCAAACTACATCCTAAACTACATTCAGGACTTGTATGCCCTCATTTTAAGATTGTAAAGATAACCACTGAAATTTTTTGAAATGCAATAGAATTTTTTAAAATTTTTGGAAATTTTTCTAAATGCAATAGAACAAGGAGAAGGAAGAATTGTACCTTGATTGTTTTGAGACTTTGGGAGCCATCGACAAGGAGGAGGAGGAAGAAGTAGAGGAGGACGGCTCCGACAAGAAAGGGAGGAGGGAGGAGGGCTCCGGTGGATGTTTGGAGGGTTTGGGAGGAGAGTTTAAAATTTGGGCTAGTATGAGTAAACTTTTGGGCTATTATGAGTAAATTTCATTCATTAATGGGCTACCCCAATCCTGGGCTAGCCCTAAGTAAATTATGTAGTGCCCATATCAACGGCCCTAATAAATGGCTGCAACAGATCTGCCTCGCCATTAGTAGGAGGAAATCTCAGTCCAACCAAACCATCATCACCATTTTATTTATGGTCCACTTGGATTGAGGAAAAAATTCAAGGTCCAAACTTTATAATTGTATATGTCAGAACTTAAACTCTAAGTAGATATATACCTATAGGATCTAAACAATATATATATATATATATATATATATATATATATATATATATATATATATATATATATGGGGAGAGGGAGGGAGAGAGGGAGAGAAGCAGTAGAGCAACCCCGAACCAGGCCTTAGCTACCAACACCACCATCATCGCCATATGGAGAAGTTCATGATATTAAGTTGCAAGAAGGCTCAGATTCGACTTGGATCCATCATCGTCACTGAAATGTGGTTGATAGAACCCCATTCTCTTTATCACTACTCCTGACAAATGGCTGCAACCGAGATGCCTCGCCATCATCAAGAAGAAATCCCAGCAAAATCATCATCACCATTAATTTTCCTACATTGCATTAGGATAGAAACTCAATTTTAGAAATCACCTTTAGAGATAGGGCTATGCTATGACTGCAACCAAATGCCTACAACTCTCTTACAACCGCCACGTGGCGTCCACGTGACGGTCGCCCATTGGAGGAGGGGGAGAGGTGGTACCCGATGGTTGTCCGGATGGCCACCACATGACAGAAATGTCACGTGGCAGCCGTTCATTGGAGGGAGAGGTGGGACCGGGTGTGGCCCACATAGCAAAAGGGAAGAGAGGGTTGTAAGAAGGTTGTAAACATTTGGTAGTAAACTTAGCATTATTGTTAGAGATAACCTTAGCTACCAATACCAACATCATATAGAGAAGTTCATATATTAAGTTGCAAGAGGGCTCAGATTCGACTTGGATCCATCATCTTCATTGACAATGTGGTTGATAAAAACCCCATTCTCTTCATCACTACTACTGACAAATGGCTGCAACCGAGCTGCCTCGCCATCATCAGGAGAAAATCCCAGCCAATCATCATAACCACTAATTTTTCCACATTGCATTGTAATGGCAGTTTCGGATCAAAATATCGGTTTTTTTGGTATCAGTAGTACCGACGGTTTAGAAAAATATTTTATACATTTATGCATAATTTTAAATTTTTTTTATATTGTTTCTTAGAAATTTTTGTTGGTGTTTTCCACTTAGCTTTGGGAGTTTTTAGTCCTACATTAGAAAACCACCAATGTGTATATCTGAATATATAGCTATGCTTAGTATTGGTATATGCACATGGGGTGGAGGCCCATGTGGGTTGACTTTTTCTAGAGGGTTTAAGTGTAAACTCCATTATGACAATCTTTGTTTTTTCACCACCTTTGGCAAGTTTCCCTTAGGAGCTAAGCGACTCGAACTCGGGCTCGTGCTCAAGGGCGCAAAGTGGCACTTTGTTGCGCACTTTGCACTTAGCATCGTTGTATGGCGCTCGTGCGCGAGTTACATGCACGGTTGCTTGCTCGGGCACATGCTTCGTGGAGCCATGCGCAAGGGACCATGCGGTCAGGTGCCCATACGGCCGGTTGTCATGCGGCCAGGTGCACATGCTGCTCGGTGCCCATGTGGCCAGGAGCGCATGCGGCTCGGTGCCCGTGTGGCCTGTGGAGAGTCTGACGTGGAGGGGACAGGGCCTGCTTTCGACGTTTGGCGACATTGTCTGCCTCGTGCAGTATAACATGTCAGGCGGTACGAGCAGCTGCTTTCGACGTTTGGCGGCGATGTCTGTCTCGTGCGCCTGACTTGCAGCGCTGACAGCTCTGACAACCGAATTTAGGGGATCTAGTCGGTCAGCGCTTATGCGGCCTGGACTTTCCTCAGTCCGCATAGGTGTTGTTTTCTTTTATTTATATAGAGGACCACCTCTTTCATTTGAGGAGAGAGTATACAAATAAAAAACCGAGAATACCAGATCATGTGCGTCCCAAAGTGTCCCTCTCACATGGTATTTTTGAGTTTTTTCGAGTATTTTCGAAGGTGACTTTGAGCGTTCCAGAAGTTCTTTTGTGAACTTGCTGGTTCCTGGGGGCAGATTGTCTGTACTACAAATCTTGCTTTGAGCAACGGTGGTTTTGACCACCCCAGCAAAGAGGTTCTCTTTATTTTTTCCTTTGCTTAGTTCTTTCTCATTGTAACGTCTGTGAACGTAAAGAGAAGAACATTTTACTTATTGCTTGTTGTAATCTTCATTTTCTTTGGAGCCAGTTTGTAAACTGTTCTTGGTTCGTGCTTCGTTGGAATCGAGAAATATCAGATGAGAAACTCTTGTGTGAATCTCTGATCTCGACGATAACTTGGATTCCAGTAGAGAGATGACATTCGGATCTCGCTAGCAGCTCTGCTATGGCCCACGTTCTACCATCTTTGATCTGTCTCGGGACTAACAATCTCAAAACAAGATCCGAAGAAAGATGTAGAACATCCGATCAAATCTTCTCGGCAACAAGTTTTCATAAACTTGAGAAGATTGACAGGATACACTTCGAACATTTGGATGAGGGAATGAGTCATTTGTCAAATATTGAACGTGAGTTGTCAGAACCTACCATTTCCCATAATGGAGGAGTTAGCGTTTGAAGGACCCGCATTCCAGTTAAAAGAAAGATTACAAGTTGATCAAGGATTGGAGGGTATGCACATAACGAGACTTAGCGCATGACAGTTCTTGGCGGTTGGCAAGACTTGGTCGCATAGAAGTCTCTTGCCGCATGAAGACTCCTGCCGCATAAAAGACACTTAGAAGATGACAGATTCTTAGCGCATTGAAGGTTATGCCGCATGACAGAGTGGCCACATAGTGTCTTATACGCATGCATGACGCATGGAGACTTATGCGCATGGCATGACTTGACGCATGGCATGACTTGACGCATGGCTGGAATTGGAGCTTGAAAGCAGAAACAATTCGAACGAATATTGCAAGGTATAGCTAAAACTTGGTTACTTTGATTACCTAACTTGGTTGCTATGATTGCACAGGTTGAGTTATCAAGCGTGGCTACTGACTGGTGGATAGACACTGGTGCATTCACCAAAGAAGATCACTATCTAAGAAGGAGGTCTCTATGGTGAACAAGTGTCAAGCAGAAGATCTAGGGATCAGGATAATGATTCTGGACTTTCGGCTTGAGGAAGAGATTGCTCTTATTGAGTTGTGTCACATCTGACTAAGACATGTCCTTTTCAAAGATGTCTAAGTTCAAGGATATCTCCAAGATATGGGGGTAAGAAGGTGGAGACACGTGATGGCTATGTTCAGATATAGGTAGTCAGGAAGCTGTTTAGACGGATGACTACAAGTATAGATCCTATGGAGCTGGTGCGCTCAGATATCTGTAACTTCTACTCTCCACAAAGGTCCGGAGTAAAGTTTATCACTTCTTTCTTTGATGATTTATCGTGAAACGCATTCGCATATCTTTTCATAATCGAAGGATGAAACATTCGAGAACCTCAGGGACATCAAGTTTGGAGTTGAGCGTCATATCGGTCTATAACTCAATAGACTCAGAAGTTTTCTTTACGAAGAGCATTGTTCTTTGGATTCACATCGTTCAGCTTGGAACATGGAATTGACTATGGAACATGCATCGTTCTTTGGATTCACATCGTTCAGCTTGGAACATAGAATTGACTATGTAACATGCATCGTTCTTTGGATTCGCATCGTTCAGCTTAGAATATGGAATTGACTATGGAACGACATCTTCGTACTCTTCCAGTCCACTGAAAGTATAAATAGGAAGGACGAGCAGTTAACAGTAATGATGACTTCTATATTGTTGGTCAAAGGGCCTTCCAGATTGTCCGTGGGAGAAGGTTGCACTTACGGTCATGTCCCTAGTACCGTTCGTCACTTCTGAGCTAACTCTAATTCAATATCAGATCCACATGAATATCGTTCGATTGTTGGGGCTTTCCGGAGGACCGTATCAGCCATAGTTGTTGGCACTTCTATAAAAGAAGACGTAGTCCAAGAAGGAATTATCTTTTGAAAGACAATATTTGAACCAAAACTCGAAGAGCAGTTAGCTAGAAGAGTCAGGAGGTTGAAGGACCAAAGATAATCTTATCACCTATCATATAGAGGTCATACTACTTACCAATGATAAGGCGATAAAGATCAGCGATGTAGTGCCTCAAATCCCGATCCGACCGGGATGTGCACTACGTAATTGGGCTTGTGGCTAGTCTGTCTGAGTCGTAGCTTAGATCTTCGGCATCTTCTTGCCACGGACGAAATACGATGATCCTTTTCAACTCATGGAAAGACCTCTATTGAAACGAGTCCAATAGTTTTCGTGTTTGGTTGCTTGGTTTTCTTGATTGCCGCTTTGGGATTTTGATTTGGTGTTGCTTTCAATTTGCTTGGTTTTCGCTGCTGGTTTTATCGTTTGGAGCTTTGATTCTTGGGGAGTTCGGCAAGGAAGGATAGGCAAGAATTCTAATTGGTGCTCGTGCTGTGCAGGTCCGCGTAACTGACGTTTGATCGTCGCTAGACGGGATTCGTGTTTCAGCTACCTTTTTCCTTAACCAGTGAGTGGTTTGGACCCTTCTTTCCTACTTCTTCACGCCCACATCTCTAATGTTTCAAACGTTCACTCGATGATGCCCGGTTGGACGCCTAGGAAATCCTTGCCACAATACATGCCAGCCACTAAGAAAGGAACATGGGATTTGTAGACTAATTTACTATATGCTTGCACCTTATAATTGAGTTGTTTATAAAGGGAATTGGTTGTTGGTGGCGGCCTAGTGCCTCGGACGGAGTTTGGACCTATGGGATACCAAAATCGGAACACCGCATTGAGAAAATATGAACTGTTGCATGAGATATATATTGCTGCTTTACTTCTTTGTTTATTTCGATGCATTGTATGATAATATAAATTGTTCATGCATTTGCATGGTCTGGGACAACTTGTGCACAAGGTTTGGCATTTCCTCGAAACGGCTTTCCGGAGCACTGGAACCGTATCGATCCGGAGGGAAATATTTGATTCGTGCTCGTCACGATGCATTGCGGGACCTCCAGCAGGGCTTGCTACCCGGGCTGATAGGACGCGCCGCTAATGCTTGAAATATGTCCCTAAGGTGTCGATCATACCAATGACCGCATAAAATAGAACACATGCTAATTTATTGTCTTGTGCAGATGGTAAGTATACTTGTGTTTCGTTGCAGGGAAGGCGTGCATCGGTTGAGTAAGCAATCGATGCACTGGTTTGATTCAATGCTATTTTTATTCCTATCAAAACATGCAACTGATATGAATTGAATTCACTTGCTTCTTTATAGAAGTTCATCTTAATGCATGCTCGCCCCTAATAAGCTAGTGTCGATTTAGTCGAGTGGGTTCATCCCGCTCACCAGTACAAGTTGAGTACTGACCCACGTTGTGGGCAACTATTTCAGGCACTCAGACGGTGCAACGCTAGTGGATAGACGAGGAGGCGTTAGGAGCACCTCTATTTTGAAGTATAGTTGGAGTCAGATCATTTTGGAGGCTTGGACTTTCAACCTATACAAGGGCGTAATGTATGAACGACGTGGACTATCTGATGGAGCGTGCCCTGCCTTTTGAGTTATCTTTTTGTAATACAAATCAAGTAGCCGAGAGGCGCATCAATGTAAACTCTATGTAAATTACTCTGAATTATCAATAAAAAAGCATGTTTCTTCCTGCACTTGTGTTCAAATCTTTGTGAATGTGTTTTCTAAATTGTGTTTCAAAATGGGTTCCTATAACTGCAAGTTCTTGCCTTGTATGAGCGCAACTCCAGGCTCGTACGGCATCACGCCCCAGCGAGGACGAATCGGTTCCGTGAAGGATCCAGCGAGGACGATTGACCCTTTCGGGATCGGGGCGTGACAAGCGACTTGGTCTACTGGGAGGAGGTAGTCCATGAAGAGATTGACCCCATAACAACACTTGGGATGTTGATCAATCTGCCTGAAGGAACTAAACATATCAGATGCTTATATATATTCAGTAGAATAAAATAGAAGCAGCCAAAATAGTTGAGTTCAAGAATAGGCTTGTAACATAGGGGTTTTCTCAGATAACAGGGGATTGAGTTCTTAGGCACCTCGTTGAGGGTGTCATATATCAAGATGATGATTGTCGTAGCTGCTATTCATAAGCTGATTGTTTATCAGATAAAGGAAGACAGTCATGAGAGATTCACGGACAACAGACATAATTATTGTCATTCAGGTTTGAAGACAGTCTGCGGGTTGGTGATATCTCAAGGCGGCCTGAAGCAAAATCCCAGGATGTGGCAGCAAAAGTTTGACAAGTCATCTAGTCAAAGTTGTAACAGGATCAGCAAGAGAGACTGTTGTGTGTACACAAAGTTCGTGGATAAGAAAAGGGTCATCTTATATATCTATGTTGACGACTTGCTAAATCTCAGTTGTGGATATAGAAGTGTTACTAGAACAAAGATATCCTTTTGTCCAGTTTTAGGACATAGGATTGCGGAGGTCATCCTAAGGATACAAGTCAATCCTGATGCCAGGTAGGCTTGCTGAGGCACAAGCTCTCTGCAGAAGATAATTGGTCACACACTTTGGGTATCAGGGTCGATACTCCTCAGGTGTATCATTAAGATGAAGAAACCTAATCCAAGGGAAAGCATCAGACAGTTGGTGTACTCGAGCATCATAGGTGCATGATTCAAGCTGCAAGTCCCACCAGGCCTGATATAGCTCTCGTTGTAGGGATGGTGAGTCAGTTCACGAGCAGTATGTGTGTTGTTGAACACTGGAAGCTGTGAAGAGAGTCATCAGAATTCTCAAGTGGACTCAGTAGTATATCCTACACTACAGCAGTTATCCAAATATGATGGAAGGCTTCAGTGATGTCATGTCACGCCCCAGTTCCAAAATACTGCAGGACTAGACACGTGGCAATGGCCAGCAGCACACACTGATGGGCAAACCCAATTTAATGGACCCATCAGGGTATACTTAAGCTATAAACAATAATATGGGTCTAAGGTACTAATCTCATCTACAGAAATAAATACGATCAATACGGAATATAAAGCAACATCAATTCTCAGTAAAATATATCTCGGGGAATAACCCGATAATAAGTTTGATACATCAGTTCAATAAACAGGAAACAACATAAATAACTGAGTATAGATAAGCAGATACTCAGGAGAAATCCTCGGCGATCACCTCGTCCCCTGGTAATGGTACTACTCCAACTTCTGCTCCGGTCCCGTATACCTCGGGGTAGATCTCCTCTGCTAAACCTGGGGACATAATCCGGATCCAGGTCCTCAGGGGACATAGCAAGGTACAAGAATAACTCAAGCCAAAATAATGTAGTACAAAAAATAATCAATAGGGCAAACTACATAACCAGCTAAGTGATATACAAATGAGAGCATCACTAGGACTTCAGGCTGAGACTACTACAAGCTCTGTGTCGGGGAGCTAGTAGCAGTAATATCACGTAAAGTGCCTAGCTCTGATGTAGAGTCTATGGCCTCACAATAATAAATATATATATAAAATTATCCTGTAGCCTATGTGTCTCTCTCCACCCAATGTAATCACACGTCTCATGTCCATGACACGCAAGATCATATCTAATGCAGCAAGTCATAATGATAGCTAAGCATATGTAATATCTATGTCACGAATCATGTAACCTATACAGAATTACCATGAATATTTCAGAAAGATTCTGTCTCATAAATAGTGTCAAGTGTCCTATGGTATGACATACTTGATAATACAAGCACCAAGATATATAGGATCACGATATCAATCTATAGGTGACGTTACACAACTCTGCGTGCCACGTTGACACCCGAATCTTGTTCGGACGTTAAGTAATGTCATATGGTTCTAGGTTGACTATTTATATCATATAATTAAATCAAGAGAACATTATGTAGCAAATACTGCAAGATTGGCGATGTACAGTTGCCTGGGGTTTGAATACCAACAGTTGCTTCTGAAATAGCGGGATCTTCAAGTACTCCTCCGGTTGCTGAAATAATCATTACCATCAGGTTCAGAAGATATCAAATAGCTAAAATTGCATGTCCATAAGTCCAATTTGAATACAGGGGCAAAATTGACCATTTTTGGTCAAAGTGGGGTCCACATGTGGCCCACTTCGCACCAAAAAATGTGTCAGAGACAAAGTTCTCCAAATTCATCAAACTTAGTGTTTACAAGTCCAGAACGATGATACGAACCCAACAGAATGTCCAGAATTAGATTTTGATGAGCCGATCACAAAATCGCTAGTCAAGTGGAGCCGTGGGGCCCACGATACGGGATTTTGTCAACGTTCTCAGAATCAAACCAAACTTGGGTCACAGGACCAGCGTATCGCTACGAGTTCGATGACGCAAGTTTCGTTTCGAAATGACGGGCACACACGAAGTTACAATGAGTTTCAGAACAGGGCCGATATGGGGTGTAGTCAACGGATACGCATTGATTCCGGTGTGTACGCAGATCCAATTCAACTTCCGCAAAATCCTACATGTCCGTATTGACAGCGCGCACCTTTTGGTAAAGTTGGCACATGACCAAGTCGTCTCGTTTAGCGGGGCGCACCCAGTTCCAAAAAAATCAGGGTTTTAAAAGACCAAGTTTTTGGTCAATTTTTACCCGAGAAATAATTATAAACTACAACTTAATAAAATAAACTAAAATCGGATTTTAAAACTTGGTTAGGTGGTCTAAATAACTGTTTAGGTGGATCTTAGAATTAGTTAACAGGTTGTGCGTAAAATGGTCGTGAACCGGAGAGTTCGGAACAAATTCTGAATTTTCAGAAATGGGGATTTATTTTTCTGTTTTTGCGTCATAATTTTTGACCGACACAGGACGCGATACCCCGAACGAATTGTACGGGGTTCGAGAGGGTCACGCAAGGAATGTGTCACAATAGACCGTTCAAAAAACAAGACAGCGAGGAGAGAAATTTTTTTACCTAAACAGAGGTCAAAAATCACTATTCTGCATTTACACGCGGTGGCGCGATACGGCTACGGCGGCGGCGGCGGCTGTGGTTGCTGTGCTTGTCGGGGTCGCCGGGGTTCTTCGCCGGAGATCGTCGTCGGGGAGCTCGGGGCGGCGGGCTAGTGGAGTAGGCGATGGAGGCTCGGGGTCGTCGGTCTTCGTCGAAGATCGGTGGTGGAGGTGGTTGATGGTGGAGAGGAGCCGAGGTGAAGGGGGTTTATATAGGAGGCCGGTTGGCCATTGGCAGGAAGGCGAATCGGTAAGGGCGGCCGGTGGGGAGTCGAGCGGGTGGCGGTTTGGACTGCGGCCCTGGTAAAATTATTGGCGTCGGATGAGGATCGGTGGAGGGGGAAGTCGAAGGGACTCGGGGGTTTTATTTTATTGTAGCGGGTAGCTAACGGATCGGGTCGAATTTTGGATCCGGATCCGACCCGATCCGATAGGGTATGAGTCGGGTTCGGGTTAGCGGGTCGGGTTCAAACCCGAATCTGATCCGATCCAATTGGATTGGTTCTGGTTCGATTGGGCCGGTTTATTTTTAAACCGGTTCGATTCAACTGGGTTTAATTCGGTTTGTTTTGATTTAATTAAAATCTTAGTTTTTAGGTCTTTGAAAATAGTTTTGGTGTCCAATAAATTCCAGAAAAATTATAGTAGGTCTAATTAATTATTTTACACCCAAAAATATTATTTTCATAATATTTTAGTATTTAATAAAATCACACAATTTATTTAATACCAGAAAATATTTATTTTAATTAGTTAAAAATCACAGAAAATTCTCAAAAATTTATTTTTAAATTCTGAAAAAAATCTGGGGGTTTACAATCTACCCTCCTTAAGAGGATTGTGTCCTCGCAATAAAAGAATAACGAAACATAACTGGTTAGAAGAGATGACACGGTTGTAAAATATGTTTGAAAGCACGACACACAAACAAAAATCTTGATCAAGGAGAAATCGAAGGATGAGGGTTAAGCAAAACACATAGGGAAGGAATAAAGTATTTTCGTAGAAAATGAAAGTTAGGTAATTCAAGAGTGAAAAAAATCTGGTTAGAGCAAAGAAAACTACAACTTAGGAAAACTAGGTTATCAACTATTAAAAAGTTCAAAATATCAGATTTAAGGCTAAGGATTGGACTAACAAGCACGTGTTAAGCAATACTATGAATATATAGCTATGAATAACTTAAATATTACGCTCATTCGCTAATCCACGAGTCTGTGCGTCCTCTATTGTCATCGCAAAAGCTTGTCCGCATCCTAGTGGTGGTGCGCTCTGCTATTGCTGGGCTTGCTGGAAGACTGCTGCTTGGGGTGCCAAAGGTGGCCTCGGATGATACCCTCCTGGTGTTGATAAAGCTTGTTGGTTAACCATTGGTGCTCGTTGGTGAATCATCGGTGTATCTTCTCGATGCTTCGTGCAATTTCTGGCTACATGTTGGCTGGATCCGCAAAGCAAGCACAGTCCTAACTTGCGTCTGCACTCCCTCTCAATATGGCCTACCTTGCTACAGTAGTGACAAGTAGGAAGGGATGGGGCTCTTGGTGCTGCTCTCTGTGGTGGATTCTTCTGAGGTTGCTTTAAAGACTCCCCGTGTAATGCTCTGGTTGGTGCTGGTATAAATGGTCGTTTCATGCTGGACTCTCTCCTGCTGATGCGCTCCATGCGTTGAGCTGCAGCAAGAACATCCGAGTATGAAGTAGGTGCAACGGATCCGATCATTCTCTGTAGCTCAAAGTTTAGTCCGTCGAAGAACTTCTCAGCCTTCTCTTCTTCTGTCGGAATCAAGGTAGGGGCGAAGCGACTCAGACGAATAAACTCTGCATTGTATTCTTCCACTGTCATATTGTCTTTAGTGAGGCGATTGAACTTGTCCCAAAGTTCTGATCGAGCAATAGCTGAAATGTACATCTCCTGAAAGAGTCTAGAGAACTCTTTCCATGTGACTTGGTCTGGTCTGAGCCGTGTCTCCTTAGATAGCCACCAGTGATGTGCATTGTTCGTCAACTATATTCTAACGGCAGTCATCCAACGTTTCCTTGGAAGCTCAGCTGCTTCTAATTGGTGTTAAGTGTTTGTGAGCCACTCATGAACTTCAGTGGGATCCTCCTTGCCTGAAAAGGTGTGGGGCTTCAGCTGGCAAAAATCGATGATAGATCCCGTCGATGGTCATCGAGCTGGCAGGTTCGCCTGCTCCAGTGCGGTCACTATACTGTTTCACAAATTCTCTGTCTCGTGACCCTGAGCCTCTTGTTGAATCTGCTGTTGAGCTTGCATTATTGCATAGATCAATTAAAATATCTGATGTCTGTCCATAACCTGCCCTTGTGGGAATACGGACATTGGTGGAGAAAACTACGGCGGAGGTAGAATATCATCTCGTCGAAATCTAGAAGCATGCTGATTTGCTTGACTGCTTCGGTGAGTAGAGGGATCTCCACTTAATGGCTTCACTCCATCTTTTTCATAGGTGGCTATAGCATCTTGTGGTGTTCCTGCAGGAGTCTCGTCTCTTGCTGGTGGATCCATTACTCTGCATCCAAAATAAACTATAAGAGGCGCACAGACGAATCAAGGCAGGATATAAGTCAAGTAATTAATTCGAATCCGATATAGAGATCAAGAACGATTCAATCAAGTGGATGAGATCCTATAACTTATCCTATCCTTATCGTAGTCTTGCTCAGTTCCTTAGTTGAAACTAAAATAATTTAGTCGTTGACCTGTATGGGCCACCACAAAAACTATGTCACGCCCAGTCCCAAAATACCGCGGGACTAGACACGTGGCAATGGCTAGCAGCACACACAGATGGGCAAACCCAATTTAATGGACCCATTAGGGTGTACTTAAGTTGTAAACAACAACATGGGTCTAAGGTACTAATCTCATCCACAGAAATAAATACGAAAAATACGGAATATAAAGCAACATCAATTCTCAGTAAAATATATCTCGGGGAACAACCCGGAAATAAGTTTGATACATCAGTTCAATAAATAGGAAATAACAGAAATAACTGAGTATAGATAAGCAGATACTCAGGAGAAATCCTCGATGATCACCTCGTCCTCTGGTAATGGTACTACTCCAACTTCTGCTCCGATCCCGTATACCTTGGGGTAGATCTCCTCTGCTAAACCTGGGGACATAATCCGGATCCAGGTCCTCAGGGGACATAGTAAGGTACAAGAATAACTCAAGCCAAAATAATGCAGTACAAAAAATAATCAATAGGGCAAACTATATAACCAGCTAAGTGATATGCAAATGAGAGCATCACTACGACTTCAGGCAGAGACTACTACAAGCTCTGTGTCGGGGAGCCGGTAGCAGTAATATCACGTAATGTGCCTAGCTCTGATATAGAGTCTACGGCCTCACAGTAATAAATATATATATAAAATTATCCTGTAGCCTGTGTGTCTCTCCCCATCTAATGTAATCACACGTCTCATATCCATAACACACAAGATCATATCTAATGCAGCAAGTCATAATGATAGCTAAGCATATGTAATATCTATGTCACGAATCATGTAACCTATACAGAATCACCATGAATATCTCAGGAAGATTCTATCTCATGAACAGTATCAAGTATCTTATGGTATGACGTACATGATAATACAAGCACGAAGATATATAGGATTGCGATATCAATCTCTAGGTGACGTTACACAACTCTACGTGCGGCATTGACACCCGAATCTTGTTCGGACATTAAGTAATGTCACACGGTCCTAAGTTGAACATTTATATCATATAATTAAATCAAGAGAACATTATATAGCAAATACTGCAAGATTGGCAAGGTACACTTGCTTGGGGTTTGAATACCAACAGTTACTTCTGAAATAGCGGGATCTTCAAGTACTCCTCTGGTTGCTGAAACAATCATTACCATCAGGTTCAGAAGATATCAAATAGCTAGAATTGCCTGTCCATAAGTCCAATTTGAACACATGGGCAAAATTGACCGTTTCTGGTCAAATGAGGGTCCATATGTAGTCCAATTCATACCCAAAAATGTGTCAGAGACAAAGTTCTCCAAATTCGTCAAACTTAGTGTCTACAAGTCCAGAGCGACGATACGAACCCAACGAAATATCTAGAACTGGATTCTGATGAGTCGATCACAAAATCTTTCGTCAAGTGGAGCCGTGGGGCCCACGATACAGGATTTTATCAACGTTCTCAGAATCGAACCAAACTTGGGTCTCAGGACCAGCGTATTGCTATGAGTCTGATGGTGTAAATTTTGTTTTGAAATGACGAGCACACACAAAGTTATAACAAATTTCAGAATAGGGCCGATACAGGGTATTGTCGACTGATATGCGTTAATTTCGGTGTGCACGTACATCCAAATCAACTTTCGTAAAATCTTACACGTCCGTATTGACAACGCGCACCTTTCGGTGAAGTTCGCACATGACCAAGTTGCCTCGTTTAGCGGGGCACATCCAGTTCCAGAAAAATCAGGGTTTTAAAAGACCAAGTTTTTGGTCAAATTTCACCCGAGAAATAATTATAAACTACAACTCAATAAAATAAGCTAAAATAGGATTTTAAAACTTGGTTAGGTGGTCTAAATAACTGTTCAGGTGGATCTTAGAATTAGTTAACAGGTTGTGCGTAAAATGGTCATGAACCGGGGAGTTCAGAATAAATTCTCAATTTTCAAAAATGGGAATTTATTTTCTTGTTTTTGCGTCGCGATTTGCAACCAACACAGGATGCGATACCCCGAACGAATTGTACGGGGTTCGAGAGGGTCACGCAGGAAACGCGTCACAACAGACCGTTCAGAAAATGAGATAGTGAGGAGAGAGAAATTTTTATCTGAACAGAGGTCAAAAATCACTATTCTGCGTTTATACGCGGTGGCGCGACGCGACTACGGCGGTGGCGGCGGCTGTGGTTGATATGCTCGTCGGGGTCGCCGGGGTTCTTCGCCGGAGATCGTCTTCGGGGAGCTCGGGGCGGCGGGATAGTGGAGTAGGCGACGAAGGCTCGGGGTCGTCGGTCTTGGCCGAAGATCGGTGGTGGAGGTGGTTGATGGTGGAGAGGAGCCGAGGTGAAGGGGGTTTATATAGGAGGCCGGTTGGCCGTTGGCGGGGAGGCAAATCGGTAAGGGCGGCCGGTGGGGAGTCGAGCGGGCGGCGGTTTGGACTGCAGCGGCGGGTAAAACGGTCGGCGGTGGATGAGAATCGGCGAGGGGGAAGTCTGAGGGACTCGGAGGTTTCATTTCACTGTAGCGGGTAGTTAACGGGTCGGGTTTCGGATCCGGATCCGACCCGATCCGATAGGGTATGGGTTGGGTTCGGATTAGCGGGTCGGGTTCAAACCCGAATCCGACCCGATCCAATAAGATTGGGTCCGGTTCGATTGGACCGGTTTATTTTTAAACCGGTTCGGTTCAACTGGGTTTAATCCGGTTTGTTTTGGTTTAATTAAAATCTTAGTTTTTAGGTCTTTAAAAATAATTCAGGGGTCCAATAAATTCCAGAAAAATTACAGTAGGTCTAATTAATTATTTTACACCCAAAAATATTATTTTCATAATATTTTAATATTTAATAAAATCACACAATTTATTTATTTCCAGAAAATATTTATTTTAATTAGTTAAAAATCACAGAAAATTCTCAAAATTTTGTTTTTAAATTCTGAAAAAATCTGGGGGTTTACATGTCAGTTGGTGCTCAGGAAAGAAAAGTGAAAGATCTACAGGAGGATGTGACTTCTCAAGGAGTGGTACTGCTATATCGTGGAAGTCGAAGAAGCAGTCTTTACTCTCTGAGTTCTATGCACTATAAGCTGCAACATATTAAGCATGATGGCTCTGGAAGCTCTCAGATGATCTTCCTATGGTTAGTACACAGATTCGGGTGATACCAACGTACTGTAAAAACTAGAAAACTGCTGTAGTGGCATATATTCATCTCTTCAAAGGTCTGAAGAGAACTGTGTGGATAAAACGCATAACACTGAATGAGCGCAGCTAGCGTAGATCATTACAGTGGTTAATGTTCGGAGCCAGGTGATTCTTACGGATCTGCTCATAACAGGCCAGTACAGAACACTGAATGAGCACAGCTAGCATGGATCATTACAGTGATTAATGTTCGGAGCCAGGTGATTTTGGCGGATTCGTTCATAACAGGCCAGTACAGAACACTGAATGAGCTCAGCTAGCTGGATCATTACAGTAGTTAAAGATCGGAGTCAGGTAAATCTGGCAGATCCGTTCATTATTGGCCTCAAGCGCCGACTGATTGTAAGAACTATAAAGGAGCATAGTACTCCATGCTACCGTGGGGTGACCACCATGAGGTACCTAGATAGGGTAAAGCCTCGGGTTTGGGCCATGTCCCAGCGGCAGTAGCACCGCATATAGTCAAAGTCAAGCACTATAAAGGAGTGTAGTACTTCATGTTATTGTGGGGTGACACCACTATTAGGTACCTCGACAGGGTAAAGCCTCGGCTGCAGGCCATGTCACAGCGGCAATAACACCGCACATAGTCAAGGACACAACAGATATGGCCTTGGAGGACCTCTGGTATTGCGTTTATGCAATCCTACCATTTAGTTTTATGATATTGGTTCAAAGAAAAATCTACCAGACATCTAGCTATTGGTTCAAGGGAGAACCATTGACCAGGAGAATATCAGGTACAGTGGATAGTCCTCACGGACATTGTAGAATACGTACCCGGAACTACTATGGCCTACTATTTGTTCTTGATCAGAACATTTTTTGTAGGAGGATGGCTTCGACGCCTTAATGAGTTCTCAGGCAGAGTGAATATTCGGCGTCCGTTACAGGGAGCACGAGTAGTTTCAGCACTATAAGGGACTTGTATCTTATGCTACAATGGCGTGACACCACACGAGGGAATGAACCTCAGCTTCGGGCCATGTCACAGCGGCAGTAGCACCGCATATATACAGGTAGCCTAATACTGAAAGGAAATAGAGAATGGTAGTACAACACTACAAAGAGGCATGTAACCTCATGCTACAATAGATGACACCACATGAGGGAGTGAACCTCAGCTTCAAGCCATGTCATAGCGGCGTATCACTACACGGAAGCGCAAGGCTTCATGATGGGAGATAGTACAACACTACTAAGAGTCATGTGACCTCATGCTACAGTGGGTGACACCAAATAAGGGAGTGAACCTCGGCTTCAAGCCATGTCACAGCGGCGTAGCACCGCACAAGAGCGCAAGGCTCCATGTTGTGTATAGTAACGGAACTACTAAGAGGCATGTGTCCTCATGCTATAGTAGTATTACACCACAAGAGGGGGATCCTCGGCCTTGGACGGCCATGTCTGCGGCATAGCACCGCACAGAACAGCAATGCTTCATGCCGGATATTAAACTCTCTATAGTGATAGAACTAACCTAAGTGTATGGATAGAGATATGTGCCGTCTCTTGAGAAAAAGCTTGTAGATGCCCAAGATACATACATTGAGACCAGGACAGCACAGCTGAGGTTATTGTGTGAGTGGAAAGAATAACAGCTATAGTGCAGAATTCAGGCCTAGTCCATTCTTGTAGCATACTATTGTTTGACCCATGCGGGAAGATTCAAGTCGTCGGCAACATCTATCCTAATGCATGATGGCAGTCACTGTGAGGAACTCTCAACCATATATTGTGATATATGTGGGAGATTGTTGGTGTTTTCCATTTGGCTTTGGGAGTTTTAGTCCCACATTGGAAAACCATCAATGTGTATATCTCAATATGTAGCTATGCATAGTATTGGTATATGCACATGGGGTGGAGGCCCATGTGGGTTGACTTTTTCTAGAGGGTTTATGTGTGAACTCTATTAGGACAATCTTTGTTTTGTCACCACCTTTGGAAAGTTTTTCTTAGGAGATAAGCCTCGCAGGGGCATAGCGACTCAGACTCGGGCTCGTGCTCAAGGACATAAAGTTACGCTTTGTTGGCACACTTTGCACTTAGCATCATCGTATGACGCTTGTACGCGAGTTATATGCACGGTTGCTTGCTCTGGCGCATGCTTCGTGGAACCATGCGGTCAGGTGCCCATGCAACCAAGGGCCATGCGGCCGGGTGTGCATGCGGCTCGGTGCGTATGTGGCTCGGTGCCCATGTGGCCAGGTACACATGCGGCTCGGTGTCCATGCGGCCAGGAGCGCATGAGGCTCGGTGCCCATGCGGCCTGTGGAGAGTCTGGCGTGGAGGGGACAGTGTCACTACCACATTCTAAAAATAGGGATATTTTTGACTTTTTATATATTATAGGTATTGTGTGTTTTTATTTTAAATAATTGCATGTTATGTATATTTATAATTGATTGATTGATTGATTCCTTAGTACCGTAGATTTTTTTATTAGAATGTAGTTAGTAGTACACCCTGACAGAGACTGCAATACCATGATAAAAGATACCATAACCATACATGTTTTCCTTAGATTGTATATTGAATGACTGTAGGTAGAATTTTCTTAAACCATGATTATTGGAGATTTGACCGTAGTAGAGATTAATGAAGAGGTTATGACTGGACAGAGAGAGACAAGATGCTTAAATTTGAGGATAAACATTAAATTAAATAAAGAGTTGAGAATCCAATACAGCAGAATTGACGATTTTGTTAAATCATTAATTTTTATGAAGATTATGATATAATTGAATTTGTCATTAAATTTTGAGGAATTAAGAAGATTATCAGTATATTAATTGGCTAGAAGATATAAATTTAAGCTTATATTTTGAATGTCGTATTTGAAGATTTCGTGAGTCTTATATTATTTGATTATTGTGTGAGAAAAGAATAGAGAGTATGATCGCTAATGGATTAGAGTTTAAAATCAAATTTTTGGGATGCGATTTCAGATTATATATATATGCTTTGATTGGATTTAAATTAGAGGATTGGATATCAAATTTTTTAGTATTTAGTTATTTAACTTAAAATTTCGGAGAAAATTGTGATAAGAATTGAATTTGATTTTAAATTTGAGGCTTTTCAGAAATATGATATTTATAGAATTTGGAGAAATTTTGTGAAATAACAATATGGATTTACTTTATGATTATATGTTTGATGAATCTAAATTTGATGAAAAATAATATATATAATAAGTAAATACTACTATTAAAGATTTTAAATTTCGAGGACGAAATTCTTTTAAGGAGGGTAGACTTGTCACTACCACATTCTAAAAAGAGGGATATTTTTAACTTTTTATATATTTTAGGTATTGTGAATTTTTATTTTAAATAATTGTATGATATGTATATTTATATTATATACAGTGTTCTTAATATTTGAGCTAGTAGACTTGACCTAGAAGCCCACTAGATGAACTCCTGACCGATTTATAGGGTTATGAATTTAATTTTTATTATTTTAGGATTAAATTATTTGAGGTTGTAATTAATTACCATGATTGTTACACCCTACCGTTGTTGCAATATTCGGAGCCCAACATTCGCCCATTATTTCCAAAAAGATGTTGCATTCTAGACTTGACACGCCAACTTAGGCGTTGGACTTTTTCGTCACTCAAAATCATAATCCTTTATGCTCTAATTTAATTGCACAACTTCCCGTATCCGAAATCCATTATTTAATCCTGTGTCGCGCACCTGTGTCGTTGCCATCAATTTTGAGATACCAACTCAACCCGTTTAGCCAGACCAATTAAAGGGTCCAAGACTGACACCAAGCCTACACCTTTCATGACCTTTGTGTAACTCATAATTATGCTCTCTTGTGCTTCATTTTAGCCGCACAATATTCGTCGCAGACGTTTATTTTAATTCTAAATAAAATTTAACTTTGTATCGTTGTGCGTTCCAATAGAAATTGGAGACACAATCTCAACCCATTTCGTGCAACCCAAATTAGGATAATATTCTATTCTGAGTCTACTTCATCTATGATACTTGTGTCCCACTTAATTTTAGTCCCATGTACCTTTAATTAATTTTAGAACACCACTTATATTTATTCTTTAATTAAATTGGGGATACCAACTTTGACTAATCCAATCTTGACCCCAATTAAACCTAAACACTCATTCATTATGCCCCTGCAAAACACACAACACCCCCTCACCCTACAAAACATCAAACAGCAATTTTTCCACTAATTTTTTATCATTTCATGTGTCTGTGTAAATATCCAAATTTAAGGGGGCTTATTTGCAAATGTTGCATTAGGTGTCATCACCCCATTGGTTCAAACCAAATGGAGAAACTCTAATTCTTTGACTAGTCAACCTCATTTCCCCTCTCCTTTGTGTGTACACAAAAATCCACCATGTTTAATCTGAGCCACTCATTCAAATGAGGACTCATCATCACCACACACTCTACATCATCCTCCCCTATATAATATCTCTTCATGCACACCATTCCCAAGAGCAGGCCCTAATCCTAACACCTAGAAAATCCCCTCCCCCCTCTCTCTCTCCCCTTCCTCCTTCTCCCAACCGTAGGATTTTTTTCCCTTTCTCTTCTTCTTCTTCTTCTTCCTTCTTCTTCTTCCCCTTCACCTCTTTTTCATTTTTGGTTCAAACCAACAGAACCGGCCACCCTCCTCCGGCCACTACTCCTTCTCCGACTGCTACAACCCGCTGCCAGACCCGCCGACTGCACCTGAAGCACCACCATCATCATTAGAATCACCACCACCCGGCCTCCTTCTTCTCCGCCCGTTCCTCCATCGAGCCCGACTCCACCCCGACTTCCAACCCGATCCCGGCCAACTGCTGCAACCCGAAGCTCCACCGCCTCCAGTCTCCGGCCACCACCCGGCCATACATCCTTCTCCCTCCAGCATCACCCATCACCATCGAGCAACCGCCCGGCGGCCTCCTTCCCCGGCTGCTACTGCCACTGTCCCGACCACCCTCTTCTTCTCTCCCGGCGAGCCCGTCCCTCCACGAGCCGGCCACCCCGCTACCACGACCACGGTCGAGCAGCAACAGACCACCTTCCCCTCGAAGCCTCCCCCGCCTGAACTCCTCATACCACCACCACCATCGTCGACATCAACCTCCATTATACCACTCGACCTCTCCTTCTTCAACCTCCAACCCCGGCCACCCTACACCACCAGTACCACCACCCTACACCACCAGTACCACCTCCCCCACACCACCAGCACCACCACCCCGTACCACCAACACCACCACCCCGTACCACCAGCACCACCGCTCTTCACCATCATCATCGTCTTCGTCGTCGTCGTCCTCCTCGTCGCCATCGTCGCCATCGTTGTCATCTTTGTCATCATCATCGTCACCTTCATCGTCGTAATCGTCGTCCTCAACATCGTGGAGACCGTCGTCATCGCCGACCTCGTGCACGTACACAAGTTCACATTCTTCCCTTGCGTACAAATACGCGTATATGTATTTTGATGGGTGTATATATAATTGGTATGTGTATAGTATATGTTAGTATATACGTATTTGATATATATATATATATATATATATATATATATATATATATATATATATATATATATATGTAGCATATGTATTCGATGGTATATGTTTAGTATATACGTATTTGATATATATACGTATATATATATATATATATATATATATATATATATATATATATATATATATATATATATATATAGCATATGTATTCAATGGTATATGTTAGTATGTATGTATTGGTATATATATATACATATATACATGTATATAGTATATGTATTCAATTGGTACATATATATACATATATAAATATAGTATATGTATATTATTCACTTGGTGTATGTATATATATATATTCAGTATATGTATTCTTTGGTATACATATAATTATTGGTTGTTATATACATATAATTATATGGTATGTATATACATATTATAAGAAATTAAATGATATTGTTAATTATGACTATAATGTGTACATGCTGTATGACCCCTAGGTATAGCTGCGGATATCCCGTAGTTGCCCATGACCCTGTAATCCTGAGTATTAGTGCTCAGGCTGCCATATGTACACCGACGTACTGGCAAGACCGTATCATTGACTGTCTGTATTGCACAACAACTACAGACGTGACACCCCCTAGTGTAGTCTATGAGTTCATTGTGTTATGTGTGTGCTAGTGTAATGTCTGATGCAATATTGTATCATATTATATGTGTATAGGACTATTGGATCATCCTGCGAGATTTCAAGAGCAGGACATTGGTATTGACAGCTAAGGACCCCAAGTGAGTATATTCTCTGATAGTTTCTTATTTATGATATCCTCTATGTTCATTGTATTTAGTGTAGATATCCATATTTCTCGACACGATGGTTACACGGATTAGTATATCTGGATCTCGTCATGAGATGTTATTCCTTGTTCATGGTGTATCTTGTATAAGTCTTGTTTCATTGTTTATCTTGTATATGTACAGACACTGATTCTCGGGAAGAGTCGCTATCTTCTTGGGGAATCCCGTGCCATAGCATACCATAGTTGGATCTACTATACCAGTCGGGAGTGGAGAGTATTTTAGTGTAGATATGTGATCATACCCTTCATGTACAAGTCTTGTTCTCTCGTAAGTGTTGGTCATACACTGCACGTATGATTAGCCAGGCCATATAGCTCTCGTACAAGTCCCACCACATGTTAAAGCTAGTACTCACACACTTAGTCATAGCATTCTTGTTCATTGATATATTGTTCCTTATTGCATTTATTTACAGTATTTCCAGTATTTCCTTTATTGTATATCTCTCGTACATGTATATGCATCTTATATATTTTCATCTATTTACTGCTACATAGTTTATATCATTGATGTAGAACTGCTGTTAGAGATGTACTTTTCTCCATCCTGACTGGAAATATTTTTCCAGACCGCGCCTTAGAGGACTGGTGTCCGATACATTATGGACCACAGGGAGAGTAGCTGCAGACTTGGACCTTGTAGCCAGGTGTAATTTCGGGGGGTCTAGCCGGGATCAATAGTTATTTAGTTAGTTTCTATTAGCAGTTTATGGTACTGGATTTGTCTCCGGCATACTTTGTTGAGACTTGGATATTATTGTTGAGTTAGATTATTTCTATTTAGACTTGTGTTGCATTTTGGTTTACTTTTTTCTTCGATATCTTATCGTGCTTTAGCTGTGTGATTGAGTATTGTTTATATTATATTGTGATATCTGTGACTCCTTATGGAGTTGGATGCTCGCGTGAGACTGATTAGATAGTATTGTGACCTAGACAGTGTTCTACCGCCGATGCTGCGGCGTAGGCTGAACGTACCCACGTACTCGTGCCCCAAATTTCGGGTGCGGGTCATCACAGACAGGGCCTGCTTTCGGCGTTTGGCGGCATTGTCGTGCAGTATAGCATGTCAGGTGGCACGCGCAGCTGCTTTCGGCGTTTGGCGGCAATGTTTGCCTCGTGCAGTGCAGCATGACTTGCGACGCCGACGGCTCTGACACCCGGATTTGGAGGATCTGGTCGGTCAGCGCTTATTTGGCCTGGAGTTTCCTCGGGCCGCATAGGTGATGTTTTCTTCTATTTATATAGAGGACCTCCTCTTTCATTTGAGGAGAGAGTATACAGATAGAAAACTGAGAACACCAGATGCGGCCCAGAGTGTCTCCCTCTCACATGGTATTTTCGAATGTTTTTGAAGGTAACTATGAGCGTTCTAGAAGTTTTTTTGTGAACTTGCTGGTTCCTGGGGGCAGATTGTCTATACTGCGAATCTTGCTTTGAGCAATGGTAGTTTTGACCACGCTAGCAAGGAGCTTCTCTTCAATTTTTTCTTTGCTTCGTTCTTTCTCATTATAGCGTCTGCGAACGTAAAGAGAAGAACATTTTACTTTTTGCTTGTTGTAATCTTCATTTTCTTCGGAGCTAGTTTGTAACCTGTTCTTGGTTCGTGCTTCATTGGAATCAAAAAATATCAGATGAGGAACACTTGTGTGAATCTCTGATCTCGACGACAACTTGGATTTCAGTAGAGAGCGGACCTTCAGGTCTCGCTAGCAGCTCTGCCATGGCCCGCGTTCTACCATCTTTGATCAGTCTCGGGACTAACAATTTTGGAATTGAATTTTATTAATAGTCACTCTTGCCGATTGGTTTACATGCGATAGAGAAGTTTTCTTCTTTTACATGATTTTACAACATTACTATGCTTTTATACAGTTGTTGATTGGTCTTTTTCGTTCAATTTTCATCGCAAAATTGACGAAAAAGGAGATCCCCAATGAAAAGTTCAGGGTCTTTAGTAGCAAATCACCAAAGAAAGAAACAAAGAAGAGGCTCATATGAGGCTTCAATCCATCATCATTCACGATATGGAGATGTTATCCCATTCTATTTGTCCCTTTTCTCACAAATGGCTGCAACGGAACTGCCTCGCCATCGGAAGGAATATGCGGAGAAGAAATTTGGGGGTTAGGGTTTACTCACCATCATGGCCTTTCATGTAATATATCCACAATACAATCCCATTCTCTTCATCCCTCCTCTCGATAAATGGCTGCAATGGAGCTGCCTCGCCACCAGTAGAAGGAGGAGAATCCCAGCCCAGCCAAACCAACATAACTATGAACTAGCACAATTTGTGGAGACTAACGACGATGGTGATGATCCCCGTTCCCTCAATCTCCTTCCTCCCAAAGGAATGGCTGCAACGGAGCTGCCTCACCATCGGTGTAGAATGGGGGAAGAATTAGGATTTACTCATCATCATCAACACTGTAGAGAATGGAAGAGCAACAGCAGCGAGAAGAGCAGAGAGAGAGAGAGGAACTGGACATTCTTCTTCTTCTGAGTTGAATTGCGGCTGGAACCACAACCCCCTAGGAAGAGAAGAAAAAGAGGATGATTTGGTGGAAGAAAACACCAAATTATGTAACCCTTGTAATGTTTTTTTTTTGGCTATTTGATTTTACTCTCATGTTAGATTAGATATATTGATATTATTCCTTGTTAGATCAAAAATTGAGTTTACCTCCCTGAAAGTGTCGTTAAAAATTTATTAAGACACTTCCAAAACTTTTAACAATACTTTCAGGGGAGTAAACTCAACTTTTAATCTAACATGGGGTAATATAAATATACATAATCTAACGGGGGGTAAAATTAAATAGTCCTTTTTTGGCAAATTCTTTCTACACTACAAAAATGGCTTAGGACACCCAAAATTTGGTGTATTTCTTTTACAAGTTTGTTATCAAAAAATTATTTCAGGCACGCAAATTTTTTTTAGGATTGTCACTATATTGAGAGTCATATTGAAGGAGGAGCACAGAAGAAGAAGAAGCGGCGGCAGTGGCGCGGGGGCGGCTAGCGGGACGGGGTTCTGGGTTGGGCGACAGCGAGGGCGAGCCGCCGCCCGCAGCGTGCGACGGAGGCACGTGCACGCGCGCGGGGAAGAAGCAGCAGCAATAGTGGCGACAGTGGTGCAGGGGTGGACGGCGGATGCGGGGGGAGCGGGTGGGCGACAGCGAGGGCGGGCCGCCCCGCGCTGCGGAGGCGCACACACCCGTGCGGGGTGCTGTGCACCGCCTCCTCCTCCTTCAGACTCCTCCTCCTCCTCCTCCTCCAGCCTCCTCCGTCCTCCTCCTCCGGCGGATGGAATTGAGGTTAGAATTGGGCTCTCCTGAGTAAAATTTAGGCTGTCCCTCGTAAAAATTTTTAAAAACTAGACTGTTATGAAATAATGGACTGTCCTAAGCAAAAAATAGAGTGCCTATAGAATTTGCTTTTTTTTCCGTCTCCCATGAGTATCCATAGATTATGTCCAATATTTGCATAATTTTATTCATGTGGACAAAATTGTTTGGAGAGAATTTTTTTTACTTTCCATGAACTCATAACATTTATTAAACCCAAAAGACATCTAAAAAAAATTATATTCAAATTTTTAATTCCTACTAAAAGTTTCTTTTCTATCGAATTTGGTCTTAGTAATTTTGTTATTTTTTGTGATTAGGGATAAAATCAAATATAGATGTCTTTATCACTATCTACAACCACCTATATCTATTCTCTCTCTATATATATATATTATCAAAGAGAATGTCCCAGATGATTGATTCCGCTACAATTTTTCTCTCTCTCATCCTCTTTTACAACACCTTATCAACATAATATTCTAACCAAGAAGGCAGCTTTGGAAGGAATCCATTATCAAGATCAGATCCGATTGGAGTTGTCTCGATTTGTAACAAAAATATCATCATTGGACATACGAAAAAGGTCATATGCGAACATGTGAAAAAGATGTCCCTCGATGTCTTCTATATATATTGCATAGTTAAACATGATTTCGAACTATGCATGAAAACTGCGATAAATGATATATGATATTTGATAAAATAGTAATGAAATCCATAATTGCAGTACCAGTTGAATCTTATAATTTATACTTCAAATCTGATATTTCTGTATTATTTGATTAGACTATTTATCATGAAATAAACAAAATATAATATGTGCATAAGAGGTTGTAGTCAGGTGCAACTGTTTTTATTAAACTTGTAAACCACCATTACAAAACCACTGACTTCTATTACCGTACATATCTGCTAAGTTGATCTTTTCTATTCATATTTTTATTGAATTTAAAAATCTATCAAAGCTTGTTTTGAGATTTTATATTTCGATCAGAATCAACTTGGTGATCTTACCTGAACATAATAGTATACATGAACTTGATTTCAAAAGCATAATAATTTATTATTTAAAATATATTATTGTATCTAATCTGGACGAAAAAATATATATATTATATGCTCTGTAATTTTCGGATATATTCATTTTAAGTTTATCTTCACCAAAGCATATATGTCAAACCTATTGGAAGTGAAACGCTTAAGTCGGTTCTCATCCCATTAAAGAAGGTAGCCGAATGAATGGAAGGACTAATGTTGATGAGAAAATATTGAGATTTATTCTTTCAAATAAGAAGACAAGAAATTGGAAATTGTTACTATCTTTTAGAAAAATATAAAATTTATGAATTTAAGCAAGAAGCTTAATGTCAGTTTCAACTTTACATGGAGGCACTTTTTTTATACATTTGGTTTGGACTTAAGGACCGTTTGGTTCACCGTAATATAATCGTAATTGTAATATAATTGGATATATAATATAATAAAACTATAATTACATTATCATATTTGGTTGGAACATCAAACATGTAATCAAACTATGCAATGTAATGACAATTACATTCATATGTTTAGTCTACCAAGTAATGTAATTGAGTTTTAAGGTAATAATATTTTAAAAAATACAATATAACATTTAAAACTAAAAACAAAAAAAATTTAAAATTTTAAAATTAAAATGAAATACAAGAAAAAATAAAAGAAATATTTTATAAATAAATAAATAAGTGAAAAATATTAGTTTTGTTACGAAAGAACAATAACCAAAAACGAAAAAAAAAAAAATCAAAAAACAAAAAAAATACCAAAAACGAAAAAAGACAAATTGATCAAAAACGACAAAAAGGAAAATAACCATCAAAAATGAAAAAAAAAGAAGATCAAAAGTGACGAAAAAAATTCAAAAACGACAAAAAATGAAAAAAAAAAGACCAAAAACAGAAAAGACGACAAAAAAGACCAAAAAACGACAAAAAAATGTAAAATACGACAAAACAAAAAAAATTCAAAAAAACTAAAAATGAAAAAAAAGATAAAAGCAATCAAAAGCGAAAAAAAAAACAAAAGAAATTCAAAAACGACAAAAAATGAAGAAAAAAAAGATTAAGAACGAAAAATTGATAAAAAATGACCAAAAACGAAATTGTTCAAAAATTACCAAAAATGATTTTTTTTTTGACTAAAAACGATAAAAAAAAATGAAAAAATGACCCAAAAAAATACGACAAAAACAAAAATAAAAAAAAGAAAAGAAAAAAGAAAAACGAAACAAAAAAAACCGACAAAAAATAGGGAAAAAGTTAAAAAATAAAAAAAAACAAAAAAAACCACAAATTTTAGAAAAAGAATAAAAATGACCAAAAATGAAAAAAGAAGAAGATAAAAAACGAACAAAAGGGACAAGCGATCAAAATGAACAAAAAGATAAAAACGACAAAAAATTATCAACGAGCAAAAAATGAAATAATAAACAAAAACGATAAAAAAAATTATAAAAGACTTGAGCGACAAAAAACGAAAAAATCGACAAAAAAATGATAAAAATGACAAAAAAAATCGACAAAAACATAAAAATGATATAAAAGATAAAAGACAAAAAAAAAATTAAAAAGTGAACGAAAACGACAAAAAACGTGCAAAGACAATAAAAAAACGACAAAAAACTATAAAAACGATCAAAAAAGACAAAAAAAAAGAAAAAACTACAAAAAAAAAGCAAAATAGACCAAACTTTATAAAACACGACAAAACGAAAAAGGGAACCGAAAACGACAAAAAAATGATAAAAAGACAAAAAATAAGCAAAAACGATAAAAAATGATCAAAAGGACAAAACAAGCAAAAATAATAAAAAAAGACAAAATACGTCAAAAACAACAAAAAATAGCAAAAAAAAGTTGAAAAAAAAAGAGAAAAAACGAAAAAAAAATGATTCAAAAATGTGCAAAACAGACAGAAACCGACAAAAAACGTGCAAAATTTATCAAAAAAATGGGCAAAAAGACCAAAACCGCTAAAAACGAAAAAAAAGGAAAAAAGATCAAAAAAAGGGGACCAAAAATGAGAAAAACGATATAAAATATATATTCAAAAACGAAAAAAACAAAAAAAAACGTGAAAAAAGGATCAAAAAAGAGCAAAACCGTAAAAAAAGTGCAAAAACTATCAAAAAGGACAAAAAAACGAACAAAACCGACTAAAAAAAGAAAAAATATCGCATATCAAACATTTCCTTAAGTTGTAATGTAATCGTGATTACATAGGTTTTATGACGTAATTGGTTTTAGAAAAAATTGATGTAATGTTATCAAAATTGTAATAGCGATTATATTACATCTAATTTTTTATTGTCCAACAAAATATTCGAATTTGAATGTCCAACCAAATAATCGAATTAGAATTACAATATAATCACCATTACGATTATGATTACATTAACCATATCCTAACTTTAGATTGGACTATAGAACTTTTGTCATGTAAACTCTCAACTACTTCAGTGGAAATTTACATTGAATGAAATTTGAAAAAAAAAAAAAAAAACCCCCCTTGGCCCGCTAGGGAGCACATTCACATCTGTTTGTATCTTTGTTGTATGCTAGGGACTCAATTTTGCACCAGCATTCATGAAGCAACAGACCAGTGTCCAATTTACCCTGCTAGTGATTGTGGTAATTTCTTTGAAATTCTTTTTGAAATACATATTCAATTTTGCATCCTTAGTCCTTAGTATTGTGCTACTTTGAAGGTCAGGTTTTCATAGTGAGTCCATATGGTACCATGCCTACAATGACAGGGGTTTAGTGTTTGATATATGTTAATACGATGATTTTGTGATAATTGAATGATGTGTTTGACCACTGGAACCTCGCTAAGCTACTCGTCAAAGTTCAAGCCTAAACTCAAGGTGTGGGTTGGGCCGATCCGGACCGGTCTGGGTCAACCAGATTTGACCGGATCCGGTTCGAACCGGGCTCAACCCGAAGAGAGCGGCATGTCGGGTCGGTCCGGTCAATAAATTATCCGATCCAGTCCGGACCCATGACCCGATCAAGGTAGGACCGGATCGAACCGGTCCAGGGTCGGACCGAACATGTCCGATTTTTTTTTATATATATAGGGTAAACGGGATATGAATCATATGCTCATATTCCTATATGAGTCATGTACATGTGGACCAATAGAAATGGATTCCTACATCCCATGTGCACTAGTACACTTCATTTCTATTGGTCCACATGTGCATTGGCTCATGTAGGAATAAGAGCCTATGGCTCATATCCTTTTTTTCACACACACACACACACACACACACACACACACACATATATATATATATATATATATATATATATATATATATATATATATATATATATATTTTTTTTTTTTTATTTTTCTGGCCGGTCTGGTTCAGTTCAGTTTTTTTTATTTACTTTAATATATATATATAATATTTGGTGGTTGGAGCATTGGCGAGATGTTGCTCTGAAGTGAGTGGTAATCTTATTTCTTTATATTCAATTACCATTTCCAAAAAAAAAAAACTATATATATATATATATATATATATATATATATATATATATATATATATATATATTAAAATTATTATTTTTTATGAACGAATTGTATGATAAAAATTATTAAAAAAATTAAAACATATATATATATATATATATAAAGTAAATAAAAAAATCGGACCGGTTCAGCCGAATCCTGAACCGACCCTGACCCGCAACGTTGCACACCGGGCCGGACCGGACCGGACTTACGGGCCGATTTTGCTAACTCAGTCCGGACCCTCGAAAGAGGTGGGCCAAGCCGGTCCGAGTCGTTGACCAGGTCCGAACTGAATTTGACCGGGTCAGACCCGTGACAAATTCCTAGCTAGTCCGTACTTTTTGTCACTACCGCATTTCCAGAGCCGGCTATTTTTTTAATTTTAATTTAGTTAATTGTGTATTGTTTATAATTATTTATATTTATATTTAATTGATGGTTGTATTATTTTTATATTGATTGTTTTAGGGTTTTGGCTAGTCTGGACCCATGTCAAATCCTAGTGGACCCATGTCTGACCCAAACAACACCCTTGTGAGACCTATTTTTGGGTTTAGAATATTTATTATATTTTATTTTAGTTAGTTGGAGAGATTAGGAGTTAGTTTGAGTGCTTTTGGAACCCCATACCCAAAACCTAAGTTAGGGAGGACATTTTGGTCAATTGGACACTATGTAAACCCTTCTTTTCTACATGGCCGGCCCTATTCTTTCCCAGACCCGACCAAAACCAGCAGCTCCCTCCCCCCATTCTTCACTTCTTCTTCTTCTTCTTCTTCTTCTTCTTCTTCTTCTTCTTCTCCACTCTTTCCTTCTTCTTCCTTTCTCTTTCCCACTTCCAAACAAGTAAGTTTTCTCATTTTTCTTCCTTCCTTCTTCCATTTTCTTCTTTTATGTGAACCCTAACCCTACACTTTTTCCTAACCTAGTTGGGTAGAGCTTAGATTTGGTGTTGGAGCTTGGATTGGAAGCTTGGAAGCTTGTTGCGGTGGATTTGGGGTTTTTGGAGACTTTGGCTTGGGATTCCAACTCCCAAGAGATAAATCCTGATTTTTCCCCTTGTAATTACTCTAATATAGTGTAGTTAGTAGTTTAGAACCTTCCTAGACCCTAAGGCTACCCGTGAGAGAAAGTTGGAACTAGTTTGGTTGTGTTTGGAGACTTTAACATTAGGTTTTGTATCAATTTCGGATGGAATCCGAGATTGGCCCAATTTTAGACGGTGCCCTAGGTTAGACGGACCTAGGTAGACGTTGTCGGGTGTCTTGAGGGTTAGTACGTGTCTCCGTTCGGACACGTGAAGTCGTGTCACGAAGAAATGGGCGTTTCGAACGTTTTAGGGATTTTCGTCGTCGCCGGTTCTATGTGCGTGCGCATTTTTGCCACGGACCTAGAATCGACAAGTTAGTATTTTTTCTAGGATCTAGACATCGTTTAGAACCCGTGGGTAAATTTTGGGCCGATTCCGAGTAGGTTTGGTGTGCGTTTCAGGAGGTTTTGTGAACCGCACACCACGTATTCGTCGAAATGACCGAACGACCATTTCGACTTAGTTTCTTGGTTTCGGGCTTGTGCGCGCGTTGGGTTAGCTTCGGGGAGTGTGTACTAGAGTTCTCGGGTTATATTTTATATATATATATATATATATATATATATATATGTGTGTGTGTGTGTGTGTTTGTGCGTGTAGGGGTCGTTGGGCGTGCGTTGGTGGGGTGTTGTGTGTTGTGTTGTGTTTATGCATGTATATATATGAGTATATATATAAATGTGTGTGTGTGTGTATATATATATGTTTGTGTGTATAGTTGTGTGTGTGAGAGTGTGTGTGTGTGAGGGTTTGTGAGCGTGTGTGTGAGTGTGTGGTTATATATATATATATATATATATATAGGTATATTTATATATGTATGAGTGTGTGTATAAGTGTATATATATATATATATATTTGTGTGTGTGAGTGTGAGTGAATGTTTGTGTGTATATATATATATATTTATGAGTGTGTGTGTGTGTGTGTATATGTATATATATATATATATATATATATATATATATATGTGTGTGTGTGTGTGTGTGTGTGTGTATGTATATATATATGGGTTTGTGTGTGTATATATATATATATATATATATATATATATATATATATATATATATATATATATATAGATATGTGCATTTGTATATACATGTGTGTGTGTGTGTACTTATATACATAAGTATATATGTTAGTGTGTGTGTGTGTGTATCTATATATAGTTGTGTATATATGTATATATATATGTATGTTGATATATATATATATATATATATATATATATATATATATATATAGATATATGTGTGTGCGTGCTTGTGTGTGTGTGGTCGTGTGTGTAGCGAGGCAGGTTTGGGGCGTTTGCGAGCGAGCGAGCGCAGCAGCAGCAGGCGCTCGTGGCACCGCGGAGCGAAGCAGCAGCGCTGCAGCAGCAGCAGCAGCAGCGCCGTGGCAGCACCGTGGCAGCACGCTGCAGCAGCATCAGCAGCAGCTGCGCTCAGGCGCAGCAGCGCCGCGGCAGCACGCAGCAGCAGCAGCAGCCCGCGTACTGGCGCGACAGCGTGCGGTTTCAGCGCGCGTGCGCTCGAGCCAGTTTCTCCCTCCCCCCCTGCTTTCATATATATATGTATATATATATAAAAATATATAGATAGATACATAAAGATATTAGTATATATACATGTATATGTAGGTGAATATATATATATATGATATGTGAGATGGATATATATATATGTGTATGTGTATGTGTGGATATATATATATATATATATATATATATATATATGTGTGTGTGTGTGTGTGTGTGTGTGTGTGTGTGTGTGTGTTTATATATATATGTTAGCCTAGATATATAGCTAGGAATATATATATATATATATATATATATATATATATATATATATATATATATATATATATGCTAGATAGTTAGCTATGGTTAGTGTTAGAGAGGGGGATAGTTGGGTATCTCAATACCTCGAGATACCCAAGGTATTGAGGGTAGTAAGGTAAGAGGTAAGGTATTGAGGTAGCCTATGTACTAGGTTATATGTATATATATATATATATATATATATATATATATATATATATATATATATATATATATATATATATATATTATAGATAGCTAGCTAGTTACCTAGAATTAGAGGGTAAGGTATCTCAATACCTTGAGATACCAAGGTATTGAGATAAGTTGGGTATCGGGGGTAAAGTTGAGGTATTGCCTTTACTAGATTATATATATATATATATATATATATATATATATATATATATATATATATATATATATATATATATATATATTGATATTACATATAGTAGTATATATATATATTAATATTTGGTAGTATATATTATAGATAGTTAGTTAGCTAGCTAGTGTTAGTAAGGGATAAGGCTTGAGTATCTCAATACCTTGAGATACTCAAGGTATTGAGCGTCGGGGCAAGGTATTGAGTTTTAGCCTAGGTTTGAGATTAGAGATGCTTTTATATATATATTTATATGCGTGCTAGTATATATTATATGGGGTATAGACGGGGCATATAGCTTAGGTCGAGGTATCGGATACCGAGGGTATCCCGGTATCTCAAGGAGGCGAGTTTGATGGTTTATTAGCTTAATGACCTAGTTTTGACCTAGAATTTTAGGGGCACCCTAGTTTGACCTAGAGTTGACCGTAGTTGACTCGGTTGACCGCCAAAGTCAACTTTTGACCTAGTTTTGACCCAGAGTTGACTTTTTGGACCTAGAGTTAACTTTTTGACCCAGATTTTACCCGTTTGACCCGTTTGACCTAGAACGATCCTAGAAGCCTATTTTTTAGTTATTTTATATCTGTTTAACTCATTAGAAACCTGTTTAACCTTGCTTTTCGTAATAGCTCCTTGCGACACTAGTTCGGATCGCCAGTTGCTCAGGACGTCAGGCGAGTACATTCTCTGATATTTTTCATTATCTGATGATTATTATGATTCAGCTTCTAGTATAGTATTCTCTGATTTTTCTGGCACAACACGGGACACGGAGTGGTATTTCTGGATTCATTTACTTGCGACACGTATATTTTATGTTTCTGGCCTCTATTCTGGAATCACCTACTGGCATCACCTACATGCATCACTACAGGCATCACTCATGTTTCAGGCTGGACTCATACTTAATTTACGTGTCGGGTCTTGGATTCACTTGTACTAGTCGGGGCGGAAAAATACTCGAGTAGACATGTAAATATTCCCATCTAAAATCATCAGGAATCACCCCCTCTGGTCTAATCTGGAATGATAGCAGCCGCACACCCAGTATGCGGTGAGCCGTACTTACCCCTAGCCGTTTACATGTCGAAACAGGTATTTCAAAGACACGAGTTTATTCTTTATAGTCTGAACTCTCTTGCATTTCTTGCTGGTCTCACTTATAGTTTCTGGACTTGACTCATTATATGTATTTCTTGCTAGACTCACTACACGTTCTTGTGCATAGACTTACTCTTAGTTTAGATTTCTTGTATCTTGCAGTCATGACTATCTTGCTTCTGATATTCATACATCTTTACCTTTATGCACCAGTGATATGTATATTTCCTCGTTTCATACTTTATTCCATTCTCCTTGCTATTTGCTACAACTATTTTATAGTTTTTATCATTTAACTGGAACTGCTGTTAGAGGTGTACTTGCTCCAGTCCTGACTGGACATATTTTTTTTAGAGTATCCGGAGGATTGGTGTCCTATATTTTATGGACCTCAGCCTGTCGATGGTGCAGACAGGGACCCCCCTAGTTTATGAGTAATTTTCGGGTTGGTAGCCGGGATCACTAAGACCTCAGTTGTTATTTTTATTAGCCTTTGGTACCGGATTTATCTCCGGTTTTAGATTGAGACCTTGTATTGTATATGATTTCAGATATTGTTGTATTATTATTATTATTATTATTATTATTATTGTGGTTGTTTTTAGCTGCAGTTGTTTAGACTTTGGAGTTGTTAGTCTTCTTTGTTATCTTATCGTACTTAGATTCGTGATTGAGTACATTGTGATTATCGTTATGATATTGCTCCTCCGTTTGGAGTTGAGATCTTGACAGGTTTATATATTGATTGCGTGAGATTGTTAGCTAGATAGTTGACCTAGACAACGTTCTACCGTCGATGCTGCGGTGTAGGCTGGACGTACCCACGACTCATGCCCAATTTTTTGGGTGTGGGTCGTGACACGTTTTTGGTGGCGGCCCCATGCTGGTCTCGATTCGCAATTAGTGCGACATCATGGTGGTACAACAATTTAGTTGTACTGCTGCGAGTCTGCTATAGGATCTAGGATCTAGGATGAGAGTGTACTCAATCACGACTAGGAACAATTCCAATCAAATTATTCTGAAATTATTTTCTTTTGAAATATTACTGTCCTTCTTTGATAATATCGTATCTTGTGCCGTATTGACTTCTTTTGATCTGTATTCAGGATGCCTCCGAGACACGATCTCATCGTACCATTCCAGCAGTTGCCACCGAGAGGTCTGCTACCTCTCGTCCAGCTCGTATTCAGGCAGCTGCTACCGCTCCACTCACCACTCCTGCGGTTGAGGGAGCATCTGTTTTTCTCGGGGATCCTCTTCCATATGTCGATCCGAGGACTACCCCAGTCGTTCCGGTGGTTCCTCCACCACTTCCTGCACCAGTAGACGCCGCACAATTGTTTACGTTCTTCAGGGAGATGATGGACGCGCAACACCGTCAGGTAGATGTGATGAGGCTGGGCATTGAGAAAGTCCACCAGGTGGCCATGACGGCAGTGGACAGAGTGGCACAGATTCAGCCACAGGCAGATCAGATTCAGCGCCCGAGGCCGGGCAACATCATCGACTTGCAGAGGATGCGGCCCAAGAAGTTTCGGGGTACAGAAGGGATCCTGTACGCGGATGACTGGATAGAGCAGATTGAGGGCATTTTCCGGCTGGCACAGATTCCAGACAGCATGCAGATAGAGACAGCGGGCAGTCAGATATTCGACCTCGTTTTGACGTGGTATCGTACTGATACGAGGATCGCGGTGCCAGGGCTTACTTGGAAGGCTTTCAAGAGGCTTTTTAAGGAGAAGTTTTTCCCAGATATGGCGCTCAGTGCTTTGGAGAGCCAGTTCGAGGCACTCGTCCAAGGGAGCATGATGGTGGACGAGTACGCAGCAGAGTTCTGCCGTCTGGGCAGATTCGTGGAGGGCTTGAATGAGGCAGCAAAGGAAATATGGGGAGCAATTCATGCTTCCTCAGATCGACCCGACGAACTCCGACGATCATCTCTGCGTGGTAATAGAAATATGGGGAGAACAGGTTAACTCCCCCAGCCTTTTTATAGGCGAAAGAGGTCACACCGGTCCCCAATAAATCTGCCATAAAGTCAGCATCGACCGTTTTAACGCTCCATTCAGAAACATTTCGAGTCACGAGAAGCGGTTCATGCTTCATTCAAAGCATTCCAAATTCCGAGAAATTTGAAAGCTTTGAAGGGGGTCTTGTAGAAGCATAAAAAATACGCCGGATGACTATACGCGGCATATTGGTGCAGAGCAGCGTAAGCAGAGGCCTTCAGAGCCATCATGCGTGCAACAGAGCTCTTTCCGCTAAAACGCAGCATGAAATATGAAAGCTCAAAGGACCATCCACGTAAGGCAGTAAGTCCAAGCCGCTTCAGCGTAAACAGGGTGCGCCATCGCCTCCAGGGCGTAAAACTCATCATCTTTCAGACACAGCATTGAGGTGTACAAGAGTCGCTTCGTATTCTCCGAAGTGAACCTGTCAGACCCTGCAATGAAGATCCTGCAATGAACCTGACGTCTGGACTTCTGACAAAAGGATACGGCTCGACTACCCAGATGACGGCTATAATGATGGCACAGCACTGCGACCCAGGCTGTCAAATACCGCCATCTCCTTTGCGTAAACTGCTTTTACAAGCCCGAAGGGATACGCTGTCTTGTTTTACACAGGCAGACACGAGATGTTTACATTTTGCAGTAGATAAACCGCCTGCCACATCAAAAGCTACACTCCGTACGGGGTCGAGGCACGTCTCTACGACTAATGCACAGAGCGGTGACAGTTTCTCAAGGCACGTCTCTGCGACTGATGCGCAGAAGGGGTTGCAGACCTTCAAAGACACGCCTCCATATTTAATGCACAGGATGGTGGCAAATCTCGGCATTTAATGCAAGAGATTTGATTATATCTTCAAAAGCCGCAATTCCGGCTAAGACGTCCCCATCAGCACTCTGGCACGGTACGCAGCAGCTTCTACGCCCATTCGGCTTCTACGCCTACTCGGTCTCTATGACCACTCGGCTTCAACGCCCATTCGGCTTCTACGCTTGCTCGGCCTCTATGACCACTCGGCTTCTACGCCTGCTCGGCTTCAACGTCCATTCGGCTTCCACGCCTGCTCGGCCTTTATGACCACTCGGCTTCCACGTCTGCTCGGCCTCTATGACCACTCGACTTCCACGCCTGCTCGGCCTCTATGACCACTCGGCTTCTACGTCTATTCGGCTTCTACGCCAATTCGGCTTCTATGCCGGTTTGATAACTATTTGGCTTCTATGCCATGGTGACAGACATTTGGCTTCTATGCCAACCTCTTCTACACAATGGATACCTACCTACGTGGCTTCTACGCCGTGATCTTCGTAGCGATTATACGCATTTTGTCCCTTAGTTGGACCCGCGTCACACGCTCATTCAAAGGATCATCTATACGCAGGCATTGGTTACTTTAACCGTTGTGTAAAAGGGTGCTGTACTTTCCACTCCTCGGTTTCTACACCGACGGAGTGGTCACTGTCACTAAAACTCTATAAATAGAGACCTCTATCAATGAGGAAAAAGGTCGAAAAATTGGTCAAGAAACCAATATCAGATCGAAGGTCGAACTTCCAAGAAAGATCAAACCGGAGGTCAAGAGAGAGAGAGAGAGAGAGAGAGAGAATCCGAAGCTCAGGCAGAGAGTAGGGATGGACGACTTTGGCATCGTGCATCCACCCTCTTTTGCAACCCTCGAAGCTGCTTCCTGTCTTCAACGGCACTTCTTCAACATCGTGTGGTCCAAGGGCTAAAGTGATCGACTGCAGATCAGACACCTATAGCAATATTTACCCAGATTAAATAAATTGTACTCCGATATCCTCGTATAGGATCAAATTGTACAAGTTTGTTTGTAAACCAAAGAAGGCGGATTTCGTATAAACCCTATCCTGAATATATTTTTCATTCTTTCGTTTAATACCACAAACAAGATGGCGACTCTGCTGGGGACGTCTTTTTCTTCTGATAAGGAAGCAATTGCTCAACACGATGCGGTATCTATAGGAACCGTGAAGAAGACACTGGTCGTCCAATTCGACCAGTCTACCTACGAAGACATGCTTTGAACCGGGGGTAGCTCTCACCCTCTCTCCGTCCAAGACAACAGAAAGCTGCGCAAGGTCTGGATGCCCAAGACATCCTCTACTATTCCTATGGACTCTCCGATCTCTCTGACCTCTCTGACCAATGAGGTTGTAGCATTGCTCCCTCCGTGCCCTGCACGTAAAATTCAGTCTCCCGCTACGCGCGGTACAGACAAAACTTCGGGCAAAGCCTCAGCGCTAACCCAGAAGTATCCACTGCGCTCTACGCGTAGGAACCAGTCTCCCCCTACGCGCGGTACAGATAAAACTTTGGGCAAAGCCTCAGTGCTAACCCAGAAGTATCCACTGCGCTATACGCGTAGAAACCAGTCTCCCGCTATGTGCGGTACAGACCAAACTTCTGATGATGCCTCAGCGCCAAATCGGAAGTACAAATTACTCTCCATGCGCAAGACAACATCTGACCTCTACGGGGAACCAGATGAGCGCTGTGATTTCCGCAAGGGGAAGCAAGCGGCAGAGTACTCAACTTCTCGGCCGTTACGCCAGCGAAGAAGCAATCTGCCTACCCTTCGGATTACGCGGGAAGCCGACGGCCGACTGAGGACCTCTTCAGCTTTACGCCAGTCTGAGCAAATCTCCAAATTATGCCAGGCAAAGTCCCACGACGTAAAGCAAGCTCAGGTTGTGGGAAGGCACCCTCCCCGGGGGTTATCCGCTACCTAGATGGCCAACCTGTTGTACACAGGTGGTGTAGGAAAAACCATGGTGCCCAATCTCCGCATGCCCACTGATGGGAACAGAAGGAACAAGCCGTCGTCTTCTTCCTCTACTCCTCCTAACTTGCGCGAATATCTAATCCAGAAGCATAAGGAGAGGAAACCTTCCAACATGTCTATTACGCCTCCTAGCGAGCGATGTTGTAATAGTCATAAAATTGTGATTGACTGCTGTTGTTTTAAAGCAAAACGGTCAGTTTTCGACCGATTGAGCTACTCTCAGTCTTTCCAGGAAGAAGAGCCCGCGCATGCATCCGTGAACATGGCTTCACACATACCTAGAGGAGGGCCGAGCTTAAGACGTCATCCCTCTAGGCCTTCGAGCTGAAGGAGATTCGAAGACCTCCTCAGGAACACTGAAGCTGGGGTATTCCAAAACACCCGTGCAAGGTCACAGCAACCAGCTTCGTACTCGTCTGATTCCAACGCTGGGGGTCGCCAATCTTCCAGATCAGATGCTGAGAGTATAGAGTCGACTTCTGCAGCGACCTATACTAATCCTTCGATGACGCCCAGGGAAATGGGAGTTTACGCCGTTGAAGATGAATACGAGAAAGCTTCGCCGTCAGGAAATGCGGAACAACGCATCACTGTACTGGAGACATCTCTGAAACAAATACAATCCATGATGGAGAACATGCACCAAATGATGCTAACTCAGCACGCGGCTGCCATGGCTCAAGCGTTGGTCCTGCCAACTCAGATACGTGTGGGGGTGGACTTACCACCATCCAACCCGAGCCAAGAGCCTGCTCTAGATCAAGAGTCAGCAGTTCCTCCGCTTCCTCACTCGGAGAATATATTACCTCCCGTTGGAGTCACGATGCAACCAACTCCGCGCTACACCGTAGTCCCACTTCCAACTGAAAATCCGATGCAGGCAGTACAGGAGTTGAAAGCCCAATTTAACGCTTTGAAGCACAAAGATCAGCTCAAGAAACTGGGAATTAACCAGCCTTACCCAGCTATCTGGGAAGAAGTCCCTTTTCCTCCGAGGTACAAACCTCAGACTATAGCTCTGTTCGAGGGAAAAACATCACCAAGTCAGTACATGAACTATTTCAGTATGATGACGGTGTTGCTACAAGGGAACGACGCCCTCCTCACTCGGGTGTTCAAAGGCTGCCTCTCAGGAGTAGCCTATCAGTGGTACCGTAGCTTGGCGGACAACTGCATTACCTCCTTCGAGGACTTCAAAGCTTTATTCTTCATGCGATTATATGAGGGTGGAATGGACATGTCTATGTCCTCTCTCATCGAAGTCAAGTAGAGGGAAAAGGAGGACGTTCGCACCTTCGTCGAACGTTTTCGTCAGGCCACCTTACAGATGCCTCCAGGAGTTCCAAACTCTGCGTTAGTAGACATTTGCAGGAAGAACCTCCTTCCCGTAGTCTCGATATTTACAGGACCATATCAGTTCCATGATTGGCCCTCGTTCATCATCTCGGCAGTGGCCGCCGAAGATAACAATCGCAAGGCGCGTGACAATGGCATTATGATCTCCACCTCTGATAGAGGCAAGAGGTCATCTCCCAGCAGCGACCATCCTCGCAGCTCCAAGGAAAAAGAAGCTCTGGCGGTCAATACGTCCAGACAAAAGACTGTGGCGACCACGCAGACGAGACCCGGGACTTCCAGGCCCGTCGAAGTCTACTCTTTTGACGACGACGATATCCTAAGTATATTCGAGTGTCTCGTCAAGAGTGGCAAGATCACCCTTCCGGAGCTAAGGCGGCCCCAAGAAGTCGGCAGTACTGACGACCCAAATACTGCATCTTCTACAGATACGTACACCACCTAACGAAGGCGTGTTACATACTGAAAAGGAAGATCCAGGGGTTAATCGATGCTAAGGCCATCACTCTGCATAACACCGAGAAGACGGTCACGGCCAACATGATCTCTCTGCGGTTTGGCGATCTGCCTTCCCAAAAGGTCTCAGACGGCGTCACACTCATTTCCCGGACCACGATGAACATCATCAATCTCCCTCCAGCTAGGGGTCAAAATTATGACCTGGTACCCATAACCACCCGGCAGGGCGAGATTATGTGGGTTCACCCGAATTTGGTGTCAGAGCTCGAGGAGGAGACTAAAGCTACCAAGGCTACATATAGAAAGAGCTCCAAATACAAACCATGCCATATGGTCGCAACTTCTTTGCCATCAGACGAAGATGAGGTATTTGTTGCAACCCGTTCAGGGAAAGCCCACCTCAACGACTACGGAGCAAGTCAGGAAGATGCACCGGCGGATGCCTCGGCTGCCAAACCTTCAGGACCAGGCCCCGTCGTACCAGATGCCAGCCCTTCAAAACCGACTCCGACGGACAAGGGAAAGCAAAGAGAAGTGCGCTTTGATAAACCTGTGAAAAATATTCCAAACAAAGGTTTTGAGAAGCCCTACAACTTCGACATCCTGGCCCAACTGGCTAATACACCAGCCAGGCTCTCCATCTTTGAGCTACTCAGGCTCTCCCAAGACACTCGTCTAGCCCTGAGTGAAGCACTGATGCAGGCGGAGGCATGCTTGACCCAGCTTAAGTCCCCCGACAAAGAACCAGTGGCATGTCCTCGATGCCACAGTGTGATGGAGGTGGTCCCAAATATCACTTTCACCCAAGACGATATGCTGTTAAAGCATAACAAGCATGACAGGCCCCTCTATTACACCGGGTACATCAGTTCCATGGAGGTCGATCGGATTCACATAGATCCGGGATTGTCGATCAGCATTATCCCTCACAGTCTGCTCAGACCATTGAGGATTCCTACCAGGGAATTGGCTTACACCTCCACTACAATCATGGGTTTCAACGCCGAAAGAAGTAAGCCATTGGAGAAAATTTGCCTGAGGATCCAGATTGGCAACCTCAGATCGGTGGCCACGTGTTACGTCATCGATTCAGAGGTATCCTACAATATTTTGCTGGGAAGACCGTGGATCCACGACCACAACATCGTTCCTTCAACTCTACATCAATGTCTTAAATATGTAGACCCCCAAGGAACGGTACAAACGGAGGTTGCCAACCTAAACCCGTTTAAAGGAGTCGAATCATACTATTCCGATGCCGTATTGTACTCTCAAGACCACACGGAAGAAGTATCGGGCGAGACAGAGAAGGAATCCCACCGGGAGCCAGGAGAACCCTCTGCCGCACTACCGCTGTCAATAAGAGTGAAAGGGCGAACCACTCATCCAGAAGCCATGGAGCCTATGGCTATTCACCTGAACAAATCCAGGTCAGGAAAAGGGAGTGATCCTCTAGTGGTCACTCTTAACCAGAAGCCTCCACCTTTGGTCATCAACCTTCGGCGCAACGGGCAGCCGACCGATGTAAAAGCGACCAGGAACGGAGTTCCAGATGATAATAAACATCCTTTTTTCCAGTACGTTAACGCTCAAATTCCAAATCAGGAATCCACTCCCCGTGACGAGGTAGAACCCATAGCACAAAAATTCTTGGAAGTTATAAACTCCTACCGTCCGTATGTCTGGGAAGTAGCATCATCATCCAATGTCGTCACGACATATGGACCACAGGAGGATTCTATCTTCATTGTCCCGCCTACCTGCAGCAGCCAGCGTTCAATAGTCTTCGGCCGCATGCGCAATCAACCGGCTATCCAGGAAGATCCTTTCGATGACGATACTAGAAAAATGCAGGTTCACCGATACAGCCCGCAAGCGTTGAGGATCATGCAAAACATGGGCTATGACTTGGAGCGAAAGCCAGGCCTCAACTACGGAAGAGGCAGACGAACGTCGCTGCACGGCGACCCCCGCTATCAGCAAACCCGTTTCAGGTTAGGGTATGTCACCTCTAAGTCAGACGAGGATATCTTTTTCTCCTCCCAGAATGGCTCATCGCCCTCTGACTCACCTGATGCTCTCGAACAAACACTATCAGTGAATATGGTAGTGGCAGATCCCTTTGAAGCAGATGAACAGGATCCTGAGCCGTTTGAGAATGACTCTTGGGCCCAACAAATGGATACGCAGTGGGAATTCTGCTTCGAGCAAAGAGAACCTCCCACCAAAGATGAAGTTATCCAGGTTAATGTTGGGGGTAAACTTTCACCAAAGCCGATATTCATCAGTAACAATCTTTCCCCAGCTGAATGGGAAGAAGTTATCCAGCTGATAAAAGAATATATCGATGTCTTTGCGTGGAATTATAAGGACATGCCAGGCCTTGACCCGAAGGTGGCTACTCATAAACTCAATATATTGACCGACTCAAAGCCTACGAAGCAGCACCAACGCTGGTTCCGCCCGGATATGATGGACGCCATCGAAGCTGAAGTCAAGAAATTGATAGCCTACGGTTTCATCCGGGAAGAACAATATCCCGACTGGGTCGCCAACATTGTCCCAGTCATGAAGAAAAATAGGAAAATACGTATCTGCATCGATTACCGAGATCTGAATGTAGCCTGCCCCAAGGATGAGTTCCCTCTTTCCATCACAAACATCATGATCGACAACACCTGCGGTTTTGAACGCATGTCTTTCATGGACGGATTCTCAGGATACAATCAGATCAAGATGCATCCTGAAGACGAGAAGCACACTGCCTTTCGGACCCCGTTGGAAGTATATTGTTATACGGTCATGCCCTTCGGATTGAAGAACGTCGGGACTACATACCAATGGGCTATGAGTAGCATATTCCATGATCATTTACGCAAAACAGTAGAATGTTACGTGGACGACATAGCCGTCAAGAGCCGCCTAAAAAATGATCACATTCAAAACTTGAAGACGATATTCGAGTTAATGCGCCAACATCAACTCAAGATAAACCCTACGAAGTCCTTTCTGGGTGTATCTAGTGGCAAATTCCTGGGACTTGTCATTACCGCCAAAGGCATCCAAGTGGACCCTGACAAAGTCTAGGCCATCGTAGAAATGCGACCGCCCCGTAATCTGAGGGAACTCCGGGGATTTCAAGGCCGTCTGGCTTATATCCGGAGGTTCATATCCAACCTCTCGGGAAGATGTCAGCCCTTTTTGTATCTCATGAAGAAAGGTGTATCCTTCGTATGGGACGAAACCTATCAGCAAGCATTCGGGGATATCAAACGCTACCTCACCAGTCCACCGGTTCTGGTGCCTCCCATCATGGGAAGACCATTCTTATTGTACGTTCGAGCAATGGATCATTCGCTATGAGCTCTTCTCGTGCAGAAGAACGATGTGGGGCATAAACAGGCTATCTACTACCTCAGCAGAATGATGGTCGGAGCCGAACACCGGTACAACCCAGTGGAGAAAGAATGCTTGGCTCTGATGTTCGCTATCCAGAAGATGCGGCACTATGTCACCGGCCAGACTATCCATATTATCTCCAGGATCAACCCTCTTCGAGTACTGATGAGCAAGCCAAGTGTTCTTAATTCCTGACTCGCAACTTGGGTGATGCTGTTAACACCATATGACATGGTATACGTCCCGCAGAAGTCCATCAAAGGCCAAGCGCTGGCCGACTTCCTAGCTGCTCATCCGATCCCGGAGGCCTCCAAATTATACGAAGACATTCCCGACAAAGTTGCAGAATATAATTTCGCAATGGAAAGTGACGTATGGCAACTGTTCTTCAACGGCACCTCCAGGACTGGTCCCCAGGGAAACGTGGTTTCAGGGGTAGAAATCGTCCTGGTCACTCCTGACAAACTTGTCATCTACCGAGCATATTCTCTTAACAAACCATGTTCCAACAATGTGGCGGAATATAACGCTCTGTTAATCGGGCTCCAAGTCGCTAAAGAGCTGGGGGTCGAGTCCCTGGAAGCTTTCGGTGATTCTCTGCTTATCGTCAATCAAGTCAGGGGAATATATGAAGTCCAGAATCCAGACCTCATCCCCTATCACCAAGCAACGGTTGAGATAGCCATGACATTCAAAGGATTCTTCCTAGAGCATGTACCTCGATCTCAGAATCTGGAAGCTGATGCCCTAGCCAGTCTAGCTGCGGATTTAGCCACTCCTATAAAAAGGCAGGATTCGGTAATCCTTCTTAACAGAGATTTATTCTGCATGAAGAACAACTTTCATATAGAACGCAGCTATGCTGTGAACACGGATCCCCCTAGAAGAGACTGAAGAAGTCCCTTCATGGATTTCGTCGCATACAAAATCTTGCCGGAGGACCCCAAAGAAGCAGTATCCGTCAAAAGATGATCATTATGCTTCTACTTCGACACATCTTCACAATGCCTATATCGCCGGACCTACGATGGACTGCTATTAAGATGTCTCTCTGACGATGAAGCACAGCAGATTATCCGGGAAGCTCACGATGGCGTATGCGGAGCGCATCAGCCCGGTCCTAAGCTACAGGATCGTATCAGGAGAATGGGCTATTACTGGCCCACTATGATCACAGACGCAATCAACTATGCAAGACAATGCAGAGTCTGTCAGGTTCATGCAGACTTCATACATCAACCGTCTGAATATCTACATCCTACGGTTGCATCCTGGCCTTTCGAAGCATGGGGTATGGATATCATTGGTCCTATTCACCCATCTTCTTTCAGAGGTCACCGGTTCATACTGGCCATCACAGATTACTTCTCCAAATGGCAGAGGCGATCCCTCTTGCTGAGGTAAAGGCGTCTGACGTAATTAGCTTCATCAAGCATCACGTCATTTATCGCTTTGGGATTCCCCGAAGGATAATCCATGACAATGGGCCTCAGTTCATCAGCCAAGCGTTTCATCGATTTTACGATAAAAATCGAATACATAATATTACCTCTACGGCATATTATCCAGCTGCGTGGTAATGGAAATATGGGGAGAACAGGTTAACTCTCCCAGCCTTTTTATAGGCGAAAGAGGTCACACCGGTCCCCAATAAATCTGCCATAAAGTCAGCATCGACCGTTTTAACGCTCCATTCAGAAACGTTTCGAGTCACGAGGAGCGGTTCATGCTTCATTCAAAGCGTTCCAAATTCCGAGAAATTTGAAAGCTTTGAAGGGGGTCTTGTAGACGCATAAAAATACGCCGGATGACTATACGCGGCATATTGGTGCAGAGCAGCGTAAGCAGAGGCCTTCAGACCCATCAAGCGTGCAATAGAGCTCTTTCCGCTAAAACGCAGCATGAAATATGAAAGCTCAAAGGACCATCCGCGTAAGGCAGTAAGTCCAAGCCGCTTCAGCGTAAACAGGGTGCGCCATCGCCTCCAGGGCGTAAAACTCATCCTCTTTCAGACACAGCATTGAGGTATACAAGAGTCACTTCGTATTCTCCGAAGTGAACCTGTCAGACCCTGCAATGAAGATCCTGCAATGAACCTGACGTCTGGACTTCTGACAAAGGGATACGGCTCGACTACCCAGACGACGGCTATAATGATGGCACAGCACTGCGACCCAGGCTGTCAAATATCGCCATCTCCTTTGCGTAAACTGCTTTTACAAGCCCGAAGAGATACGCTGCCTTGTTTTACACAGGCAGACATGAGCTGTTTACGTTCTGCAGTAGACAAACCGTCTGCCACATTAAAAGCTGCACTCCGTATGGGGTCGAGGCACGTCTCTACGTCTAATGCACAGAGCGGTGACAGTTTTTCAAGGCACGTCTCTGCGACTGATGCGCAGAAGGGGTTGCAGACCTTCAAAGACACGCCTCCATATTTAATGCACAGGATGGTGGCAAATCTTGGCATTTAATGCAAGAGATTTGATTATATCTTCAAAAGCCGCAATTTCGGCTAAGACGTCCCCATCAGCACTCTGGCTCGGTACGTAGCGGCTTCTACGCCCATTCGGCTTCTATGCCTACTCGGTCTCTATGACCACTCGGCTTCAACGCCCATTCGGCTTCTACGCTTGCTCGGCCTCTATGACCACTCGGCTTCTACGCCTGCTCGGCTTCAACGTCCATTCGGCTTCCACGCCTGCTCGGCCTTTATGACCACTCGGCTTCCACGCCTGCTCGGCCTCTATGACCACTCGGCTTCTACGCCTATTCGGCTTCTACGCCTATTCGGCTTCTATGCCAGTTTGATAACTATTTGGCTTCTATGCCATGGTGACAGACATTTGGCTTCTATACTAACCTCTTCTACACAATGGATATCTACCTACGTGGCTTCTACGCCGTGATCTTCGTAGCGATTATACGCGTTTTGTCCCTTAGTTGGACCCGCGTCACACGCTCATTCAAAGGATCATCTATACGCAGGCATTGGTTACTTTAACCGTTGTGTAAAAGGGTGCTGTACTTTCCACTCCTCGGTTTCTATACCGACGGAGTGGTCACTGTCACTAAAACTCTATAAATAGAGACCTCTATCAATGAGGAAAAAGGTCAAAAAATTGGTCAAGAAACCAATATCGGATCCAAGGTCGAACTTCCAAGAAAGATCGAACCAGAGGTCAAGAGAGAGAGAGAGAGAGAGAGAGAATCCGGAGCTCAGGCAGAGAGTAGGGATCGACGACTTTGGCATCGTGCATCCACCCTCTTTTGCAACCCTCGAAGCTGCTTCATGTCTTCTACGGCACTTCTTCAACATCGTGTGGTCCAAGGGCTAAAGTGATTGACTGCAGATCCGACACCTATAGCAATATTTACCCAGATTAAATAAATTATACTCCCATATCCTCGTATAGGATCAAATTGTACAAGTTTGTTTGTAAACCAAAGAAGGCGGGTTTCGTATAAACCCCATCCTGAATATATTTTTCATTCTTTCGTTTAATACCACAAACAGCGACTTTCGAGCAGATAGTAGGAGACGCTCAGAGAGCAGAGGATGACTTGGAGCTCAAGACCAAGAGAGGCAGGGATGATTCAGGCAGTGCGAGTGGCAGTGCGGGACCGGCTAAGCGTCCCTATGTGCAGAAGGCAGCACAGTAGGGTCAGGATCAGAGGGTGCCCACTTGTGCCTACTGCAGGAAGGCATGACACACTTGGGATATTTGTAGGAGGAGGCTGAAGGTGTGTTTGTTCTGTGGATCCGCTGCTCACCAGATGCGAGATTGCCCCACTGCACCTCCATTGGGTGGAGCACAGGATCAGAGAGTTGGAGCTAGGCCATCTGTGGCACAACATCATGTCCCGCACCAGCAAAGGGATATACCCCAGCAGGGCAGGGCTTATGCGTTGACGGTCGAGGAGACCGATGCTACGGGTGTCGGGTTAGCAGGTCTGTCTCTTTGTTCTTCTTCCTGTCCTTTTCATTCCTTTTGGTTTGCTTCATTAGTACCTGTTAGACTTTTCTTTGTGCTGTGGTAGATAGTGTAGTGACCCTGATTGAGACTGTGATAACACGACCAGTAGAAACATGATCTTGCATGTTATTTAGGTAGAATTTCTTGACTGTGATTGTTGGGGGTTTGACCTAGAGGGAGTGCGATTGACTTTAAATTTCGAGGACAAAATTTTCTAAGGAGGATAGGCTTGTTACTACCCCATTTTCGGAGCCGGGTATTTTTTTATATTTTAATTTAGTTAATTGTGTATTGTTTATAATTATTTATATTTATATTTAATTGATGGTTGTATTATTTTATATTGATTGTTTTAGGGTTTTGGCTAGCCTAGACCCCATGTCAGACCCTAGTGGACCCATGTCCGACCCAACCAACACCCTTGTGAGACCTATTTTTGGATTTAGAATATTTATTATATTTTATTTTAGTTAGTTGGAGAGATTAGGAGTTAGTTTGAGTGCTTTTGGAACCCCAAACCCAAAACCCAAGTTAGGAAGGGCATTTTGGTCAATTGGACACTATATAAACCCTTCTTTTCTATATGTCTGGCACTATTCTTTCCCAGACCCGACCAAAACCAGCAGCCCCCTTCCCCCATTCTTCACTGCTTCTTCTTCTTCTCCACTCTTTCCTTCTTCTTCCTTTCTCCTTCCCATTTCCAAACAAGTAAGTTTTCTCATTTTCCTACCTTCCTTCTTCTATTTCCTTCTTTTATGTGAACCCTAACCCTACACTTTTCCCTAACCTAGGTGGGTAGAGCTTAGATTTGGTGTTGGAGCTTGGATTGGAAGCTTGGAAGCTTGTTGCGGTAGATTTGGGATTTTTGGAGACTTTAGCTTGGGATTCCAACTCCCAAGAGGTAAACCCTGATTTTCCCTTTTGTAATTACTCTAATATAGTGTAGTTAGTAGTTTAGAACCTTCCTAGACCCTAAGGCTACCCATGGGAGGAAGTTGGAACTAGTTTGGTTATGTTTGGAGACTTTAACATTAGGTTTTGTGTAAATTTCGGGTGGAATCCGAGATTGGCCCAATTTTGGGTGGTGTCCTAGGTTAGACGGATCTAGGTAGATGTTGTTGGGTGTCTTGAGGGTTAGTACGTGTCTCCGTTCGGATACGTGAATTCGTGTTGCGAAGAAATGGGTGTTTCGGGCGTTTTAGGGGTTTTCGTCGTCGTCGGTTCTATGTACGTTCGTATTTTTACCACGGACCTAGAATCGACGAGTAAGTATTTTTTTCTAGGATCTAGATATCATTTAGAATCCGTAGATAAATTTTGGGCCGATTCCGAGTAGGTTTGGTGTGCGTTTCAGGAGGTTTTACGAACCGCACACCACGTGTTCGTCGAAATGATCGAACGACCATTTCGACTTAGTTTTTTGGTTTCGGGCTTGTGCGCACGTTGGGTTAGCTTCGGGGAGTGTGTGCTAGAGTTCTCGGATTATATTTTATATATATATATGTGTTTGTGCGTGTAGGGGTCGTTGGGCGTGCGTTGGTGGGGTGTTGTGTGTTGTGTTGTGTGTGTTGTGTTTATGCATGTATATATATGAGTATATATATAAATATGTGTGTGTGTGTATATATATATGTTTGTGTGTGTAGTTGTGTGTGTGAGAGTGTATGTGTGTGAGGGTTTGTGAGCATGTGTGTGAGTGTGTGGTTATATATATATATATATATATATATATATATATATATATATATATATATAGGTATATTTATATATGTATGAGTATGTGTATGAGTGTATATATATATATATTTGTGTGTGTGAGTGTGAGTGAATGTTTGTGTGTATATATATATATTTATGAGAGTGTGTGTGTGTGTGTGTGTGTGTGTGTGTGTGTGTGTGTGTGTGTGTATGTATATATATATGGGTTTGTGTGTGTATATATATATATATAGATAAGTGTGTTTATATATATATAGATATGTGCATTTGTATATACATGTGTGTGTGTACTAATATACATAAGTATATATGTTAGTGTGTGTGTATATCTATATATAGTTGTGTATATATGTATATATATATATGTATGTTGATATATATATATATATATATAGATATATGTGTGTGCGTGCTTGTGTGTGTGTGGTCGTATGTGTAGCGAGGCAGATTTGGGGCATTTGCGAGCGAGCGCAGTAGCAGCTGCGCTCAGGCGCAGCAGCGCACCGCGGCAGCACGCTGCAGCAGCAGTAGAGCAGGGGTTGTGCGCGGTTTAAGCGCGCGCGAGCTCGAGCCAGTTTCTCCTTCCCCCCTGCTTTTATATATATATATATATATATATATATATATATATATATATATATATATATATATATATATATATATATATATATAGAGAGAGAGAGAGAGAGAGAGAGAGATATACAGATAGATACATAGAGATATTAGTATAGATACATGTATATGTAGGCGAATATATATATATGATATGTGAGATGGATATATATATATGTATGTGTATGTGTATGTGTGGATATATATATATATATATATATATATATATATATATATATATATATATATATATATATATATATATGCTAGATAGTTAGCTATGGTTAGTGTTAGAGAGGGGGATAGTTGGGTATCTCAATACCTCGAGATACCCAAGGTATTGAGGGTAGTAAGGTAAGTGAGGTAAGGTATTGAGGTAGCCTATGTACTAGGTTAAATATATATATATATATATATATATATATATATATATATATATATATATATAAGTATATATATATATATATAAGTATATATTATAGATAGCTAGCTAGTTACCTAGAATTAGAGGGTAAGGTATCTCAATACCTTGAGATACCAAGGTATTGAGATAAGTTGGGTATCGGGGGTAAAGTTGAGGTATTGCCTCTACTAGAAAAAAAAAAAAAAAAAAAAAAATATATATATATATATATATATATATATATATTGATATTACATATAGTAGTATATATATATTAGTATATGGTAGTATATATTATAGATAGTTAGTTAGCTAGCTAGTGTTAGTAAGGGATAAGGCTTGAGTATCTCAATACCTTGAGATACTCAAGGTATTGAGCATCGGGGCAAGGTATTGAGTTTTAGCCTAGGTTTGAGATTAGAGATGCTTTTATATATATAGTTATATATATTTATATGCGTGCTAGTATATATTATATGGGGTATAGATGGGGCGTATAGCTTAGGTCGAGGTATCGGATACCGAGGGTATCCCGGTATCTCAAGGAGGCGAGTTTGATGGTTTATTAGCTTAATGACCTAGTTTTGACCTAGAATTTTAGGGGCACCCTAGTTTGACCTAGAATTGACCGTAGTTGACTCGGTTGACCGCCAAAGGTAACTTTTGACCTAGTTTTGACCCAGAGTTGACTTTTTGAACCTAGAGTTGACTTTTTGACCCAGATTTTATCGGTTTGATCCGTTTGACCTAGAACGATCCTAGAAGCCTATTTTTTAGTTATTTTATATCTGTTTAACTCATTAGAAACCTGTTTAACCTTACTTTTCGTAATAGGTCCTTGCGATACCAGTTTGGATCGCCAGTTGCTCAGGACAATAAGCGAGTACATTCTTTGATAGTTTTTATTATCTGATGATTATTATGATTCAGCTTCTAGTATAGTATTCTCTGATTTTTCTGGCACAACACGAGACATGGATAGGTATTTCTGGATTCATTTACTAGTGACACGTATATTTTATGTTTCTGGCCTCTATTCTGGAATCACCTATTAGCATCACCTACAGGCATCACTACAGGCATCACTCATGTTTCAGGCTGGACTTATACTTGATTTACGTATCGGGTCTTGGATTCACTTGTACTAGTCGGGGCAGAGAAATACTCGAGTAGACATGTAAACATTCCCATCTGGAATCATCAGGAATTACCCCCTCTGGTCTAATCTGGAATGATAGCAGCCGCACACCCAGTGTGCGATGAGCCGTACTTACCCCTAGCCGTTTACATGTCGAAACAGGTATTTCAAAGACACGAGTTCATTCTTTATAGTTTGGACTCTCTTGCATTTCTTGCTGGTCTCACTTATAGTTTCTGGACTTGACTCATTACATGTATTTCTTGCCAGACTCACTACACGTTCTTGTGCACAAACTTACTTTTAGTTTAGATTTCTTGTATCTTGCAGTCATTACTATCTTGCTTCTGATATTCATGCATCTTTACCTTTATGCACCAGTGATATGTATATTTCTTCATTTCATACTTTATTCCATTCTCCTTGCTACTTGCTACAACTGTTTTATAGTTTTTATTATTTAACTGGAACTGCTGTTAGAGGTGTACTTGCTCCAGTCCTGACTGGACATATTTTTTTTCAGAGTATCCGGAGGATTGGTGTTCGATGTTTTATGGACCTCAGCCTGTCGATGGTGCAGACAGGGACCCCCTAGTTTAGGAGTGATTTTCGGGTTGGTAGCCGGGATCACTAAGACCTCAGTTGTTATTTTTATTAGCCTTTGGTACCGGATTTGTCTCCGGTTTTGCATTGAGACCTTATATTGTATATAATTTTGGATATTGTTGTATTATTATTATTATTGTGGTTGTTTTTAGCTGCAGTTGTTTAGAATTTGGAGTTGTTAGTCTTCTTTGTTATCTTATCGTACTTAGATTCGTGATTAAGTACATTATGATTATCGTTATGATATTGCTCCTCCGTTTGGAGTTGAGATCTTGACAGGTTTATATATTGATTGCGTGAGATTGTTAGCTAGATAGTTGACCTAGACAGCGTTCTACCGCCGATGCTGGGGCGTAGGCTGGACGTACCCACGACTCACGCCCGATTTTTTGGGTGCGGGTCGTGACACTTTTACACACCTTGAGACTAAACAATTTGTGCTGCTTTAGTTTAAATATTGATATTGATGGACTCTCATTCAAATGGTAAAAATCTTGATTGATCGAGGTATGGTTTATTATATCTCTATAGTTGAGACAATCTATGTTGCTTGAGTAGTTTTTTTGGGATATAGTACTGCACATCCTGATAGTATTTGCAGATATACATATGGCAGATATTCTATCAATCTGGAATTAAAATGTCTGTGATGAGAAAACCACAATCTTAACATTAAAGTTCTTTCTGTATAAGTATTGTGTCCATTAAGGAATGTAACATTACATAAAGTGGTTGCATTTACGTATGTAGCATACTTATGTGATTCATATGTATTTATGACCCTAAAAATGTTGTGTGGTAAGTGAATTTAGTGATAAGTGGACAAACAAACATGAAGAGAATTTTTAGATAATTACCATTTTAGTAGCTCATATTCCGCAAGTTGAAAGTTAGTTTGAATCTCCAGTTGATTTTTTTATGTCGTTATTGATGTTGCTATTGATTTTTGATGTCGACACTGTGCCATTGATGGAGTAAGAGAAAAATGATAAGAACAAGAAAATGAAGATGTGATATGATATGAAATGATAGTAAATTATTTTGATTCTTGGATAATAAATTGATATATTAAACCCTAATAAGTATTACATTGTTTTCTTGAAATACGACTATATCTAAGTCTTATTCTAGCGATACTTTGGTATCTGATCAATCAATACAACCTAAATTTATTAACACAATCATAGCCCAATTTGTCTATGTGATGATATATTTGTCTAGTTTTTCGACAATAATTATGTGACCAGTTATCAGGTAGTTTCATAATGGCACAGTACTTAGTGATCGGTCCCTCACATTATAATGTAGGTGGACTAATCCTCACACACTCACTTTACATGGTGTCATACCCCGGTTCCATAGGTAAGGAACCGAGTCACGTGGCAATAGCCAACAGCGCACTTCAGCGGGCATCCCAATCTAATGGGCCCGTCGGAGTACACTTAAGTTGTAAAGTACAATGAATAACCCATCACATAACACATAAATAGTCAATCTAAATCTCATCCACAGGCAGCAATATAAGAGCACAATAGAGGTAAATACAATAACTAATGTGCAGAAAAAAAATATCCAAGATAAGTATCAAGTATAAATACTAGAGTAGTCACACGGGAACAAACCCGTTAGTACAAAATACTGGAATGAAAGTAAGCAATAAGATAACTTGGAACGACATCAGGTAACTAGGTAATGATACCGTCCCAAGGAAAGAGTCACTGCCAGCGATCAGGCGAAGTCCTCAGGGATGACCTCGTCCTCGGCAGTGAGTACAGCTGCTGGATAAATGCCCGGCCCGTACTCCTCCGGGTAATCCTCGTCCCCTATACCTGGAAGGGAACCAGGTCCTCAGAGGGACGTAACAAGGTACAAAAAATACAGCATGCCAAGTATACAGAAAAGTACAAGTGCAACAACAGGGTACTCTATCATAACCAAACAAGTGAGACACAGTTTGAAGACAATGTTCGACGCGTGGGCTATCTAAAATAAAATCGTAGCTCCAAACACAGAGACACACGGGGCGTACCGTAGCTCCGAGCACAGAGTCACACGGGTGATACACTACTCTAGAATATAGGAACACTACATATACATATATAAGCGCGTATAGAGGAGCCCAAACGTCTAGTAACTGTCTTTCCTATCCCAAGCGGTCAACGATGGTGCGCTGAACCTGAACCTCTATCTAACAGTCTCGACACACAGAAATAACTCAACAGACGCGAACCTAAGGTTGTCCCAGTCTCTGGTCATGATGTCAGTATCAGGATACAGGAATCTGGTACGATCACAGTGTATGAGTGTGTCCTGGGGTATCGATATACTCAGGTACGAATATCGAGGTGCTACGAAGCAACTATCAATTATTCTAAGACGTTACGACGAACGTCAGCACCCGGTTGTGATCCGGACGCGAAGTATCAAACATCACATAAATACGTGCACAATGTATATAAAGAAATAACAAATGTCTGTAATCTGAAATATAAGGTGGCAAGGAACACTTGCCTGCGTGCGGCTGCTGATGACGGGGTCCCGGTACCGCGTCCAAGCCCTCAGGTCCCGCAGTACCTAGAGATGAGATACAAACCAATAATTAATAATCTATTCCACGACAGACAGGTATGTGACACACATCTACACCTAAACTCAGTCTCAATCTCAAATAGTTAACTACTAATTTCACAGTCCTCAATCTCTGATCCTTGATCCGAATAATACCATCTCAAAATCAATCACATGTATAATATCATCAGACCCAATCCTCAATCTCTAATATTCATCATGATGTTTTTCAGTAGTTCAAGTCATGATCATCCTCAGATTTTACCCTGGTATTCATCGACATTAATATGCACGTTTAAATATATCAACCTTGAATAAGATAAATATTATTCATTTAAACCCTCGATGAATAAATCATAGTATTATTTCATAATAATTTAATTTGTTCAACAATATTAATCAATGGTGCATATATAAATTGCAATGCCCTAACATCTCAATGTATCTCAATACCTTAAATATTACCCTTGCAATTTTCACCCATGCATATAGTTCATAACCTTCTTATATTATCCCGACACATAAACAACAATCCATGTATTCTCATACCCTATCTCATGTTTATCCATTTATTTCCATTTTAATATACTTATGACGAATAAACCCCAAGTTCACCATTAAACCCTAATCACCCATTAATAAAACATCATCATTTATAATACACCACATCTACACAACATTATTTAAACACAAACCCTAGCTAATGTACACAAAACCATATATAACAACAACCCTAACTAAAACACAACACACAATATATATCAATATAGGGAGGGGGGAAATTGGTATACCTCGACGGCGAGGTGGCGGATCGCTGGCCGGAGCGAGGTGGTGCTGGCCGGACTGGATGGGGGTCGATGGTGGTGGTAGGGATCTCGTGGTGGTGTTGGTGGTGGTGATGGTGAGAGCTTGTGGTGGTGGTGATAGGGAGGAGGTCGGATGAGGGAGGCCGGAGCAAGGTGGTGCTACACTGGCCGGAGCGGGTCAGTCGGCCGGAGGGAGACTGCACAGGCCGAAGAAGCTTCAGTCGGCCGGACCGGAGACCGCACAGGCCGGAGAAGCTTCAGTCGGCTGGACCGGAGACTGCACAGGCCGAAGAAGCTTCAGTCGGTCAGACCAGAGACTGCACAGGCCGGATTGGATGTGCAGGTCAGTAGTAAACAGTCGTCGGAGGGAGAACAGCGGAGTCGGCTGTACTGCCGGGGTCGGAGCTGGATCAGTCGGCCGGCCGAAGTGCTCCTCTCCAGGAGGAAGAAAGGAAGAAGAAGAAGAAAGGAAGGAGAAGAAATTTGTATGGAAAAAAATATGGAGGAGGGAGGAGAGAGAGAGAGGGGGGTTTCCAATGTCTAGGGATTAGGGCCTGCTTGGTTTGTGTGCATTGAAGAGACCCTTTATAGGGGTTGGGGATGTGAGTATGTGATGGGGATGCTCCAATTCAAATGGAGGGCTAGGATTGAACATGGAGGATTGGGTTTCTCCATGCAAAGAAAAGAGAAAAATGTTGACTAGGTCAAAGAATGGTAGGCTCTCCATTTGGTCATGGCCAATAAGGTGAGGACACCTAAATCAATAAATTATAACTAAGCCCCTTAAATTCGGAAAATTGCACGAACACATGAAATAATGCAAATATTGTGGGGAAATGGTGTTTGGCGATTTGCATGGTGAGGAGGTGTTGTGTGTGTGTCATGGGTTTAATTAAATGAACATTGGGATTAATTTGGGGATTAAAATAGGATTAGACAAAATTTGTATCCCCGATTTAAATAGAATTTAAAGTATCTCGCGCTTTTAAATTAAATGGGGGCACTTGGGGTCAAAATTCGAAAATGACGCAAAGGTCAAAAATGGTGGGGGCTTGGAATCAGTCTTGGACCCTTTAGTAGGTCCGGCTCAACGAGTTAATTGGTATCTCAAAATTGAGGGTAACGACACAGGTGTCTAACACAGAATTAAATATGGGATTTAGGATACGGAAAGTTGTGCGATTAATTTAAGGCACAACGGATTAATTTTTGTATGTCAAAAACGTCCAGTGCCTAAATTGGCGAGTCAAGTCAGAAGTACAATAGTCCGATAGAATTATGGGCCGATATTAGGCTCCGAATAATTTAGCAATGATAGGGCGCGCCAGGGGTTTAATTAAATAAAATAACAGACAACTCTACTCTAAACCTCAACAAACGCTGCTAATCCAAAATTTTCCAAATCCAAACCTGACTATCTATAGAATTAATCGAGGGGATTTACATTCTTCCCAACTTAGAAAAATTTTGTCCCTGAAATTAAAAGTAAAGCACGATAATAGCTAAGAGAATTTAAAACAACTAGTAATCAAATGTCGTACGTAAATTCGTACAATGCTTCTCAAATAAGTACGGAAACCGCTGCCGAATAGAATCCTCACGCTCCCATGTAGACTCGCCTGGTGAATGGTGCTTCCATGCAACTCTGACCAGTCGAATAGTCTGCCCTCTCAAAGTCTTCTCGCTGTGATCGAGGATCTCAACTGGCTGCTCTACGTAAGATAGGCTGGGCCCGACTGTAATCTCCGAATGATCAAGCACGTGACTAGGGTCTGAGATATATCTCCTCAGCTGCGATACGTGAAATACGTCATGTACTCCCTCTAATGATGGAGGCAATGCAAGACGGTAAGCCACTTTGCCAACTCGTTCCAAGATGTCAAAATGTCTGATATACCTCGGACTCAGCTTGCCTCTGCCTCCGAATCTGATGGTACCCCGAGTAGGTGATATCCTCAAAAATACATGGTCACCCTCCTTGAACTCCAATGGTCTGCGATGCGCATCTGCCTAATATTTCTATCTGTCCTGTGCTGCACGCAGGTGGCTCTGAATCTGCTTGACCTTCTCCACTCTCTGTGTCACCAACTCTGGACCAAGTATCTGACGCTCTCCCACGTCACCCCAACAAACTGGTGACCTGTATTTCTTGCCGTACAGTGCCTCATAAGGTGCCATCTGTATGCTAGCCTGGTAACTGTTATTGTAGGAGAATTCTACCAAGTGTAGGTGGTCCTCCCAAGATCCTCCAAAATCAATCATGCACGCTCTCAATATATTCTCTAATATCTGTATCGTGCGCTCTGACTGACCATCAGTCTGTGGATGATATGCAGTGCTAAACTTGAGACGAGTTCCTAGGCTCTCCTACATACTCCGCCAAAAATGCGACATGAATCTAGAATCACGATCCGATACGATGCTGATAGGCACTCCATGTAGTCGTACTATCTACCTCATATACATGTCAGCTAATATCTCTGTGGATTGTCCAACTCTGAAGGGCAAGAAATGTGCAGATTTGGTGAGTCTGTCTACGACAACCCAAACTGTATCCTTCCCGCTAGGGCTCCGCAGGAATCCTGTGACGAAGTCTATAGTAATGTGTTCCCACTTCCACTCGGGAATGGGAAGTGACTGCAATAATCCTGCAGTCCTCTGATGTTCAGCCTTGACTTGCTGACAAACTAAATATTTCGCCACGAATCTTGCAATTTCTCTCTTCATCCCATGCCACCAGAAATGCTGCCTCAAGTCTCGGTACATCTTCGTACCCTCGGGATAAATGAAATAAATTGAGCTATGTACCTCGGTCATCAACTCTTGGCGTAGCTCGCCACTCGGAACATATAGGCGATCTCCACACCTCAATGTTCTGTCTTCATGAATCCTGAGTCTCGTCTGCATGCCGGCCTCTGTCCTCTCTCGTAGACGTCGAAATCTCGCATCTGTAGGCAGGGCTGCCCTGATCCTCTCAATCAGTGTAGACTAAACCTCGAGACTGGCCATCTGCCCATTCATGCCTGGCAATACAATCTCTATCCCAAGCTCCTGGAGATCCTCTAGAAATTGCCGCTGAGTCATCAAAAAGTATGCCATGGGCTTCCTGCTTAAGGCATCTGCTACGACATTCGTCTTGCCAAGGTGGTACTGCAACTCAATGTCATAATCTGTCATCAACTCTAGCCAGCGCCTCTGCCTCATGTTGAGCTCCTTCTGCGTGTAGACGTACTTCAGGCTTTTATGATCTGTGTAAATCTCAACACGCTCACCATAAAGGTAATGTCTCCATAGCTTTAGTGCAAATATCACCGCAGCTAGCTCCAAGTCGTGCGTCGGATAGTTCTTCTCATAAACTCTCAGCTGTCTCGATGCGTAGGCTATCACCTTGACGTGTTGCATTAGTACACATCCTAATATGCTCCCAGATGCATCACTGTATACTACAAATCCTTCTGATCCTGAAGGTAGTGTCAAAATTGGTGCTGATGTCAGACGCTTCTTCAGCTCATCGAAAGTCGCCTGACACTCGTCGGTCCAGATAAACTCCTCGCCTTTATGTGTCAGTCGCGTCATAGGCGCAGCTATCCTCGAGAAGTTTTCCACGAACCTCCGATAATATTCGACAAGTCCGAGGAAACTCCTAACCTCTGTAACTGATGTAGGGTAGGCCATGTCTCAACTGCAGCTATCTTCTCCGGGTCAACTGCTAGTCCATCTCCGGTGATTATGTTCCCCAGAAATAGTACTCTATCCTGGCAGAACTCATATTTGCTGAGCTTGGCGTACATCCTCTCATGTCTCAGCGTCTCCATCAAGATCCTGAGATGCCTCTCATGCTCCTCCTGGATCTTGGAATATACCAAGATATCGTCGATAAATACCACCATGAACTTTTCTAAGTACTGGTGGAAAACATTGTTCATCAAACACATAAATACAGCAGGCGCGTTGGTTAAACCAAACGGCATAACTAAAAATTCATAGTGGCCATACTTCGTCCGAAAGGTCGTCTTCTGGATGTCCTCTCTCCGTACCTTGATCTGATGATAACCGGATCTGAGATCGATCTTCGAGAATACACATGTACCACTAAGCTGATCAAACAAATCATCGATGTGAGGTAGTAGATACTTGTTCTTTATCGTTACAGCATTTAGCGCCCTGTAATCGATACACAAGCGTACCGTCCCGTCCTTATTCAGTACAAATAGAATGGGTGCTCCCCATGGAGATACAAACCCTTATCTAAGAGATCATCTACTTGGACTTTCAGCTCAACCAACTCCTTCGGTGCTAGTCTGTAAATGGGGGAAGTAACTGGCTCGGCTCCTAGAGTCAACTCTATAGTGAACTCAATCTCTCTGTCAGGTGGCAGTCTTGGAAGATCCTCTAGAAATACATCCTCAAACTCTGCTATAAAGTGAGGGTACATTGGTTCACCATCTACAATGTGTATCGCTAGGGTAGGTTGGATACCATGCTCTCGGGCTCCCCGAAGAAACTCAAACTCTGGGTGATCTGGGGGTCTAAAGATGACACAACCACGACGGCAATCTAGCGTTGTGTGGTATTGGCTCACCCAATCCATGCCTAGGACAATGTCATAGTGTGGCATAGAGAAGACCAGAAATTGGGCACGCATCTCTCGCCCGCAGATAACTACTGAACATGATCTACAAGTATCGCTAACAGGTACTATTCCACCTCCCATAAGAATCCTCTTGATCTTCGGAAGGGGTGCGGTGGCTATTCTATAGGTAGCCATGAAACTAGCAGCTATAAAAGAGTGTGTGGCACCAGAATCAAATAGGACTAATACTGGTAATAAAGCTACTAAGATAGTACCTGCGATCACTTCTCCGGCTGTCTCTGCCTCCTCTATAGTCATCGCATAGGCCTGACCATGTCTCGGTGTCGGTGCCTTCGGCTGATGTCGAGCCTGATGGAAGCGATCTTCCTGTGGGGCCAAGGGTGGCCTCCTCTGATTTCCCCCGGGTGCTGGTGGTCGCTGTGCTCCAGCTCCTGCGTAAGGCGGCCTCGGTCCAGGAGGATGCTGATAAGGCCTCGGTGCTGGCAAGGATGGCCGATAAACCATCTGTGCTGGAGCCCTCTGGTCTGGGCAATCTAGGACTGCATGCTGGTCCGACCCACATCTCAAACATACACCCAGTCTCCGTCGATAGTCGCTCAACAAATATCCCCTCTTGCCGCAGAAATGGCATATGGGAACCACTGCTCCTTGGAGGGATGCTGCTCTCTGATGCTGCTGTAATAGAGGGTGCTTCGCAGGTCCTCCCTGCAGGGCTCGAACTGTTGATGATGACGCACTGGAGGGCTTCAGGCTGGCCTCCATCTTGTTGATGCGGTCCTGGCGTCGTGCTGCTAGTAATACCTCAGAGTAAGAGGTGGGGGCTATGGACCCGATAAACCTCTGGGTCTCGAAGCTCAGGCCTTCATAAAACTTCTCGGCCTTTGCCTCCTCAGTAGGGATCAGGTACTATGCAAACCTTCTTAGGCGGAGAAACTCATCATTATATTCCTCTACAGTCATACTCCCCTGCTTGAGGTTCTGAAATCTATCCCGAAGCTCTGCTCGGGCAGTAGAGGGTATGTACATCTCCTGGAAGAGCCTAGAGAACTCTTCCCATGTGGCACAATCTGGTCCCAAATGCTGCTCCTCGAAAATCCACCAGTGATGCACGTTGCCAGTGAGCTACATCCTGACGGCCGTTATCCATCGGTGTCGGGGGAGGTCGGTAGCCTCCAGCTGGTGCTGAATGCTGGTGAGCCAAGCGTGGACCTCTGTCGGCTCCTCTGTGCCAGTAAAAGGTTACGGCATCAAACGATGAAAGTCTATGACAGACCCCCGCGTCGACTGGTATGCTGGTGGTGACGCCTGTCCCAAGGCCGTCACGATACTCTCTCTCAGGGTTCCAGCCTGGCGCTGCTGGGCCTGCTGCTGAGCCTGCTGCTGGACCTGCTGCTGGGCCTGCATCATCGTATACATTATCTGGAATATCTGTGTCCCATCCATCGGTTGCCCTGTGGGGAATGGCATAAAGGGCATCTGGGGTAGGAATGGTGGAGGTGGTGGAAGCTGCTGCTCCTCCTGACTCGGGATCCTCTGATCCTCAGGTCCTGCCTGATGTGGAGTCTGATGCCCATCTGAAGGCACCTCGGGCTATCCTGATGACTGCCCCATGGGAGCTGGAGTCAGCAAAAGGACCTGCTCTAGTTCTGGTTCCCCGAATGATCCTGCGTCACGGGGAACATCGCCAGGCTGCGCGACGCGTCCACTACGGAGATTCATAACTCTGAAAAGAAGTCATGACTGCGATCAGCGTTGAGGAAATAAACAAGATGCAATTTGCTAAAAGATATCGAGATAGTGGTGTCATGTGAAGGTTTCAAACTTTGCAAATAAGATTCCTAATATCTATTCCTAATTTGCAGGCTCGCTTGGCACAGTCAGGTGACCAAGATGATTTAAATCTGACCTACATGGGCCACCACAAAAACCTTGTCATACCCCAGTTCCATAGGTAAGGAACTGAGTCATGTGGCAATGGCCAGCAGCGTACTTCAGCAGGCATCCCAATCTAATGGGCCCGTCGGAGTACACTTAAGCTGTAAAGTACAATAAATAACCCATCACATAACACATAAATCGTCAATCTAAATCTCATCCACATGCACCAATATAAGAGCACAATAGAGGTAGATACAACAACTAATGTGCAGAAAAGAAATGTCCAAGATAAGTATCAAGTACAAATACTAGAGTAGTCACACGGGAACAAACCCGCTAGTACAAAATACTGGAATGAAAGTAAGCAATAAGATAACTTGGAATGGCATCAGGTAACTAGGTAATGATACCGTCCCAAGGAAAGAGTCACTACCAGCGATCAGACAAAGTCCTCAGGGATGACCTCGTCCTCGGCAGTGAGTACAGCTGCTGGATAGATGCCCAGCTCGTACTCCTCCGGGTAATCCTTGTCTCCTATACCTGGAAGGAAACCAGGTCCTCAGAGGGACGTAACAAGGTACAAAAAATACAGCATGCCAAGTATACAAAAAAGTACAAGTGCAACAACAAGGTACTCTATCATAACCAAACAAGTGAGACACAGTTTGAAGACAATGTTCGACGCGTGGGCTATCAAAAATAAAATTGTAGCTCCGAACACAGAGACACACGGGACGTACCGTAGCTCCGAGCACAGAGTCACACGGGTGATACACTACTCTAGAATACAGGAACACTATATATACATATATAAGCGCGTACAGAGGAGCCCAAATGTCTAGTAACTGTCTTTTCCATCCCAAGCGGTCAACGATGGTGCACTGAACCTGAACCTCTATCTAACAGTCTCGACACACAGAAATAACTCAACAGACGCGACCCTAAGGTTGTCCCAGTCTCTGGTCATGATGTCAGTATCAAGATGCAGGAATCTGGCACGATCACAGTGTATGAGTGTGTCCTGGGGTATCGATATACTCAGGTACGAACATCGAGGTGCTACAAAGCAACTATCAATTATTCTAAGATGTTACGATGAACGTCAGCACCCGGTTATGATCCGGACGCGAAGTATCGAACGTCACATAAATACGTGCACAATGTACATAAAGAAATAATAAATATTTGTAATCTGAAATACAGGGTGGCAAGGTACACTTGCCTGCGTGCGGTTGCTGATGACGGGGTCCCGGTACCGCGTCCAAGCCCTCAGGTCCCGGAGTAGCTAGAGATGAGATACAAACCAATAATTAATAATATATTCCACGACAGACAGGGATGCGACACACATCTACACCTAAACTCAGTCTCAATCTCAAATAGTTAACTACTAATTTCACAGTCCTTAATCTCTGATCCTTGATCCGAATAATACCATCTCAAAATCAATTACCTGTATAATATCATCAGACCCAATCCTCAATCTCTAATATTCATTATGATATTTTTCAGTAGTTCAAGTTATGATCATCCTCAGATTTTACCCTGGTATTTACCGACATTAATATGCACGTTTAAATATATCAACCTTGAATAAGATAAATATTAATCATTTAAACCCTCGATGAATAAATTATAGTATTATTTCGCAATAATTTAATTTGTTCAACAATATTAATCAATGGTGCATATATAAATTGCAATTCCCTAACATCTTAATGTATCTCAATACCTTAAATATTACCCTTGTAATTTCCACCCATGCATATAGTTCATAACCTTCTTATATTATCCCGACACATAAACAACAATCCATGTATTCTCATACCCTATCTCATGTTTATCCATTTATTTCCATTTTAATATACTTATGACGAATAAACCCCAAGTTCACCATTAAAACCTAATAACCCATTAATAACACATGATCATATATACTACACTACATCTACACAACATTATTTAAACACAAACCCTAGCTAATGTACACAAAACCATATATAACAACAACCCTAACTAAAACACAACACACAATATATATCAATATAGGGAGGGGGAAATTGGTATACCTCGACGACGAGGTGGCGGATCGCTGGCCGGAGCGAGGTGGTGCTGGTCGGACTGGATGGGGGTCGATGGTGGTGGTAGGGATCTCGTGGTGGTGGTGGTGGTGGTGGTGGTGGTGATGGTGAGAGCTTGTGGTAGTGGTGATAGGGAGGAGGTCGGATGAGGGAGGCTGGAGCAAGGTGGTGCTGCACTGGCCGGAGCGGGTCAGTCGGCCGGAGGGAGACTGCACAGGCCGGAGAAGCTTCAGTCGGCCGGACCGGAGACCGCACTGGCCGAAGAAGCTTCAGTCGGCTGGACCGGAGACTGCACAGGCCGGAGAAGCTTCAGTCGGCCGGACCGGAGACTGCACAGGCCGGATTGGATATGCAGGTCAGTAGTGCACAGTCGCCGGAGGGAGAACAGCAGGGTCAGCTGCACTGGTCGGAGTCGGAGCTGGATCAGTCGGCCGGCCGGAGTGCTCCTCTCCAGGAGGAAGAAAGGAAGAAGAAAAAGAAAGGAAGAAGAAAAAGAAAGGAAGGAGAAGAAATTTGTATGGAAAAATATATGGAGGAAGGAGGAGAGAGAGAGAGAGAGAGAGAGAGAGAGAGGGGGTTTTTCCAATGTCTAGGGATTAGGGCCTGCTTGGTTTGTGTGCATTGAAGAGACCCTTTATAGGGGTTGGGGATATGAGTGTGTGGTGGGGATGCTCCAAATCAAATGGAGGGCTAGGATTGAACATGGAGGATTGGGTTTCTCCATGCAAAGGAAAGAGAAAAATGTTGACTAGGTCAAAGAATGGTAGGCTCTCCATTTGGTCATGGCCAATAAGGTGAGGACACCTAAATCAATAAATTATAACTATGCCCCTTAAATTCGGAAAATTGCACGAACACATGAAATTATGCAAATATTGTGGAGAAAATGGTGTTTGGTAATTTGTATGGTGAGGGGGTGTTGTGTGTGTGGCATGGGTTTAATTAAATGGGCATTAGAATTAATTTGGGGATTAAAATAGGATTAGACAAATTTGGTATCCCCGATTTAAATAGAATTTAAATTGTCCCGCGCTTTTAAATTAAATAGGGGCACTTGGGGTCAAAATTCGGAAATGACGCAAAGGTCAAAAATGGTGGGGGCTTGGAGTCAGTCTTGGACCCTTTAGTAGGTCCGACTCAACGGGTTAATTGGTATTTCAAAATTGAGGGTAACGACACAGGTGTCCGACACGGAATTAAATATGGGATTTAGGATACGAGAAGTTGTGCGATTAATTTAAGGCACAACGGATTAATTTTTGTGTGACGGAAACGTCTAGTGCCTAAATTGGCGAGTTAAGTCAGAAGTACAATAGTCCGATGAAATTTATGGGCCGATATTGGGCTCCGAATAATTTAGCAATGGTAGGACGTGCCAGGGGTTTAATTAAATAAAATAACAGACAACTCTACTCTAAACCTCAACAGACGCTGTTAATCCAAAAATTTTCAAATCCAAACCTGACTATCTATAGAATTAATCGAGAGGGTTTACACATGGCCTTGCTGAAGGTGCTAACTACAGATCAGACGCATAGTACGGTCGGACGCATAGCTCAGAGTGCATATACAAAATAGTCATTCGCATACCTTCCATGCGCATACCCTCCATGCGCATAGAGAATCCATGCGCATAGCGCGCATCCTGTGAAGGGATCTGCAGTAGGAAAGTTCGTGCCTCATGGCATATCATGCCGCATAGCCTTTCCTGCCGCATGGACTTCATAGTCCCAGAACAGTAGCACTCCAAAACCATAGAAAAACTTCAAAACTTGTTTTCTTCATAAAATTTTTATTTTAACTGCAAATCAAGTGAACAAAAGTCAAATTTGCACGAATTGAATTCTCTACAACATGAAACAATTAGTTTTCAAAAATACTAAGTTTTTGGAGATCATTCCCACAAAATTTATAAATCCTAGTTTTAAAACTCAGATCTACTCAAAATTATTTTCCAAAATCAAAAACACCAAATACTAAAGTTGAAGAGAATATTAAGATGGAATTTTTTTATCATTTTTTTTAATTTACTATATATATATATATATATATATTAAAAATTATGGCTTCACCACTTTGAGCAAGATGTACTTGCCTTGGTGGCTACTTAGCCTAGCCTTCTACTCTCCAAGGGATTTAAGAATCACTCCCTAGATCTAAGTTCTAGGGTTATGGTTTGAGGTTTGTGGGAGAAGGAAAGAAGGAAGAGGAAAGAAGAAGAAAGAAAGAAATAAGAGAATGAGAAGGAGGAGAGAGAAAGGGAATATATATGTAGGTGGGGTGGGGTATTGGCAATGAGATCTAGCCATGAATTCTCTCAAGCAACCTCAACCATTCAAGAAAACACAAGGGTTTACCCTATATCTAAGTTATAGGGTTAGGGTTTTAGGTTTGTCGGAGAAGGGAAGAAGGAAGAGGAAAGAAGAAGAAAAGAAAGCAATAAGAGAATGATAAGGAGGAGAGAGAAAAGGAATATATATATGTAAGTGGGATGGGGTGTTGGCTATGGGATCTAGCCATGACTTCTCTCAAGCAACCTCAACCATCCAAGGAAACATAAGGATTTAGTGGTCCAAAGAGTGAATTGTTTCAGGTATCCATTCTATGTACGGGTCCTATTACGGGTCCACGGTAATTGTCAATGAGTTCAATTTTGGTCCAGGGTAGTCTCTTATAATAAAACAGATACCCCAACACTAAAATACAACATATATGACATGCACTAAAATACAACATATATGACATGCAACAAAATGCAAAACACAGTACAAATACATTTTCAGAAAAAAATTTAATATCACAAATTCAGGAATACAAAATCTGGGAACGGACATGTCATCTCTTCCATCCTTAGAAAATTTTGTCAAAATTTCGCTAAAGCTAATCATGTAAACCCTCTCTCCCAAAAATTCTTATATTGTTGATTAGAAATTTTTTTGCTAATCATAATATCGTATGTGTGTATGTGTCTTTAGCGAATGTGATTATGATCTTAATTTATATTTTAATACTTGTAATATATATATATATATATATATATATATATATATATATATATATATATATATATATATAGTGTTGAACTATTACACAAAGAGTTGTGTGAGCATTGTTTGGGTAAGACTAGGTGCATAATATTTAGTTCTACTCAGCATAGTGTAGTTAGTCTGGTTTGATTCGATTAGAACTAGAAAACCAACCCAAATGATACCAAACTTGTGCCTAATGTAAATAGGTGTATGTCGACCCAAACCAAGTCATTTTGGACCCAATTTATGCACTTAAACCTGGGAGCACAACAGCTAGAGGAGGGTGGAGGTTGCTCGCGGTTTGGGAGAGCTTCCCTCTTCTTCTAGTTATTAAAACTACCTCCCCACTCTCCATACTATCCTAATATTAAGGCCATAACTCTCCACTTCCCTTTCATACATCCATATCATTCTCTTCTTTCCATTTCCTCCTTATTTTTTCTCTCCGTTCCATCTCTATTCTGCCGAACTCTCCATTCCATCTCTACCCTCTAAATCTTTTCTTCCCTTACACCTACAACCCTTCCCCATAGTTTATTACATTTTCTTCAATTTTTTCTGGTCGTTTTCCTCCCTTAGTTGATATCAAACACCCCTTGTGTGCTGTTGAATTCTGTTGAGAAACATTGTTGTTCAACATTCTCAAAAGTGGTATGTACACTTAATGCTTACTATTTAATGCCCAAAATCTTAAGGACTAAGTAACTACTTCATTGACCTAGGTAGAAAACATAATTAAAACATGAAAAACTATGTTTAAACATGTTAAACACACCCACAATCATTGATTTCCAGAACTGAATGTTGACATTTATGCACACATATTCACTTGTTATTCTTTCTTTTTGTGCTTGAAATCCCTATGAACATATACCTACATCTACCTCCTTCATTTTCATATGTAGGAACCATGTTAGAATCAAGAAAAACCATGTTTAAATCATTATTTATCCCTTTATATTCTGAATTTTAGAACTGAAAATATATCGTTTTGTACACAAATGCACATGTTAACCCTTCATTTTGGGTTAGAATTTCACGTGAACATATACCAAAATTTTGCCATGATATATACCCTCAAATCCATGCTAGAAACCTTTTCCAAATCATGCTTTATCATGCCTAATTTTATGAGTTTCTGTCACAAATTTTAGCACCTAGTTTGTGCTAGAACTTGTCAAATTTCGTTGTTAGAACATATTTATGTATATTTTTATATACTATTTTAGGCTTATGAATTATATGTTGTTACTTGATAATATATAGTTTAAGTTGTTGGAAAACTATAGGAATTATACATATAGGTGGTGGTAGATGTTGTATTGACAAGTTGAACATGTTGACAATCACAAGTTGCATGTAGTCCAACCTTGAGAAGTTGTAGGAATAAATATAGTTAACCTTACTAATTGTGACAAGTTTTCATGTGTTAGAATAGTTTATGAATAGTAAAAATATGTTTTTGTAGGTTAGTTGGTAACTTGAGATTGAACCCTAGTAAGTGTTATAAATAGGTTGACACTTGTATATGAGATTTTTGGTATGATTACTAAGTCACATTGTTTATGACAAATCATAGTAGGAAGAACACAAAGTATTACATATTGAGTAGTAAATTAGGGACCATGTTAACCTAGGTTTATATTAATATTGAAATTAATAAGTTTTTAGGTGATCGGAAGACCAAAACTTTTTTTCTTGAGTTAGTTTCCTCTTAATTGTGATAAAACCCTAGTGTCATAACCAACCATATTTGTATGTAGTTAGTGTTATTGTGCATGCGTAGCAAACTCTAGAATAGCAACTAATTTATTATTATTATTATTATTATTATTATTATTATTATTATTATTATTATATGCTCTCGCGATAGTTCGATCTTGGATACAGGGACGGAATTGCTGCATTCTCATCTCGGATATTGGTCTTACCCAAATTCATGCCTTATGTCAAGTATGATAATTTATTGAGGGACAAGATTCAATTCTTTTGGATTTTTCCTTCTTAAGTATTACACTTGAATTCCTCAATATTTAGTTAGATGATTTTTATAATGAGGAAATTGAGTTCCTCTTGCATGAACATGGGTAACCATCTAGATTTTTCATAAAATACACAAAATTGCAGTATTTGTTTTACCTTATGTAGATGGATTAGATGGATTCTGCGTTCCTTTAGTTGCTTTGGATTTTATTTTATCATCTTATCCAAAATTTATCATTTATGTTAAGATTGGTAATACTTTGAAGAGGAGCATTCAAATCGATTGAATTTCTCCTTCTCAACTATTTTTTTTCTCATTTAACTTTATGCCTATCTAAAGGATATTCATATAGCATGCTAAGGTAATTGAGTTCAAATACATAAACTCGGGTAAGCGGATAAATTTTGCAAAATAGGAAAATTCTTTTATATCTCTTGCTCTCTTTCATTGATCATACTTTCTTTACATGGAATTTATCCACCAATTTGTATGGACAAATTGTGAATAATATTGTTTCATTGATCAATGTCAAAAAAGATTTATTATATCTTCCGAGTTTCAATGCTATAAATTATATTTGCAAATATCTTATCTTATGGCTTTTGATTGCAATCATTTCTTCAAAGACTAAAATTATACTTCGTATCATAAGGTGTTTTGGGATTTCTTCTTTGAATTTCTAGCTGGTAAACCATTTAATGATTTTTTTCATATTCTTCAATTTTTACCACCTACATTGTGTTTTGACAAGCAATTCTATATTTTTTTAAACTTGTCTTTACACTCTTTTCTTACCTTGTTATTAATGTTTCTCTTGACCATTATTGTTTATGCCTTCCTCTTTCTCTTGCTCTGATTTATCTACTTAAGATTGAATTGCTTTTATCGCCCAACAAGGAAGAGTTTATCTATTCTACTATATATAATGAGAAAAATTATGCTTCACCGTGAAATTTTTCTTTCCCAAAATACCATTTCATATATTTACTATTAATTTACTATTATTAAAGTTAATAGGCATTGCTGAGTAATTATGAAAAGTGTGTTTTGGTATTCCTAAATAATATGTAGATATAAAATAATATATATTCTACTATATACAATGAGAAAAGTTAGACTTCACCATAATTTTTTTTCCAAAACTACCCTTTTATATATTTACTATTATTAAAGTTAATAGGCATAGCTGCGTAATTATGAAAAGTGTGTTTTGGTATACCTAAATAATATATAGATATAAAATAATATATATAATAACACTATAATAAAAAAATAGAGTGATTAAAGCTGCTGCTTCTTCCTATTTATGTATTACATTCAAACTACCAACTATATTGTGCATCTTTCCAATGCAAACATGTCCAGTATTCCTACCAATTAATATTTAATGCTAGCTCTCCTTTACCTTGTTTTTTAATGTTTATCTTGACTATTATTGTTTATGCCTTCCTCTTCCTCTTGTTCTGATTTATCTACTTAAGATTGAATTGCTTTTATCGCTTAACAAGGAAGAACTTATCTATTCTACTATATATAATGAGAAAAGTTATGATTCACCGTAAAAAAATTCTTTCTAAAAATACCATTTCATATATTTACTATTAATTTACTATTATTAAAGTTAATAGGCATAGCTGAGTAATTATGAAAAGTGTATTTTGGTATTCCTAAATCATATGTAGATATAAAATAATATATATTCTACTATATATAATAATAAAAAGTTAGGCTTTACCGTAAAAATTTTCTTTTCAAAACAACCCTTTCATATATTTACTATTATTAAAGTTAATAGGCATAGCTGAGTATGAAAAGTGTGTTTTGGTATTCCTAAATAATATATAGATATAAAATAATATATAATAACACTATAATAAAAAAATAGAATGATTAAAGCTGCTGCTTCTTCCTAATTATGTATTACATTCAAACTGCCAACTATATTGTGCATCTTTCTAATGCAAACATGTCCAACAACATACAACATTCCTACCAATTAATATTTAATGCTATCTCTCCTTTAATTCAGCCCGGATCAGCTGTCATATATTCTATATTCCAATCATGTCCCCTCCTCTATGACATGTGGGTCCTTTTTTTATTTTTATCGGTGGAATCCACATGTCATAAAGAGTAGAACATAATTGAAACAGAGAATATAGGACTGGTGATCTGCTTCCCCTTTAATTGAAGTCTCTCCCCTTCGTCATGATCATTCGAATACCTATGAACCTACAATAACTGTTAATTCTTTTCCCGTGATTTATTATCAATGTATGTTGTTTGATCAAATATAAGAGATTTAATGTGTCTTAATCATATATGTGTTGGAGTGGGTGGGGTTTCCAACCTATGTGGAGAACATCCGGGAGTGCGACGAGCGCATGGTAAACCTGAACGGTACCAACTATCATTACTAGAGGAGCAAGATGAAGGATCTACTATTTGTCAAGAAGCTGCATCTGCCAGTATTTGCTTCTGAGATGTCCAGTGACAAATCCGAAGAGGACTAAAATTTTGAGCATATACATGTGTGTGGGTACATCAGGCAGTTCGTTGACGATAACGTGTACAACCACGTCGCCAGTATTGAGCACGTGAGGACACTGTGGGATAAGCTAGAATCTTTGTATGCGAAGAAGACCGGGATAAATAAATTGTTCCTGATCCAGATAATGATAGATTTTGGTACAAAGATGGGGCATCGATTACGGATCACTTGAGTGAGTTCCAGGGCGTGGTTGACCAGCTATTCTCGATGGGAGTCAAGTTCGACGACGAGGTTTAGGGACTATGACTGCTGTGTACATTGCCAAACTCGTAGGAGATCGTACGAGTGTCTATGATCACTTCTGCTCCGGAAGGCATGGTCAGTCTGGAGTTTGCCAAGAGCGGGGTACTGAATAAAAAGATGCGGAGACGTTCTCATGGCACTTCATCCATATCCAACTCAGATGCGCTTATTTCAGAGAGCCGCAGAAGGGGTAAAAGCTGGGGTCCAGGCGATAGCAGAGACAAAAGCAGGGGAAGGTCCAAGGGTCGGTACGAGGACTCGGAGTATTACTATTGTGGCAAGAAGGGCCACATCAAGCGAAACTGTTTCGCTTGAAAGAGAGAGAAGAAGGGCGACAAGGGGAAGCAAAGTGAGAACACCACAGCGGCGGCCTCGACACATGGAGGAGACGTGATCGTTGTAGGTGATGAGGTAGTTATGAACGTCGCCTGCGATGACAACTTTTGGCTGGTGGACTCGGGGACTTCAACGCATGTATCTCACAACTGGGCACTATTTGCTACTTACACAACAAGCGACTATGGAGTGTTGAAGATGGGCAATGGAGATGTGTCAAAGGTGGTTGCCATTGGAGATGTGCACTTGAGGACAAAGACAGGTGCAGTTCTTGTTCTCAAAGATTTTGGTCATGTCCCTGATATTCGTTTTAACCTGGTGTCGGTTGGAAGGTTGGATGACAAGGGTTTCTTCAGTCTCTTCGGAAACAGTCAGTATGTCACTACCACATTCCAGAATAGGGGTATTTTTGTCTTTTTATTTATTTAATATAATGTGTTAATATTGCATGATATTTATTTATATTTAATTGCTGTGATTTTTAATTGATTATTGTACCTTACCTTTGCTTCGATAATTAGAGCGCTTCGCTAGCCATTGCCTTCCTACAAATTTTATACCCTTATCATAAACGTGCCAGCCTTCTATTTTGATCTTTGTGTGACTTATAACTATGCCCTTTTGTGCTCTATTTTAGTCGCACAATATTCGTCGCAAACAATTATATTTAATTATAAATAAATCTAACTTTACATCTTTGTGCATTCCAATCGAAATTGGAGATACAATCTCAACCCATTTTGTGTAACCCAAATTATGATAATATTCTATTCTGAGTCTTCTTCATTCATGACACTTTTGTCCCACCTAATTTTAATTTCATGTACTTCTAATTAATTTTAGAACACCAATCATATTAATTTTAATTAAATTAATTCAAAAACCCTACTTTGTGTAATTTTTTAATTATTGGGCACTTTTATGCAAAACTGCATTGAGGTGTCCACACCCTATTGGACCAAACACATGAAGAAACCCTATTTCTTTCATTGATTGGTCATGTGATTTTCTACATAATTTTGGAGTGTATAACACTCAACATCAACCCTCATTAAACCTTAGCCCTCCATTTTGAAACAATGCAATCCTAGCCCTCCAAATATCTACATGAGAAGTAAAAAGCCATTTTCCAAGGAGGATGTTGACCAGGCCCAACTTTATAGGTCAACCTATAAACCCTCCTTCACACACACACACACACACACACACACACACACACATATATATATATATATATATATATATATATATATATATATATATATATATATATATATATATATAATTTTTTCTTTACTTTTTTTTCAACCCATCACCCTAAAACCAAGTAGCACCCGACATCTGCCTCTCCTACTTCCCTGTTCGCCATCGACCGGAGTAGCCCGTGTCCGCCACCCCCTTCCTCCATACTCACCAGAGCAGACCGTCAGAGACCGGCAACGCCGACTGCCTGCATGCCATCACCACTGAGACCCGACAATGCTGAACCGCTGGACGCCTGAACCCGACGTCTCCGATCATCATCATCAACACCACCATTCCCCCTCAACCCGTCGACAGAACCCGACCACCTACACTTCACCACCGATCGGAGCCCGAGCATCCCTCGCCTGGATGACTGAATCATCCCCCTTTGCCTGACTGAGTGCTTCCATTGGCCTAAACGTCCCCTTCTTCGACTCGACAGCAGCACTCTCCTCCCGTCGATGACCCGCCTGAACCCGAATGCACCGAGCAGTCATCCACCTGACTGAATGCCGCTGAACCTCCTCCTCCTCGACGGACAAACCTTCTCCCGACTGATCGACTGAATGCTGTCATCGATAACACGACAGTCCACTGAACCTGACTCCCCTCGATGATTCAACGACAGCAGCCCACCTCGACGTCGAACACCCCCTCGTTCACGTGCGTGCAGATTTGAATTGTTCTCTTCATGTTTGTATATATGTACGTATAAAATTTTAGGGTTTAGCGTGTTCATTAGATGTTGATGGCTAGACGTTATGCAAGTAAAACCAAACTCGTATACGTATACGTACGCGTATGAGTATTATAATCATATTGATATATATATAAATATATGGATATATATATAAGTAATTAAATACTAATACTAGTATGAATATATTTGTATATGTACTTTGAGACCCTAGTATTAATTACGGACATCCCGTAATTACTTGACCATGTGACCCTGTGAATTGTGAGTTGTCTGCCTTATGTACACTAACGTACTTACGAGACCTGTATTGGTGATTGACTGCCTGATTGCATAGCAATTGCAGACGTGACACCCGTGCAGCTAGATGCACACATGACCCTGCTAGGTGACAAGCGTCACCCCTAGCGTAGTCTCTGAGTTCATTGTGTATTATTTATTGTGTGTATGTTAGTGTATCGACTGATTCTGTATTATCATTAAATAATGTCTATAGGATTGTTGGATTATTCAGACAAGACCTCGGAAATAGGATATTGGTATTTCTAGCAGATGACCACAGACGAGTACATTTTCTGACAGTTTTTATTATGTTGATCATCTCTATGTTTCTAGTTGTATAGCGTACATGATTCTGACACTATAGATATACGAGTTGGCATCATTGAGACATGTTACGAGGATTCGTGATTGGGATCCATCGTGCTAGCTGGAGACGGAGAGATATTAGTAGATTATGTGATCATACCCAACTCTACATGCATCATAGCTCACCCTCACCTCACGTCAGTGCAGTCTGACCATTACATGCCTCATAGCCTGTTACAAGTGATTAGCCTGACTATTGCTCGCATCATAGCTATCCAGATGGTTAGCCTGACCTTACATGAATCATAGCTAATCATTTGTAACAAGCCTGATCAGTTCCAAGCCGATCACATGATATGTTGATGTTTCACACACTTAGCTAGATAGTCTATACATGTATCTCTAGTTTATTGATCTAGAATTTCTCTATGTTCTAGTTATTGCTCTAGCATTCACTTATATTCCAGTTCATTGTTCTAGCATGCACTTGTACTTCTGTTCATTGCTAGTATACCATTGATGATGACATTATTCCAGTATTTCTATTTCCAGTATTTTATTATTATCTCCTGTATTTCTTATTGCCAGTATTTATATTCATCTTGTATTTTTTTACACTGTATTATAGTTTTTGTCAATATATATGGAACTACAGTTAGTGCTTGTACTTCGCTCCAATCCTGACTGGATATTTTTTTAAGAGGATCTTGAGGACTTCTGTCCTACACACTATGGACCAGGTATAGATGCAGACTACATACCAGAGATATTAGAGGAGTCTATTTTATTAGAGGAGACACTACCTGCAGCTGTTTAGACAGCAATTATCTTATGCATTTGAGACTTATTTTGAGGTTATTTATTTATGTTAAGACTTATGTTAAGTTTAATTTGAGACTTGTGGAGACTATTTATGTTGGACAGCTAGACTGTGGTTATCTCTATTTTGAGACATGGTGTTTGACTATGTCATTCTTTCTTATCTTTTATCGTGCCATTTATATTTTTATAGTTATTGTGATTGAGTATACATATTATGAGATGTTTATTTTATTGTATTCCTTATGGAGTTTATATCATTGACAGGTTGTGAGTTATGTTTAGTATATTATTGAGACCTAGACAGCGTTCTACCGTCGATGCTGCGGCGTAGGCTGGACGTACCCACGACTCATGCCCAAATTCCGGGTGCGGGTCGTGACACATTTTTAGTGGTAGCCCATGCAGGTCTAAGCCTCGCAAGTTGTGCGATGTCGTGGTAGTGTGACAACTTAGTTGTACTACTGCGAGCCTGCGACAGGATATAGGAAATAGGATTTAGGATGAGAGTATGCTCAATCACAACTAGGAAATTTTGATCTTACAATACTATTCTGCATAATTGTTTCCTTAGAATTTTACTGTCCTTCCTTGATGATATCGTATCTATTACCTTAATTGATTTTTTCGATCTGTCTTCAGGATGCCGCCGAAGAGTAGGTCTTTGAGATTGGGAGCAGCAGCTTCAGAGAGGTCTGCCACCTTTCGACCTGACGAACAAATATCTGGAGTTCCTCCTACATCTTCTGTTCATGTGGGAGTATCTGTAAATTTTGGGGTTCCTCCTCCCCCACCTGTTCAAAGGATTGCCCAGTTGTGATGGACAATCTTCCACCACTACCGACTCCGATTCCCCGAGGTATGCCCACTGACGGCGCATAGATGTTCACACTGATCCAAGGCATGTTAGAGGCCCAGAGAGTGACAGCAGAAGCTCAGCGTATTCAAGCTGAGGCTCAGAGGGTGCAGACAGAAGCGCACCAAGTACAGACAGAGCTGATAAGAGAGAGCATGGAGAATGGTCATGAGGTGGCTCTCCAGGCTGTGGAAAGAGTAGCACAACACCAGCAGCATCCTGGCCAGCAGCACCAGAGGCCAGGTACTATAGTAGACTTCAAGAGGATGATACCCCGAGAGTTCAAAGGCACCGAGGGGATACTCTACGCTGACGAATGGCTAGAGAATATAGAGAGGAACTTGCGTTTGGTACAGATTCCGGAGATTCTTCAGATCGAGGCCGCTGGCAGTCAGATGTTGATATCGCACTAACATGGTATCGTACAGAGCTGAGAATCACTGACGGAGGACTTACTTGGGAGAACTTCAAGGAACTCTTCAAGGAGAAGTTCTTTCCTTACGTAGCTTTGGGAGCATTGGAAAGTCAGTTCCATGACTTAGTCCAAGGGAGCATGTCAGTTGACGAATACGCCACGAAGTTTTGCCATTTGAGTCAATTCGTGTCATCGATGATTCGAGACCCAGGAGATAGAGGACAAAAATTCAGGAAGGGGTTAAATAGACAGATCAAGTCTCATACTTCGGGACGACGCACTGCTACATTTAAGGGTATTCTGATAGATGCCTAGATTGCTGAAGATGACTTGGACCTCAGGCCCAAGAGAGGACGCGATACTTCTAGAGGGACAAGTGGTAACACAGGACCGGCCAAGCGCCCACACTTTCAACTACAACAGAGGCCGTACCAGCAGCAGCATCAGCAACACCAGGCACCAGTTCGAGGACACATCCAGCAGCAACAGCCACAGAGACAGAATCAGCCAGTTGCCCAGTGTGCGTATTGCGTGAAGATGGGACATACCAGAGACATCTGCAGGAAAAGGTTGGGTACATTATTATCCTGTGGATCATCAGCATATCAGCTTAGGGACTGCCCATCTATCCAGACTCGTCAGGGTGGAACAACCGCTCAGAGAGGATCAGCCAGAGTACCTACTGTATAAGGAGGCTAGCAGAGGGGACCTCCACTTCCACCACAGTAGCAAAGGTTTGCCCAGCACAAGCAACAGCTGAGAGGAGCACCACAGGGATGCATATACGCCATGGCGATTGAGGAGGCCGAGCCAGCTTGAGACGTGATTTCAGGTTCAATTTCTCTCGATTCTATTCCAGCACTTGCATTATTTGATTCTGGCACTTCCCATAGTTTCGTATCTGTATCTTATGTCCTTAAGCATCGTTTAAAAATGGAACCATTAGATAGGACTTGCAAGATCACTACTGGAGGAGGCATTATCCTAGTCCGTGATTATTGCAAGGGTCAAAGAGTATCATTGGGAGGCCAAGAGTTGAGCATGAGTTTACTCGTCATGCCACTTCCGGGATATTATATTATACTCAGAATGGACTGGTTGAGTAGACACCATGATACTATATATTGTCACGAAGGCAGAGTAATATTTCGACCACCAGGAGAGCCAGAGTTTGAGGTCGCCAAAGGAGCAGCAAAGCAGAGCAGAGGCACTTTTGTGGAGCCAGGAAAGAAGAAGAGGAGATACCACATCCTCTGATAGCGGAGTTCCTGGATGTATTTCCAGAGGAGTTGTCAGGCTTACCGCCAGACAGAGATATTAAATTCTCTATAAACTTGGTACCAGGTGCGGAGCCCATTTCGTAACACGTCTATAGAGTCAACAACAACGAGCTAGCAGAACTGAAGAAACAAGTTGAGGACCTGCAGGACAAAGGTTTCATCAGATTCAGTTCATCGCTATGGGGAGCTCCGGTATTATTCGTACCGAAGAAGGATGGCACGGTACGCATGTGTATCGATTATAAAGCTCTAAACAACCTCACTATCAAAAACAAATACCCGCTGCCGAGGATAGATGATCTTTTCGATCAATTGAGTGGAGCAAAGATATTTTTAAAGATAGACTTGAGGTCAGGCTATCACCAGGTGAAGAGAGAAGACATATCGAAGACAGCTTTTTGGACCTGATATGGCCAGTTTGAATTTACGGTAATGCCGTTTGGTTTAACCAATGCACCAGCAGTTTTTATGAACTTGATGAACAAGATATTCCATCAGTACCTTGACAAGTTCGTAGTGGTGTTCATCGATGGCATTCTTGTGTATTCGAAGACCCCAGAAGAGCACGAAGAGCACCTGAGGATGGTCTTGGAGACCCTCAGAAAGGAAGAGTTATAATGGAAGCTTTCAAAGTGTGAGTTCTTCCTTGACAAGCTTGAATTTCTTGGACATATGGTAACGAGTGACAAAATTTTAGTTAACCCAAAGAAGATCGAGGCAGTGGAGTCATGGGCTACCCCCAGTTCGATAGCTGAGATAAGGAGTTTTCTCGGGCTAGCAGGATACTACAGGATGTTCGTACAAGACTTTTCCAAGATTGCAGAGCCGATGACTAGGCTGACCAAGAAAGATGTGGATTTTATCTGGACAGAGAAATATCATGCCGCGTTTGATGAGCTGAAGAAGAGATTGATGACAGCTCCGGTTTTGACGTTGTCATCTGGGACATGTGGTTTTACTATCTACAGTGATGCTTCAGGAAAAGGTTTGGGATGCGTTCTTCAGCAGCACGGGAAAGTAATTGCCTATGCTTCAAGACAATTATGCCCTCATGACAAAAATGACCCCACTCATGATTTGGAGTTAGCAGTATTTATCTTCGCTCTAAAGCTGTAAAAATACTATCTGTACAGAGAGCGTGTGGAGATCTTCACGGACCACAAGAGCTTGAAGTACGTATTTACACAAAAGGAGCTGAACATGAGGCAGAGGAGGTGGTTGAAGTTGCTGAAAAACTTCGATATCTCATTATAGTAAACCTAGGAAAGGCCAACGTAGTCGCCGATGCCTTGAGCAGGTATCCGATGACTATGTACTTGATGACAGATAGACACTTATTGGCCGATATTGAGAGCTTGGGAATTGAAGTGCTAGTTCCAGGTGTTGAGATTCAGATGTGGGGATTATAGATACAATCAGAACTTATGGATAAAATTAGAGCTGCACAGTATGATGATGAGACTCTGAGGAGTATTAGGAAACAAGTTCGGACATGATTGACAGATGACTTCACTATTGCGGATGATGGGTCTTTACGACATGGCACAAGGATGTGTGTGCCAAGTGGAGAGCTGCAAAGAGGTTTTGCAGGAGGCACATTGCTCTCAGTACTCGATGCATCTCGGTGCCAATAAGATATATCGAGATCTGAGGGAGCACGTATGGTGGTATGGTATGAAGCGCGATGTAGCACGCTTCGTATCCCGATGTTTAGTCTGCCAGTAGGTAAAGACAGATCGACAGAGGCCAGGTGGATTGCTTCAACCTTTACCTATTTTAGAATGGAAGTGGGAGCACGTGACTATGGACTTCATTTTAGGGCTTCCACGTTCTCCAAGAGGAAAGGACGCGGTTTGGGTCATCGTGGATAGATTAACCAAATCAGCCCACTTTTTACCATTTAAAGTGGGTACATCGACAGAGAAGCTAGCAGAGATGTACGTACGACAGATTATCAGATTACATGGAGTTCCTATGAGTATCGTCTCAGATCAGGATAGTCGTTTCACTTTCCACTTCTGGAGGAGTCAACATGCTAGCTTGGGCACTCAGCTCAAGTTCAGTACCGCGTATCACCCTCAGACAGACGGACAGTCTGAAAGGACTATTCAGACTCTTGAAGATATGCTACGCACTTGCGTTTTGGATCTCGGAGGTTCTTGGGAGGATCATCTACACCTAGTAGAGTTTGCTTACAATAACAGCTACCAGGCCAGCATGGAAATGTCACCATTCGAGGCTTTATATGGACGAAGCTGTCGTACACCTCTATCTTGGGATGATGTTGGAGAGAGAGCCTTGTTAGGACCAGAAATGGTCGTGGATGCAGCAAAAAAGGTGAAGCTCATCAGAGACAGACTGCGAGTGGCGCGGGACAGACAACGGCATTGGGCCGATAGCCACCGTAGACCCCTAGAGTTTTAGGTATAAGTTTTTTTTTTGTGATTGTTTATTTTAGATTGCGTGTTAAGACTGTTTATTCTAGGTTGGCGATTTGGTGTTCCTACGAATTTCTCCGACACGGGGCACGATCCATTTTGGTAGGAGCGAAAAGCTTAGTCCACGATACATCGGACCTTTTGGTATTCTTACAAGGGTCGGTGCAATGGCCTATAGACTGGACTTGCCGCCTGCTCTAAATAGAGTGCATGATGTGTTCCACGTGTCGCAGCTGAGACGGTACGTGGCAGATCCTAGTCACGTACTAGATCATTCAGAGATCAAGGTTGGACCGAATGGAGACATCACTTTGGAAGGTACTGTAGAACCAGACTATTCCCTTGGTTCGTGTTGCATGTAGACATCACTTTCCAGGCAAGTCAACCTGGGAGAGAGAGGACGAAATGCGTGAGCAGTATCAGTATCTCTTCGAGATTTGAGGTATAATTCCTTTTTTAATTATTTGTTCTTGTGCTAGTTTATTTTTAATTTCGATGACGAAATTCTTTTAAGGAGGGTAGACTTGTCACTACCACATTCCAGAATAGGAGTATTTTCATCTTTTCATTTATTTAATATAATGTGTTAATATTGCATGATATTTATTTATATTTAATTGTTGTAATTTTTAAGTGATTGTTGTACCTTACCGTTGCTACGATAATTGGAGCGCTTTGCTAGCCATTGCCTTCCTACAAATTTCACACCCTTGTCCTAGACGTGCCAGCCTTCTATTTTGATCTTTGTGTGACTTATAACTATGCCCTTTTGTGCTCTATTTTAGTCGCACAATATTAGTCGCAAACAATTATATTTAATTCTAAATAAATCCAACTTTACATCTTTGTGCGTTCCAATCGAAATTGGAGACACAATCTCGACCCATTTTGTGCAACCCAAATTATGATAATATTCTATTCTGAGTCTTCTTCATTCATGACACTTGTGTCCCACCTAATTTTTACCCCAATTACTTTTAATTAATTTTAGAACACCAATTATATTAATTTTAATTAAATTAATCCAAAAACCCCACTTTGTGTAATTTTCTAATTGTTGGGCACTTTTATGCAAAAGTGCATTGAGGTGTCCACATCCCATTGGACCACACATGAAGAAACCCCATTTTCTTTATTGATTGGTCATGTAATTTTCTCTATAATTTTGGAGTGTGTAACACTCAACATCAACCCACATTAAACCTTAGCCCTCCATTTTGAAATAATGCAATCATAGCCCCCTCCCCCCCCAAATATCTACATGAGAAGTAAAAAGTCCTTTTCCAAGGAGGATGTTGACCAGGCCCAACTTTTTAGGTCAACCTCCAAACCCTCCTTCACATATATATATTTTTTTCTTTACTTTTTCCTCAACCCATTACCCTAAAACCAAGTAGCAGCCGACATCTCCCTCTCCTTCTTCCCTGTTCGCCACCGATCGGCGCAGCCCGTGTCCGCCACCCCCTTCCTCCATACTCGCCCGAGCGTCGACTGCCTGCACGCCATCACCACCGAGACCCGGCAACGCTGAACCGCTGGACGCCTGAACCCGGCGTCTCCGATCATCATCATCAACACCACCATTCCCCCTCAACCCGTCGACAGAACCCGACCACCTGCACTTCACCACCGACCGGAGCCCAAGCATCCCTCGCTTGGACGACTGAATCATCCCCCTCTGCCTGACTGAGTGCTTCCATTCGTCTGAACGTCCCCTCCTTCGACTCGACATCAGCACTCTCCTCCCGTCGACGACCCGCCTGAACCCGACTACACCGAGCAGTCCTCCGTCTGACTGAACGCCGCTGAACCTCCTCCTCCTCGACGGACAAACCTTCTCCTGACTTATCGACTGAATGCTGCCATCGACAACACGACAGTCCGCTGAACCCGACTCCCCTCGACGATTCAACGACAGCAGCCCACCTCGACGTTGAATACCCCCTCGTTCACATGCGCACAGGTTCAAGTTGTTCTCTTCATGTTTGTCTATATGTACGTATGAAATGTTAGGGTTTAGCGTGTTTATTAGATGTTGATGGCTAGACGTTATGCAAGTAAAACCAAACTCGTATGCGTATACGTACACGTATGAGTATTATAATCATATTGATATATATATAAATATATGGATATATATATATAAGTAATTAAATACTAATACTAGTATGAATATATTTGTATATGTACTTTGAGACCCTAGTGTTAATTACGGACATCCCGTAATTACTTGACTAAGTGACCCTATGAATTATGAGTTGTCTGTCTTATGTACACTGACGTACTGGCTAGACCTGTGTTGGTGATTGACTGCCTGATTGCACAGCAATTGCAGATGTGACACCCATGCAGCTAGATGCACACTTGATCCTGCTAGATGATAAGCGTTACCCCTAGCGTAGTCTCTGAGTTCATGTGTATTATTTATTGTGTGTATGTTAGTGTATCGACTGATTCTGTATTATCATTAAATAATATCTATAGGATTGTCGGATAATTCAGACAAGACCTCGAAAATAGGACATTGGTATTTTCAGCAGAGGACCACAGACGAGTACATTCTCTGACAGTTTTCATTATGTTGATCATCTCTATGATTCTAGTTGTATATCATACATGATTCTGACACTATAAATACACGAGTTGACATCATTGAGACCTGTTATGAGGAGTCGTGATTGGGATACATCGTGCTAGTTGGGGACGGAAAGATATTAGTAGATTATGTGATCATACCCAACTCTACATGCATCGTAGCTCACCCACACCTCACGTCGGTACAGCATGACCATTACATGCCTCATAGCCTGTTACATGTGATTAGCCTGACTATTGCTCGCATCATAGCTATTCGGATGGTTATCCTGACCTTACATGAATCATAGCTAATCATATGTAACAATTATGATCAGTCCCAAGCCGATCACATGATATGCTGATGTTTCACACACTTAGCTAGATAGTCTATACATGTATCTCTAGTTTATTGATCTAGCATTTCTCTATGTTCTAGTTATTGCTCTAGCATTCACTTATATTCCAGTTCATTGTTCTAGTATGCACTTGTACTTCTGTTCATTGCTAGTGTACCATTGATGATGACATTATTTCAGTATTTCTATTTCCAGTATTTCATTATTATCTCCTGTATTTCTTATTGCCAGCATTTTCCATCTTGTATTTCTTTACACTGTATTATAGTTTTTGTCAATATATATGGAACTGTTGTTAATGCTTATACTTCGTTCCAATTCTGACTAGATATTTTTTCCAGAGGATCTTGAGGACTTCTGTCCTACACACTATGGACCAGGTATAGATGCAGACTACACACCAGAGATATTAGAGGAGTCTATTCCATTAGAGGAGACACTACCTGCAGTTGTTTAGACAACAATTATCTTATGCATTTGAGACTTATTTTGAGGTTATTTTAGTTATGTTGAGACTTATGTTAAGTTTAATTTGAGACTTGTGGAGTCTATTTATGTTGGACAGCTAGACTGTAGTTATCTCTATTTTGTGACATAGTGTTTGACTATGTCATTCTTTCTTATCTTTTATCGTGCCATTTATATTCTTATAGTTATTGTGATTGAGTATACATTATGAGATATTGAGAGATGTTTATTTTATTGTACTCCTTATGGAGTTGATATCATTGACAAGTTGTGAGTTATGTTTAGTATATTATTGAGACCTAGACAGCGTTCTGCCGCCGATGCTGCGGCGTAGGCTAGACGTGCCCACGACTCATGCCCAAATTTTGGGTGCGGATCGTGACACAGTGGAAGATTTCCAGATGTTCGATGGTGATTGCCAGAGGAAGCAAGTGTAGTGTCCCGCTCCGCGTAGGCACTATGTACAAGAGATATCAGTTTGTTGACTCAAAAATGATATCTTCCTTAAAAGCTCCTTTTTGAACCTGGAGATGACTGATCTAGGTGAGTGGGCAGAACTTTATTTTCTGATTCTTGCACGCCTTAATAATGAATCTGAGTTTTATAATGCCTGTTGCTAAGAAGATTATTGTTTCCGTTGCATGAATAATAGAACTGCATGCTTAGCTTGAACTTGAATGCTTGTCAATAGAGAACCATTGCTATGCTAATAAGAAAGAGTAAGAGATTTCTTGAACTTGTCTCCATATCGCTTGTGTTTTGAGAGAACTACTTCGTGCTTGAACTTGATTCAGAGATGGCGGCAAGTCCGCACCAGAGATAAAAAAAGAAGAGATAGATGGTCTGCTTGTTCATTTCATCTGCATCATAGAGTTTATCTGATAGTGTTTCATGCATTCGCATCAGTCAAACAATGGCTATTAGTGAAGAGCTGAACATTGGTCCCAGCTGCTATAATGTTAGTAAAGAGTAACCATGAGTCACAACTGCTAATAACATCAGATAAAAGAGTCATTGGTTAGCTGGATTACCTCTACTGATCATGAGTTTCTCGATGACCGAAAGCATATAGATAGTTCATCTTGTTTGCTTGATAGAAGGATAGTTCCTAGATGGTGCATTATCCCTAGAGTCTTTGGGTATAGCTCACGAGACACGCTGCGCACATCCTGATAGTAGAATAATCGGCTTGCCTTGTGTGCTTGAATAAATCGAACATGAACTCTGATTTCAAAGATGTTTCCAAAAAGAAGTAATATGACTCCGTTCTTGTGCTGCATGTAACGAATATAGGTAAAACTAGAAAGATCACTAGTAATATAATATTTTATAACATAATTACTTAGTGTTGGTTTTAGTGAATGTTGCTTTTGTTTGTTGATTTTATACTCACCAGTGTTTTCTCCAAAGTGCTGACCCACCAACAGTTTGCTTGTTCGCAGGTGCTGGATCATCCGAGGAAGCGATAACCGTGCCTCATCCCCAGGACCCGAAAATCTGGTTTCGATGCCTTGAGCCGTATTGTTTTGAGCTGCTTTTGTATAGAGGGACATAATGTATGGAACGATGACATTGTATTCAGAGAACCTCTTGCCTCGATCTTTGTCCCGTTTATTCAGATGGATTATTGTTTGCAACACTGTCCCTCCGCTGCGTACTCGATCGATTCGACGATAACCACAACTTTAACGATGTTGCCTTGTACGGACGCAACCCCAGGTGTCACGACCCGCACCCGAAATTGGGGCACGAGAATATGGGTACGTCCAGCCTACTCCGCAGCATCGGCGGTAAAACGCTGTCTAGGGCATGTAACTATCTAATCAATCTCACATGAATATCCAACTCCATGAGGAGACACGGATACCACAGTATAATATGAACAACATACTCAATCACATAACTACAGTACGATAAGATCTCAAAGAAACAAGTAAGATGTAACACAAGTCTAAAATAGAAATAGTCTAACTCAACAATATAATCCAAGTCTCAAAGAGTATGCCGGAGACAAATCCGGTACCAAAATAATCTACTAAAAGAACTAACTAGATAACTAGTGATTCCGACTAAACCTCCCGAAATCACAACTGAACTACCAAGTCTAAGTTTGCAGCTACTCAACCTGTGGTCCATAAATGTCGGACACCAGTTCCTCTAAGGCATAGTCTGGAAAAATATTTTCCAGTCAGGAAGGAGTAAAGTACATCTCAAATAACATTTTCATTTAATTGATAAGGGCTATAAAACAATAAACAGATAATGCTATATAATGAGAGAAGACAGTGAATAAATACAATGGAAAAATAAAGAGACAGGCAATATAGACAATATGAAACAATCAGTTCATATATAAAACAAAGAGAACGAGGTACAATATCATATACGGGTGATGTAGTATATGATCTAAAATAGAGAACTGTAACTATTCTAAGTGTTTGAAATATCAGTCTATCATGTGATCAGTTTGGGACAAGATCAGGCTGGTTACATATGATTAGCTATGATTCATGTAAGGTCAGGCTAACCATTTGGTTAGCTATGATGCTAGTATGGTCAGGCTAATCATATATAACAGCTATGAGGCATGTAATGGTCAGGTCACACCCGACGTGAGATGTGGGGTGAGCTATGATGCATGTAGAGTTGGGTATGATCACATAATCTACTAATATTTTCTCCCGTCCTAACTAGTACAGTGGATCCAATCACGACACGTCATAATACACGAGCAATATCCAATATATCATGTACAAGGTCTAAATATCAATATCGTGTACAATATCAATACGATAATCAATGTAACATCTCATGACTGCAGATCCAATCTATATACTAGTCCGTGTAGCACGGTGTCAAGAATCAGATGTAACATTTCTAGATACTGGAATTATAGATATTATCAAATAATTAGAATTTATCAGAGAATGTACTCGCCTTGGATCCTTAGCTGATAACACCAATGTCCTGTTCCAGAGTATCGTCTGGATGATCCAACAGTCCTATAGACATATTATAAAATAATACAATATTGCATCAGACATTATTCTAACACACCCTTATAAATACACTGGACTCAGGGCTATGCTACGTATGTCACTGGTCATCTAGGGTCAGTGTGCGTCAAGTTGCACGGACGTCACGTCTGTAATTGCTGTGCAATCAGACAGTCAATGATACGGGTCTTGACAGTACGTCGATGTACATATGGCAGTCTGCTAACATGCTATGTGGTCATACTTGGGTCATCTAGTAGGTAGACACATAAAACATATTATACCTATTATTAACTAGCATTAATACTTACAATATATACATGCACCAAATTAAATACATATACAATATATGTATACTAATTAATTACATATATAATATATATATTAGTTGAACAATATATATATATATATATATATATATATATATAAACATCATATTGAATAATGTACACACACTAAATATATGTACATACTTACCATACCAATTGAACAATACCCATATACCAATATATATATATATATATATATATATATATATATATATATATATATATATATATATATATGCCAAAAATACATTTAAAATATAGATATATTAGTACATATACCAGATAAATACATATACTATATATATATATGTATATATATTATCAACATTAATATTAAAATATACTAATACTAATACACCAATTGAGTTTATACTATATATATATATATATATATATATATATATATATATATATATATATATATATATATATATATATATATATATATATATATATATATATATACCAATGAATAAATACATATGTATACTATACCAATTAAATAACACCCATATACAAAATATATACATACATATATACTAATTATATATTAAATACATACTAAATACATACATATATACCTACATGCATACGTATACTCATACATACGTACACGAGAGGGAGGATCGTACCTGCACGCGTCTACGACGACGACGACGATGAGGTGGTGGTCCTAGTGGTTCTAATGGTGGTGCTGGAGGTGGAGAAGGGGAGGTCGGCCGGAGAGCTGGAGCAGTGGCAGTGCCGGGGTGGGAAGTCGAGTGGTGATGCTGAGCTACGGTGATGGTGGTGGAGCTGCTGATGATGGTGGTAATAGGTCGTGGCCGGAGGTGATGATAGGTCGTGGTGATGATAGGTCGTGGCCGGAGGGACGAACAGAAGGAGGTGGTGCTGCACGGTGGGCTCGGGTTGGCCGCCGGGGAGAGCTGGCCAGAGAAGAGATGTTGGTCGGGGAGAGATGTCGGGATGAGTTGGAAAACGAGGGTGTAGGTGGCGCCGGATCGGGGACCTCGTCGGAGTGGAGCAGTGCCGGAGCCGCGGGGAGAGGAAGGTGACCGGACTGGGTGGTCGGGGTTGGAGCTGCAGTAGCTCGCTGGAGCTACAGGGCCGATCGGGTAGGTTGAGTGGTGGAGGTGGTTCTTCTCCTTGGGAGGAAGGAGATGATTCAAGAAGAAGAAGAAGAAGAAGAAGAAGAAGAAGAAGAAGAAAGGAAGAAGGGAAGAAAATTCCTACGGTTGAGTGAGGAGTGAGGAGAGAGAAGATGGGGGCTTCCCTAGGTTTGGGGATTAGGGCATGTTGGGAAGGGTAAGGTGATGTAATATTTTATAGGAAGGGTGATGGAAGGTGTGTGGTAATGATGAGCCCCCATTTTGAATGGGTGGCCAGGATTCGTCATGGAGAAAATTATTTATACATAGAGAGGGTTGAGTTGACTAGTCAAATTTGGGCTTCTCTATTTGGTTGAACCAATGGGGTGTTGACACCTAATGCAATATTTGCAAATGAGCCCCCTTAAATTTGGGTAATTGCACAAACACATAAAATGATAAAAAATTGGTGGACGATTTGGTGTTTGGTGTTTTGTAGGGTGAGGGGGTGTTGTGTGTTTGGTATGGGCTTAATGAATGGGGTATTTGGATTAAGTTGGGTTAAAACGAGATTAGTCAAGTTGGTATCCTAATTTAATTAAAAATAAATGCAAGCGGTGTTCTAAAATTAATTAGGAGTACATGGAGCCAAAATTAGGTTGGATCACAATATCATTAGTGAAGCCCTAATTTGGGTTGCACGAAAATGGGTCAAGATTGTCTCCAATTTCGATTAGAACGCACAACGATACAAAGTCAATTTTATTTAGAAATTAAATAAACGTCCGCGACGAATATTGTGCGACTAAAATGAAGCACAAGAGAGCATAATTATGAGTTACAAAAAGGTCAGAATAGAAGGCGGGCACGTCTAGGGCAAGGTTGTGAAATTTGTTGGAAGGCAAAAGCTAGGGTAGCGCTCCAAATATCGAAACAACGATAAGGCGCAACAATTAAATAAAATTACGATAATTAATCACAATCCCAAATAATTAAATTCTAATTAATACAAATTAATAAACAATCCTATAATTCGGTCAGGTGTTCATCTAGAGGGCTTCTAGGTCAAGTCTACCAGCTCAACATTAATGAACACTGTATATATATAATATTATAAATACACATCTCATGCAATTATTTAAATTAAATACACGCAATATTAAATATATATAAAAAGTCAAAAATACCCCCGTCTTTGGAACGTGGTAGTGACACCAGGCTCGCACGACATCACGTCCCGATGGAAACGGTCGTCCCGCGGGAGCGCTGGCACGGTGATTCGCCCCTAGCTAGGGCGGTCGGTGTCACGCCCCGATTCCGTGGAATCGATAGTCGTCCCCCGGGCGTGACCGCCGTGCGGGCCTAGGTTGCGCACCGCACAAGGCTAAGTATTTTTGTTTCGCATAGCGAGCACATATTCAGAGTACGCAGATAATTGAACACAGATTGAAACATGAAAAAGTTCTCTTTTATTGATAATATGAACATCTATTACAAACTCCCTGAACTGAGTCATATGGATTGCCTCTATGGGCTTACAAAAGTGTTGACACAAAATGAGATAGCAGTCCTGTACATTACATCCCTTACTAAACTCAAAATATAAGACCTTGGGACGGAACGACTGCCTTGCCACGAAGCTGCATGATTGCTTTGGTGGCTAGTTTCTTCTTCAAAAAGGCTTCTTCTTCAAAATGCGTCAAAGGTGGCACGGTCGAGGCGTGCCTACAGCTGGACTGGATTGGGGATTGTCTCCTGCTCCTCGCTTGGTTCTTCTAGCGCGGGGAACCTGTTTCAACGAGGGTCAGTACATCGAAACGTACTGGTGAAGGCAAGCTAACCCAACTATACCAATCAACACGTTATTTTAATGAAGCATGCATATTTCTTGTGGGTTTCTATCTTGCCTTAGTTCATTTTACAACAAGACATAGATATAGAATTATTGAAATAACCCGTCACCGTTCGGTGATATTTACCTGTCCGTCTGAACCACCTGCACAATACTTACCTTGCCTTCCCTGTCAAGAAGACACAAGTTAGTAGCAACAGGTTTAAATATACGAGGGGATCACTGGCACGTTGCCATAATGGATGGGCTAGTCTCAGTACGGAGTGCCATGCGACGCATAGATCAGGACGTCTCAAGGCATTCCGTCCTATAGCAGGCGACTATCATGAGTTCCGTCCGGATCGGATCGGTGTCGGTGCCCCAGCGACCGTCCGCAGGAACTAAGACCTTATGCACAAGTTGTCCGTGATCAACGCAGTACACTAAGTTAGTAATAGAGGCAAATCAGGGCATATCAGGAGCATGGCAGTACAGGGCAAGATTTACTTTTGCATAGCCTATCTGTTCAGTTTATGGCATTGAAAATGAGTTCTATACATAGCACAGTTCTAAGAAGAAATATACATTCTAACTTATATTTATGCATATGATGAACATTCCAAACGAGCAAGCATATAAGTAAGTAACCGTTCATGAGTTTCATTTGACAAGCAATATTTCCCAAGTCTATTCCCTTTTTATCTTGATATCTTTTAGTTATTCACTTGGTATCGTTTGATCGGGGCAAGCACGAACACGAGATTTAGGTGTGAAGACTAGCAAGTAGGGCTAGCTAATCGGGTTGGTAGCCACTCACTTTTAGTGGTTGGAAGGAGGAAGGAAGGAAGTGATTTAGGAGTCCGCTTGAGCGACGCCTAGTGCTGGATCACCTGTATTGACACGAACAGCTGATCAGTACTTCTTCCTCTCTTTCCATTATCGGAATTGAAGTGCAGTCCTAAGAACGAAAGCAATGAAATCCATCGAAACCGTTCAAGAAAACCCAAACAAATCCGAAATCCAACTCAAGGCACGAAAGCAACAAGCGACAGCGAAAACTAGGCAACAAAAGAATGCAGCGGAGAGGTCCCTCCTGACTCTGCCGCTAAGTCGATCCTTGGGGCACGGTCCACTGAATATGGAAATCGATTCCGAAGAAACAAATCCATAACGAGGACGAGTTCTTAATTCAATCTATCCCGATCGAACGATACCGTCTTAGTATTTCTTAGCCGCGCTCCCCGAATAGGGGAAACGGGGCACCACATCCTACCCAACCAATTAGAAGTTTCATCCCGAAACTTAAGGAATAAAACCTACCACTAGAAAATAACAAGGGGAACCGTTCCCTCATATCAGATTCAAGCTCCCAAGTAGATTCTTCGACTGAGTGATTCCGCCAAAGCACGCGCACTAGAGGAACCGAACGAGTCCGAAGTAGCTTTTCTTTTCTATCCAAAATTTGCACAGGCTGTTCTACGTACGTCAAGTCGGCTTGAAGGTTCAGTTGGTCCAGGTCTACCACATGGCTCGGGTCGTACACATATTTCCTAAGCTGTGAAACATGGAATATATCGTGTACGTCGGATAGGGATGGTGGTAGAGCAATCTGATACGCAACTGAGGCAACCCGCTTTAGTATTTCGAACGGGCCGACAAATCTCGGACTTAGCTTTCCTCTTGCCCCGAACCTGCTGACTCCTCGCATGGGCGAGACCTTGAGGAATACTCGGTCGCCTACTTGAAACTCTAGCGGTCTACGATGTGTGTCCGCGTAGCTCTTTTGGCAGCTTTGAGCTACCTTCAATCTATCCCGAATCAGCCGGACTTTCTGGACGGTCTGCTCCACGAGCTCAGGGCCAAGTACTTGCCGTTCTCCAACTTCGTCCCAGCAGATAGGAGATCTACACTTCCGCCCGTATAACGCCTCATACGGCGCCATTTGAATGCTTGATTGATAACTATTGTTGTAAGCAAATTCAGCTAAAGGTAGATGAAGGTCCCAACTCGTCTTCAAGTCCAAGGCGCAGAGTCGCAACATGTCTTCGAGGATCTGGTTGACACGTTCGGTTTGGCCGTCGGTCTGTGGATGGTAGGCGGAGCTAAACTTCAACTTCGTCCCCATTGCTGACTGCAGGCTTCCCCAGAAACGTGATATGAATCGACCATCTCGATCGGAGACTATGGTTACGGGCACGCCATGGAGTCGAACGATTTTGTTGAGATATATCTGAGCCAGGCGGTCGGCACTCCAAGTAGATTTGATCGGCAGAAAGTGAGCTGACTTGGTGAGTCGATCGACGATAACCCAGACTGCATCATGTCCCCGTTGCGTCCTCGGCAAACCAACGATAAAATCCATCGTTATATCATCCCATTTCCACTCCGGAATAGCAAGGCTCTGTAGTTCTCCGCCTGGTTTCTGGTGTTCGGCCTTTACTCGTTGACAAGCCATGCAATGCGACACAAACTGCGCCACATCCTTTTTCAAGCCGTGCCACCAAAACGTCGTACGAAGATCCCGATACATCTTTGTGCTACCCGGATGAGAAGTATAGCTAGCATAGTGGGCTTCCGTGAGTATCTCTTCCCTGAGGGCCGCGTCGCTTGGAACGCACAGTCTTCCCTTCACTCGAAGCGTCCCATCCGTGCTTACCGCAAAGTCGGACGCCTTCCCTGCTGAGATAAGGGTATGAATCTTTTGCAGGAACGGGTCGTCCTTCTGAGCGGTCTTTACTCGTTGTAACAAGTCGGGTTCGAGGCGCAGTTGTGATACTTGCGCCCACTTTGTGTATCTGATTTTTAAGGTAATGCCCAGTGATTCAAGATCTCGGTGCAGCCTATCATCAATAGCCAAACTTCCTGCAAACACTCGACTCAGTGCGTCAGCTACGACATTTCCCTTACCAGGCGTGTATCTGATCATGAGATCGAAGTCGCTTAGGAGTTCAAGCCATCGCCGCTGCCGAAGATTCAAATCTTTTTGAGTGTACAAATATTTCAGGCTCTTATGATCTGTATAGATTTCGCACGGCACACCATAAAGATAGTGGCGCCACAGCTTTAATGCGAACACTACCGCGGCAAGCTCGAGGTCATGCGTTGGATAGTTTTGCTCGTGAGGCTTTAGCTGTCTAGACGCGTAGGCGATCACTTTGTCACGTTGCATCAGGACACATCCTAGTCCCCTTCCCGATGCATCGCTATATATTTTGAAGTCATTTGGTCCATTTGGCAAAGTAAGGACCGGAGCGGAGACGAGGCGCTGCTTTAACTCCGTAAACGAAGCTTCACAGTCGTCCGTCCAAGTAAACTTCGCACCCTTCCGTGTGAGCTGCGTTAAGGGCGAAGCAATTCTAGCAAAGTTCTGTATGAACCGACGGTAGTATCCTGCCAGTCCAAGAAAGCTTCGGATGTCGCTAGCTGATTCCGGATGTTTCCACTGTGTAATGGCTTCTACCTTTTTCGGGTCAACTGAGATGCCTTGAGACGAGATAACATGGCCCAAAAAGGATATACTGTCTAGCCAAAACTCATATTTACTCAGTTTGGCGTACAGCTGATTGTCTCGAAGGGTTTGCAATACCATCCGCAGGTGTCCTGCGTGCTCATCCCTAGTCTTCGAGTACACCAAGATATCATCGATAAAAACCACTACAAATTTATCGATGAAAGGTCTAAATACCCGATTCATAACGTCCATGAATGCCGCAGGAGCATTCATCAGTCCGAACGGCATCACGGAAAACTCGTAATGACCGTACCGGGTTCGGAAGGCAGTTTTGTGGGTGTCCTCGGGCCTAATCTTCAGCTGGTGATAACCCGAGCGAAGATCGATTTTTGAAAATACTGCTGCTCCTTGTAGTTGATCGAACAAGTCATCAATTCGTGGCAGAGGATATTTGTTTCTGATTGTGACCTTATTCAATTCTCTGTAGTCGATGCATAGGCGTAGAGTTCCGTCCTTCTTTTTCACGAAGAGCACGGGAGCGCCCCAAGGAGACACGCTCGGACGGATGAACCCACGGTCAAGTAATCCTTGGAGTTGGCACTTTAATTCCTTCAGCTCTGCAGGGGCCATTCTGTATGGAGGTTTGGAGATCGGCTGCGTGTTCGGAAATGTGTCAATAGTGAATTCAATCTCTCGATCGGGCGGCATGCCGGGTAGTTCGCTCGGAAACACGTCGGGGAACTCCGCCTCAACGGAATTTGGCTCGACGTTTGCGTAGTCCTGCCGCGCGTCCCGAACTGATGCTAGAAATCCCTCGCAGCCTGTGTAGAGCATTCGCCGAGCAGATTTTGCCGAAATCACCATGCAGGCCGTGGTCGCATCGTTCGCTGGACTACTGGTGTAACAGAACACGGCTTCTTCGGGCAGACGGAAAATGACTCGCTTCTCTGCACACTCAATGGTTGTCGCGCATGCGCCTAGCCAGTCCATTCCCAAGATGATATCATAGTCCCTAACATCTAGAACTAAGACATCGAGCGACAGCTTCTTCTCCCCAATACAAATGTAACCACCTAGGCATACTGAACGAACAGGGATTTTTGTACCAGAGGGGGTGCTAACATTTAAATCTAAGTGCAACGGAGTCATTTTTACATTGTTTTCCACGGCAAAATTTGTGGAAATAAAACTATGCGTTGCACCTGAATCAAATAGAACGCGAGCAGGTATATTATTGAAAAGTAAGGTACCTGACATGACGGTATCCGAAGCTAACGTTTCTTCCCGTGTCATGGTGTAGACTCGGCCTTGAGCTTGATTACGCCCTGGCTGAGGCGCCGCTCGATTTGCTTGAGGAGCCGGAGTCTGTTCTGGTTGTGGCGGTGGACGACGCGGACAGCTGTTAATCTGATGACCTGGATCGCCGCAACGGAGACAAGTCCCAAGCTTGCGGCGACAATCTTTTTCGATATGCCCTGGCTTCCTGCAAAAGTTGCAGGTCTTGCTAGTGTCTCCACGCTGTTTACCGCCGTTATTTGGACGCTTTGCAGCGTTGTTTCCTCTATCATTGCCTTGGCGTTTGTGATTGGAAGTTTGCACAGCGCCGGCAGCAATGTGAGGATACTGCGGTTCCAGGGAGAGGGCATGGTTTAATACTTCCCTCATCGTCTGATACTGTGGAACGGATACGTGCCCGTGGATGCCAGGACGTAGCCCTCCCTCGAATCGTCTGGCACGACTCGCTGCATCCGGTAGGTAAGCGGCAGCAAATTTGGCCAGTTTGTTGAATTCTGCCGAGTATTGCTTCACCGTCATACTGCCCTGCCGGAGCTGAACGAACTCATTTTCCCGTTGACGTCGTAGAGGCGAGGGTACAAACTCCTCCTCAAACGTAGCACAAAAAGTCGTCCACGCGATCGCCTCCTCTCCATGGCCAAGTTGAAGAGATCGTCGATGCACGTCCCACCAGTCGTGCGCATTGAGGCGAAGCAGTAGTTGGGCACAGGTGACGCGCTTGTCTTCCGGTACCTCCAGGAGGGAAAAATGATCTTCAAGCTCGGCAAGCCAATCTAGGGCCACGATCGGGTCCTCAGTCCCTTCGAATGGCGTGTTGCAGACCTTCTTGAAGTTTCCAAAGGAGAAGGTAGTCACTTCCCTCATCCTTGGCACGGGCGATGGTTCGACTTCAAGCGCTGGCTGCTCCACTGGTGTAGCTGTCGTTGCGGCAGAATGGTTGGAGGCCAGGGTCTGAACAAGCTGTTGCAGGGTATCTACCTGCTTTTGTTGGACTGAGAGCCTTGCCTCTAGGTTGCTCTCGAACTTGGCTTGGCGGGCATCATCCCTCTGTCGTTGCTCGGTTAACATTTGCACCACTTGTTGAATCGAGTCTGTTTGAGACATGCCTCGTTGGCTCCGAGAGCTTCCTGATGTTCCGGAGCTGCTCTCCTGAGTCCGAGGCTCACCTGGCGCCAGCGCTGATGGTTGCGCTTGTGTCGTTCCTTGAAAGAAAGGTAACTTACATCAGGATCATAATGTATTATGGACTTATTGCATGAACGTATCTCATTTTGGCCTTAACGAGTTCAGGAGTTCGCATAAGCGAGTTATCGCTAAGGGAACTTTTCCAGTTCATGAATAAAAGGAACTTTGAAGCTGTGCTCTGATACCAACATGTCACGCCCCGATTCCGTGGAATCGATAGTCGTCCCCCGGGCGTGACCGCCGTGCGGGCCTAGGTTGCGCACCGCACAAGGCTAAGTATTTTTGTTTCGCATAGCGAGCACATATTCAGAGTACGCAGATAATTGAACACAGATTGAAACATGAAAAAGTTCTCTTTTATTGATAATATGAACATCTATTACAAACTCCCTGAACTGAGTCATATGGATTGCCTCTATGGGCTTACAAAAGTGTTGACACAAAATGAGATAGCAGTCCTGTACATTACATCCCTTACTAAACTCAAAATATAAGACCTTGGGACGGAACGACTGCCTTGCCACGAAGCTGCATGATTGCTTTGGTGGCTAGTTTCTTCTTCAAAAAGGCTTCTTCTTCAAAATGCGTCAAAGGTGGCACGGTCGAGGCGTGCCTACAGCTGGACTGGATTGGGGATTGTCTCCTGCTCCTCGCTTGGTTCTCCTAGCGCGGGGAACCTGTTTCAACGAGGGTCAGTACATCGAAACGTACTGGTGAAGGCAAGCTAACCCAACTATACCAATCAACACGTTATTTTAATGAAGCATGCATATTTCTTGTGGGTTTCTATCTTGCCTTAGTTCATTTTACAACAAGACATAGATATAGAATTATTGAAATAACCCGTCACCGTTCGGTGACATTTACCTGTCCGTCTGAACCACCTGCACAATACTTACCTTGCCTTCCCTGTCAAGAAGACACAAGTTAGTAGCAACAGGTTTAAATATACGAGGGGATCACTGGCACGTTGCCATAATGGACGGGCTAGTCTCAGTACGGAGTGCCATGCGACGCATAGATCAGGACGTCTCAAGGCATTTCGTCCTATAGCAGGCGACTATCATGAGTTCCGTCCGGATCGGATCGGTGCCGGTGCCCCAGCGACCGTCCGCAGGAACTAAGACCTTGTGCACAAGTTGTCCGTGATCAACGCAGTACACTAAGTTAGCAATCGAGGCAAATCAGGGCATATCAGGAGCATGGCAGTACAGGGAAAGATTTACTTTTGCATAGCCTATCTGTTCAGTTTATGGCATTGAAAATGAGTTCTATACATAGCACAGTTCTAAGAAGAAATATACATTCTAACTTATATTTATGCATATGATGAACATTCCAAACGAGCAAGCATATAAGTAAGTAACCGTTCATGAGTTTCATTTGACAAGCAATATTTCCCAAGTCTATTCCCTTTTTATCTTGATATCTTTTAGTTATTCACTTGGTATCGTTTGATCGGGGCAAGCACGAACACGAGATTTAGGTGTGAAGACTAGCAAGTAGGGCTAGCTAATCGGGTTGGTAGCCACTCACTTTTAGTGGTTGGAAGGAGGAAGGAAGGAAGTGATTTAGGAGTCCGCTTGAGCGACGCCTAGTGCTGGATCACCTGTATTGACACGAACAGCTGATCAGTACTTCTTCCTCTTTTTCCATTATCGGAATTGAAGTGCAGTCCTAAGAACGAAAGCAATGAAATCCATCGAAACCGTTCAAGAAAACCCAAACAAATCCGAAATCCAACTCAAGGCACGAAAGCAACAAGCGACAGCGAAAACTAGGCAACAAAAGAATGCAGCGGAGAGGTCCCTCCTGACTCTGCCGCTAAGTCGATCCTTGGGGCACGGTCCACTGAATATGGGAATCGATTCCGAAGAAACAAATCCATAACGAGGACGAGTTCTTAATTCAATCTATCCCGATCGAACGATACCGTCTTAGTATTTCTTAGCCGCGCTCCCCGAATAGGGGGAACGGGGCACCACAGTCGGTTCCTGCGGGAGACTGGGGCGTGGCAACAAGAGGTCCGGACTCTACTATATTGAGGGGAGCGCACATGGGGCACATGAGGTTAACGCAGCTACTGATGCGTCTACTGAGTTGTGGCACAGGCGGCTCAGCCATATCAGCGAAAATGGAATGAGCTACTTGGTGAACAGGAAAGTGATTCCAGGGCTAAAGTCTAGAAAGTTGGAGAAGTGCACGCACTATTTGGCGGGAAAGCAAAATATGGTGTCTTTCCAAAGTCATCCAAGTTCAAGGAAGCCGACGTCGCTCGAGTTGATTCACTCAGATGTCTGCGGTCCTATGAAGATAAAATCCATTGGTGGTGCTTCTTATTTTGTAACATTTATTGATTACTGTTCCAGGAAGGTTTGGTTTTATACCATAAAGACCAAGGATCAGATGCTGCCCACTTTCAAGGAGTTTCAGGCCTTTGTTGAAAGAGAGACGGACAAGAAGTTGCTTTGTGTTCGGTAGGACAATGGCGGCGAGTATATCGGTCCCTTTGATGCTTATTGTAAAGATCAAGGGATACGATACCAGAAGACTCCACCAAAGATACCGCAGCTCAACGGTGTAGCGGAGTGGATGAACAAGACGCTGATGGAGAGGATGCGGTATTTGCTGTCAGAAGTAAACTTGTCGGACAACTATTGAGGTGAGGCACTTTACACATCTTCTTATGTTATTAATTTATCTTCTAGTGCTCCTTTGCAGGGTAATGTGCCTGACAAAGTATGGTACGACAAAGAACCGTCATACAAACACCTGCGAGTGTTTGGTTGTAAGGCCTTCGTGCATGTATCGAAGGACGAGAGATCCAAACTTGAACCGAAGACGAGACGGTACGTCTTTGTCGGCTACAATCGAAATGAGTTTGGCAATAGACTACGATCCAGTGGAAAGAAAGCTCTACAGAAGCATGGACGTGGTATTCGTCGAGGATCCAACCATGACCAACACTTAGGATTCCGAGATGCCTTCTGAGGCTGAGGAATTGCCTCAGTAAGAGTCATTTCGCTTCGAGCAGTTTTCAGAGGACATCACAGAGGATCCAGTTATGGTGGAGCCAATACATGGAGTTGCCCAACCTTGATCATCAGTCTGCTGATGGTGGTTAGGGTGACCCTCATGAGGATGAACATGCCGAGGAGGCAGTTCCTGGAGGGGATGAGGCTGTAGATATACAACCAGCACCAGTGGTTCCTTTGGTTCCGTTGAGGAGGAGCGATAGATAGCGTCGACCATCTACGAGATACTCACCGGATGAGTATGTGCTACTGACTAACGGGAGAGAACCCAAAAGTTTCGCAGAGGCTATGGAAGACAAACACAGGCAGGAGTGGATGGAGGCCATTCAGGAGGAGATGAGTTCCTTGAAGGTCAATTCTACTTATGATCTGGTGCGGTTGCCAAAGGGCAAAAAGGCTTTAAAGAATTATTGGGTGTTCAAAATGAAGCAGACAAATAATGTTACTCGCCCTCGATACAAAGCGAGGCTGGTAGTTAAAGGCTACGGTTAGCAGAAAGGTGTAGATTATGATGAGATCTTTTCGCCAGTCGTCAAGCAGTCGTCTATTCGGGTGGTGCTAGCTTTGGCAGCCAGTTTCAACTTGGAGGTCGAGCAAATGGACGTGAAGACGGCTTTCCTCCATGGTGATCTTGAGGAGGAGTTGTATATGGAGCAGCCAGAGAAATTCTGTGAGAAGGGCAAGTCACATTTGTCTGCCGGTTGAGGAAGAGCTTGTATGGTCTGAAACAGGCTCGGAGGCAGTGGCACAGGAAGTTTAAGTCGTTTAGGGGGAAGCATGGCTATGCTCGAACGACGTCAGATCATTGTATTTTTGTGAGGTACTTCATCGAGGATGATTTCATCATTTTGTTGCTTTATGTTAATGATATGCTACTGGTGGGTCAGAATGCCAATAGGATAGCAGAGTTGAAGCGCCAACTGGGTGCGACCTTCTCTATAAATGATTTGGATGCAGCAAAGACTATTCTTGGGATGTAGATCTGTAAACCCCTGAATTTTTCAAATTATTAAATCTTGGATTTTTCCCAATTTTCTGAAAATTTTCGGGAATTTTCTATAATTAAAATCAAGGCTTTAATTAATAAATGATTTTTTAGTTGGCAATAAATAGTATTAAAATATCATGAAAATAATATTTTTGGGTGTAAAATGGAAAACTGGACCTGGGGTAATTTTCTGGGATTTTATTGGGCCTCAGACCTATTTTTAAAAGCCTAAAAACTATTTTTTATAATTAATTAATTATTACTGTTATTATATTATTATTTTTATTATTATTATTGTTTTATTACTATTATTATTATTAGGTTTCGGGCCCGGCCCGGCCCAGTGGGCCGAGCCCAGTGCAACCCAGCCCAGCCCGGCCATAGGCTAGCGGGTCGGGCGGGTCGGTCAGACCCGAACCAGCGCCCGACCCGACCCGGACCGCTGTCACCCCTACCCAGTCCCCCGCGACTCTGGAATTCTCGCCGCCGCCGCGTTTTCCGGCCGGCTAACCGCCCCCACGTCGCCCCTCCTCTCCGGATCATCCGCCTCGACGCCGGCCGAGACCCCTCGCAACTCCCCTATATAATCCCCATCACCGCCTCCTTTCTCCCCCCAAAACCAAACCCTAACCCTAGATCTACCTAGCTCCGGCCACCTCCGTCTCCTTCCCCGGCGCCGACGAACCCCCTCCTCCTCTCCTCCGGACGACGCCGCTCCACCCGCCGTCCAGGCCACCGTCCCCAGCCAGATCCTCCTCTCATCTTCCTCCCCTCTTCTTCTCAGCCCTCCGCCGGCTATCCCGAGCCCCTCGACGCCGTCGGTGACCTCGCCGCCCCTTGGCTGAGCCGCCGCAGCCCCGGCCCGACCTCGCCGACCGACGGCCAAGACCCCAGAGCCCCGGACACAGCACAGGATACGCGGACACGGCCCAAACCTACCCAGACACGCCACTGACGCGTCCAGGGCACGATACGGACACAGAACCGCGTGTCGGACTCGAAATACCCCGATCCCGAGTCCGAGGCCTCCCCTCGGTGCTCCTCCATCAGCTTCCCGGTAGGTGCCGCTATCAGAACGCACTGTCCCTTCCAAAACCACTCCCCTGTCCGACCGGGACTGACAGAATAAAGCTCTGTCAATCCCGGGATAGCCTAGAAATTGATAGGCTATAGTTAATTAGTAGGTTAATGACTTGTTAATTTTTGGTTGGTTAATTAATTAGTGAATTGATACAACGATCTGCAAATATGTATATTGATTATATATAGATAATAAAAACCTTATTAAATATTACGTAAATTAGTAATTAATTAAAATGATTTTTAGTATTTATAATACGTAGTATTTAAATAAGTTTTCCAAAATATTATTCTCTTACAAATTGATTTGTAATATTACCAAAATAAAAATTTAGTAATATTTTTCCCCTAAGCCTAGTTTATTAGAAAATAAATTGATTGCTAAAAACAAACGATATTATTTTTATAATTATACTTTCCTATTTTACCCTATTAGAAACAAAACGATACTTTACCATAAAATAAAAATATAATATTTTCTATGATAAAATAAATAAGTTTTATTATTATTAAAAAAGGGGTTTGTTTTACTAAATTACTATTACAAATAATTATTATTATTATTAATCGATCGTTGGATTGAATCATTAACTTAGTTAACTAATCAAGTCAGATTAAAACCCTTTGTTTTAATTCTAAAAAATCGGATTATTAATAAATGTAGGTTCCTGTCACTAAGGTTGAGACCGTCGCGACATCTCACTCGTGTCACCAACCAACTCCAGGCAAGTTTCATATAATTCAAAACCTGTATTTTAGTTGTAATTAAATATGTTGCATGTCATATAGATATATTGGGACGACACTTGATTTCACGGAACCGACTGATTGGCTGATTGATTGACTCATTGACTCATTGACTATTGCCTTGGGAACTGGGGAGTAAAAGTGAGCACCCGTGGTCAAAGCCCCCTTATTGCCTCATTGTGGATAGCTGAAGTCCAACCTCACTGGACTGACGCCGCACCGTGTTCACTAGAACACAAATTGCCTCCAACCCCAACCGGCCACGGGATGCTACCTTTCTCAAAACACTTTTAGTGATTGTAGTTTGTCATCATTTGCTTCATCGACATTTACTGTTCTGGTCTCATATTTGTTGCATACAAAAATATAAATATTGTTCAAAACTATTTTATTGCATCATTTTAATTATCATTAAGATGCTGGAATTGGATATATGTTCTTGCTCCCTCCTGACTGGAGATTAACAATTTTAGGTGGTTACGGTGACGATGAGGCGTATGACACCTTTTATGGTCCGGACCAGAGTACTGAAGCTCTAGCTGAACCTAGCCAGGAGGCCGATGTTTAGTTGTTTCCCTTTAATTTTCCAAATTGTAATAATCAGGGTTGAATTAATAACCCTGGACCATGTTTTGTTTGATCCTTGCTTGTAAAAGAATTCCTCTTTCGGACTTAGCAAAAAAATTGAATTTTCTTCATGTATTCTGGATGTCTGTGTGTTACTACGGATTGATACAGCTTACTGCCGCCGTCTCACAACGGTGCAGGCTGGGCATGATCCGACTGGACCCAGTTTATTGGGATCGGGTCGTGACATGTTTTCAGTGGTGGCCCATGCAGGTCTAGTTTACAACCTTTGGCCTAGTCAACTTAGACTAGCCAAACAAACCGACTTGCCTTGACTTTAGGTTTAGTATGACTTTAGGAAAACAGACTCTAGAAACAATTAGAACACTTAGAATTCCTGAGAAAATTTCAATCTGTCACATCATAGGACCAAAATTCTTCTATCTATACATATATACAATTATTTTTGCTTGCTTATAGAACATAGGTTACCTTGCTTATGCTTGCTTCCTAAACCTTTCAGAAGATGGCACGAGGAAAGACAACCCGTTCCGGCCCAGCCGAAGAAGAGGCTTCGTCTTCTGAGCACACCCCAACTCAAGCTCAGTCCGACCCCTCTCCGTTGCAGCTCACAGATCGCCCCCATGCTGCAAGAGCTCCCCGCGCTGCCTACACTTCAGTAGTGCATGCAGCTCCACCCATTCCTCCCAGGACCACATTAATTCCAGCCGATGTGACTCCTCCTGTTGCACCACCTGTGCCAGTGGACCCCGCTGAACTCGTAGGCCTGCTACGAGGAGTTCTTGAAGCCCAGAGGGCCCAAGCTGAAGCAAATCGCGAGCAGACCGCGATTATGAGAGAGGGCATGGAGAACGCCCATAATGTAGCCATGGCAGCGCTAGGAACATCCCGGTCAGAACAGGAACCTGCCAAGGTAATTAAGGATTTAAAAGCTTGGATTCCATTAATGAATTTCTAGTCTAACCACAAACCTGTTATCCAGGTAAAGGTTGGAACTGTGGAAAACTTTAAGAAGTTGGACCCGCGTCCCTTCAAGGGGACCGAAGGCATCATCTACGCAGACGAGTGGCTAGATGATATGGAGCGACTCCTCAGCGTCGCTCGACTCCCAGACGACCTCATGGTTGAGGCCGTAGCACTCCAGCTGAGAGATTTGGCTAACATTTGGTACCGCAACGAGCCAAGATTTCGAGCTGGAGGGATTTCCTGGCGGCTATTCAAGAAGCAGTTCAAGCGGAAGTTCTTTCCAGAGGCTGCCCTCGAAGCTATGGGAAGACAGTTTCAAGATCTGAAGCAAGGAGACCGCTCAATTGAAGAATATGCGGCTGAGTTCAACAGGCTTGGCAGGTTTGCAAGTCACCTGGTGGACAACCCTGTGGAACGTGCTAAGAAGTTCCGGCACGGGCTACGTGAAGAGATCCGCACCTTAGTAGCTGCTAACGGTGCGAAGACTTATGACAAGATGTTGAAAGTGGCCCAAGATGTAGAGGCCAGTTCACCGGCCCGACCCAAGAGGGAGCATCCAGGGTCAAGCAACAACTATCAGGGCAACAACAAGAGGCACAGCAACAACAACAATAGGCCCTCCCATCCCCAGCAGTCCCAGCAACAACAGCCAGCAGCGGCCAACAAAGCGCATCAGTACAACCAACCAAAGGCGGTCAACTGCGTCTACTGCAAAAGGCCAGGTCATACCGCAGAGATCTGCAGGAAGAAATTGGGACACTGCCTTGCTTGTGGATCTGCCACCCATCAAGTGAAGGACTGCCCCACAGCATACAACAAAACTGGAGCTGGACAGCAGAGAGGTCCACTGCCTACCCAGCAGCAGCGCTACAACCAGCACAGAGCCGGGCAAGCTTTTGCCTTGACTGTGGAAGAGCCAGAAGCTGAACCCGAGACGGAAGGAGATGTCATCGCAGGTTCCATTCTACTTCATTCGCACCCTGCCTTAGCATTATTTGATTCTGGAGCATCACACAGTTTTATATCTGCAAACTTCATTTCTGCACACCATCTAGTTACTGACATAAGTAAGATAATCTGTAGAGTTATGACTGGTGGAGGACCAATACCCATTAGTGAGACTTGTAGCTGCCCAGTCACTATCTCAGGACATGAGTTTCAGACTCAGTTCCTAATAATGCCTCTGCCAAACTATGACGTAGTCTTGGGCATGGATTGGCTCAGTCAGCACCATGCTCTGATAGACTGTCGAGAAGGCTGCGTAACTCTAGATCCACCTGGAGGACCTAAACTCAAAGTGATTCGAGCACCTGAAGGCGTGGAATGTGTGTCCTACACATCCATCACTGAAGAAACCGGACCCCCTCATCCTCTCATAGCGGAATTTATAGATGTCTTCCCAGACAATCTTCCAGGGCTACCCCCTGATCGAGATGTGGAATTCTCGATCGATCTTATACCTGGCGCAGCACCAATCTCCCAACGCTGCTACCGAGTGAATCCCAAGGAGTCCAAGGAAATGAAAGACCAGATTGACGAGCTTCAGGCGCAAGGATTCATCAGGACCGGTGCCTCACCCTGGGGTGCACCAGTCTTGTTTGTACCCAAGAAGGATGGGACAGTCAGAATGTGCATAGACTACCGGGCATTGAACAACATCACTATCAAGAACAAGTACCCGCTGCCCCGGATCGACGACCTCTTCGACCAGCTGAGTGGAGCTAAGGTTTTCTCGAAGATAGACCTCAGATCGGGTTACCATCAAATCAAGGTGAGGAAGGAAGACATTCCAAAGACGGCATTCAACATCAAGTATGGACAATTTGAATTCTTGGTCATGCCCTTTGGTCTTACAAATGCCCCAGCAGTGTTCATGAATCTCATGAACAAGGTCTTCCACAAATACTTGGATCAGTTTGTCGTTGTCTTCATTGACGACATTCTGATCTATTCGAAGACCAAGGAAGAACACGAGCAGCATTTGAGGATAATTTTGGAAACTCTCAGAAAGGAGAAGTTATACGGAAAGCTGTCCAAGTGTGAATTCTTCTTAGACAAGGTGGACTTCCTCGGCCACGTTGTCACAGGAGAAGGCATATCAGTGGACCCCAAGAAGATAGCTGCCGTGGAGACATGGAATACTCCCAGGTCAGTTGCAGAGATCAGAAGCTTCTTGGGCTTAGCTGGATATTACAGAAAATTCGTGAAGGACTTTGCAAAGGTTGCTGAGCCCATGACCAAGCTAACCAGGAAGAATGAAGAGTTCGTCTGGACCGAAGCGTGCCAGGCGTCATTTGAAGAGCTGAAGAGAAGGCTAACAACAGCACCGATCTTGTCGCTACCCTCAGGATCAGGAGGATTCTCAATTTATAGCGACGCGTCCGGCAAAGGATTAGGATGTGTGCTCCAGCAACATGGAAAGGTAATTGCTTATGCTTCCCGGCAATTACGGACTCATGAGAAGAACTACCCGACGCATGACCTGGAGCTAGCAGCAGTCATCTTCGCCTTGAAGCTGTGGAAGCACTACCTGTACGGCGAAAGAGTAGAGATATACACGGACCACAAAAGTCTCAAGTATGTCTTTACACAGAAGGAGCTCAACATGCGTCAGAGACGATGGTTGGAGCTCATGAAGGACTTTGATATCAGCCTGCAGTACCATCCCGGAAAGGAATGTGGTCGCCGACTTGTGGAGTTCGAAGCAGGTGATAGTGTCTTCGTCAAGATCTCCCCCACCAGAGGAACTATCCGTTTTGGCAGAGCTGGGAAACTGAGTCCCAGGTATATCGGCCCATTCGAGATAGTGAGCAGAGTTGGAGAGGTGGCATACAGAGTGGCGTTACCACCTAATCTTGAAGGCGTGCACAACGTCTTCCATGTATCGCAGCTGAGGCGTTACATTCCGGACCCGAGCCACATCCTGAATTATTCAGAGTTGGAGATTGGACCAAGTCTTACAGTACCAGAGCAGCCAGTAAGGATCATAGACCGTATGGAAAAGCAGTTGCGGAACACCGTGATTCCACTGGTCAAAGTTCAGTGGCTCCACCACTCCCCAGGCGAATCCACCTGGGAACGAGAGGCTGAGATGAGGCAGAAGTACCCTCATCTGTTTTAAGGCATGTTTACCCTTGTTCTCCCTTCAATGGTAGTAAATTTTGAGGACGAAATTTCTATAAGTTTGGTAGGTTGTAAATACCTGAATTTTTCAAATTATTAAATCTTGGATTTTTCCCAATTTTCTGGAAATTTTCGGGAATTTTCTATAATTAAAATCAAGGCTTTAATTAATAAATGATTTTTTAGTTGGCAATAAATAGTATTAAAATATCATGAAAATAATATTTTTGGGTGTAAAATGGAAAACTGGACCTGGGGTAATTTTCTGGGATTTTATTGGGCCTCAGACCTATTTTTAAAAGCCTAAAAACTATTTTTTATAATTAATTAATTATTACTGTTATTATATTATTATTTCTATTATTATTATTGTTTTATTACTATTATTATTATTAGGTTTCGGGCCCGGCCTGGCCCAGTGGGCCGAGCCCAGTGCAACCCAGCCCAGCCCGGCCATAGGCTAGCGGGTCGGGCGGGTCGGTCAGACCCGAACCAGCGCCCGACCCGACCCGGACCGCTGTCACCCCTAACCAGTCCCCCGCGACTCCGGAATTCTCGCCGCCGCCGCGTTTTCCGGCCGGCTAACCGCCCCCACGTCGCCCCTCCTCTCCGGATCATCCGCCTCGACGCCGGCCGAGACCCCTCGCAACTCCCCTATATAATCCCCATCACCGCCTCCTTTCTCCCCCCAAAACCAAACCCTAACCCTAGATCTACCTAGCTCCGGCCACCTCCGTCTCCTTCCCCGGCGCCGACGAACCCCCTCCTCCTCTCCTCCGGACGACGCCGCTCCACCCGCCGTCCAGGCCACCGTCCCCAGCCAGATCCTCCTCTCATCTTCCTCCCCTCTTCTTCTCAGCCCTCCGCCGGCTATCCCGAGCCCCTCGACGCCGTCGGTGACCTCGCCGCCCCTCGGCTGAGCCGCCGCAGCCCCGGCCCGACCTCGCCGACCGACGGCCAAGACCCCAGAGCCCCGGACACAGCACAGGATACGCGGACACGGCCCAAACCTACCCAGACACGCCACTGACGCGTCCAGGGCACGATACGGACACAGAACCGCGTGTCGGACTCGAAATACCCCGATCCCGAGTCCGAGGCCTCCCCTCGGTGCTCCTCCATCAGCTTCCCGGTAGGTGCCGCTATCAGAACGCACTGTCCCTTCCAAAACCACTCCCCTGTCCGACCGGGACTGACAGAATAAAGCTCTGTCAATCCCGGGATAGCCTAGAAATTGATAGGCTATAGTTAATTAGTAGGTTAATGACTTGTTAATTTTTGGTTGGTTAATTAATTAGTGAATTGATACAACGATCTGCAAATATGTATATTGATTATATATAGATAATAAAAACCTTATTAAATATTACGTAAATTAGTAATTAATTAAAATGATTTTTAGTATTTATAATACGTAGTATTTAAATAAGTTTTCCAAAATATTATTCTCTTACAAATTGATTTGTAATATTACCAAAATAAAAATTTAGTAATATTTTTCCCCTAAGCCTAGTTTATTAGAAAATAAATTGATTGCTAAAAACAAACGATATTATTTTTATAATTATACTTTCCTATTTTACCCTATTAGAAACAAAACGATACTTTACCATAAAATAAAAATATAATATTTTCTATGATAAAATAAATAAGTTTTATTATTATTAAAAAAGGGGTTTGTTTTACTAAATTACTATTACAAATAATTATTATTATTATTAATCGATCGTTGGATTGAATCATTAACTTAGTTAACTAATCAAGTCAGATTAAAACCCTTTGTTTTAATTCTAAAAAATCGGATTATTAATAAATGTAGGTTCCTGTCACTAAGGTTGAGACCGTCGCGACATCTCACTCGCGTCACCAACCAACTCCAGGCAAGTTTCATATAATTCAAAACCTGTATTTTAGTTGTAATTAAATATGTTGCATGTCATATAGATATATTGGGACGACACTTGATTTCACGGAACCGACTGATTGGCTGATTGATTGACTCATTGACTCATTGACTATTGCCTTGGGAATTGGGGAGTAAAAGTGAGCACCCGTGGTCAAAGCCCCCTTATTGCCTCATTGTGGATAGCTGAAGTCCAACCTCACTGGACTGACGCCGCACCGTGTTCACTAGAACACAAATTGCCTCCAACCCCAACCGGCCACGGGATGCTACCTTTCTCAAAACACTTTTAGTGATTGTAGTTTGTCATCATTTGCTTCATCGACATTTACTGTTCTGGTCTCATATTTGTTGCATACAAAAATATAAATATTGTTCAAAACTATTTCATTGCATCATTTTAATTATCATTAAGATGCTGGAATTGGATATATGTTCTTGCTCCCTCCTGACTGGAGATTAACAATTTTAGGTGGTTACGGTGACGATGAGGCGTATGACACCTTTTATGGTCCGGACCAGAGTACTGAAGCTCTAGCTGAACCTAGCCAGGAGGCCGATGTTTAGTTGTTTCCCTTTAATTTTCCAAATTGTAATAATCAGGGTTGAATTAATAACCCTGGACCATGTTTTGTTTGATCCTTGCTTGTAAAAGAATTCCTCTTTCGGACTTAGCAAAAAAATTGAATTTCTTTCATGTATTTTGGATGTCTGTGTGTTACTACGGATTGATACAGCTTACTACCGCCGTCTCACAACGGTGCAGGCTGGGCATGATCCGACTGGACCCAGTTTATTGGGATCGGGTCGTGACATGTGATAGTGTCCCAATTTCTTCCGGCGACGACTTGCCTTTGACTGGGTCCCTTCAAGGAAAAACCAGACCCTGCTACACTTGTCCCAAAAGAAGTACATGCATCGGGTACTTCAGTGAGGAGCGGGTTCAAAATAGAGAGAGAGAGTCCAAGCTGAACGTGTCAAAGAAAGAGAGTAACCCCCTTGCGGCTCACTTTAAGTTCACTGAGGAGCAGTATCCATCTACTGAGGACGAGAAGGAAGATATGGAGCGGGTTCCATATGCCTCAGCCGTGAAAAATCTTATGTATTATATGGTATGTATGAGGCCAGACATTGCTCACGCAATCGGCACAGTTAGCAGGTACACTTCCAATCCTGGAAGGGTACATTGGATTGAGATCAAGTGGATTCTACGATATCTTCAGAGCACTGCCGATTGAAACTTTTATTTGGTGGTAACGAGCCCAAGCTGGTTGGGTATACCGACGCTGATATAGCTAGAGATGTAGACACGAGACGATCGACTTTGGACTATGTGATGATGTTTGCTGGTGGAGCAGTATCATGGCAGTCGCGTTTGCAGAAGTGTATTGCATTGTCGATGGCGAAGGCAGAGTACATTACGACGACGAAGGCTTGCAAGGAGTTACTGTGGATGAAGAAGCTGTTGTAGAAAATTAGGCTAAAGCAGGAGTAGTATCCTTTGCTTTGCAATAGTCAGAGTGTTATTCACCTTATGAAGAACCAGACATTTCATAGCCGGTCCAAGCACATTGAGATCCGATATCATTGGATACGGGATGCTGTTGAGAAGAAGCAAGCGGCACTTGAGAAGGTTCATACAGACGACAACGAAGCAGATATGTTCATACAAATTCTTCCAAGGGGAAAGTTTGAGTACTGCAGGCAGATCGTCGGGATGACAATCCCCTCCACATAGTTGTGAAGGAAGAAATTTTTTGGAGTGGGTGGGGTTCCCAACCTATATGGAGAATACCCTGAAGTGCGACGAGCGCCGCCTGTGGTCAGAGAAGCTCGGAGAGGTGACGAGAGCCATTTGAGAGGTCGAAGAAACTCGGAAAGAAGGAGGAGCAGTCTGTTATACAGGGGAAGACAGTGTTCGGACCAAACTCGGTCCGAGTTCGGTGTGGTGTTCCTGAACCTCAAAATCGAAGTCGGTCCGAGTTCGGTCGGCGGGCTGAACAAAATTTCATGAGTGTTTTATACACCGTTGGATCTTATCCTACGTCCAGGATTAGCTGCGGGATTATGAGGTATATATTAGACTTTTTTTAACCCTAATTCCATAGAGAATACATAACATATCATCTCAAGGAAAAGGAAAAATTAGGCAAGAGTGAAATTGCAATCTTGGGAAGGAGAAAGAATGATTGGAGACCGTTTCAGAGGAGGAGATCAACTTTGGGTAATTTCTCATTGTCTTCTATCTTCGTGGTGTGATCTATTTTCTATTCCTAAGTGTTGTGGTAATCCGTGTTAAATCGGGAGAAGCTTGTAGAGGATGTATTCTCTTTATTCCATTAGTGAAGGTTCTTCAGGGTTAGACTCCGATCGTCCCGTGGTTTTTCTCGTAAGAATTTTCTACGTCAAAATTCTCTATCTGCGTGGATTATTTTTCTGTGATTTGGTGTTTGATTTGTGCATTGTATTGCTCGGTTCTCTCACAGGTACTTTCTGATTTGGAGGAAGGTTTTCGCGCTTTCGTTCCCAACAATATGGTGCATTAGAAACTGAATTATAAAGTACATGATGGTATGCCAAGCGTGGAATTTACAAATGCGCAAAATAATTTATTCATATCCAAGATATTCAACGTTGTGTATTGCCAAAGTCTGGTATTGCCTACATTGCGAAGCAAAAATATTAATCCACGAGAGTTTTTTGAGGTTTGTTGCTCTAAAGAAAAATTACGCTTTTTCGCCTAAACCTGGAGCACAAAAGGATTTGGTTGAATATATAGTTTATAAATTTATATCATATTCTAATTATATGATCATAACATGCGTATGAAATACGTACAACGCACATGCATATATACTAGTTCTTGATAATGTCAAAGGGAGAGAAAAAGTTTAAATATACTTTTAGTGATATGTGCTTATTGTCTTTTTTTTCTTTTTTTTACATATTATTGATATAAGCATCTATTGTATCAACCTTAAACTTAGTCAATTTATCATAATAATAAAAGAGAAGATTGTTAGCCCAATAATTAAATTAAAATTTTAATTATGGTTAATCAATTAAGTTTGGTATTATGATATCACTAATGATCATACAATCACTATAGTATTTATACTTAAACTTGGCAGTCATTGTAGCAATAATGATGGTGCATTAATTATATATTATTTTGTTCTTCTAACATGTATTTATAGAAAATCAATAAGATCAATTATGAACATATGCATGAAAAAAACTATGATAGACAAAGACATTACCCGAAGATTTCTACCACTTATGACATCTCCCAAGCCACGCATTTTAGGGTTCAATTGTACGATCAGCGGACGATGGTCGGGGGGAGAGGGGGGTTTAGGGACAAAGTTTTCGAAAAATTTCGATTAGCTTCGAACAACTGCAAACAGGAAGGAAAAAAATTCATAATTTATACAAAAGCAGAAGCCAAGCTTTGAAGACTTCGTGCTCTGTGTAATTTTTTTTCATTCTTATGTCTCTAGGATTTAAAATAAAAGTTAAACCAAAAATCTAGCCTAAAACCCAGTTTCTAATCAGAACACCAAACTAAACCAAAAGTTTCCTAGCGGTACACTGGTAAAATCTAGTTTCAAAACAAAATCTTCTTGTACCGAGGGTATACTGTCTAGGTACTTCTCTGTGAGCAATAAATGCTACAACGACTATAAAACTAATCATTTATAGCCGTTACAATGCATAACGGTATACCAACGATATACCACCTACACAATAATAGGTCTATTATTGTAGACTATTTGACTTGCTATATAAACTAAAGTTAGTCACATTCATTCCTACTTCTTCTAGATAAAAAAAAACAAAAACAAAAAAAACTCTCCTACATAAAAGAGCCCCCATTTGTCAAATCAAATTGAAATAGAGTTGTAAATTGAAATCTTTGTATCATTTGTGAGAAGATCAAATTTTTTTTTTTTTTGTAAGGGGTCAAGTCTACAAGCCTTTGTACCAAAACTTATGTAGAAGTCGACGAACCTTCAGATCAAAGCTCGTGTGCAAAAAGTCAGTAAAATCTTCGGATCAAAGCTCGTGTGCAAAAAGTCAATAAAATTTTCGGATCAAAACTCGTGTGCAAAAAGTCGATAAAACTTTCAAATCAAAACTCACAAATGTAACTATTTATTATAATAATATTAAATAAAGTGCTAGAAATAAGAAAAATATTGACATCTGATATATCCTAGTATCCTCGGTAAGATATTTTAATCCTAGAACTCTTACCGGTTTTAGGTGTACAAAAAACTAAAGTTGAGACTATTATCAAAAACCCTGATTGCAGACAATCACTCGGATACACTGTTGATTTTGATTCATCCGTCCGTCCGTCCGTCCGTCTTTCTTCAAACATATGGCTGTAGTTAAACTGCACCACCATAGAAGAGGAAAGAACAATGGAGGCAAGTAATCATCAGCTCTCAAAAGCCTCAAAGTCAAACTAATGAGTCAATGTAACGGTCTAAGGCCTCGTTGGTTAGAGGAAAGGGTAGGGGAAAAAAAAATCAATCATTTTTCTTTTCTTTTCTTTTGGAAAGTTTCAGTTTACATTTTTTTTTTTAAATACCAAGAAAATTGAAAAATAAAAGTTAATACTTAAAGTTAGGAAAGTGAATCATTGGATTGGTGGAAGAAACCACTTTCCTTCTTATTTTTTTTCTATTGAAAATCACTTTCCTTTCCTCCTACATTCTTTTAACATGCAAACATAAGAAAAGGAGGAAAAAGTGAATATAAAGGTAGAAAAGTAAATCCTTGGATTGGTGGAGGAAACCACTTTCCTCCCTATTTTTTTTCTCATTGGAAATCACTTTCCTTTTCTCCTACATTCCTTTCACATACAAACATAGAAAATGAATGACTTTCTTTTCCCATTGCTTTGATTCCGCGAATCAAACGAGAACTAAACTCAATCAAAATTTACAATCAGATCATCATTGCCTCACATTAGCATATATACATAGAAAGAGAAAGAAATGAGGTAAGAAAGACAAAAAGAACAGACAGATTCACCCTCGATCCAAAACATTATGGAAATCATTCACGTTCACATTCCCTCCCCTCCCTACAGTAATTAATGGGTGGAGCAAAATTGTCCCAAATTAAGAGTTACTTCCATGGATTTTGCTAAATGGAATCAGGATGATCAAATATCCAGCTCATTTAGTAGCACATCCCTAAGATTCTTGTTTCCTCAAAAATCCAGTCTTTGGTAATATGACATTTCTTAGTTAAGGGCCAACTTAGCTCATCTCCCAGATGGGAATTACCAAATGTACCATTGGTTTGTCCAAATAGACATTTCCGAAATGCTAGTCCAATAAGCATTCAGAAAATGGACATTTGAGCAAACACACGTCACCCAAACTAGCCCTAAATATACAGTTTTAACTACATTCCATCATATATATAGCGCAACAACAAAAGTTCCAATATATCTGCCAACATACTGTACAGACCAATATTTTCCAAAAACAAAGTTTCTAACCTAGACACAGTTTGACATACTTACATAATGTGCCACTAAGAACCATGCATTTACAGATTGAAGGAAAAAAAAAAAATCCATCAATACATAAAACAATAAGACAGTGCATTTACCCTTACAAGTATGAATGGTGGACCACTTTATGGGTATGAATGGTGGACCCCATAAGAATCATGTCCAAAATATGAACGTATCCGTGATGATAATAATGAGATGGATGAGTGATAACACATTAAAAGTAAAATTTTAACCGAAACCGACTGATTCAAATCAAGGACTCCGAAACTCCGATTTGAGACCTCCGCAACTACGAAACCACTTACCAATACTCATAAGAAGAGTCCGAAATTGATTCCGATACCCCACAATGTGAACCTTGGTTTATCACAGTACAATGAACAAAAAAAGAGAGACTTAATTGCAACTTATACCCTCAACTATTACTATTGTTCAACTTGATACCCTCAACTTTGATGGATACTAACTTAATACCATATCTCAACTAATATTTTCAACTTGATATACAAACTTTTTTTATTCATAAACTATCCTCCCCATCCCTACCCCCACCCCCACCCCACCTGCTTCTCCGGCAGCGCCACCCCCCCCCCCCCCCCCCCGGCGACACCCCTCCCTACCCGCCCCCGGCAACCACCCGCCCCCGACGACCACCCCCCCTACCCGCCGCACATCAGCGCCCACCCCTTCCTCGTGCCTGTGTGCCAGCCCGCCGCAAGCCCGACGCTCACCTACATGCCAACCCGCCGCATGCCTGCCCGCCCACTCGCTCGCGCGCGCCCGCAAGCCGACCGTGCGGCCGCCCGCGCTCTCCCTACCCACAGCCGGAGAGAGAAAGGGGGAGGAGGAGGGGGAGGGAAGGGACAATTTGGTCCAATCTTTTTCAGGATATTAAGTTGATACCTATAAAAGTTGAGGGTATTAAGTTGAACAATAGTGATAGTTGAGGGTATCAAGTTGCAATTAAGCCCAAAAAAAATTACGTAGTTGATCCCCATAAATTGGAATTGGAATTATGTAAACTTTTGCCTGGTATCAGTTAGAACAATTTTTGTGCACAAGAGATCAAAGTATATCAATAACACAAAAAGTTACATGACAATAAAATAACCACATTAAACATCTATATTAGTAGAAACGAACTGCATTATATTTTCGCCAAGAAAATATATTTTAAAATATACTTCGAGTTAAATAAAAATCAATCTGGCATGTTATAATACTGTCGGATGCACTAGTGCTTTAGGGAGATAAGACTTGGCACTCCAAAATGTGGGTCATGTCGTGTCAAAAACGTATTGGACACAACTCGGACACTCCAAAATATACTAGAACACACCAAAGTATCGTGTCCGTGTGTCCATGTCCTTTTTCATGGGTCATGTTGTGTCAAAAACATATTGGGCACAACCCGGCCACTCTAAAATATGCTAGAACACACCAAAATGTTGTGTCCGTGTCTCCGTATCCTTTTTTCATGTTGTATCCATGTCCATGCAACATAGCTAGTACTTTATAAAACAAAAGATAATAGAATAACATAAGAAAAGCATATAATGCTATGAAAAAATGCTATGAAAAACACAATTGAACATTTCAATAGAATTATCTTAACAACTACCATTTCAAATCATGCTGCAATGTGCTCATTCTAATAAAACAAGAAAAGCTTAAAATCGCAGTAAATCTCCTGATGGTGTAAACACCACAATTGAACATAGCACCATGTTACCATTTTAAATCATCAGTTTTCGAAAACTAAATTGCACAGAGAAGAGATTAGGAAGAAGAAGAAGGTAAAAGCCAACAAGTATTAAAATGACTCCAAGAACAAAAACGAAGAAGGAAAAGAAAAAAAACAGCAGGAAGAAGAAAAGAAAAAGAAGGGAGAGAAACACAGAATCCTACCTTCACAATAAGTAATGACCTCACTACAGTACCAAATCTGCACCCTTTCTTAGGCCTGAGCATTATTCGGTTTTGGGCCGCAAAACCGAACCGAATCGAACCGGATTAGCATTTATATTCGGTTTTCCAACATATCGGGTCGGGTTCGGTTTTGAAATAACTCAAAATCCTTAATAGGTTTAGGTTTCGGATTTCAAATTCGGTTTCGGTCCAAAACCGAAACCCGATTAAGACTATAAAATTACACAAATACCCTTACATGTATATATATCAAAAACCCTAAAAAAAAAACCGGTTCATCAGTTCATCTCTCTCTTTCCTCTTTCTCAGCCGCTTGCTTGGAGAGCCTCTCGGCCCTCTCCCTCTCTACGCTCCAGTGCTCCTGCTCCACATGAGAAACCCTAGATCTCATCTAACCCTTCTCCCTCTCCACGTTCCAGTGCTCCACACATGAGAAACCATAGATCTCATCTAACCCTTCTCCCTCTCCATGCTCCAGTGCTCCACACATGAGAAACCCTAGATCTCATGATTCTCATCTAACCCTTCTCCCTCTCCATGTTCCAGTGCTCCACACATGAGAAACCCTAGAAATCATGGTTTCTCTTAAGCCTTTGAGAAATCCCAACTGGCCTACTCTCGTCTCTTCTCCTTCTCAGTTTCTCTCTGGATCTGAAAGAGAGACCTCATTTTTGTGGAGCCTTCGAGAAACCCTTTGTCTCTAACGCTCGTCTCTTTTTGGATCTGGATTCTGGGACTGTAAGTAAATTTTTTGCTTGTAATTTTTTCTTTTATTTATTTTACTTAGTTCTTACTTCTCACTTTGTGTTTTTCTTTGAATATGCAGGCATGTTGGTTACCTCTTGGAACGTTATTTAAAGCCATTTTTGATTAATTACTCTTTTTTTATGAAATACTGGTTTGGTTAATTATTTTAAATCAGTTTATAGTATTGATCTATTTTATATGCATGGATCTAACTTTTTGAATAATTATTCTCTAGTTTTTGAAGTTTGGATGAATCATTTTGCTATGCATGGAGCCTTTAAGTTGTTTGTCTTCATTTTATACTAATTTTAGTGTATGCTTATTGTACTGAATTTTCTTCTACTGAATTGTCTTCACGCTTTTCTTTTTTTGCTATGCATGGACGGATGGACCTATGTAATTATAGCGTATGCATGTTCTGTAACTACTAACTTTTATTTTATACTAATTTTAGTGTATGCTTGTTGTACTGAATTTTCTTCTACTGATTTGTCTTCACGTGCTATGCATGGACGGATGGACCTATGTAATTATAGTGTATGCATGTTCTGTAACTACTAACTTTCATATTGTATTTGTTGTATAGTGTATGCATTTTTGGTAAATTAGATATGTATCTAAATGTTCTATAAATTAGAAAGTAGTGGTTCTGAAGTGTTTTGTAAATTTTTGGTAAATTAGATATGCATCTAAATGTTTTGTAAATTAGATATGCATGTTCTTGTAAATTTTAGATATGCATGTTCTTGTATTTTTTTTGTAAATTAGATATGCATCTAATTTACTACACTTCAGGTAGTAAATGTTTTGTAAATTAGATATGCATGTTCTTGTAATTTTTTGTAAATTAGATATGCATCTAAATGTTTTGTAAATTAGATATGCATTTAAAAAATTATAGTGTACTGGTTCTGAAGTGTTTTCTTGAACTGTATGTATATTCTTGAAATGTATTCATGTTCAACAATCTGAAGTATTCTCCTATTTTGTAACTTTGAATTTTGCAGATCTTGGGCACTTGGATTCTTGGTTTAAATCTTGGCTTTGAGCATCTCGGGGGCTTGAATTTATCTTGGCTTGAATCGCTATAAGAATTCTCTCTTTCTGAGTTTCTGTCTCTATTTGTGTGTGTGTGTGCTCTGGAATAAATATATGTCATATGTGTCCAGTTTGCAGTTTGCACTTGCAGGACAAATTATTGCTTATAATGCTTAGTTTGCACATATGTCGCAGCGCGCAATGGCCAGTTTGCCTATAGGCTAAAAGTCTCAAATGAATATTAATATTGATTGAATGATTTTTTGCATACTGAGAAGAACATTTTTTTTATGAGAACATTATTTCTTATTTTTTTAGTATGTAGTTGAGTTTTGAATGATTTTAACTTGTTTTGAATGATTTTTTAGTATCTGAGTTTTGAATGATTTTTTTTTATGAGAACATTATTTCTTGTTTTTATGAGAACATTATGTCATATGTGTCCAATGAAAGAGAGCCTATTGAAAGTCTCAAAATCTGAACATTATTGTTGATTGAATAATTTTTGCATACTGAGAAGAACATTTTTTGTGAGAATATTATTTCATTTGTTTTAGTATGTAGTTGAGTTTTGAATGATTTTTGCATACTGAGAAGAACATTATTTTTTTTTCATAGTGATTGGGTTAGTTTTGAATATTTTAACTGATAAGAACGTATACTACGAAGGGATAAAAACTGATAAGAACATATCCTACAACAACTTGGACTTTTGCATATTGATGAGGACCTTATTTCTTGTTTTGTTTAGTGCTTGGTTGAGTTTTGAATAATTTAAACTTGTTTTGAATGATTTTTTAGTATCTGAGTTTTGAATAAAATTTTTGTAGTTCTTGATTTTTTAGTATCTGATTTTTTAGTATCTGAGTTTTGAATGCGTAGTATCTGATTTTTTAGTGTCACATTTTTTTTGCATAATGAGTTTTGAATTATTTCTTGATATCTGAACATTATTGTTTTGATGAGAACACTCTTGTTTTGTTTAGTGCTTGGTTGAGTTTTGAATATGGTTAGTATCTGAGTTTTGGCACATTTTGGCACAGTTTGTTGCTTTGTTTAATCTGGAAATGAAATAAAAATTTTAGCACATTTTGGCACATTTTAAAATCTTATATATTATTTACTAAAATTACTTTCTTATACTAAAATTACTATCACAAATTAATAGGTCATTTATTGCGTCAAATAAGTCAAGTTCATGGAATCAACATCATACTCATGCAATGTGCGTTTTCTTATCTTCAGTTTCATTTTGTGAATTTGCTTTTGAATTGAGATATATTTTTGTTTTCATGTTTATTTTAGATGTCAAGCGAAGCTCAACCTATTGAGCTTGAGGTTCCGGTTGTGAGGGGAACAAGTTCCAAAGGCACAAATGACCCTGACACAATGATTTGTAAACTCAAAGCAAAAAACAAACGGATTGGAAAAAAAAAGGGCTGTTTATTGGAATGAATTTAGACAATTTCAAAAGAATGGAACCCAAAAGCAGAGTGTAACTGCAAAAAACAGTATTATTGTCACCCCGTAATTAATGGGACCTCCTCAGTTAGAAATCATTGGCTTATATGTCCCCTTAATCCAAAGCACAAAGGTCATTCTTAATCAATATTGAGTATGCAATGTGTTGAGAAAGGCAAGTCAATTCACTAGTTGGCAATTTAATCAAGGGTCCGTAAGGAAGGCCTTGTCTTATATGCTAATTGTCGATGAGCTTCCATTTCGGTTTGTCGAGGGTGAGGGCTTCAAACGTTTCGTTTCTATTGCATGTCCGATGTTTGGTGTACCGTCGAGATGGACCGTTGCACGAGATTGCTACAATCTTTATACTAGTGAGAGGACTAAGTTAAAGGCTTATTTTAGGAAGTCCAATCAAAGGGTGTGTCTTACGACGGACACATGGACATCTAATCAAAAGATAAACTATGTGTGTCTTACGGCACATTACATTAATTAAGATTGGAAATTACAGAAAAGAATTATCAACTTTTGTCCAATTTCAAGTCATAAATACGAGGCTATTGGGAGAGAAGTTGAGTCATGTTTGATTGAGTGAGGCATTTAGAAAATTTTTACAATCACCGTTGATAATGCTAGCTCTAATGACGTTGTTATTGCTTATCTAAGCAAAAAATTTACACAACGAAAAAATAGTATTCTTCAATGCAAGTATTTACACATGTGTTGCATTGCACATATTATCAATCTTGTTGTAGTAGAAGGGTTAAAAATGATGTCTTCTTCAGTTGCTCGTGTCCGGAGAGCTATTAGCTATGTTAGACAATCTCCTTCACGTTTTCAAAAGTTTAAAGATTGTGCTCAAATTGAAAAAATAGAAAGCAAAAAATTATTGTGTCTAGATGTGAGCACCCGTTGGAATTCAACATATTTGATGTTGGATACGGCCCAAAGGTTTCAAAGTGCCTTTGAGAGATTCCAAGACGAAGATCTTTCATTCAAAAGAGAACTTGAGGGTGAGAATTTGTTTCCAACCGAAGAGGATTGGATGAATGTGAGAAGGCTGTGTACGTTTTTAGAACATTTCTATGAATTCACCTTACGTGTGTCGGGCTCTTTATATGTCACTTCAAAAAAGTTTTTTTGAAGAGATTGCATCTATTGATTTTCTCTTGAAGAATGCTAAGAGTAATGACGACTTTGAGTTGTCTATTATGGCGGATAAAATGAGAGAGAAATATAATAAATATTGGGAGGACGTCGAGAAGATGAATATGGTTGTCTTCATTGTGCCACTCTTTGATCCAAGGCAAAAGTTTGCATATTTGGAATTGTGGCTATATCAACTCTATGGCCAATCAAAGGGTGACACCATACTAGAGAAGGTTAAAATGGTTGTTTATTCCATGTTTGAAGAATACAGAAAGTTGTATGCACCTATAGTTTCTTCTACAACTAGTGAAATGACTGAATCTCCTACCATCGAAGATCGTCCAGTCTTTAACTTGAAAAGTATGATGAAGGCTCAATATAAAAATTATAAAATGAAAACTGTTGGTTGTGATAATAAATCTGAGTTGGATCGTTATCTTGTTGAGCCCACCGAAGCCGATGAAGATGAGAATCCAAATTTTGATCTCTTGGCTTGATGGAAAATCAACTCTCCTCGTTTTCTTGTTCTTTCAAGAATGGTTCGTGATATCTTGGTTGTTCCTATATCTACGGTAGCTTCGGAGAGTGCATTTAGTACCGGTGGTCAGATCCTTGATGCACATTTAGTACCGGTGGTCGGATCCTTGATGCATTTAGGAGTTCTTTGACACCTAAGATTGTTCAGGGTCTTATTTGTTCTCAAGATTGGTTTAGAACTGGTTCCGATCGATCTATTGTTACTAATCTTGAAGAGAATTTGGAATCCCTGGATAAACTTGAAAGAGGTATCATTTTATATAACAATTTATATTACTAAATATTTTTTTTTGTTTTTTACTTGTATTGATTGTTTATTCCTGTAATTTTTTATACTTATGTAGATTTAAGCCAATTGATGGGTTCAACCTCAAGCGATGTTTGAAGAGTTATTTAACACTGTCACTGAAATGTGTAGCCAGGCCCCAGGTTTTCAGTTTTCACTAAACAATGCACTATCTCATTTTGGATTATGTAATATTAAACACTGTCACTGAAATGTAATATTAAACAATGTACTAAACAATGCACTACCACATTTTGGATGTTTGTAACTGCACATTTACACATTATATGTAGCCAGGCTCTAGATTTTTACTGCACTTTATATGTAAATTGGTATATCAGTGCACTTTATATGTAACAATTAGCCAATGTTATTTCTAAAATGTATTCTTAATAGTTTGTGTATTACAGTTACTTTTTTATTCCATTATAAGTTGCTAACAAGTATGTGAAAAAAATTGCAATGATGATATGGCATTAGTAAGTGGATAGATACTACAATGCAATGAATGCATCATTTTTTGATGCACAATTGCCTATCTGAGCTTCAAAGACTTGCAATGATGATATGATGATATAGCATTAGTAAGTGGACAGATACTACAATGCATCATTTTTTGATGCACAATTGCCTATTTGATCTGAGCTTCGAAGACTTCAAACCATATTTTCTCTTTCTCAAAGACTTGCAGTGATGTTCCTGCAGTTGCTCATCGTCTCCCTTCATTAATCAAACAGGTAAAGGCTCAAAACAGTTGTAAAAATATTGTACTTGTCAGTATGTTTTGCTTCTTTCTGACTGTTCATGTTTGTTAAGATTGATAGTAGCCCATAAATCTAAAAGGCTATTGTGAATGCAGGAAAATCTATACTAGCTATGTAGTTATGCTCATGCATTTAGTTTTACATTGATGCTATCTTATTTTTCCACATACTGATAGTTTAATGTTACATGTTTCATGTTTCATGTTTCATGTATCATTTGATTGTTTCATGTCTCTATCAACAAGCACACCTCAAGTATGCAGCAAGTCTAGTTGGTTTGTCCTGAATTTTTCATCCTGAGCTTCAAAGACTTGCAATGATGATATAATGATATGGCATTAGTAAGTGGACATATACTACAATGCATCATTTTTTGATGCACAATTGCCTATCTGATCTGAGCTTCAAAGACTTCAAACCATACTTTCTCTTTCTCAAAGACTTGCAATGATGTTCCTGCAGTTGCTCATCGTCTCCCTTCATTAATCAAACAGGTAAAGGCTCAAAACAGTTGTAAGAATATTGTACTTGTCAGTATGTTTTGCTTCTTTCTGACTGTTCATGTTTGTTAAGATTGACAGTAGCCCATAAATCTAAAAGGCTACTGTGAATGCAGAAAAATCTATACTAGCTATATAGTTATGCTCATACATTTAGTTTTACATTGATGCTATCTTATTTTTCCACATACTTAGTTTAATGTTTCATGTATCATTTGATTGTTTCATGTCTCTATCAACAAGCACACCTCAAGTATGCAGCAAGTCGAAGGAGTGGGCTACACCATTTGTGATGTTTGGTAAGGAAAGTCTTCAAAGCTTAACAAATCTGGAGCTGTGTATATAATGCCCCATTTATATTGTTGTGACTTGTCTGCATAATTAAGAAAGTTGGTTAAGAAAGAAAGAAAACTGTGTATATTTTGGGTATGAATTTTTATGGATTTTTTGGACAACTGTTTGGTCCAAACCCAGTAACAAAAAATGGTCCTTTGTATCTGTGTATCATTTTTTAACATCAAATTTAGAGGATTTGTATGTATATTTTGTGTATAATTTTTTATGGATTTTTTGGACAATTGTTTAGCCCAGGCCCATTAACAAAAATTGGCCCAACTATCCAGCCCACTATAAAAAATGGCCCAACCGAATAAACCGGTTAAGTCGAATAAACCGATATAATTATCTCGGTTCGGTTTTTTTCGGTTCTCCTAAATTCGGTTCGATTTCGGTTTAATTTATTTTGATTTCGGTTTAATCGGTTTTCGAAAAATCGGTTCGGTTGAAACCGATTTAACCGATTACTCACCCCTACCCTTTCTCCCTGGCATAGGAATGATTACAGCATCTGGCCTGCAATGGTTGTTATAGGTAGGGAAGAAGAAACTAGGATTAGGATGGCATTAACAGGCTAATCATCAACACACAGGTGTGTGTGAATAAAGAAGAAAAGAGGAAGAAAAGGATCAGATTCGCCTTTGATCCATCATATATGGAAATTCAATCCCGTTTTCTTCTTCCTTTCAACAAAAGGCTGCTGCGGAATTGCCTCGTCATCAGAAGATGAAACAAGTCAGAGGAGGAAGGGTTTATGGGATATCCCTTATCTGAGATACGCCTCTTTATAACCATTGGCTCTCTCTCCCACACATACACACGCACGCATGCACACATGGGATAATTATAGGTGGTAGGGGATAGAATAAAATTTCATCATGACCTAAGCTGTTGGGTGCCACTTCAAGTCCTGTGCGCAATGCACCAAATTGGGACTAAATATACATGTGGCTATTAGAGGAAAGACGACAATATTTCCTTGTATCCCATGGCGACCTAACCTGATAACCATACATAAAGATAAAAGCGCAGAGAGGAACACACATGCACACACAGGAAATAAAGAAGTCACACACATGCACACACCACGCCTCTAATATACAGAGAGACTATACAGAGAGACTGTCTGAAGGTGAAAGAGGAAAACTCATCAACTGGGGAAGATGAATTGGAGGCAACCTTTTCTACATGGAGCACCAAACCCTTTCTTAACGGCACCCTCTTATATGACTACTCCCAATCATAGTCACAAAAATTGACATTTGGGAATAATTCGGGGAAATCAAAAAGTTCGGATTTCTGCAAAATTCCAGATGTATCGTTACACTATATATAACATTATATACAATTGCACAGAAAATTATATCTTTATAGAAATTATCAAAATATAAGGGATGATACCTATTCAAAAACTCTTTTTTCTGGAAACATATTCCACCATCATATCATTAATAAAAATTTAAGGAAATAAGCAATTCGTCAAAATCTCCTATCAAATTGAATATTATAATCAATTTTATAAATATTATGCTTGAGATATTTAAAATCATAATAACTTGTGTTTAAGCACCAATCTTGGGCATTTGTTCAGAACTGGAAGAAAATGGAGATAGCTTGAAAAATTAGAGAAACCAAGGTAGTCAAAAACGCAAGGCACACTCAAGGCGCAAAAGGTCCATATCGTCCGAGGCACAAGGCGCAGTTAAAACGCACGTCCGAGCGAAGAAAGACGCAAATATAAAATATAATAAAAATATACATAAATAAATAAATAAATAAATAAATTAGTAATATAAGAAATAAAATTAAATAACATATTAAAATCAATAAAAATATGTTAAAACATAACCAAATGAACTAACAGAGCAGAAATTGCAATCAACAGAACTAACAAGAATTTGTATTATTCCTACCACGATTTTACTAAATTTTATTTTATTTTTTCCATTTCAAGGAGCTAAGAATTATCCCCATGCCTCAATTTTTTTTGTATAAAAAAAAAAATCAAAGCACATCTATGCGCACTTTTTTTTTTTTTTGCGCTTTCCAGAAAGGCTCACCTAAGGCGCACCTTGAGTGTGCCCGAAGAAATGTGCCTTGCCTAGTGAAGTGTGAGGCATAACTATTGCGCATTTGGCACGTCCGAGATGCGCCTTTTATTACCATGAGAGACAAATCAAAAAAGGCCTGAGGCTCGTAAGGATAATAGATGGAGGTGATACTAGTGCAATCCAATAAGATAATCCTTTTCCTCATGAGATGGTTGCACCAGCATCATCTACAATCAATCTCTTAAAAAACCACACCCAACCAATTGCAGCATGGCATCCTAATAACTAATCCCTTCCAAAAAATCCTTACTTTCCACCCTAAAAATTAGTAAATTTAAAATAAAATCTCAATCATGTTCTCTGATAATACTATTAAAGACATAAAGCTCAATGTGAGCATATAAACAAAGTAATATCTTAGTTTACTATTAAAATTAACACTATTTTAAAAATAAATCTGTGTGATATTAAAACACTGTTAAATATAGAACCGACTTACCAATGAAATAATCAGCAAAGTGCTTCATGAGAAGGATCTTTGGGTTTCATGGAGTGGGCGAATTTTAGGGATACTGGAAAGTTTTGGCAGGTAAAAGTATCTTAGCCAAAATCATAATAATGTGGAAAAGTTCATGAATTTTAGTATCAAATTATCAAAGAAAGAAAGAACAGAAGAAGAAGCCCAGATTCGGCTTTGATCCGTCATCGTTCATAATCTGGAGAAGGAACCCCCATTATCTTCATCCCCCCTTTCACAAACAGCTGCAACGGAGCTGCCTCGCCATTGGAAGGAGGAAATCCAGCCAAATCATCAACATCATTTTTTTTCTTCTCTTTTCTTTTATTTATTTTATAATTAATTTTTTGACAGAATATGGGTTTAAACTTTAAAGAGATCCCATACAAATTGCATTCATAGTAAAACAATAATAGTATAGTCAGTAGTACCATTATCGTAGTCGTATCCTCAAAAAAGTAGAAAGCATCAGCGAAGAGGCTTTCTTCCCATGTGATAAAAGAATGGCTGCACCGGCTGCCTCGCCATTGGCGTTGGGAGAAAATAGGGTTAGAATTGGGGCTACCAAGCCTAAAGTAGCACAATGCTGAATTCAAAAACATCATCATCACCATAGCCTAAAAGTAGCACATGGAGATAGGGTGCCGCAATGAGGAGACGATGATCCCAATATTTTTCATCTCCTTCCTCCCAACAAATGGCTGCAATTGAGCTGCCTCGCCTTTGGCAAAGGGGCAAATAATAGACAAAGAATTAGGGTTTACTCATCATCATCATTAGAGAAGCAGAAGCAGCCATGACAAGCAATCCCAGACCCAGCTGAAGTCCAAAGAGAGGGATTAGTTCACCAGCTGATAGAAGGAAATCTTCAGGTACAGGAGGAATGAAGGAGAAGCACAAAAAGCTTCCAGGGATGCTATCCAAAAAAAAAAAAAACAGATGCAGAATTTATAAGGATATGGATTCTGTTAAGTGTTACTAAGCACATGCCCCTTAACATAGCCAAATGGAAGAAGGGGATTCCAATAGCCCGCCCCAAAAAAATTGGGGCTCAAGGCTTTATTTTTGTTCTTTGTAGCCTTGATAAGCAATTTCAAACCCAGCCTAAGTTTCAGTATTGATCTGTCACCAGATTTCATGACCACCTCTCCTCTGCTCTTACTCTTTCTACTGCTAGCTAATGGCTGCAGCGGTTGGCTGCTTCGCCATTATTGGAGGAAGAGAAGGCTGAGTATAAATTAGGAAATTAAAGTGAACATAGGGCAAAGTACAACGCATTGAAAATTAGCCACCACCACACTGTCTATCATCATAGGGAAAAGTTCATGATATTTAATTGCAAATTAGCGAGAAGAGGCTCAGATTAGGCTTCAATCCATCATTACTGACAATGTGGAGATGGAACCCCCATTCTCTTCATCACTCCTGACAAATGGCTGCAACCGAGCTGCCTCGCCATCAGGAGGAGGAAATCCCAACCAAACATTATCACCAGTAATTTCCCCAAATTGCATTAGCAGTAAAGCAATTTATTATAGTCATAGCAGCAGCAGCAGCAACAGCAGCAATATATACTGCTCTCTTCCCCATAGCTAAAGAATGGCTGCAGTAGCTGCCTCGCCATTCGCGGACGAAGAATTAGGGTTAAGGTTTGGGGCTACTCGGTCTAAAGTAGCACGATGTTGAGTTGAAATCATCATCGCCATCACCAAAGCCTAAAAGCAGCAGATGGAGATCATGATCCCGTGCTCACCGTCTCCTTCCTCCTAATGAATGGCTGCATCAGGCTGCCTCACCGTTGGTAAAGGGGGAAAGAATAGACGGACAATTAGGGTTTACTCATCATCATCAACACAACAGAGAAAGGAAGGGCAGAGCAACATCACCACCACCACCAACAACAACAAATAAGCAGCAGCAGCCATGATAAGAGCATATCCAACACTATTGTCTTGTAATGTGTTGTGATTCCTATGTGGCATGAGGCATGAGCGATCGATCCCCCATTACCACCACCCTCTGCCAACGAATGGCTGCAGTGTCCGTGCGCCATGCGTAGAGATGGAGGAGCATAAGTTAGGCAATAAAGTGAACATAAGGCAAAGTTCAAGGCAATAAAAATTGAGTCCATTTTTTTTCACCTACCAAAATTTGTGTGGATGTTCACCATCCCACCACCACCATTGTCATCATCATAAGGAAAAATTCATGATATTTAGCTGCAAATTAGACACCATCATCATCAATATGAAAAGTTCAGGGTCTTTAGTAGCAAATCACCGAATAAAGGAAGAAAGAAAGAAGAGGCTCAGATGAGGCTTCTATCCATCATCATTCACGATATGGAGAAGTTATCCCATTCTCTTCATCTTTCTCACAAATGGCTGCAACGGAACTGCCACGCCATCGGAAGGAGGAATTGGCAGAGAAGAAATTTGGGGGTTAGGGTTTATTCATCATCATCACCTCTTCCTGTAATATATCCACAACGTAATCCCATTCTCTTCATCCCTCCTCCTGACAAATGGTTGCAACGGATCTGCCTCGCCATCAGTAGGAGGAGGAAATCCTAGCCAAACCATCATCAGCATTTTATTTAGGGTCTGCTAGGATTGAGGGGGGAAATTCAGGGTCAAGCTGGTATAAAATCCAGGGTCTAAACGCTAAATAGCCACACACACACACAGAGAGAGCAGTAGCAACCCCGAACCAGGCTAGCTACCAACACCACCATCATCGTCATATGGAGAAGTTCTTGATATTAAGTTGCAAGAAGGCTCAGATTCAACTTGGATCCACATCGTCACCGACAATGTGGTTTATGGAACCCCCATTATCTTCATCACTCCTAACAAATGGCTGCAACCGAGCTGCCTCACCATCAGGAGGAAATCCCAGCCAAATCATCATCACCATTAATTTCCCCACATTGCAATAGCAGTAAAGCAATATGTTAAGGTCAGTAGTACCATTACCATCTTCATAGCCTCAAAGAAGTAGAGATGAAAAGGAAAAAGCAGCAGCAGCAACAACAGGAATATATACTGCTCTCTTCCCATTGCTGAAAGAATGGCTGCAGTGGCTGCCTCGCCATTACCGGAGGAAGAATTAGGTCTCGCTTGGTCCGCTGAAAGGAAAGGAAAGGAAAGGAAATCAATTCACGGTATCCAGATGAAAAGTTCAAGGTATTTAGTAGCAAATCATCGAAAGAAAGAAAGAAAGAAGAGCCTCATATGAGGCTTCGATCCATCATCATTCACGATATGGAGATGTAATCCCATTTTCTTCACCCCCTTTATCACAGATGGCTGCAAAGGAACTGCCTTGCCATCGGAAGGAGGAATAGGCAGAGAAGATATTTGGGGGTTAGGATTTATTAATCATCATCGCCTCTTCCTGTAATATATCCACAATGTAATCCCATTCTCTTCATCCCTCCTCCTGACAAATGGCTGCAACGGAGCTGCCTCGCCATCAGTCGGAGGAGGAAATCCCAGCTCAGTCAAACCATCATCGTCATTTTATTCGGTAAACTCCGCTCTCTTCCCACCACGCAGAGAAAGAAATTAGGGTTAGGGTTAGGGTTTGGGGCTACTCAGTCTGAACTAGCACAATGATGAGTTCAAACCATCATCATCATCACCACCACCGCCACCATAGCCTAAAAGCAGCAGGTGGAGATAGAGTCACATTGTGGAGACGATGACGATGATGGGATTAAGGATATCCCGAACAAACTGAAATCATAGTGAAGCATCAATTTATATTCAGTAGTACCATCATCATCATCTTAGAATCAGAGAAGATGCTCAGAAGATTTACTTTGTTTCATCACCACGAGCAAAGATCTCACTACTACCTATCATGTGCCAAAAAATCCTAGAGGCACTCATGAGTTCTTAATTTTTAAAACTCGGCTATGAAAAGCCGTTGGATTATCATATCCATATTGCAAGTTCTTATTTGAGTTTCTGTAGTCAAACTGATCATGTGTTTGTCATCATCATAAAGGAGAAATTCATGATATTTAGCTGCAAATTAGACACCACTACCATCATCATCGAGATGAAAAGTTTAGGGTCTTTAGTAGCAAATCACGGAAGAAAGGAAGATGAGGCTCAGATGAGGCTTTGATCCATCATCATTTACGATATGGATAAGTTATCCCATTCTCTTTATCCCCTTCCTCACAAATGGCTGCAATAGAACTGCCTCGCCATCGGAAGGAATAGGCGGAGAAGAAATTTGGCGATTTGGGTTTACTCACCATCATCACCTCCTCCTGTAACATATCCACAATGCAATCTCATTCTCTTCATCCCTCCTCCCGTCATATGGCTGCAACGGAGCTGCCTCGCCATCTGTAAGAGGAGGAAATCCGAGCCCGGCCAAACCAACATCACCATTTAAAAAACTGGAATAGTTGAGGGTATCAAGTTGAAATTAAGCCTTTTATCTGGTAAACTATACTCTCTTCCCACCTTGATAAAGGATTGCTTGCAGTGGCTGCCTCCTCATTCGCAGAGAAAGCAATTAGGGTTAGGGTCAGGGGCTACTAGGTCAGAACTAGCATAATGATGAGTTCAAACAATCGTGATCATCATCATCATCACCATAGCCTAAAAGCAACAGATGTAGAGAGAGAAAGAGAGTCAAATTGTTGGAGATGACGACGATGGTGATGATCTGCAGGCCCTCAATCTCCTTCCTCCCAAACCAATGGCTGCAACGGAGCTGCCTCGCCATCGGTGTAGAATGGAGGAAGAATTAGAATTAGGGTTTACTCATCATCAGCATCAACACACTCTCTCTCTCCTTATGGTAGTACACAGTAGAAGCGAGGGGGATGATTTGGGGATCTGAAGGGGTCGGTGGAAGAAACCTTCAAATTATGTAGTCCTGCTGTTTGGAAACTATGAAAACTAAGCTTTAGACTTAGGATTTTGGTTTAGAAATCCAAATTTTGAATTTGGATACAATTATAAATTTTTAAATTCAAATCTTTTGTTTGATAAATTATAATTTTGTTGTTGAACCAAATTCGTTGTTTGGAAAGAAAAATAAATTTTATCATTAGAATATAATAAATATTAATTAACAAATTTATAAATAATAAATTATGATTAATAAATTAATAAATGATTAATTATAATAAAATATTAATTAATAAAATTATTAATTAAGATTATAATTTTGATTAATAAATTATTAATTAAGATTATAAATAAATATTAAGTGAATAAATGAATTATTATTATTATAATTAAGATTAATAAATTATTAATTAAAATTATAACTAAATATTAACTAATAAATTATTAATTAAGATTAATATTAATCATTATTATAATAAAATATAAATGCATAAAATTATTAATTAAATAATTATTGTAATTATGATTATAATTATGATTTAATAAATTCTTAATTATGATTATAATTAATAAATTATTAATTAAGAATGTAAGAAAATATTATCGCATAAAATTATAAATTAATAATTAATGATTGTAATTATGATTAATAAATTATTAATTATAATAAATTATTAATTAATAAAATTATAAATAATTAAATTTTAATTAATCATTATAATTATGATTAATAAATTAATAATTAAGATTATTGTAAATATTAACTAATAAAATTATAAATTTGGATTTCGATTTGGAAATCCAGAATTTGGGGGTAACATAGATAATTGTATATATTTAAATTTTATAGATCCAAAATAAAATACCCAAACAATTTTGGGAGAAACTAATAGATAACAATATTTATTTGGTTTTTTGGTATTATTTACTTTTGGATTTAAAATTTTTAATAAATATTTTTGTTTTGGTATTATCAATGTAAATTTTTTTTGTGATATCATAATAGATAATTTGTTATTATCTATCTACAAAATTTAATTGATTTAGAAAAAAATAAATAAATAATTATATATATATAATTTTAAATAGATATTAAATAGATAATAGATAGTTATTTTGAATGATAACAAAATAACTATTTGTTATTTATATAATATTTATTTTAAATTTGTTTATGTAAATTTTTTTACTTTATTTCTTTCTAAATCAATTAAATTTTGAAGATGGATATTAACCAATTATCTATTATGATATCACAAAATGTTTACATTGAAAATACAAAAACAAAATTATTTATTGAAAATTCTAAATCCAAAAATTTAAATAATACCAAACAATCAAATAAATCCTTTTATCTATTAGTTTCTCCCAAAATTGTTTGGGTATTTTATTTTGGATCTATAAAATTTAAATATATACAATTATCTATGTTATTTAAATAGAACTAATTTTGCATATGGATAATAATAAATTTTTGTTTTGAAAAATTAGATTTTAGAATTTCACTTTTCTTATATATATATATATATATATATATATATATATATATATATATATAGAGAGAATAAGGGAGGTGAGATGGCACCTCACTCTAAAAACAAAGGTGGCGGTGATGTGGCACAATCTCAACCACACAAACGAGGGGAGGGGGTTAAGTGCAAATTGCCAATTATGAAATGTGTGGTTGGAATTGTGCCACGTCACCGCCACCCTTGTTTTTAGAGTGAGGTGCCATCTCACCTCCCTTATATATATATATATATATATTAGCTAATTAGAGTAATATATATTCAAGGATTAATATTTATGTGTATTTAATTAATTAATAATATTGTACAGAAAATATATTTTTTGGTGTACAACTAATATTAGAGTATTGTAGAATTTTTCTAGATTTTATTGAGGTCCAAAACTATTTTTAGATGGCTATATATGCATATAGATATATGGTTATTTATTATTAAACCCAAACCAAACCTTAGACCAACCTGAAACCCTAAACCAATACCCAAAACCCGAACCCACACACCTAGCACCCGAACCCCCCCCCCCCCGCTACAATACCTCTTCCCTGTAACCGCTCGACCGCTCCCTTCCTCTCCTGAAAATGCCCAAACCCCCACTCTTCCCATTCCAAAACCTCCAATCACACCCTATATATAACCCAACAGAGCAGACCACCACCACCAGCATCTCCCATTCGTCCCGCCGACCACCGCCGACCGCCGCCAACCGTCGTCGATCGCCGCTGCTAGCCGTCGCGAGCAGCCGCCAAAAATTTGCCATCAGCAGACTAAGCGAGGTACACTACTTCTCCCCATGTATCTCCCAGCACAGAAATCTAATCAATGACCCGTTGAGTCCTATGCGAAGACCACATAACCCCCTTAAATCCTGTGTAATTAGTTTAGTTTATGGTGTCCTGTGTCGATCGTAAATCGTGACACAAAACAGAAAAAAAAATGACCGAGTTTTGGAAACAGAAACTGTTCCAAGTACGTGTGTTTGATTCCCGTTATCTTCATAACGGCACACTTTTTTTTAAATTATACTTGAACAGTAATTTAGACAACATAACCTAGTTTTAATCCCTTTAAACACTTTATTTTAATTTGATGTATGTTGTATTTTATTTGCTATTGAAATTCGTCAAAAACTTGATTTCTTAAACCCGAATATTTTTGAAATGGGGTGCGTTCCGCTAAACAATGTGACTTCGTCATGTACGAATTGCACCAAAAGATGCGTATCGTCAACGCGGACGTGTGGAATTTTGCGAAAGTTAATTTGGATGTGCGTGCACACCGAAATCAATGCGTATCCATCAAAAATTATCATATCGGCTTATTCTGACACTCGTCATAACTTCGTGTGTGCTTGTCGTTTCACAACGAAACTTGCGCCATCGGGCTCGCAGTGTTACGCTGGTCCTGTGACCCAAGTTTGGTTCAATTTGAGAACGTTGACGAAACACCATTTCGCGAACCCCACGTGTAAACCCCCTCACCCAACATTAGGTCTACTTGGCTTAGATAGTGAAACTAGGGCTAGTTTGTATCCAATTGGAAATATGACACGATATTTATTTTAATTATACAATAAATATATCACTTAGTGCACTTTACCGTTGCTTCGATAATTGGAGCACTACACTAGTCATTGCCTTCCAACAAATTTCACAACCTTGTCCTATATACGCCCGCCTACTATTCTGATCTTTGTGTAACTTATAATTATGTTTTCTTGTGCTACATTTTAGTCGAACAACATTCATCGCGGACGTTTATATTGAATTTCATATAAATACGACTTTGTATCCTTGTGCATTCCAGTCGAAACTGGAGACACAAACTTGACCCGTTATGTACAACCCAAATTTTGTTAATATTCTACTCTGAGCCCTCTACGTCTATGACACTCGCGTCCCACCTAATTTTATCCCCATGTACTTCTAATTAATTCAAGAATATCGCACACACTTATTTTAATTAATTTAAACCCAAATTCCATCTTTGTGCAATTTTCTAATTATTGGGTGTTTCTATGCAAAAGTGCATTAAGGTGTCCACACCATTGGATAATACATGAAGAAAACTCGTTGTCCCTTCACATGAATTTTTTTGTAATTTTTTGGAATGTGCAACGCGCAACATCACCCCTTTATTTTAAACATATCCTTGCATTTAAACAGAAATTATAGCCCTCCCAAATATTCCTATGTGAGCCCAAGGCCCAACCCAAGAGGATGTTGACCAAAGTCAACTTTTCCTAGGTCAAACCAACCCCCTCCCATGTGTATATAATACATTTTCCTTACTTTTTTCCTTTTTTCTATTTTTTTCTAAACCCAAAATAACTAAGCCGACCCCGCCCCAACTCCTATTCACCTTCTCATTCCTCCTTCCCGCAGCCATGGCCCCGCCGGAACCCCACCTTCGCCGGAGTAGCCCTTCCTCCCTGCTCCCTTCTCCTTCCTCCTCTCCAATTGCCCCTCGTCTGACTTTCCATCACTGTCACTACCACGTTCTAAAAACAGGAATATTTTTGACTTTTTATATATATTTGATATTGCGTGTATTTAATTTAAATAATTGTATGAGATGTGTATATATTATATACGGTGTTCTTAATTTTGAGATAGTAGACTTGACCTAGAAGCCCACTAGGTGAACACCTGACCGAATTATAGGGTTGTAAATTTATTTGTATTATTTAGAATTTAATTAATGGAGGTTGTAATTAATTACCGTAATTTTATTTAATTATTGCGCCTTGCCGTTGCTTCGATATTTGGAGCCCTACCCTATCTTCTGTCTTCTAACAAATATCACAACCTTGCCCTAGACGTGTCCGCCTTCCATTCTGACCTTTTTGTAACTCGTAATTATGCTCCCTTGTGCTTCATTTTAGCCGCATAATATTCGTCGCGGACGTTTATTTAATTTTTAAATAAATCCAACTTTGTATCGTTGTGCGTTTCAATAGAAATTGGAGACACAATCTTGATCCATTTTGAGCAACCCAAATTAGGATAATATTCTGTTCTGAGTCTTCTTTACTAATGATATTTGTGTCCCAACCTAATTTTGGCCCCATGTACTCCTAATTAATTTTAGAACACTGCTTGCATTTGTTTCTAATTAAATTGAGGATACCAACTTTGATTAATCCCGTTTTAACCCAATTTAATCCAAGCGCCTCCATTAATTAGTTTATACAAAACACACAACACCCCTTCACCCTAAAAAATATCAAACACCAAATTGCCCACCAAATTTTTATCATTTCATGTGTCTGTGCAAATACCCAAATTTAAGGGAGCTCATTTGCAAATATTGCATTATGTGTCAACACCCCATTGGTTCAAACCAATGGAGAAGCCCTAATATTGACTAGTCAACACAACCCTCACCCTTGCATGAGTAATTCCTCATGTCAAATCCTGACCACCCATTCAAAATGGGAGCATCATCACCACTCATTCCCACTCACCACCTCCTATTTAATGTCTCCTCAAGGCACTCTTCCCAACATGCCATAATCCCCAAACCTAGGAAACAAGCCCCCATCTCTCTCTCTCCTCCCCCAAACCCAACGTAGCTTCCCTCTTTCTTTTTATTTTTTCCCTCCTTCTTCTTCTTCTTCTTCTTCTTCTTATTATTATTATTATTATTATTATTATTTCCTTTCTTTTAAAACCAAAAATCAAGAACCTCAGTACCTTCTTCTTCCACCCGAGCTGCTCACCTCCTCCATCACTTCTCCGCACTGTCTCCGGCGCAGCCACGCTCCGGCGAGTTCCCCCGATAGCCACCGCCGCCATCAACCTACACGGCGGCCTGCTGACCCCGCATCCAGCCACAAGCCCCCGCGGCTCCGGCACTACCGCTCCGCCGAGATCTTCCTCCACCCAGCCGATCATCCCCCACTTCTTCGCCCCACCCTCGACTCCACGGGCACCGGCAAGCCTGCCACCCCCTGCCTCGAGCTCCGGCGAGCTTTGCCATTGCACCACCAGCCTCCACACCATTGCACCCCAGCAGCCCGTACCACCTGAAGCTCTGCCGGCCTCCTCTATTACACGTCGACCACCTTCCCGACTACGACAGCAACCTCCGGCCATCCTTCTACTCCGGCCAACTGCCCTGGCCAACCTACTCCTCGACCCCGCTCCTCCTCCATCTCCCCCTCAGTCGAGTCCCCCGCCGAATCCCTCCGACCTCCCTCTGCCTCGTCCCTCCGGCCACGAGCACCACTGCAACCACCCTGAGTTTCTTCTCCGACCACTCTCTCCTTCCTCCTCCCTGCATCCCCCGATACCACCACCATCAGAGCTAACAACACCACCACCATCAGAGCTAACATCACCACCACCGGCCAGAACTATCATCACCACCACCACGAACTATCACCACCACCACCGGTCAGAGCTATCACCACCACCCGATCCACCACCACTCCACCAGTGCCACCCCGAGTCCCCTACTCCGGCCATCAACTCCGGCGTTCCCACCGTTTCCAGACGATAACAGCCACCCGGAGCAGCCTCACACAGCCACCTCGTCGTCGTCATCGTCTTCGCCGTCGTCGTAGACGCGCTCAGGTTCGATCCTCCCCTCGCATACACGTATGCGTGTACGTATGTATGAGTGTACGTATATATATGTATGTATTAGTATTTATGTATTCAATAATATATATATGTACGTAATAGTATATATATGTATTCATATATATACATATGTATATGTATGTATATCGGTTTATTTTCATATAGTATATATTTAATAAAATGTATACTGGAATAAATTCAATTAATGTATTAGTATTTGTATTTGTTAATATTAATGATGGTATATATATATATATATATATATATATATATATCTCAAATTAGTATATATATACTTATGTATATGTATTGTAGACGTATGCCCTAGTATACGTTTAAAACGAATACAATTGATTGGTATGTTTAATATATATACATAGTGTAAATTCATTAGGGTATATACATATATTAATATATGTAATTAATTGGTATACGTATATATTGTATATGTATTTAATTTGGTGTATATATATATTGTAAGTATTAATGCTAGTTATTAATAATATGTATATTGTATATGTACTAGGTGACCCGTAGTTACATTGACCTGTGTCCATGTAGTATGGTAGCAGACTGCCATATGTACATCGACGTACTGGCAAGACCCGTATCATCGACTGTCTGATTGCACAACAATTACAAACGCGACGCCCGTGCAACAAGACGCACACTGACCCTAGTTGACCAGTATCATACCTAGCGTAGTCCCGAATTCAGTGTATTTTGATTGTGTGATTAGTGTAATGTCTGATACAATGTTGTATTATTTTATGATATGTCTATAGGACTGTTGGATCATCCAGACGATACTTTGGAACAGGACATTGGTATTACCAGCTAAGGACCCAAGGCGAGTACATTCTCTGATAATTTCTAATTATTTGATAATATCTATAATTCCAGTATCTAGAAATGTTACATCTGATTCTTGACACTGTGCTACACGGACTAGTATATAGATTGGATCTGCAGTTATGAGATGTTACATTGATTATCGTATTGACATTGTATACGACATTGATATTTAGACCTTGTACATGATATATTGGATATTGCTCGTGTATCGTGACGTATCGTGATTGGATCCACTGTACTAGTTGGGGGCAGGGGAAATATTAGTAGATTATGTGATCATATCCAACTCTACATGCATCATAGCTCACCCCACATCTCATGTCGGGTACGGCCTGACCATTACATGCCTCATAGCTGTTATATATGATTAGCCTGACCACTACTTGCATCATAGCTAACCAAATGGTTAGCCTGACCTTACATGAATCATAGCTAATCATATGTAACCAGCCTGGTCTTGTCCCAAGCCGATCACATGATAGACTGATATTTCAAACACTTAGAATAGTTACAGTTCTCTATTTTAGATCATATACTACATCACCCGTATATGATATTGCACCTCGTTCTCTTCGTTTCATATATACACTGACTGTATCATATTGTCTATATTGCCTGTCTCTTTACATTACCTGTCTCTTTACATTGCATGTCTCTTTATTTTGCCATTGCATTTATTCACTGTCTTCTCTCAGTATATAGCATTATCTGTTTATTGTTTTATAGTCCTTATCAATTAAATGGAACTGTTATTTGAGATGTACTTTGCTCCTTCCTGACTGGAAATATTTTCCAGACTATGCCTTAGAGGACTGGTGTCCGACATTTATGGACCACAGGGTGAGTAGCTGCAGACTTGGACTTGGTAGTTCAGTTGTGATTCCGGAAGGTCTAGCCGGAATCACTAGTTATCTAGTTAGTTCTTTTAGCAGATTATTTTAGTACCGGATTTGTCTCCGGCATACTCTTTGAGACTTGGATTATATTGTTGAGTTAGACTATTTTTATTTTAGACTTGTGTTGCATCTTACTTGTTTCTTCGAGATCTTATCGTGTTGTAGTTATGTGATTGAGTATGTTGTTCATATTATATTGTGGTATCCGTGTCTCCTTATGGAGTTGGATGCTCGTGTGAGATTGTTTAGATAGCATCATGACCTAGACAGCGTTCTATCGCCGATGCTGCGGCCTAGGCTGGACGTGCCCACGCTCTCGTACCCTAATTCCAGGTGCGGGTCGTGACACATTTTTAGTAGTGGCCCATGCAGGTCAGACTTCACAAGTTGTGCGATATCGTAGTAGTGCGATGTCGTAATAGTGCGATATCTTAGTTGTACTACTGCGTGCCTGCTATAGAATATAGGACATAGGATACTAGGATGAGAGAGGATACTCAATCACAGAATTAATTGAGAGATTCCTGGGACGACCCTTGAGAATCTTATTATGAATTCTAATTTAATTCCTTTCCCCTTGTTTTCGTCTATTCTCGCTTGTTGATATCGAGTTTGATTCTTGTTGACCAGTTGTTAACTTTAAAATCTTGGTATCGTTGTTAAGTTGATTTCATATCGAGATGAATTTTACGGGCTAAAATTTACGGTATCATTTGATGGCATATATTGATGAGGACAGTGAGAAAGGTAAAATGTCTACTTTGGTTATGGAACCTAGAGTTTATCGCAGCCATACTAGCTATCGTGACGAGAACGTAGGAACCTGACTTGGATGTACATACTGTAGTTATGAAACTTAGAGTCTCTCACAGCCATACCGGTTGGCGTGGCGAGGATTCTAGATGACATGATTATAGAGTTGCATACCTTAGTTACGGAATCTGTCGTTCATCGCATCTATGCTTACTGGCGTGGCAAGAATTCTGAGTATCATGATTTTGGACAGACGTGTATGATTATCAGGTTGTATCTTAAATTCGTTCTTAAAGTATCATCTCAATACTTATCTATTTCCGTTATTACAGGACTTTGTTCCATCATTTCCTTGCTAGCGGTAGCAATACCTTCAGTCCTCAATCCAGTTCCTTTTTGAGCTTCTATTCTTTGAGGATTCCTTGTTAAGTATGATAATTAGTGACTTATAATTATGTCTGTGTCTTGTATTCGTGTTGAGTGAGTGTGACTTGCGAGTTTGTAAGTGTTTCTTGGTTGGACATGTGAGCAGTAGGCATCAATCTAGAGTTAACCCATAGTGTAGTACCTTTTAGCAATAGTTCTATGATAGGTGTGTTATAGTTAGTATTGGCACTATAGATAGAAGGAGGAAAGAGTATCAGTGATGGTTCCAAGAGTTAGTATCAGAGCCAGCATACCCGTCCTGGCTAGTCATGAATTTATGTAATTGGATGATCTATGTAAATAATTAAGTATCAAGGGATTTGTGTTAAAGATAAATGGAGCATGATGTTCAATTTGATGATTGATACTTGGGGGTGTTAAGAGTAAAGAAATGTATATACATAAAGGGTTTTAATGAGATGTCATGAGTAGAAAAATATCAGGATTGGTAATGAAAGTTGTGAAGCGTATCACAGATTAGTTTAACAGGCTGTAAAAGATTAAAGGGAAATACATATACATCAATCGAGATGAGGAACCATATACTTGCCCATGAGAGTAAAGTGAAACATGGGTGTTATAGAAGGTGCAAGTAATCGTGAGTTCTAATAAGTTTGATGAGATGATCCAATAATGAAGCTAGTGTTATCACACCAAGGATACTAATGATTCTATATCGAGGATTAGTTGAGCAAGGTGCTAATAGTAAGTGCCTTGTATGATAATGTTAAATTAGTATATCAGTTAATATAGATAGAAACTCATTGAAGAAAATACTGTGATGATAACTTTGATCATTTGGAAGTAATAGTGCAAGTAATTCGGGCAGTACAAATTTCAGTACACAGTTGAGAGTTGTAGACAATGTGTGTTTGAGTACACCTTGAGTATTAGAGACCGTGAGCATTTATATGTATATTTGTGGATTTGAAATTGAAGAGTGGAAATGAATTTTAATTTTTAAGAATTTTGAGGAGTTAAGATTCTATGTTATTAAATTTTGAGGATTCAAATTTGATTCAATAAATATAGTCAAAGCTATAAAGATTTTAGAAGTGATTAAAATTTTATTTCGATATTGAGTATTTGACTTTTGAGGAAGTATATGCCTCTTACTTTAAATCGTTCGAGAAGTAAAATTTGATGATTTTATTTGGAGGATTAAATTTTATGGTGGGTAAGAAATATATATTAGTATATGAGTGGATGAAGTGCATACGTAAGGATTTGTTGACTTGGGCATGATTGAGATGGCACTGCAAACAGACTTGGGTATCCATCTAGAGTTGTATTAGGGAGAACAGTATTTAGTATGGTGTGTTGCACTTGGTGTGCACTTGAGTGATAAGAACAACTAGTATGAACAATTGTAGTAGGAAAGAAAACTAGCAGTGGGTGTACTTGTAGTAGGACTGTGGTACCTAAAGAGATAGATGTATCAAACTTTACATGCATCATTTGACCGATGATTATGTTGAGAGGTCCTTGGTATCAAATTTTGGTATCAATAGACATATGTGTGTAATATGGATGTATCCATGGATATCTTGTGGACTAATGATTAGTTGATATGGGTATCAGTGTACAAGAATAGGAATTAGTTAGTGAATGTGCCAGAGTTAAGTGTATATTAGAGGATGAAGATATCCAAGTAATGGGTTAGAAGACTGTATTATGTTCTTCCTTCTGTTCCTTTTTTTGTCTGTTTGATTGATTGCTTGATTCCTTAGCACCATAGCATGTATCAATGATTCTCTTGCTAGAATATAGCTAGTAGTACACCCCGACAGAAACCATAATACCATGACAAAAGAGACTATGACGATGCATGTTTCATCTAGATTGCATATTCATCTAGAATATGTGTTGTATTGCGTGTTGTATGACTGTAGGTAGGATTCTCTTAGACTTTGATTTTTGGGGGTTTTGACTGTAGTAAAGGATTAATAAAAAGGTTATGATTTGACAAAGAGAGACAATGTGCCTAAAAATTCGAGGATAAACATTAATTTAAATAAAGAGTTGAGAACTTGATATGGCAGAATTGACGACTTGGTTAAATTATTGATTTTATAAAGATTATGAAATGATTGAATTTATCATTAAATTTTGAGAAATTTAAGAAGATTATCATTGTATTTATTTGACTGCAAGATATAGATTTATTTTGAATATTACAATTGAAGATTTTCGAGAATTATATTATTTGAGTATTGTGTGGAAAAAAAAGAGTCGAGGAATAAGATCACTAGTGGAATAGTATTTTTGGATGAGATTTCCTAAATTTTATAAATATGCGTTGACTGGATTTCAATTAAAGGATTGGATAGTAAATTTTGTATTTAGTGATTTACTCAAAATTTGAGGAGTAAGATGATTAATGGATTAGTGTTTAAATTCAAACTTTTCGGATGACATTTCAAATTTTATAAATATATGTTGATTGGAGTTAAATTGAAGGATTGGATTTATGGATTATTGTTTTTAGATGGGATTTCTTAATGTGCATTAAGTGAATTTAATTAGAGGATTGGATGTAAAATTTTGACTATTTAATTATTAACTTAAAATTTTGGAGGAAATTGTGATAAAAATAGAATTTGATATTATTTCAAGGATTTTCAGGAATACAATAATTTCAGAATTTTAAAAATTGTGAAATGACAAGGTGGATTATTTCATGATTATGTGGGTTGATGAATTTAACTTTTAATAAAAAATAATATAACGAGTAAATACTACTATGAGGATTTTAAATTTCGAGGACGAAATTCTTTTAAGAAGGATAGACTTGTCACTACCACGTTCTAAAAACAGGGATATTTTTGACTTTTTATATATATTTGATATTGCGTGTATTTAATTTAAATAATTGTATGAGATGTGTATATATTATATACGATGTTCTTAATGTTTGATCTAGTAGACTTGACCTAGAAGCCCACTAGGTGAACACCTGACCGAATTATAGGGTTGTGAATTTATTTGTATTATTTATAATTTAATTATTGGAGGTTGTAATTAATTACCGTAATTTTATTTAGTTGTTGCGCCTTGCCGTTGCTTCGATATTTGGAGCGCTACCCTATCTTCTGTCTTCCAACAAATTTCACAACCTTGCCCTAGACGTGCCCGCCTTTCATTCTGATATTTTTGTAACTCGTAATTATGCTCTCTTGTGCTTCATTTTAGCCGCACAATATTCGTCGCGGACGTTTATTTAATTTCTAAATAAATCCAACTTTGTATCGTTGTGCGTTCCAATCGAAATTGGAGACACAATCCCGATCCATTTTGAACAACCCAAATTAGGGTAATATTCTGTTCTGAGTCTTCTTTACTAATGATATTTGTGTCCCAACTTAATTTTGGCCCCATGTACTCCTAATTAATTTTAGAACACCGCTTGCATTTATTTCTAATTAAATTGAGGATACCAACTTTGACTAATCCCGTTTTAACCTAATTTAATCCAAGTGCCCCCCATTAATTAAGCCCATACAAAACACACAATACCCCCTCACCCTACAAAATATCAAACACCAAATTGCCCACCAAATTTTCATTATTTAATGTGTCTGTGCAAATACCCAAATTTAAAGGGGCTCATTTGCAAATATTGCATTAGGTGTCAACACCACATTGGTTCAAACCAATGGAGAAGCCCTAATATTGACTAGTCAACACAACCCTCACCCTTGCATGAGTAATTCCTCATGTCAAATCCTGACACCCATTCAAAATGGGAGCATCATCACCACTCATTTCCACTCACCACCTCCTATTTAATGTCTCATCAAGGCACTATTCCCAACATGCCCTAATCCCCAAACCTAGGAAACAAGCCCCCACCTCTCTCTCTCCTCCCCCAAACCCAACGTAGCTTCCCTCTTTCTTTTCATTTTTTCCCTTCTTTTTATTCTCTTCTTCTTCTTCTTCTTCTTATTATTATTATTATTATTATTATTATTTCCTTTCTTTTAAAACCAAAAATCAAGAACCTCAGCACCTTCTTCTTCCACCCGAGCTGCTCACCTCCTCCATCACTTCTCCGCACTGTCTTCGGCGCAGCCACGCTCCGGCGAGTTCCCCCGATAGCCACCGTCACTATCAACCTACACGGCGGCCTGCTGACCCCGCATCCAGCCACAAGCCTCTGCAGCTCCGGCACTGCCGCTCCGCCGAGCTCTTCCTCCACCCAGCCGATCATCCCCCACTTTTTCGCCCCACCCTCGACTCCACGGGCACCGACGAGCCTGCCACCCCTTGCCTCGAGCTCCGGCGAGCTTCGCCATTGAACCACCAGCCTCCATACCATTGCACCCCAGCAGCCCGTACCACCTGAAGCTCCGCCGGCCTCCTCCATTATACGTCGACCACCTTCCCGACTATGACATCAACCTCTGGCCATCATCCTGTCACGCCCCGATCTTCCGCAGGCTATTTCGGCCGTCCCCGCTAGGCGGGAATCACCCTCGTCAGCGCTCCCGCGGGACGATCGCTTTGACCCATCCGGGCGTGATGCCGCACGAGCGTGATCCACGCCCGTGCAAGGCCATAGTTTATTGGCTGGCGGTAAGAGTTCTAAGCCACAGAGTCGCACAGATTGTCCAAGTGCAGCAGAGTCATGAACGCATAGCGATTCGGTAACAGGTTCACTGAGTCGACAATATAGCGGAAGCATTGAAACACAAGTTTGAAGTAAAGCAACTCTTTTATTGATATAAATATGTGTTACAGGCGGCGTATAGCCGAGATTACAAGTCGCTCAAGCCTCTCTCTCTAAAACAGTAAAAGCGTGCCAAGTGGCTACAATTGTGGAATAATTGTACAGGCGATGATCAGGCGACGCTCCAACATTATGTCTTGTATATTTGTTTCAGTCCCAGACACACCGTTGCAAGGCTTCAGAGGGATCTCCTGGCCTTAGTACGCCCGTTGGAGGCATCCGTACCGAACGAGGTTCTCCCGTACCCTGCATACAAACTGGTGGATTATCAGTACATTAAATACACTGGTGGGGAAGCTACTCGCCCGCTCGACAAATCCAAACACATAATACAGGTTTCGTGCACAACTATTAAGTTGTCTTTCTAGTTGCCTTAGGATTAGTTTTATGCAAATATTGAATAGCCTAGTTCGTATGGCAGTGCGCCATGCGACATGAGAGGAAACACGATGAGACTTATCCTTTGGCCTTCCCTGTCCAAGGCAAACATTGTTAATTCAAGCACGAGCAAGTATAAGCATTCAGGAGCATAGCATATGCAACATGCAAACACGAGAGTCATTGAACGGGATAATAGTTGGTGTGCTCAGTTGTTCTTTGATGCGATGCAATGACTCGCACGCGGATAGCCGCTAAGCGAGGATGACTTATCTATATGAACATGAGTCACTGGCAAAGCCATAAAGGACTAATCCCAGACGAGAGTGGAACGCAACGAGAGCACACGATGCGCTACGAACCATCTCGCCCGTACACGATAGATTGCATATGTAGTCCAAGGCCAAGATGGAATGCAACCAAGTACACGATATGCTGTAAACCATCTCGCCAGCACACGATAGACTACACATGATGTGGTCCTAGGCCAAGTGGAATGCAGCCTAGTACATGATATGCTGCAAACCACTCGCCTGCACACGATGGACCATATTTGAAGTTCTATCCGGATCGGAGCGGCCCCAGTGCCCCCGTGACCGTCCGTGGAACTATGCCTCGTTTCCGAGTTGTCCGCGACATGCAAGTCAGGGTCAAACCAATCTCAGGCAACACGATTTATTTGACCAATCTTAGGCAACACGTTTTATTTGACCAATCTCAGGCAACACGTTTATTTGACCAATCTCAGGCAACACGAATATACGATATACTTGAACCATGATTCTACGTTCAGTGAGTGACTTGTCTTGATGCATTCCCCTGGTTCGGGGCTGCCTTGGTGACCTAGCGGTCCCGGATACTTGCAGGTTCATTCAGACACGGAACAACTACGTAGTAGTCTTCCGGGGTTTGGATGAAAACATGGCAATATACAAGCAGACAAGCATGCGTTTCTAAGGAACCTAAGTAAACACGTTTGCTCGGACCCGAAGGTAGGCCGAAAGATGAAACAGTTAAGGGACTTAGTATGCGACGGTCTGAATATAAGCAGTATTTCATTTCCATGTTCTAGCAAGCAATACAAGTTGGGATTATTTTCTTAGCTAGGTGTATTGGATTTATTAGCATACAGGGGGTAAATCACCTAGCGACTAGCATAAATATTCTAGATTTTATGTGTGCTGGCTAAGCAAAGACAAGTTCACCGTAGCCACCCATCTTAGCGATGATTCGCCTCGGTAGAGCGATACGTCGAGCGAGCCTCTGAAAGCCGAAGTTGATTTCCTGTAGGGACAAGTCTGGATATCCTTTGCTTCTCGTTTGAGGCAAAGCGGGTCGGGACAGCTGCACTATTGTCGTTCGAGACGGCAGTCCGCTTGAGCGGAACGGGGTGTTACACCTCCTACCCCGGCCAACTGCCCCGACCAACCTACTCCTCGACCCCGCTCCTCCTCCATCTTCCCCTCAGTCGAGTCCCCCGCCGAATCCCTCCGACCTCCCTCTGCCTCGTCCTTCCGGCCACGAGCACCACTGCAACCACCCCGAGTTTTTTCTCCGACCACTCTCTCCTTCCTCCTCCCTGCACCCCCCGGCACCACCACCATCAGAGCTAACAACACCACCACCATCAGAGCTAACATCACCACCACCGGCCAGAACTATCACCACCACCACCAAGAACTATCACCACCACCACCGGTCAGAGCTATCACCACCACCCGATCCACCACCACTCCACCAGTGCCACCCCGAGTCCCCTACTCCGGCCATCAACTCCGGCGTTCCCACCATTTCCAGAAGACAGCAGCCACCCCGAGCAGCCTAACACAGCCACCTCGTCGTCGTCGTAGACGCACTCAGGTTCGATCCTCCCCTCGCGTACACGTACGCGTGTACGTATGTATGAGTGTACGTATATATATGTATGTATTAGTATTTATGTATTAAATAATATATATATGTACGTAATAGTATATATATGTATTCATATATATACATATGTACATGTATGTATATTGGTTTATTTTCATATAGTATATATTTAATAAAATGTATACTGGTATAAATTCAATTAATGTATTAGTATTTGTATTTGTTAATATTAATGATGGTATATATATATATATATATATATATATATATATATATATATATATATATATATATATATATATATATATATATATATATATATATATGTATATATATATGATATATTTATCAAATTAGTATATATATACTTATGTATATGTATTGTAGACGTATGTCCAAGTATACGTTTAAAACGAATACAATTGATTGGTATGTTTAATATATATACATAGTGTAAATTCATTAGGGTATATACATATATTAATATATGTAATTAATTGGTATACGTATATATTGTATATGTATTTAATTTGGTGTATATATATATTGTAAGTATTAATGCTAGTTATTAATAATATGTATATTGTATATGTACTAGGTGACCCGTAGTTACATTGACCTGTGCCCATGTAGTATGGTAGCAGACTGTCATATGTACATCGACGTACTGGCAAGACCCGTATCATCGACTGTCTGATTGCACAGTAATTACAGACGCGACGCTCGTGCAACAAGACGCACACTGACCCTAGTTGACCAGTATCATACCTAGCGTAGTCCCGAGTTCAGTGTATTTTGATTGTGTGATTAGTGTAATATCTGATACAATATTATATTATTTTATGATATGTCTATAGGACTATTAGATTATCCAGACGATACTCTGGAATAGGACATTGGTATTACCAGCTAAGGACCCAAGGCGAGTACATTCTCTGATAATTTCCAATTATTTGATAATATCTATAATTTCATTATCTAGAAATATTACATCTGATTCTTGACACTGTGCTATACGGACTAGTATATAGATTGGATATGCAGTCATGAGATGTTATATTGATTATCGTATTGATATTGTACACGACATTGATATTTAGACCTTGTACATGATATATTGGATATTGCTCGTGTATCGTGACGTGTCGTGATTGGATCCACTGTACTAGTTGGGGGCGGGGGAAATATTAGTAGATTATGTTATCATACCTAACTCTACATGCATCATAGCTCACCCCATATCTCATGTCGGGTGCGGCCTGACCATTACATGCCTCATAGTTGTTATATATGATTAGCCTGACCACTACTTGCATCATAGCTAACCAAATGGTTAGCCTGACCTTACATGAATCATAGCTAATCATATGTAACCAGCCTGATCTTGTCCCAAGCCGATCACATGATAGACTAATATTTTAAACACTTAGAATAGTTACAGTTCTCTATTTTAGATCATATACTACATCACCCGTATATGATATTGTATCTCATTTTCTTCGTTTCATATATGCACTGACTGTATCATATTGTCTATATTGCCTGTCTTTTTATATTGCCTGCCTCTTTACATTGCCTGTCTCTTTATTTTGCCATTGCATTTATTCACTGTCTTCTCTCAGTATATAGCATTATCTGTTTATTGTTTTATAGTCCTTATCAATAAAATGGAACTGTTATTTGAGATGTACTTTGCTCCTTCCTGACTGGAAATATTTTTCCAGACTATGCCTTAGAGGACTGGTGTCCGACATTTATGGACCACAGGGTGAGTAGCTGCAGACTTAGACTTGGTAGTTCAGTTGTGATTCCGGAAGGTCTAGCCGGAATCACTAGTTATCTAGTTAGTTCTTTTAGTAGATTATTTTGGTACCGGATTTGTCTCCGGCATACTCTTTGAGACTTGGATTATATTGTTGAGTTAGACTATTTCTATTTTAGACTTATGTTGCATCTTACTTGTTTCTTTGAGATCTTATCGTGCTGTAGTTATGTGATTGAGTATGTTGTTCATATTATATTGTGGTATCCGTGTCTCCTTATGGAGTTGGATGCTCGTGTGAGATTGTTTATATAGCATCATAACCTACACAGCGTTCTACTGCCGATGCTGTGGCGTAGGCTGGACGTACCCAAGCTCTCGTGCCCCAATTCTGGGTGCGGGTCGTGACAATCACCATCACCATTGCCATTGCCATTGCCATTGCCCTCATCTTTTCCCTCCTCCTCTCCCTGTCCTCCCGTCGGCCGGAGTCGACCCCGACCTCACTGGAGCACACCATCATTACCACTCGACCCGCCGGAGCACCGTCTTCTCTCCACCACCCTCACCCGATCCATCTCCTGAAGCCGCCGCACTCCACCACAGATCCCATCCTCCTCGACCTCTTTCAACTCGCACCGACCGAGTTCTCCCCGGCCAGTTTTTCATTACCACCACCAGTCTCCACCGTTGAACTCTTCCCCATTCCTCCCTGTCTTCTCCTCCCGTCGACCAAGCCATGCACCACACCACCAGCACGACCAGCGAGCCTTTCGCCTGAGCGCCTTCTCCTCTTTTCTGTCCTTCTTCCTTCCTGCTCCCTGTCTTCCTCTCGACTCGTCGAAGAAGCTTCCCCTGGCCAGACTCCGGCAGGAACCCTTCGGCCAGCAATGACTTCACCATCATCATGAACATCATACTCATCATCATCTTTATAATGAACATCATGATCATCATACTCATTATCATCATCTTTACCATAAACTTTATCAACACTATCACCATCAACATAAACCATATCACCATCACCATCTTATTAACACCCCATCACCGTCATCATCATCCTCGTTATCACCATCGTCCACATCATCATCCTCGTCATCACCATCATCCACATCATCGTCCTCGTCATCGCCATCATCGTCATCATCATCGTTTACCATCGTCATCGTCATCGTCAATCTCATGCACGTGCACGCCGTACAGGACACATCGGGTTATTCTGTGCGACTTCTGGAGCAGGTTATTGGTACTTCGCAGCTCTCTTGCCAGGCAAGTATACCTTACCTTTGTTGTACTATTTAAATTCAGTTAAATTGTTAGTTGCATGGTTATTGTTTTAGATTATATAACTGTGCGCGTCCAAGAGAGACTCGGGTGCAGTCAACGAATGCATTGATGTTAGGACTTGTGTCTGACCTAGTGTCTAGTAGACCCACCTAAAGTTATGGAATTATCGGTATGACTCCCCAGGCCTTGACATAATTCTTATACGTATTGTGAGTCTCATGTAGGGTACAGACTTTCGTACGCGGTTGGCCACGTGTACGTGTAGGTCGTACGACAGATAGGGAATAACTGCTATTAGCGATGCATGATAGAAGGACTTAGCAGTTATTAGTAGTCGGAGCATAGACTATTGGGGTACGATGGTCCAATCCTTGTCCTTGTTGGTTGTAAGGTTGGGCTATTGTTCTAACGATAGACTATGAGCCAGAGTTACAACGCCTCAGCGTAGTGGCTAAAGAGTGTTGTGGATACAACATGCATAGATTATTGGGCGGGGAGGACAACTAGTAGGCGTATGGGACACCCACTTCCTTTATTCAGATTCTCCGTTCGACAGAACGGTATGGACATTATACTATGCAGATTCTCCGTTCTTCGGAGCGGTATGGACGTTATATTATTCAGATTCCCTGTTCTTCAGAGCGGTATGGACGTTATACTATGCAGATTCCCTGTTCTTCGGAGCGGTATAGACGTTATTATATTACAGCGCCCTGGTATGGGGGCATATGTGGCATATACTAGCCAGTTGTCATGATTGGTGAATTACGTCAGCATATGTCTAGCTACACTTTCCCATTACACTCAAAGTTGTCCTCAAATTGCATTTTACTTAGATGGTTAGCGCACCCCCTTCTATTTATTCAGTATTTACTTTATGGCATGCTTCTATGTATCTTGTTATGTTCCTCTGAGGACCTGGTCCCTTTCCAGGTGTAGATGTTCATAAGTATTCGCAGGAGCGCAGATCCGGACTTGCTACGTATATTTTGTGGAGCTCTCTTCGAGCCTTATTGCTTATTAATGGATGTACTTATATTGTGTTTATCTTATATTCTAGTTCGGCAGTGGATTTATTTCCATCCGACTGTCATCTTTAGATACCTTATATTGAGATCTAGTTTCATAGATATTGGTTATTTAATTATATTTGATTTCTGTGGATGAGATTTAGTTATGCCCTGTGACATATATATATACCACTTGTGAATTGTTATTCATATTACAGCGTACGTGTGTTATGGTTTCCATATATTGTAGTGTCATATTCATACGGCTGGCATGCTTACGTGTCCTATGTGTTTTGGGACTGGGGCATGACATATTTTTAGTGGTGGCCCATGCAGGTCAGCATATTGTCTCGGTTACGTTACTATACCGAGCAAGCCTGCACCTAGGATTAGAGTATAGGATCTCATCCACAATTGACTATGATTCACCTTTCTTCCAATCTGTTCTATTTGAATAGCTGCATCCTGCTTGATTCATGTGCTTCCCTAATAGTTCCTTGAGTATAGCCCCTACTAGAATATAGAAGTCCCTGTTGTTAGATAATAAGTAGGGTAACCTTCCTATTAAGAGTACAACTAGGATAATGACACGTCACTGAGTTAGAATACCTAATGAACCCTAGCATCCCTTACCTATAGGTTGATTTACCATTATCCCTTGATCTGTTTATGAATGATTGAGAGTAGTACATACGCTACTAGGATTACTTTGAAATTTGACCATAGTGTTTGACCCTAGTATTGAGAAACCGATAGAAATCCAAGGTTGAACATTAGGACTAAACCCAACCTTCATAGTAAGATAGTATTAGAGAACTATAAATTTAGATTCTTGTCTTAAGATTAGCAGACAGTACATTAGGAAGCCTAGAAGAATATATATAACACTTTCCATGATCATACATCGAACATAGAGACTAGCATGCCACCTTCCCTTAGAAAACCATGATATTATCTAAAGTCCCTCTATTTCTAACTTCATGTCTTGTTCCTCTGAAAACTTAGCGCCTGCTATTTGCGCGACGACTAATTATGTTGTTCTTCTATTCTTCATCTTTCAATTCGTGCCACCTAACCCTTCAGATTGTAGGCCAAGTGTTATTCTCTTATGTTAAGATATATAGTTTGCTAAGATTATAGTTGTAATCTTAATTTTGAATTTATGTGCTTAGTAGTTAGAACTTGATAGTTTTAGTTGTTCATTTAGATTGTGATAATTATCCCTTAGTTTTAAATTGCACAACTTGTACCACACCTCGATACGAGTTATGTCCTCTTTCCCCTGAAGGCCAGTAACTTTTCCATTCTTGCTATTGACACTTGTTCTACGAGCACCATGATTAAGACTTAAGATGACCATTACCTATAGAGTTTTATAATAGGATACCCTAATGAGTACCAAGATATTTTATCGTAAACCCCAATAAGAGTTCATACTTTATTTAAAAGAACAAGGTTATTTTGTAGATTTCCCTTAAGACTGTCACAGTATTAGTTTATTATTTTAAGTTGGGTAGTATGCCTCACAACCTAGTAACACATAGTCCTCTTGACTCATTATTGAAGTATAACTGAATGACATTAACTATATACTAGCATAAGACGATACTGTTTATCCCGACTGTAACACTTAGAGGTCCATGCCCTTATTTGGTCGACTAGCGACTTAGGCAAGGAGTTTGTATGACAACTGTAGAGATCGTAGAGTCTTATCTTTTCGTGAACTTGAAATATTATGTACCTTCTTTCATCATAATCCAGCGTATTTATATTTTATGAACTGTCTTGACTTATGCCGCTATTATAGCCTAGTTTTGAAAGCTTACTCTTTTATCGAGCTTGTTCATGACATATATGTTATTGGGGCTTGATCAACCGTACTAATACAATCGTCTAATCAGAATCAGTGTATTATGGTCTAGCTAGACATAGTGTGCTTGGTTCGCCCTTTGCATAACTACTTTACGTACATTGAGATATATAGTGATTAGTAGACGAATGTACTTGCCATCTATATATATTTGAGCATATCGTACCAGTTACATAACTGTACTGATACGAGCATATGAATAGGAATTACCAAAATAGGATTTTAATCCACATCCGCCTTAACAATTCCCCTTTGAATTATTTAAACGCCTTGATCCCCATACTTCTATTCTATTACCTCCCTTGGAACTCTTTATTATTGTTTTCTGTCTTCCCTTATTTCGGAAAGACAAAATCTCGTGCCTAGCATAAGTTGATATACAGAGAGTACTAGATATACCCTATAGGCTAATCAAATTACTAGATGACTATCTTTTATAACTGATTAAGGGTATATCATAGATGATACATTTGGTGTTAAATTTTTTTTTAGGATTAAATAACATGATTAAGTAAAATTTGAGGAATACATTTTCTTAATGTAAGAACCTTATGTGATATATAGGTAAATTCTAAATTGGATAAAAGTTGCATTGTCAACTTGAGAGGAATTTATTTTAAGATTATGATCGAGTAAAATTAGATTAAGAGGTTCAAGTCATTTTATTTTTGAGAATTTTAGAAGAATGATTAAGATGATGAGGATTAATAAAATTTAAAAACCGTGATATGGCGAACCAAATATTTATACTTGAGTATATGATTTAAATTTGGAAAATTTGAAGAGTGAATCATCGATTTAAACTTTGAGGATGAATATAAAATTCTAGACTTGAACATTGACGGATTGAATTTCAAACTTGATGATTTGAATTAAAAGTTAAATTTTGATTATTGGATTACCTATTTAAAATATTGAGGATGTAAATTAAATTTAAATTTGAAGAGTACAAAAATTCATAAGTTAAAGATAGGAATAATATTTGACTAGAATTATTTTCTAAAGGATATTATGATAGTTGGAAATAGTGGTATAAAATTTATATGCGTTATTTAATATTGAAGATGTTATATGGATTCAATTTGGATATTGATGATTTGAAAAAGTGAGAAGAGATTATAATAGGTTGAATTTTGAATTGAACAGTGATTAACTTAATTTTTAAGTGATTACGATAGATTTGATTAGAATTTTATTTATCGCAAAGAGATTGCGATTGACTTGCCTTATGTACATGAAAGAATAACAGACTATGCCTTATTTTAATTTCGAGAACGAAATTATTTTAAGTTGGGTGGATTGTAAACCCCCTCACCCAACATTAGGTCTACTTGGCTTAGTAGTGAAACTAGGGCTAGTTTGTATCCAATTGGAAATAGGACACGACATTTATTTTAATTATACAATAAATATATCAATTAGTGCACCTTACCGTTGCTTCGATAATTGGAGCACTACACTAGTCATTGCCTTCCAACCAATTTCATAACCTTGTCCTAAATATGCCCGCCTACTATTCTGACATTTATGTAACTTATAATTATGCTTTCTTGTGCTACATTTTAGTCGCACAATATTCGTCGCGGACGTTTATATTGAATTACATATAAATACGACTTTGTATCCTTGTGCGTTCCAGTCAAAATTGGAGACACAAACTTGACCCGTTATGTACAACCCGAATTTTGTTAATATTCTACTCTGAGCCCTCTACGTCTATGATACTTGCGTCCCATCTAATTTTATCCCCATGTACTTCTAATTAATTCAAGAACACCTTGCGCACTTATTTTAATTAATTTAAATCCAAATTCCATCTTTGTACAATTTTCTAATTGTTGGGCATTTTTATGCAAAAGTGTATTAAGGTGTCCACACCATTGGACAATACATGAAGAAAACTCGTTGTCCCTTCACATGAAATTTTTCATAATTTTTCGGAATGTGCAACGCGCAACATCGCCCCTTTATTTTAAACCTATCCTTGCATTTAAACAATGAAATTATAGCCCTCCCAAACATTCCCATGTCAGCCCAAGGCCCAACCCAAGAGGATGTTGACCAAAGTCAACTTTTCCTAGGTCAAACGAACCCCCTCCCAAGTGTATATAATACCTTTTCCATATTTTTTTCCTTTTTTCTATTTTTTTCTAAACCCAAAATAACTCAGCCGACCCCCCCAACTCCTATTCACCTTCTCCTTCCTCCTTCCCGCAGCTATGGCCCCACCGGAACCCTACCTTTGTCGGAGTAGCCCTTCCTCCCTGCTCCCTTCTCCTTCCTCCTCTCCCACTGCCCCTCGCCGGACTCCCCATCACCATTGCCATTGCCCTCATCTTCTTCCTCCTCCTCTCCCTATCCTCTCGCCGGCCGAAGTCGACCCTGACCTCACTGGAGCACACCATCATTACCACTCGACCCGTCGGAGCACCCTCTTCTCTCCACCACCCTCGTCGGATCCATCTCCTGAAGCTGCCGCACTCCACCACGGATCCCATCCTCCTTGACCTCTTTCAACTTGCCCCGACCGAGTTCTCCCCGACCAGTTACCTATCACCACCACCAGTCTCCACCAATGAACTCTTCCCCCTTCCTCCCTGTCCTCTCCTCCCGTCGACCAAGCCATGCACCACACCACCAGTATGACCAGCGTGCCTCTCGCCTGAGCGCCTTCTCCTCTTTCCTGTCCTCCTTCCTCCCTGCTCCCTGTCTTCCCCTCGACTCGCCGGAGAAGCTTCCCCTGGCCGGACTTCGGCAGGAACCCTCCGGCCAGCAACGACTTCACCATCATCAAGAATATCATACTCATCATCATCTTCACAAGGAATATCATGATCATCATACTCATCATTATTTTCACCATGAACTTTATCAACACTATCACCATCAACGTAAACCACATCACCATCTCATTAACACCCCATCACCGTCATCACCATCGTCCACATCATCATCCTCGTCATCACCATCGTCCACATCATCTTCCTCGTTATTGCCATCGTCGTCATCATCGTCGTTTACCATTATCGTCGTCATCGTCAATCTCATGCATGTGCACGCCGTGCAGGACACATCAGGTTATTCTGTGCGACTTTTGGAGCAGATAATTGGTACTTCGCAGCTCTCTTGCCATGCAAGTATACCTTGCCTTTGTTGTACTGTTTAAATTCAGTTATATTATTAGTTGCATGGTTATTATTTTAGATTATATAACTGTGCGCGTCCGAGAGAGACTCGGGTGCAGTCAACGAATGCGTTGACGTTAGGACTTGTGTCTGACCTAGTATCTAGTAGACCCACCTAAAGTTGTGGAGTTATCGGTATGACTCCCCAGGCCTTGACATAATTCTTACACGTGTTGTGAGTCTCATGTAGGGCACAAACTTGCGTACGTGGTTGGCCACCTATACGTGTAGGTCATACGACGGATAGAGAATAACTGCTATTAGTGATGCATGATAGAAGACTTAGCAGTTATTAGTAGTCGGAGCATAGACTATCGTGGTACGATGGTCCAATCCTTGTCCTTGTTGGTTGTAAGGTTGGGCTATTATTCTAACGATAGACTATGAGCCAGAGTTAGGGCGCCTCGGCGTAGTGGCTAAAGCGTGTTGTGGATACAACATGCATAGATCATTGGGCGAGGTGGACAACTAGTAGGCGTATGGGACACCCACTTCCTTTATTCAGATTTCCCGTTCGACGGAACGGTATGGACGTTATACTATGCAGATTCTCCGTTCTTCAGAGCGGTATGGACTCTATATTATTCAGATTCTCCGTTCTTCAGAGCGGTATGGACGTTATTATATTACAGTGTCCTGGTATGGGGGCATATGTGGTATATACTAGCCAGTTGTCATGATTGGTGAATTACGTCAGCATATGTCTAGCCTACACTTTCCCATTACACTCAAAGTTGTCCTCAAATTGTATTTCACTTAGATGGTTAGTGCACCCCATTTTATTTATTCAGTATTTACTTTATGGCATACTTCTATGTATCTTGTTATGTCCCTATGAGGACCTGGTCTCTTTCCAGGTGTAGATGTTCATGAGTATTCGCAGGAGCGCAGATCCGGACTTGCTACGTATATTTCGCGGAGGTCTCTCTTCGAGCCTTATTGCTTATTAATGGATGTACTTATATTGTGTTTATCTTATATTCTAGTTCGGTAGTTGATTTATTTCCATCCGACTGTCATCTTTAGATACCTTATATTAAGATCTAGTTTCATAGATATTGGTTATTTAATTATATTTGATTTCTGTGGATGAGATTTAGTTATGCCCTGTGACATATATATACCACTTGTTAATTATTATTCATATTACAGCGTACGTGTGTTATGATTTCCATATATTGGAGTACCATATTCATACGGCTGGCATGCTTACGTGTCCTAGTCCTACTTGTTTTGGGACTAGGAAGTGACACCACGGTTCCACTTGAAGGGCGATTTTGTGACCGACTCATCAGAATCCAGTCCTAGATATTTTGTTGGGTTTGTATCATCGTTCTGGAATCATAGACACTAACTTTGATAAATTTGGAAAACTTTATCTCTGGCATATTTTTTGGTGCAAAGTGGACCACATGTGGACCCCGCTTTGACCCGAAACTGTCAATTCTGTCCCTATGTCCAAATTGGACTTATGGATAATCAATCTTATCTATTTCAAGTATTCTGAGAGTAATGTTGATATTTGTTTCAGCATCTGAAGGTGTACCTGGAGATTCTACTATTATAGGAGCAGTTGACGGAGTTCAGAGCCCAGGCAAGTGTACCTTGCCAACTTGCAGTAGATCCTGTGATATTATTTGCTTGTATTCTTTCTATATACTTTGGTGATATACCTATTCAACCTAGGACCGTGAGACATTGCTTAGCGTCCGAACAAGATTCGGGTGTCGACGCCGTACGCGGAGTCGTATAACATTACTTAGAGAGTTGATTTCACGATCCTATATTTGTACGTGCTTGCTTTACCAAGTACGTCATACCATAGGACACTTGACACTATTTCATGTGACAGAATCTTTCTTGAATAATTTATAGTGATTTTGTATAGGCTTACATGATTCGTGATATGAGACTTGCATATACATAGATATCATTATGACTCGTTGTACTTGCTAGAGGTTATGATCTTACGTGTTATGGACATGAGACGTCATGGACATAAGACGTGAGATTACATTGGGTGGGGAAAGACACACCATACTATAGGCTGATTATGTTTATACACACACACACACACACACACACACACACACACACACACACACACTACATTAATGGAGGTGCCTTAGACTCTATCTTTGGCACATTTACTGGCCCTTCGAGATATTACTTGCTACTATGGGCTCCCCGACACAGAGCCTATAGTAGTTTCAGCCTGAGTACGAGTGTCCTCTCATGCATATCACTTAGATGGTTACATTAGTTTACCCTTGAGTATGTAACATTATACTATTTTACCTTGGCATGTTGTTCCTTGTACCTTGTTACGCCCCTCTGAGGACCTGGTCCGTTGCCATTTTTGCAGCATAGACCATTATGGAACCTGCCTGGAGTTGCTGATGTGTGTTGCTTTGTCATGCGAACATTGGTGCTAGGTACTTATACCATTTCTACCGGAGTTATGGTTATTTATTCATATTATTTATTTATTTGCTAATGTAGCCTAGTTTTATAGACTCATATTCCTTTCTCGAGTCTATTCGAGCTTGTGTGTTACTGGGTGGCCGAGTTTAGCACATGTAGCTCATTCTTGTTATATTTTGTTCATTGTGGATTGAGGCATAGATATTTATCTTTACTTGATTATTTAGATAGTGACCATTATAATACAACTTATACGTATTCGAGTCGGACCAAAGTCTGTCGAATGCGTAGCTGGCATGTTACGTATTTCTAGTCCTACGTATTTTAGGATTTGGATGCTACATGTTTTTGTGGTGGCCCATGCAGGTCAAGATTAAATCATTTCGGTTACTTTCTAGTACTGAGCGAGCCTGTAATCAGGATTAGCAGTATTAATATCTCAATCCATAATTGATTTAAAAATTCCTTAGCATTTGAATATCACCCTTGGACTTCATAATTCTACTCTTTTATTCCCCTCGACATCCTTATTATTGTTTATCATCTCTCCTTATTTCAGAGAGATGGACGTTCGTACGTGGTGTTTCCTCCAGAAGCAGATCCTTGTCAAGGCGGAAGAAGACATGCTGGATATAAATTTTTGAAGACGGTTACACTTAGTAGGATAGGTAGATAGGATATTTCTATATACTAGAGCTAGTGTAGATTGTTAGCATGAGAATTGAATATAGTATATGAGGCCTAGAACTAATAAAACCTTACCCTTGCTTAAAGGTAGCAGTAATTTAGAAGTATTGGAAGATAGGAAAGATGGTTTGATTCTAATGCACTGGAATACTTTACGGAATACATAGCTAAATGCTAGTGATCAGATGTGGCTCATGATGGTGATACAAGGAATTGTATTATGACCTTAAAAAATTGGAACCTTACGTAGCAGGCCATAGTTGTCATGTGACTTTTAGTATCAAAATTAGATCTTATGTCCCTCTTAAATTATTAATGACTATAGGTCTGGACTAAATAGATAGGTAGATTGCTTGAGTAATTAGATAACTCAAGTACTAAAGTATATCTTTCGAAATTAAACTAGATGTACTTGATTATTGGGGTTGTCGGTGTTAATTGAACAAGTGAGTTCCATCCATAATTACTTGATTAGATAAGCTAATATCTGTGATAGAGCAAATAGGTTGAAGGATGAGAGTTTTGATAAGATGTTATAGTCTTGATATAGTGATTTGCCTATAATAGATGGCAAAATATAACAAGATGGTAACCATTTAGTTGGATGAAGGGTATAAATGGAATAAACAAGGAGAAATCTTAGGTTCAAAGTGAAGAAGGTAGAATGGTAACAAAAAGAGTCACGAGGAGTACATGATCTTGAGCATTTTAAATTAAAGGATTTAGGAAGGACTGAAGATTTATTACTCGGTAGTTGCCTAGAAGATCTATACTATGAAGTAGAAAGTACTGGGTCAAGATTGGTGAAGCTTAAACTTGAAAACAAGATTAGTATACTAAAAGGATATGAAGGTGAGTAGGAAATAAATAATAAGGGAAAGATATTATGGTCGCATAATCCAAGGAGAAGGGATTATGGTATGGACTTGAGGAATAATAATTTCAGTATTTATGAATTGTAATACTTTTGAAAAGTTAAGAATTTAGTACGAGTAGAATTTGTTGATCAGTCTCGAATTGATACAAGAAATTAAACACATATTCAGAATCTGTAAACACCCTGGTTTTTAGAATTTAATTTAAATTTTTCATTAATTATTATTGTAGTTTTTTTTAATTTTTAGTTAATTATAATAAATATTTATTCATGGATTTATATTTTGTGTATTAAATTAATTATTAAAATAGTGCAAAATATATATTTTTAGGTGTATAACTAATAATAGAATATTGTATAATTTTTCTGGAATTTATTGAGGTCAAAAACTATTTTTTATGGCCATATATGTATTATTTTAATAAACCAACCCAAACCGAACCAAACCAAACCAAACTAAACAAATTCGGACCTAAATCTGCACCCATAACCCGATAACTCGACCCGAAACCCCACCCACTCTCCCCCAAAGCCCGCACGATCCCCTCTCTTTCCCTCCCGAAACTGATGCCAACCCCTCCTCTTCAGCTCCCTGTAACTCCCTTCCCTCACCCCTATATAAAGCCTAGCCTAGCCGACTACCACCACCATCAACTCTTCTTCCAATCCTGACAAGTTTCGACCACCGACGACCGCCGGACAGTCGTCGTCGCACGCTGCAAGAAGCCTCCGCACAGCGGCCTAAAATCCCGAGCAGTAGCGAGCATCGAGGTACCCATCTTCTAGCTCCCGTATCTCTCTGCACAGTTAACTAAATATCGACCCGTCGAATCCTATGCGAAGACCACATGACCCTCTTGAATCTTGTATAATTAGTTTGGTGTGTCGTATCCTGTGTCGGTCATAATTCGCGACACAAAACATAAAAAAATGACCCAATTTGTAGTTCAGAAACTGTTCCAACCACCCATCTTCATGTCTTATTTTCTTCCAACCTAGTTAATATTTTTAAATTCCACTTAACATTAATTTAGAAAACATAATTGAGTTTTAATCTCTTTAATTAGTTTATTTTAATTCGATGTATGCTGTATTTTATTTGCTGTTGAATTTGACCAAAAACTTGATTTTTTAAACCAAAAATTTTCCTAAACGGGGTGCGTCCCGCTAAATAAGGCAATTTTATAGTTTGCGAATTGCACCGCAAGACGCGTATCATCAACGCGGATGTGTGATATTTTGTGGAAGTTGATTTGGATGTGCTTGCACACCGAAATCAACGCATATCCGTCAAAAAGTACCGTATCGACCTGTTCTGACACTCGTCATAATTTTGTGTGTGCTTGTCGTTTCACAACAAAACTTATGCCATCAGATTCGTAGTATTACGCTGGTCCTGTGACCCATGTTTGGTTTAATTCTGAGAATGTTGATGAAATACCGTTTCGCGGGCCCCACGGTTTCACTTGACGGACAATTTCGTGACTGGCTCATCGAAATCCAGTTCTGGATGTTCTGTTGGATTTTTATCATCGTTCTGGACTCATAAACACTAAGTTTGATAAATTTGGAGAACTTTTTCTCTGGCACATTTTTTGGTGCGAAGTGGGCCACATGTGGACTCCGCTTTGACCAGAAACTGTCAATTCTGCCCCTGTATCCAAATTGGACATATGGGTAGTCAATCCTAGCTATTTTAAGTATTTTGAGAGCAATGGTGATTTTATTTTCTACATCCGGAGGCATACCTGGAGCTCAGAACACTGGCAAGTGTACCTTGCCAACTTGCAGTAGATCTTGTGATATTATTTTGCTTGAGTTATTTCTATATACTTCTGTGATGTACATATTCAACCTAGGACCGTGAGACGTTGCTTAACGTTCGAACAAGATTCGGGTATCGATATTGTACGCGGAGTCGTGTTATGTCACTTAGAAAATTGATACCACGATCCTATATTTTTACGTGCTTGCTTTACCAAGTATGTCATACCATAGGACACTTGGCACTATTCATGTGACCGAATCTTTCCTGAGTTATTCATGGTAATTTTGTATAGACTTACAGGATTCGTGACATGAGACTTTCATATACATAGATATCATTATGACTCGCTGTACTAGCTAGAGGTCTTGATCTTGCGTGTTATGGACATGAGACATCGTGGACATGAGACATATGATTACATTGGTTGGAGAGAGACATACATGCTACAGGCTGATTATATACATATATACTTTATTATTGAGGTGCTTTAGTCTTTGTTCCAGAGCTTGGCCCATTTCGTGATATTACTGCTACCGGCTCCCCGACACAGAGCTTGTAGTAGTTTTAGCCTGAGTACTAGTGATGCTCTCATTTGCATTTCACATAGCTAGTTACATAGCTTGCCCTAAGGGTCTATTTTTATATACTGTATTTTATTTATCTTAAGTTATTCTTGTACCATGCTATGTCCCCTGAGGACCTGGATCCGAATTATGCCCCTGGGTATAGCAGAGGAGGAATACCCCGAGATATACGGGACATGAGCTGATGCTGGAGCAGTACTGGCACTAGAAGATGAGGTTGTGCCAGAAAATTTCTCATGAGTATTCTGTTACATACTCAGTTATTTATGCTTACAGTTATTTCATATCTTTACTCATGGACTTATGTATTGACTTATTCTCTTTTCTTATTTTTATCGGGTTGTTCCCCGAGACACTACTTATGTTGACTTAATGATGGACTATTTCCTTTATCTATTATCTTAATTAGTCTATCATATTTAGTTATGTTTTTTTCTGTGGATGGGATTAGAATTATTCTGTGATAGATGGTATAGACTGCATTTATATTTATTATAATTTAAGTGCACTCTAACGGGTCAATTAAATTGGGTTTTTCCATTGGAGTTGTGCTGCTAGCCATTGCCACGTGGCTAGTCCCTCAATATTTTGGGATTGAGACGTGACATAATTTTTGTAAAACCCCTAATTCTGAAAACCCCTAAATAGAGAAAATAGATTTTATTTAATTTTTAATTTAAGATGTCTGTGCATTTAGGAAATTTATGGAGCCATTATAAATTTTTCCTAATTTATTCCATGTAGGAGACCCTTTGGATAGTTGCTAGCTTAATGGTGTGTACCAATATAATTCTTAGAATTTTCTGTGAATAGATATATGTGTGTATATATATATATTTCCTATTGGATATCAAACCAAAATCCAAACCCACTACCCGTTCAGCCCCACCCGGACCCGTTAGGAGAAGAAAATATCAACAGCAGCAATAGCAAAAACCAACTTTGCTTTCCCTATTCCGCGCGTGTGAGGAAAAATATCAGCAGCAACACCACCGCCTTATTCCACCGCCTCTCATCTCTATTATTACTAAACTCTCCTCAACCGAAACCAAAACCAATGAAAGATCAACCGAAACCAAAACCAATGAAAGAAAGAAACAGCAGCAGCAGTAGTCTTTGAGACCACTAAGTTTCCCCACCGCCTCTTGATCTCTATATATATTACAACTCTCCCAAACCCTAACCCCACTTCTTTCACTAAACTTAACACAATATTGGACGCTTTGTACTCTACAGAACTCTTGCTCGGCAAGTATACCTTGATATCGTACTATTATTTATATTCCATATGATGTCTGCATAATTTATTTCTGCTTATTTAGTTCATCTATTACTAAATAAATAGTGCGTCCAAGGAAACTTGGGTGCAACGACAATGTCGTCGTATCATGTTTATTTATGTAGATTATTGGACCTACTTTATGAGATCATCCCATTATTATAAGATATTTTATGTTTCATTGGCCATGACACTATTCTTACACGAGTGTGAGTCACATGTAGGACACGGACTTGCGTATTCGGCTGGCCACTGGTACGTATAGGTCGTGCGACGGATAAGGATAACTACTGATAGAAACTTTGTATGCTAGTAGACCTGGCAGTTATTTAGAGGTTTTATCGTGTCATGGATGTGTCATGCTCAGAGCATTGGACGGGGAGGACTACTAGTAGGCGTATGGGACACCCCACTTTCTTTACACTGATGCCACACTTGACGGAGTGATATGGACGATATATATACTACACTGATGCCACACTCTTCGGGGTGATATGGACGTTATATACTATGCAGATTCCCCGTTCTTCAGAGCGGTAGGACGTTATTATATATATTGCACCCTTGTATTGGGGGGCATATGTGGCATATACTAGCCAGTTGTCATGATTGGTAAATTACGTCAGCATATGTCTAGCCTACACTTCCCATACACTCAAACTAGTCCTCAAGTTGCATTTCACTTAGACGGTTAGGCGACCCATTAGATGTTTATATTTCAGTACTTTATTGGCATGTTTATATGTATCTTGTTACGTCCCTCTGAGGACCTGGTCCCTTTCCAGATATAGACGGGCAGGAGTATCCACAGGAGTACGGACCTGGACCTGACTCTACTTACCTGACTGAGGAGATCTTACCCTCAGAGTAGCTGTGATTGTTTCCCCTGTTTAGAGATTTTGTTACTACTTCAGTATAGTCGTTTTGTAGTGTATTTGTTTCTACCCGACTATCAGACTAGATACTCATCTTGATATTCAGTTATTATTCAGCTATTTATTCCTACTTATTATTTGTGCTGTAGATGAGATATAGATTGTGTGTGACTTATTGTGACAGTATATTACCATGTGACTTATTGTGACAGTATATTACCACTAGTGGATTGAATATTCATATACAGCGTACATGTGTATATGATTTCCATATATTGGAGTTCGTATACATACGGCTGAGCGTGTTACGTATTCTTAGTCCTACGTATTTTGGGACTGGGACGTGACATATTTTTGGTGGTGGCCCATGCATGTCAGAATATATTGTCTCGGCTACGTAACTGTACCGAACAAGCCTGCGTATAAGAATAGAGTATAAGGATCTCATCCATGCTTGACTAAAATCTCATTCTTCCTTTCAACCATCCTTTGTTTGGATAAACCAAGTTTTACGCCAAAAACCCTTTACCCTGTGACCAGACCCTTTACCCTTGTTGGCGTAAAAGCCAAATGACTGTTGTTGGCGTAAAAGCCAATTGACTGTCTTGTTGGCGTAAAAAGCCAAACTATGAAGAAAATTGCCTCCTTTATGTTGCGGTTATGACAAACTGCTACCCACGATCCCTTAATCTACATATGACACTTATCCCTTTATAAGATCATGACATACAAGCCACGTAGGTAACTGTCCCTGCGTAAAACTTGATGATTCATGAATAATAGATAACTAGCATAAAGTAGACCGATTAGGCATAAAATGTAAGGATGGTGATGTGAGCGTATTTGTTATAGCCTTAGCTTTTCCCAGCCATGACCAAATCTCGTGCATTAAATATTGTCACTACCACATTTTAGGAAAAAGGGTATTTTAGTAATTTCCTATTTAAATAAATATTGTGCATGGTAAATAATTTTTGTTGTATTATTTAATTATTGTTGGATATTATTTAATTATTTTGGACTTATTTTAGTAGACCCAACTAGTTTAGTTTGGACCCATGGACCAACATGAATTAAATAGTTAGACTTGGCCCATTTAGAAAGCCCATGGTTAAGGAGATGGATTAAATTAATTAAGTGATTAGACTAGAAGCTTCCTTCCTTAATTATTTCTTCATGAGAGGCCCCAAGGGGTACATTGAACATTTTATAATTGCTTGGGGAAGGGGGCATGGCCGGCCTATATTAGAGGGGGGAAATTTCTCTCTCCTCTCATTCTCATTTCCAATCTAGATCTAGAATTTCCCACTCCCAAATTCTCTCCATTCCTATTCCAATTCTCCACCAAATTCATCCCAAATTCTTCCCAATTCACCATTAGAAAGTTGAGAAGCAAGGATCTAGAAGGAGGAAGCAAGGATCTACAAAGAGGAGCAAGGATCTACAATTTGGAAGAAAGTTTATCTCAATTGGAGGTTTTATTGGGAATCCATCTCCCAATAGGTATAATTCAGTTTTTCCCATTAAAATAGCTTCTAAATCTGAGATTTAATCATGTAAAATCAACCCATATGTATGTACTACCCATAGGACTTTGTTTTATGTTCATAGGAGACCCATGGAGAAAGTTATGGTGCTTTTTGTGTCAATTTTGTTGGAATTCCGAATTTACATTTTGTTGTGTGTGTCAATTGATCCTATAGATCAATTGGGCATGTGATTATGTGTTTGGGGCTTGTGTCGTGTCCATATTGGGTACATGTGGTTCGTATCCCAACTATTTGGTGATACGTGTCATTTTGGGGGTTTTCCCTCCGACACGGGGCTTTGTACACGTCGTATTTAGACACGGACACATAGATCTACTTTTGATACTTTGATTTATTCATAAATATTATTTGTGATATGTTTGTGTCCTTCGGGGTACAATTGGTTGTGTGTTGGACTCGTGTCACATGCGTATCCTAGATCTAGTGGGATACGGTGTGATACTCTCCAATTTGGTGTGTTTATGTGTAGATCTAATTAATTATGCTTTAAATTCTTCATTTATAACTAGTAAATATATATAGATATTATATATTATTTTAGTGTATTTATTATGGTATTTATTGTAGTATAGATCTATAGATATTTCTATGTGTTCTAATATGGTGTATAAATATATGTATGTAGCTTTCTTGCATGCAAATATATATGTACTTATGTTAATAACATAAATTATACATAAATGTTTTATAAAATATATTTATGTGTTTAATTGTGTAATTATATTATTTATAATTATTATGTAATTATTTGTATATTAATGTATATATTTTAGGTGTGCTTCTAGCCATGTAAAATATGAACATTAATATGTGCATGTGTTGTAACTATTAGTATTTAATTATAAGTTTATATGTGCATATATATATATAAGTATATAATTATTTATTTATATATATGTATTGTGATTATTATTGCATATATATATTTATATATATATATATATATATATATATATATATATATATATATATATATATATATATATATATATATATATATATATATATATATATATATATATTTATATTTATATTTATATTTATTTTGGTGACAGTGGTTTCTATGACAGTGAAACTGTCATTATTTGGTCTGAACAGCAGCCGCTGTACAGTGGTCAGCATTAATGACAGATCTGTCATTAATGCTGCGGCAGTTTTGAGCGACAACCTTTCAGCGACGTTTTTTTGTGACAGTTGGAAACTGTCAGCAAACTGTGACAGCAGCGGTTTTGTATATGGAGTTTCTGCGACAAATTTTCAGTGACAGTCAAGACTGTCACTATTAAACCTGTTTTATTTTATCTTGTTTTGTTCACTGTTTTCAGTGACGCTTTGGCAGTTTTAAATTATATTTTATATATTATTATTGTATATATATATGTGTGTATATATATGTGTTTTATGAGGTATAATATTTGTAATAATATATTATTTTATTTGTATAAATATTGGTTGTTTATGTATTATATTAGAGTATGTATTATTTGTATTATTAGTATACTTTGTGTGAGTATCTTTTAGGATCTAATTTTGATTCCTAAATTGTTGTATTTTATTTCTATATTATTTTATATAGTTTTCTTGTGAGGTTGACCTTGGTTTGACCATGTTTGACTTTAGAGTTGACCATAGTTGACTTTTGACTTAGAATTTATTTATTGACCTAGGAGTTGACTAGTTTGACTTGTTCTCTTTCCGGGACCTTGTTTTAATGTGGTATTCCATATCTAGGTCTTCGAGGCACCGAATCAGACATTTGTGAGACTGTTCTTTGGATTTCAGGCGAGTACATTCTCTGATAGTTTCTCATTTATGATATCCTCTATGTTCGTTGTATCTAGTGTAGATTTACATGTTTCTCTCGACACTATGGTTACACGAATTGGTATATCCGAATCTCGTCATGAGATGTTATTCCTTGGTATATGGTGTATATGGTGCAAGTATTGTTTCATTGGTTATCTTGTACATATACAGACACCGATTCTCGGGGAGACTAGCTATCTTCTTGGGGAATCTAGTGCCATAGCATACCGTGGTTAGATCTATTATACCAGTCGGGGGTGGGGAGTATTAGTATAGATATGTGATCAAATTCCTATTGAATAAAGTATTGGTAAGCGAATAGTGTTGATCATGCACCGCACGTATGATTAGCCAGGCCGCATTATATCTTGCCCAAGCCGATCACATGTTAAGCTAGTACTCACACACTTAGTCATTAGTATTATTGTTTTATTGGTATATTATTCATTATTGTATTTCTTTCCAGTATTTCCTTATTGTCTATATATCTCTTGTATCTATTTTGTGCATCTTGTTTATCCACAGCTATTTACTATTACATAGTTTTTATCATGGATTAGAACTGCTGTTAGAGATGTACTCTGCTCCTTTCCTGACTGGATATATTTTTCCATATGACACTGGGGAGTACCCTACCTATTATGGACCCCAGGATGTTGTGGGTTTAGATTCGGAGACCCTGGCTCAAGAGGGACTTATCCCAACTGAGACAGTTGACCCTGGAGTGTAGCTTTGTAGTATGATAGTATTCTTTTGTACTGGATTTGTCTTCAGCTTATTTTTTTTACTCTTCAGACTCATTGATGTACTATTTTTAAACTTATGAGTTGTATGATGACTATTCTATTCTTATCTGATTCGTGCTCATTCTATCTTAGTTCTGTGATTGAGTATACTATCATTATTGGTGGTTCATTATATTATTAGATAGACTATCTAGACAGCGTTCTACCGCCGATTCTGCGGCGTAGGCTGGGCGTTGTTCCCGACTAGTACCCTTACACCGGGTGCGGGTCGTAACACATTTTTGGTGGTGGCCCATGCAGGTCTAGCTTCACAAGTATGTGATGTCATGGTAGTACGACAACTTAGTTGTACTACTGCGAGCCTGCGATAGGATATAGAATATAGGCTGAGATACTCAATCACATCTAGGAAAATTTTTTTGATTCAACTATTCTCCTTTGACATTGATACTTGATCCCTTAAACTGTCCTTTCCTTAATGTCTTACATCATGTGCCATATTGATCCTCATTCCGTCTTTTTATAAGACATACTTGGAGATACTTGCGGAGGCACGCAAGGTTGAGCGGGATCTGGGTTTGAAGACCAAGAGAGACCGTGATTCTTTTTTGGGGGCCAACAGCAGTGCAGTATCTGCCAAACGTCCTCATTTCCAGTCCAGACCTTTCCAGCAGCCACAATAGAACCAGACTCCAGCTAGAGCGTCTTTTCACCAGGCACCTCAGAAGCAGAGACAGTTACAGCAAGCTCCATGCAACTTTTGCAAGAAGCCTGGCCACATCTGGGAAGTTTGCAGGAGGAGGCTAGGAGTTTGTTTGTATTGTGGTACTGAAGGGCATCAATCGAGGGAGTGTCCTCGTCGTGCAGTTCAGGGAGCAGCTCCAGCTCCGAGGACACAGACGAGACCACCTGCAGCACAGCCGAGGGGACCGCTTCCGACACAGCAGCAGCGTTTTGTCCAGCATCAACAGCAGGAAGGTGCTCGGCAGGGACGAGCGTTTGCTATGACCGTCGAAGAGGAGGAACCCACCGGAGATGTTATCGCAGGTTCTATTCTTCTTGATTCCATTCCAGCTTTAGTTTTGTTTGATAGTGGTGCTTCCCATAGTTTTATATCTGTTTCTTTTGCTCTGAAGCATGGTTTGGTAGCTGAGTCTTTGCTTAGGACTTGCAAGATCATGACCGGGGGAGGCATTATCCTGGTTAATGATATTTGCAAGGATCGGAGAGTTACTCTGGGAGGCCGGGAGTTGAGTGCGTGTCTACTTGTAATGCCACTTCCAAGCTATGACATTGTACTTGGGATGGATTGGTTGAGTAGGCACCGTGCTAGCATAGACTGTAGAGGAGGTAGAGTTTTGTTTGGTTCGCCAGGAGAGCCAGAGTTTGAGTTTGCTAGAGGAGCTGCGGAGCAGGGGGAAGGCATTATTTGTGGAGCTATGGTGAAGACAAGGAGTTGCCGCATCCGTTGATAGCAAAATTCTTGGATGTGTTTCCTGAGGAATTGCCAGGATTGCCACCAGATCGAGATGTTGAATTTTTTATAGACTTGGTGCCAGGTGCAGAACCAATTTCACAGCATGTCTATAGAGTAAACAACAGCGAGCTGGTTGAGTTGAAGAAACAGGTGGACGAATTACAGGATAAGGGGTTTATCAGATCGAGTTCTTCACCATAGGGAGCCCCGGTGTTGTTTGTACCGAAGAAGGATGGATCGGTGCGTATGTGCATTGATTACAGGGCTTTGAATAATCTCACTATCAAGAATAAGTATCCTTTGCCACGGATTGATGATCTGTTTGATCAGTTGAGTGGTGCGAAGGTATTTTCTAAGATAGATTTGAGATCAGGCTACCATCAAGTGAAGATGAAGTCGGAGGACATACCGAAGACTGCTTTTAGAACTCGGTATGGTCAGTACGAGTTTATGGTGATGCCGTTTGGTTTGACTAATGCACCGGCGGTATTTATGAACTTGATGAACAAGGTGTTCCACCAGTACCTTGACAAGTTCGTGGTGGTGTTCATCGATGACATACTCATATACTCGAGGACACCGGAGGAGCATGAGGAGCATTTGAGGATTGTGTTGGATGTGCTGAGGAAGGAGAAGCTGTATGGAAAGTTGTCCAAATGTGAGTTTTTCTTGGACAAAGTAGAATTCTTGGGGCATATTGTGACTGGTGATGGTATTTCAGTAGATCCGAAGAAGATTTCAGCAGTGGAATCTTGGAAGACTCCAAGTTCAGTAGCAGAGATCAGGAGTTTCTTGGGATTGGCAGGCTATTACAGGAAGTTTGTGCAAGATTTTTCGAGGATTGCCGAGCCGATGACCAGACTCACAAGGAAGGATGTGGAGTTTGTTTGGACGGAGGATTGCCAGGTTGCTTTTGAGGAGTTGAAGAAGAGGTTGACGTCTGCTCCTATTTTGACGTTGCCATCAGGGTCCGGAGGTTTCACTATTTATAGTGATGCATCGGGGAAGGGTTTAGGTTATATTCTTCAGCAGCATGGGAAAGTGATTGCCTATGCATCCAGGCAATTGCATCCTCATGAAAAGAACTATCCTACCCATGATTTGGAGTTAGCAGCTGTCATATTCGCCCTGAAGTTGTGGAAACATTATTTGTACGGAGAGCGTGTGGAGATCTTCACAGACCACAAAAGCTTGAAGTACGTTTTCACGCAGAAGGAGTTGAACATGAGGCAGCGTCGGTGGTTGAAATTGATGAAGGATTTTGATATCTCTTTGCAATATCATCCTGGGAAAGCCAATGTAGTTGCCGATGCTTTGAGCAGGTATCCGGTAGCTATGTTCTTGACGCAGGATCGATATCTGTTGGAGGACTTGGAGAGCTTGGGCATTGAGGTGATTGTTCCTGGGTGTGCTATGCAGATGTGGGGATTGCAGATACACTCAGATTTGATGGACAGGATCAAGGCAGCACAGTATGATGATGTATCTTTGAGGAGTATCAAAGCTCAGGTGAGAGCAGGATTGGAGGATAATTTCACTATTACAGAGGATGGATCCTTGAGGCATGGAGTTAGATTGTGTGTGCCTAGTGGGGAGTTGTGCGAGAAGGTGTTGCAGGAAGCGTATCGCTCTCAGTATTCCATATATCTAGGTGCTAACAAGATGTATCGGGATATGCGAGAGAGTGTGTGGTGGTATGGCATGAAGAGGGAAGTGGCACAGTTTGTATCCAGATGCTTAGTGTGCCAACAGGTGAAAGCCGAGAGGCAGAGGCCAGGAGGGTTACTTCAGCCATTACCCATTCCAGAGTGGAAGTGGAAACACATTACTATGGATTTTGTGTCCGGACTTCCACGATCTCCAGGAAGGAAAGACGCGATTTGGGTCATTGTTGATAGATTGACCAAGTCGGCCCACTTTTTGCCTTTCAAAGTGAGTTTGTCTACGGAGAAGCTGGCAGAGATGTATGTGAGGCAGATCGTTAGGATACACGGAGTTCCCGTCAGCATAGTCTCAGATCGAGATAGTCATTTCACTTCTCATTTCTGGAGGAGTTTGCAGGAGAGTTTGGGCACTCAGCTCAAGTTCAGTACTGCATATCATCCCCAGACAGATGGGCAGTCAGAGAGGACTATCCCGACTCTCGAGGATATGTTGCGCACTTGTGTACTAGATTTTGGGGGTTCTTGGGAGGACCATCTCCATTTGGTAGAGTTTGCTTACAACAACAGTTACCAGGCCAGTATAGAGATGTAACCTTTTGAAGCTCTATATGGTCGGAGGTGTCGTACTCCTTTGTCTTGGGACGATGTTGGAGAGAGAGTTTTGCTTGGGCCAGAGATGGTTGTGGATGCAGCGGAGAAGGTTCAGTTGATCAGAGACAGACTTCGAGTGGCGCAGGACAGACAGCAGCATTGGGCCGATAGCCATCGGAGACCTTTGGAGTTTGAGGTATAGTTTAGATTTTGTTTGTGCTTGTTCTTGTTTGTTATAGATTAAGTTCTTAAGATGGTGTTTTGTTCTAGGTGGGTGGTTTGGTGTTTCTGAGGATTTCTCCGACACGAGGCACGATTCGCTTCGGTGGAGGTGGAAAGTTTAGTCCGCGATTCATCGGACCTTTCACTATTCTAGAGAGGGTCGGTACAGTTGCTTATAGACTAGACTTACCACCTGCATTGGAGGGAGTGCACAACGTGTTTCATGTGTCACAGTTGAGACGATACGTGGCAGATCCTAGTCATGTATTGGATCACTCAGAGATAGAGGTGGGCCCTACTCTTAGCTATCCAGAGCAGCCAGTTGAGATTCTGGATCGGAGAGAGAAGGTGCTGAGAAACCAGACTATTCCTTTGGTATGCGTCGCATGGAGGCATCACTCTCCGGGGGAGTCTACCTGGGAGAGAGAGGATGACATGCGAGAGTGTTATCCATATTTGTTTGTACCTTGAGGTATGTTATTTTCTAGTTATGTTCTGTTCATTGTTATGTTTTGTTCATTAGTTAATTGTGATTCTTTAGTTCTGTTCTGTGATTTTCTGGGGGTAGTTTTCATCTTTAAATTTCGAGGACGAAATTATTTTAAGGAGGGTAGACTTGTCACTACCACATTTTAGGAAAAAGGGTATTTTAGTAATTTTCTATTTAAATAAATATTGTGCATGGTAAATAATTTTTGTTGTATTATTTAATTGTTGTTGGATGTTATTTAATTATTTTGGACTTATTTTAGTAGACCCAACTAGTTTAGTTTGGACCCATGGACCAACATGAATTAAATAGTTAGACTTGGCCCATTTAGAAAGCCCATGGTTAAGGAGATGGATTAAATTAATTAAGTGATTAGACTAGAAGCTTCCTTTCTTAATTATTTCTTCATGAGAGGCCCCAAGGGGTACATTGAACATTTTATAATTGCTTGGGGAAGGGGGCATGGCCGGCCTATATTAGAGGGGGAAATTTCTCTCTCCTCTCATTCTCATTTCCAATCTAGATCTAGAATTTCCCACTCCCAAATTCTCTCCATTCCCATTCCAATTCTCCACCAAATTCATCCCAAATTCTTCCCAATTCACTATTAGAAAGTTGAGAAGCAAGGATCTAGAAGGAGGAAGCAAGAATCTACAAAGAGGAGCAAGGATCTATAATTTGGAAGCAAGTTTATCTCAATTGGAGGTTTCATTGGGAATCCATCTCCCAATAGGTATAATTCAGTTTTTCCCATTAAAATAGCTTCTAAATCTGAGATTTAATCATGTAAAATCAACCCATATGTATGTACTACCCATAGGACTTTGTTTTATGTTCATAGGAGACCCATGGAAAAAGTTATGGTGCTTTTTGTGTCAATTTTGTTGGAATTCCGAATTTACATTTTGTTGTGTGTGTCAATTGATCCTATAGATCAATTGGGCATATGATTATGTGTTTGGGGCTTGTGTCGTGTCCATATTGGGTACATGTGGTTCGTATCCCAACTATTTGGTGATACGTGTCATTTTGGGGGTTTTCCCTCCGACACGGGGCTTTGTACATGTCGTATTTTGACACGGACACATAGATCTACTTTTGACACTTTGATTTATTCATAAATATTATTTGTGACATGTTTGTGTCCTTCGGGGTGCAATTGGTTGTGTGTTGGACTCGTGTCACATGCGTATCCTAGATCTAGTGGGATACGGTGTGATACTCTCCAATTTGGTGTGTTTATGTGTAGATCTAATTAATTATGCTTTAAATTCTTCATTTATAACTAGTAAATATATATAGATATTATATATTATTTTAGTGTATTTATTATGGTATTTATTGTAGTATAGATCTATAGATATTTCTATGTGTTCTAATGTGGTGTATAAATATATGTATGTAGCTTTCTTGCATGCAAATATATATGTACTTATGTTAATAACATAAATTATACATAAATATTTTATAAAATATATTTATGTGTTTAATTGTGTAATTATATTATTTATAATTATTATGTAATTATTTGTATATTAATGTATATATTTTAGGTGTGCTTCTAGCCATGTAAAATATGAACATTAATATGTGCATGTGTTGTAACTATTAGTATTTAATTATAAGTTTATATGTGCATATATATATATAAGTATATAATTATTTATTTATATATATGTATTGTGATTATTATTGCATATATATATTTATATATATATATATATATTTTTATATTTTTATTTGTTTTGGTGACAGTGGTTTCTATGACAGTGAAACTGTCATTATTTGGTCTGAACAGCAGCCGCTGTACAGTGGTCAGCATTAATGACAGATCTGTCATTAATGCTGCGGCAGTTTTGAGCGGCAACCTTTAAGCGACGTTTTTTTGTGACAGTTTGAAACTGTCAGCAAACTGTGACAGCAGCGGTTTTGTATATGGAGTTTCTGCGACGAATTTTCAGTGACAGTCAAGACTGTCACTATTAAACCTGTTTTATTTTATCTTGTTTTATTCACTGTTTTCAGTGACGCTTTGGCAGTTTTAAATTATATTTTATATATTATTATTGTATATATATATATGTGTATATATATGTGTTTTGTGAGGTATAATATTTGTAATAATATATTATTTTATTTGTATAAATATTAGTTGTTTATATATTATATTAGAGTATGTATTATTTGTATTATTAGTATACTTTGTGTGAATATCTTTTGGGATCTAATTTTGATTCCTAAATTGTTGTATTTTATTTCTATATTATTTTATATAGTTTTCTTGTGAGGTTGACCTTGGTTTGACCATGTTTGACTTTAGAGTTGACCATAGTTGACTTTTGACTTAGAATTTATTTATTGACCTAGGAGTTGACTAGTTTGACTTGTTCTCTTTCCGGGACCTTGTTTTAATGTGGTATTCCATATCTAGGTCTTCGAGGCACCGAGTCAGACATCTGTGAGACTGTTCTTTGGATTTCAGGCGAGTACATTCTCTGATAGTTTCTCATTTATGATATCCTCTATGTTCGTTGTATCTACTATAGATTTACATGTTTCTCTCGACACTATGGTTACACGGATTGGTATATCCGGATCTCGTCATGAGATGTTATTCCTTGGTATATGGTGTATATGGTGCAAGTATTGTTTCATTGGTTATCTTGTACATATACAGACACCGATTCTCGGGAAGACTAGCTATCTTCTTGGGGAATCTAGTACCATAGCATACCGTGGTTGGATCTATTATACCAGTCGGGGGTGGGGAGTATTAGTATAGATATGTGATCAAATCCCTATTGAATAAAGTATTGGTAAGCGAATAGTGTTGATCATGCACCGCACGTATGATTAGCCAGGCCGCATTGTATCTTGCCCAAGCCGATCACATGTTAAGCTAGTACTCACACACTTAGTCATTAGTATTATTGTTTCATTGGCATATTGTTCATTATTGTATTTCTTTCCAGTATTTCCTTATTGTCTATATATCTCTTGTATCTATTTTGTGCATCTTGTTTATCCACAGCTATTTACTATTACATAGTTTTTATCATGGATTAGAACTGCTGTTAGAGATGTACTCTGCTCCTTTCCTGACTGGATATATTTTTCCAGATGACACTGGGGAGTACCCTACCTATTATGGACCCCAGGATGTTGTGGGTTTAGATTCGGAGACCCTGGCTCAAGAGGGACTTATCCCAACTGAGACAGTTGACCCTGGAGTGTAGCTTTGTAGTATGATAGTATTCTTTTGTACTGGATTTGTCTCCAGCTTATTTTGTTACTCTTCAGACTCATTGATGTACTATTTTTAAACTTATGAGTTGTATGATGACTATTCTATTCTTATCTGAGGAAATACAAAGAGTTCCTCGTACAACTTTACGCTGCAAAACGTATTTCAGACTTTACGCAGAAAACCTTTTACGCAGAATTTTTACAAACTTTATGCAGGCAGACTTTACGCAGCATATATTTTATGCAGTAGAATTTTTACACGCAGAATTTTTACGCAGATTTTACGCGCAGACCTTTTACGCAGACTTTACACAGACAGATTTTTGTGCAGATTTTTACGCAGACTTTATGTGCGAAAACTATTACGCAGACTTTTACCCAGACAACTCTGAAGCCTTACTTTACGCATCTCTGCTTTACGCGGACAATTCTGAAGCCATTTTTTACGCCGACAATTTTGAATCTCTGTTTTACGCAAACAACCTAGAAGCCCTGTTTTACGCAGGAAGGGACTTCAAGTATGTTTCTACTTTCTATCTAATGCTTGTATCTTGTTTGATTCCTGTACTTCTTCTAAATCGTTGTGTACATCACCCGCAGAGAGATGGATATGCAGAAGGAATGTACTGTCGCCGATGGCGATACAACTCATGGAGCCAATGGTCAGACTCAAGGAGGAACCTCAATAATTCCTAGACTTCTGGGACCAGATGGACAGATTCACAATCTAGTTCCATCTGATCTTCCCGTTCCACCTAATAGGAACCTTCCAGTATCATCGACACCGCAAGATGGCCAGGCAAAACTGTTCTAATTCTTCCAGATAATAATACAGGAACATCGACAACAGGCTGCCACACTAGCTGCAGAGCAGAGGCAACAAGCAGCAAAACAGAGACAAGAGTTCCTAGCAGCCCTTGAAAGGATGGCTGCAAAGACTACTGTACCAACTCAAGCACTAGCTCCAGTGCCTCGAGCTAGAGTTGGTTCAGTAAAGGACTTTGTACATATGGGTCCGAGGCCGTACAAAGGCATTGAGAGCCTAGAGGAAACTACCAACTGGATCACTCACACTCGAAAATTATTAGAGGCATCACAGCTACCTGCAGACCTATGGATGACAGGTGTAAGGACACATCCAGGACCAATAAGGATACAGCAGGAGGACCTATCAGACGTCCTTTGGAATAACAACAACAGTATCAACACAGAGCCGGACCGTACCAGATTTCGGAGAAGCCCCGATGTAATTATTGTGGGAGACGCGGGCACAATTTGAGAAACTGTCGAACTCGCTTAGGACAATGCCTAAAGTGTGGTTCCGAACAGCATTTGGTAAGAGACTGTCCAATGCAGCAGACAGTAACACTTTCACCGTTAGTACAAGAGCTAGCACCTCCAGCACCGAAGCCAGCTTAGCAGATAAATAGACCAGGAGAATCAACTTGGCAACGCGAGGATGGCAGAGGCGCGAACGTCTTCTGAACCTATTCGTTGATCAAGGTATAAATTTACTTTATTAATTTATACCTTATACCATCCTTGACTTTCTACCGTGACTTAGTTTTAATTTCGAGGACGAGATTTTTATAAGTTGGGTAGTATGCCTCAAAACCTAGTATCACATAGTCCTCTTGACTCCTTAGTAAAGTATAGTTGAATGACATTAACTGTACACTAGTATAAGAAGATAATGTTTATCCAAACTATAAATTTTAGAGGCCCATACCCTATTTGGTCAACTAGCAACTTAGACAATGAATTAGTATGACAACTGTAGAGACTGTAGAGACTTATCTCTTTGCGACTTGAATTATTATGTACCTTCTTTCATCATGATCTAGCGCATTTATATTTTATATACTACCTTGACTTATGCTGCTATTTTATAGCCTAGTTTTGCAAAGCTTAGTCTTTTATCGAGCTTGTTCACGATATATGTATTAGTGGATGCATATATTAATATATTTCAGAATTAATGTATTAAGGTTTAGCTAACCTTAGTGCGCTTGGTTCGCCCTTGGTAAAACTACTTTACGTGGATTGAGATATGTAGTGATTAGTAGACAAATATACTTGCCCTCTAGATATGTTTAAGCATATCGTATTAGTTACATAACTGTACCAATACGAGCATGTGAATAAGAATTACCAAAATAGATTTCAATCCACAACTGCCTTGACAATTCCTTTTGAATTCATTAAATCACCTTGATCTCCATACTTTTATTCTAGTACCTTTTCCTTGAACTCGTTATTATTTGTTTTCTGTCCTTCCTTACTTCGGAAAGACGAAACCTCGTGCTTGGTATAAGTTTGATATGCAGATAGTACTAGAGATACCCCATAGGCCAATCACATTATTTGATGATTACTTCCCGTAATTAAAGGTATATCATAGGTGATATTGTCATGCCCCAGTCCCAAAATACGTAGGACTAGGAATACGTAACACACTCAGCCGTATGTATATGAACTTCAATATATAAAAATCATATACACACGTACGTTGTATATGAATATTTAATCCACCAGTAGTAATATACTGTCACCACAAGTCACACACAATCTATATCTTATCCACAGCACAAATAATAAGTAGGAATAAAGAGCTGAATAATAACTGAATATCAAGATGAGTATCTAGTCTGATAGACGGGTGGAAACAAATCTACTACAAAATGACTATACTGAAGTAGCAACAAATCTCTAAAATAGTGAAAATAAATTACAGATACTCTGAGGGTAAGACCTTCTCAGTCAGGTAAGTAGAGTCAGGTCCAGGTCCATACTCCTGTGGATACTCCTGCTCGTCCATATCTGAAAAGGGACCAGGTCCTCAGAGGGACGTAACAAGATACATATAAATATGCCAATAAAGTACTGAAATATAAACATCTAATGGGTCGCCTAACCGTCTAAGTGAAATGCAACTTGAGGACTACTTTGAGTGTATGGGAAGTGTAGGCTAGACATATGCTGACATAATTTACCAATCATGACAACTGGCTAGTATATGCCACATATGCCCCCCAATACAAGGGCGCAATATATATAATAACGTCCTACCGCTCTGAAGAACGGGGAATCTGCATAGTATATAACGTCCATATCACCCCGAAGAGTGTGGCATCAGTGTAGTATATATATCGTCCATATCACTCCGTCGAGTGTGGCATCAGTGTAAAGGAAGTGGGGTGTCCCATACGCCTACTAGTAGTCCTCCCTGCCCAATGCTCTAAGCATGCCACATCCATGATACGATAAAACCTCCAAATAACTGCCAGGTCTACTAGCATACAAAGTTTCTATCAGCAGTTATCCTTATCCGTCGCACGACCTATACGTACCAGTGGCCAGCCGAATACGTAAGTTCGTGTCCTACATGTGACTCACACTCGTGTAAGAATAGTGTCATGGCCAATGAAACATAAAATGCCTCATAATAATGGGATGGTCTCATAAAGTAGGTCCAATAATCTACATAAATAAACATGATACGACGATATCGTCGTTGCCCCAAGTTTCCTTGGACGCACAATTTATTTAGCAATAAATAAACTAAATAAGCAGAAATAAATTATACAGATAACATATGGAATGTAAATAATAGTAGGATGGCAAGGTATACTTGCCGAACAAGAGTTTTGTAGAGTGCAAGCGTCCAATATTGTGTTAAGTTTAGTGAAAGAAGTGGGGTTAGGGTTTGGGAGAGTTGTAATATATATAGAGATCAAGAGATGGTGGGAAAACTTAGTGGTCTCAAAGACTACTGCTGCTGCTATTTCTTTCTTTCATTGGTTTTGGTTTTGGTTGATCTTTCATTGGTTTTGGTTTCGGTTGAGAAGAGTTTAGTAATAATAGAGATGAGAGGCGGTGGAATGAGACCATAATACACTGATTCTGAAATATATTAATGTATGCATCCACTAATACATATATCATGAGCAAGCTCGATAAAAGAATAAGCTTGCAAAACTAGGTTGTAATAACAACATAAGTCAAGGTAGTTCGGAAAATATAAATACGCTAGATTATGATGAGGGATGTTACAAATAATTCAAGTTCACAAAGAAGATAAGACTCATTTAGTCTCTACAGTTGTCATACTAACTCCTTGTCTAAGTTGCTAGTTGACCAAATAGGGTTTGGCCTCCAAGTTCTACAGTATAGATAAACACTATTGTCTTATGCCAGCATATAGTAGGTGTCATTCGGTTACACTTCATCAATGGATCACAAGGACTATGTGATACTAGGTTGTGAGGTATACTACCCAACTTATAACAATAAACTAATACTGTAATTGCCTTAAGAGAATTCCACAAAATAACCTTGCACTTGCAAATAAAGTAGAAACTCTTATTAGGGTACACAAGAAAAAGATCTTGGTACTCATTAAGGTCTCCTATTACATTATATAGGTAACAGTCAACATTAGGAATGGAAGGGTTACTGGCTCTCTAGTGAAATAGAATATAACTTGTATCAAGTTATGGATACAAATTACGGGATCTACGACTAAAGGATAATGATCACAGTCTAAATGAACAACTCAACTATCAGGTTCTAACTACTAAGCATAAAATTAAAATTCAAGATTACAACTATAATCTTAGCAAACTATATATCCTAACATAGAATAAAATCACTTGGTCTATAATCAGGAGTGTCAGGTGGCACGAGTTGAAAGATGAAGAAAAGAAGAACATAATTTAGTCGTCGTACAATAGCGAGTGCTAAGGGTTCAGAGGAACAAGTAATAAAGATAGAAAGACTCTAGATACTGTCATGGTTTCTTGAGGGAAGGTGGTTGGTAATCTTTGTGTTGGAAGTATGATCAAGAGAAATGTTCTAGTTATTCTCCTTGGCTTCCTAAGATACTGTTCTGCTAATATCAAGTCAAGAAGCTAAAGTTTGTAGTACTCTAGTACTATCTCATCATGAAAAGCTAGGTTAGTCCTAATATTTGTTTGATAATAAATGAAAGAAATTGAAACTAGGTTTATACGAAACCCTTTCTTTGGTTTACAAACAAGAAAAAGAAGTACAATTAATCCTATACGAGGATGTTAAGTACAAAAATTTGATTCTGGGGAAATATTGCTATAGGAGACTGATCTGCGGTCGATCACTTTGTCCCTTGGACCATACGATGACGAAGAAGTGTTGTAAAAGACGAAAAAGAAGCTTCAAAGACTGCAGGAGGGGTTGAACTCTCGTTGCCAAAACTCTCTATATGTGCTCTCTTGACCTTTTCCACTCTGGATTCCACTTTTTTTCCGACCTTGGACCTCCGTGGCCGGAGGTCTCTATTTATAGAGTTCAGCTACACTCGGCATAGAAACCGAACAGCGGAGAGAGTTGCACCTTTTACGCGGCGGTTATAATAACTGCTACCCATGTATGAATGATCTCCTGAGTTGACATGTGACACGTGTCCCATTATGAGGTAATGCGTATAATCGTCTATCGAAGATCACAGCATGCAAGCCACGTAGATAACTTCCCCTTGCGTAGAGAATGTTGGCATAAAGCCAAATAACTGTCTTGTAGGCGTAAAAGCCACATAGCTGTTCTAATGGCGTAAAAGCCGAGTAGCTGTCATATTGGCGTAGAAGCCAAATAGCTGTCCTGTTGGCATAGAAGCCAAGTAGATGTTCTGATGGCGTAGAAGCCAAGTAGCTGTCTTGTTGGCGTAGAAGCCAAATAGCTGTCTTGTTGGCGTAAAAGCCAAGTAGCTATCTTGTTGGCGTAGAAGCCAAATAGCTGTGGTGTTGGCGTAGAAGCCAAGTAGCTGTCATATTGGCATAGAAGCCAAGTAGCTGTCTTGTTGGCGTATTTCGAGGAGATAGCATACGGCATATTCCTATAGTTGAAAATAGCCAGGTCGGCGTATTTCAAGGAGATAGCGTACAGCGTGCTCCTATAGCTGAAAATAGCCTGGTTGGCGTAATGTGCGGGGATGGTGATGTGGACGTATTAGCCCTAATTATAGCTCACCCAGTCGTTAAAAGTAGAACCAAATCTCATGCATTAAATGCAGAGATCGGCCCCCATCTCGCGCATTAATTGCAAAGGCGTGCCTCGAGTTCTGTACGAAGAACAACTTTTTGACGTGGCGGTTGGTTTCATCTCTTCCTGAGTATAAAAGCTCGTCTTTGCCTATGTAAAATAGGCAGCGTATTCCTTGAATACGTAAACAACATCTTATATCAAGGGTTATGTCACTAAACGACAGTCTGGGGCTCTGTGCAGAATCATTATTGCAGCCATCCTCTCGATCGTCATGCAGTACTCTTTGTCAGGAGTCAGGTTCACTGCTTCCACTGACAGGTTCATTTGAGGAATACGAAGAGTTCCTCGTACAACTTCCCGCTGCATTAAAAGCAGATGGGTTTTACGCCGAAGTGGCGATGTAGTAACCCTTTTTTACGTCGAAGCAGTCTGGAAATACTGTATTACGCGGGCTGTTCTGGAGATATATCTTATGCTGAATAGCGTTGAAGCTCTGATGTACGCCGATGGCTCTAGAATCATGTTTCACGACACCTAGTGCTGGAGCTTTATTTTACGCGGACTTCCTGCATGTTTGAGGGTTTTACACGTATGATTCCCCAGCGTATTTTTTATGCTTCTACAAGACCCCCTTCAAAGTTTTCAAATTCCTCGTAATTTGAAACACTTTGAATGAAGCATAAAACGGTCAAGTTTGAATCGTTCCGCGAGGCTGATTTCTCGACAAATTTTTAGGAGTTTGTTGGGATTCGGTGTGTTCTCCCTTGCCTATATAAAGGCGAATGGGTTAACCAGTTTTTTCCACACTTCCTTCACCACAAAGAGATAGTTGCCAAGCCTCGTCGGTTTGACTCGAGGAAGATGAAGATCATGTTCTTCCAGCATGTAAAGAGCCATAAAAAGAGGCATCTTCGAGCAAATGTCCTCTGCAACGATGGATCATGGAAGGATATCATAGCTTCCTTTGCTCGGGATGATCAGCAATTTCATATGGTGATTCGTCCAGGAGAGAGGAATGGTCTCATTTGGCCACACAGCTTGCAAGATATATTTTCTCCCATCATGGCGCTGGACGAGGCTAGGCAGTTTGGCCCTGTCTTCCAGTATTGAGTTAGGTCTAAACCCCCAACTCAAATCTAGGGCATGCCTGCCATGGCGTATGGAGGGTGGGCTTACAAAATTGATACATGCCCAGTTCTGTATCCTCCCGCCATTTATCATTTTCTTGTTAATCGGCTGCGGAAGCCGATTAACTGCTGTAGAAGACGAAAAAGATCTACACCAATACGAGAACCTGGCAAAACAGATTCTTGGTGTGATCTCAAACGAAAATGAGAAACCCTTTGTAGAAGAAGGATTTCCATCATATGTAATCATGAAGATGAAAAACCCTTTGTAGACTGGATTTCCATTATATGTAATCATGATTAATAAATTTGTCTTCTTTTATGCATCTGATGATTTGCCATATTTGCTGTGATGAAGTCTGAATAGTGTTTAGCTTCGACACGTCTGAATAATTTTACGTCGACTCTGATAAAAGAATATCTGTTCTCGTCTTGTCTTTTACGCGTAACAGAAGATGCGTAGAAAAAATCTTTAGCATTTAAGTTGAAGATCCAAACTGTCATGCTGTTTTGGACGAGGAGTTGCGTAGAATTCTGAACTGTCACTTCTCTGATATGAAGAATTATTGTTCAGATCATCATCTTCAAAAATGATTTCCCGAAAATCCCTTGAAAAAGGCGAGAAATTTCTGTCGACCCAGCCATACTTGAATTTTTGTAAAGTATTCTGACTGGACTTTGGATGAACTTCCAAATGACCCAAGAAGAAGAGTCGTCTTCAATGGAAAACTCTGTGTGTTTCAGGCACTTGGAATATTTTTGTAGCCAAAAAAGGAACATCTTCTTTGTAAACCCTTGTAATTGGCCGTCTGTAGCTTTTGAGCGTAGAATCGTAGATTTGTAGCCTCTGAGCGTAAAAAGCTTTCGAGCGTAAAATCATAGATTTGTAGCCTCTGAGCGTGAAATCGTAGGTTTGTAGCCACTTGAGCGTAAAAGCTCATGAGCGTAAAAGCATCTGGGCGTAAAATCGTAGACTTATAGCCTCTGAGCGTAAAACCGTAGATTTGTAGCCTCTCGAGCAGAAAAGCTCCTTAGCGTAAAATCATAGATCTGCTCTGTGCATAAAATTTGGATCCACTGACTGTCCTTCTTCCCTAAATAATAGGCTGACGTGGTCCCAAATCATAACCGAATATTAAATATCGGATTTGGTTAGGGATTCGAAGAGTCATCCGAAATCTATAAATAGTCCAAAGTTTTAAGAGAGAAAACTTTTATCTGTCTTCCCAAAACCCTTGCTTTCCAAGAACCCTTCTTCTTCGTCTCTTTCTTGAGAACTCAGAATCGCCATGGCACCTAAACAGACTTCCACTGCTAAGGGAAAGAAGGTCGCTTCCTCTTCCTGCTCTACTGCTCAAGCACGAGCAACTCCTATTAGGCTGAACGAGCCTCGATCGGAATGCAGTGCTCCGCCGTCGAGCTATGCTCCGGACATTACAGGTAGAGACTTCGGAAGAAAACAAAATCTTTCGCACACGTTGTACGTGCACGCACAAGGTCATCTTTCGTACTGAGAGCCTCTTCGAGGAAGATGATGTACGAAGATGTTTTATGATTATGCGCATATTCCTAATATGTCAGCGTAAAAAACTCTAAATTTTTGCAGTCTGGCGTAAAAACTCAGACTGTCGAGATTTGGCGTATACTACAAACTTTGAGTTTTACGCGCTGGATATGAATATCGGCGTAAAAATTCAAATTTTGTCAATCTAGCGTAAAAGCTCAGATCGTTAGATACTGCCAACCTTGAGTTTTATGCAATAGAAAATAGTTTCCAGCGTAAGACTCAAATTTTTGCAGTCTCGGCGTAAAAGCTCAAACTGATAATCTTTGACGTAAAAAGCAAGAGTGTAGAGTCTAGTATAGAAACTGACTTGTTCTCTTGTATTTTTGTAGTGGACTTGCAGATTTTTCCTTTGGCTGAAGTTATGGGCTCTGCTGCCGGGATGTTGAGCTCAAACTATTTGGAGGACTTGTCTCATGTGACATTCCCTATTTCTGGAGCCAATTATCCTGAAGAAAGGGGAACCCTTATCTCGTCCCAGGGAGAACGCATGCTACTGAGTATGATCAGTAGGGAGCCCCTGACATACCTAGACGGGACGGAGTATAAGAAACCTGGTTTCTTATTCGGGGATGTTATCGACAAATAATCCCAAACCAAGCCCAAGAAGGAGGATTGGGTGTTTACTGCTGAGAGCACGGTGTTGTATCTGCCCAAGATGCCCAGGGATTACCCTATTTCCGCGTTCTTCCACGCTACACATCCTAGGAAGATGTTATGGGCCCTGACTCCCGATCTTTACGGCCGACCGGGGAAAATTTTATACAACAAGGAATATGACGGAGGGGCCTATATGAGCCGTCCCTCGGGCCCTGTTATGCCCTTTAGGGGATTACTGCCGGGTAGTGTCCCGAGCGAAGATACGTCGCTGATCCAGCCGTTTCAGATGTCGACCTTTTGTAATGACTTTATGGGGCAGGGAGGAATGTACCCCAGGGTCAACCCTCGGACCAGCGGATGGCTTAGCCCGAAAAATCTTCGATGGGCCAGTTTGAATGCCTGGGCCCTGAAACACTTCCAGACGGAGCTGGAAATTATAGGCTTGTTCGCGGCTGTGAACGCCACAAGTGTTGGGCTGCCTGTCAACCCTAACTTGTTTTTAGCCTTGATAGAGCGATACAACTCGCTCACTGGGACTTTTGCCATTCCGCTGGGTGAGTTGGGCTTAGCCCTTCATGAGATGGCAGAGATTTCCAGGCTGCCAATGGGGGATATTCCTTATGAAGAGTACGTCCCTATAAACAGGGAGTTGAGGGATACAAATCCTCGGGCGGTGGCAGTATATCAGGAGCTGATGTGCCACTATCTTGCCTACACCACTTTCTACAAGGAGCCTTCTGATTTGGCTCACATCAACAAATGGGCAACCTATCTCTTCTTCCACCAGGCCAAAAATGTTAAGCCAGACAAGGTGGTAGATAGTCGAGATAGGCCTTTGAACCTCCTGAGCATGCTCAATGCTAACACGGTCGATGACCTTATTGAAGACGCTGGGGCTTCAGATTATATTTTTGACGAGGAGATAGGGGGTTACCCTGCAGGTACAAAAGCCTTCAGTTATATGAGGCATTGTCGTAAGCCTCTGTCAAAGGAAGCTTAATTGGCTGGCTTCCTCTCTGTCTGGCTTTGCCGCTGGGTAGTGCCTGGCATCGCGTCTACAGATCGCATCCATAGCAATACCTTATGGCCTGCAGTGCGTTTAGTGTTCGGAGCAAGAATGGGGCTGCTTCCTGCTATGGTATATAGAATACAAGCAGGCCTGAGGGCCCTTACTGACGGACTGCTAGCTGATGATACGCAGCGTGAAAGGTTTCCCCGAGTGGAGTTACCATTCCTATACTTGATGGGATGGTTAATTCTTTATAACACCAGGGTGATGTCTCTCGGTCCTGCTAGCGGTTCAGGAAATAACTTCTTGTTGAATTACAAGAATTCCTCTTGGAACGTGACGACCGTCATAGATTGCCGGCGGGCGTTAAATGTTGCCCACAGCTGGAAGCTCTTCTGTATCGTTCCCCCTGTACATATCAATCAACAGGGGAAGAAACTTAAGGATGGGGGCCATAGGAGGACCATTCTTTCTCCTGAAGCCTTCTACTGGTTGGTCTGTATTAGACCTTCCCATTTGCTGTACAGAAGCGATGACCACTGCTACCTGGAGCCTTATTTGCCTAGTCGGTTCGCCAGGCAATTTGGATACGATCAGCTGCATGTGGGGAATGCCATTACCAGCTTCAAGTCCAAAGGTGGACTTATTGATGGAGTCAGAGGATGGCGGTACTTCATCACGGGCTGTACTGGTATGACTTTTGCTGTGCCCATGACTTCTCTTTCTATGGAGTTGTGCATTCTTCACTCATATGTGCAGTTCTATGCATCCATAAATACCTTCCATCATGATTTTGATGTGCATGGAAGTTTTAGGATGCCCTCCCATAGATCTACCGCAAGGGGTGAGGTTTCGTCTGTTTTCTCGGATGAAAATGAGGACATCACCGGGACAGACGAGTTCTTGACGACAATACCGAGAGGCGTAATAACTTCGCCGGCAGAGCCTCTTGTTATCCCCCAGAAACAGAAGGCTTCCACTCCAAAAAAACCTTTCCTTCGTAAGAAGAAGATTGCCAGAGGTCCGAAAAGGGCTTCCACTAGGGGGGCTCCTAGGAGCGAGCCTGTCATTTCCCCTATTGGGGATGATTCTCTGATTAGAGGTCCTTCGCCTTTTTGAGAGGGAACCTCCGTAGTTCCGGCTGGCAGTGCCGAAGATTCTTTGCTCGAGATCGTTGCCGCTACTACTGCTTCTGGTAGTGCTACGAGATCACCTCCGAGGCCGAGCATAATAAGATTCCATATACTTTTATCCAGACCAATAATGGGAGTAACCCCTACTTCGTCTGTAAGTATTTCCAGCGAGATTCCACCCGATGAGCCTCGAGTGGATCTTGGTGAAGACTGGGAAGACTACCCGCCAGTGTCAGTTGGTGCACCCTCTTCTCCAGGTATGACAGCTCGCTTAGCATCATTAAGAAATGATTTAGCTGTACTGGCTGCGAACGCGACATATATACCATCGGCCATGGGTAAATGTTGTCTTTATGCCTCTTTTAGGAAAATTAACATCAGGTTGATATTAACTTTCTCTTGTCTTCTTTTTAGGTGAAGACATCTCAGGGGAGGGCGGAGTTGACGCAACCTTTGACTTTGTTACGGATCCTGCCGATGAAACGGCGACGCTCGAATTTGAAGGGGCATGCTTTGAAGTTATCGATCCTTCCTTCGCAATATTTTCGGGTGTAGCCTCGCCCACTACAGTCCCGATATCTTCAGAGGAGGATGAGCCAATCATCGCGACTGTGCCTCCTTCATTGAGTATGCCAGCAACTTCAACTGTTGCTGGTGCTAGTTCTTTTTTAGCGTCATCTGTAGAGGCAACGACTGTGGCGACTTTCTCTACAGTCATTCCTGGAGGGGGATTCACCGATATCGCAGCCACTCCCAGCGTCCACTCGAGCTACGCCATGCTAGTTGAACAATATACTAGCATATTCTATATCACTTTGAAAATATTGATATCGATGGTGCTGGAGAAGAATCTAGGCTTCGATGCTCTGAAGATGTCCTCCAATCTTACTATAGCGTAGATTAGAAATTTTAGTGACGATGAAAGAGCTAATGCGCTAGAGCAAATAGTTAATGGTTTGGAACAACCCATTAACGAGTATTTATAACTATCTCGAGGCAACGTCGATGAGATGATTCAGGCCGAGTACGACTCCTTGACTGCAAAGTTTGCTGAATAGATGGAATGCTTCAACAAATCCATCCAGGCACAACAGCAGGAGATGGGTAAAGAGCGGGCCATCTTGGAGGAGGTTATTCCTCAGATAACCCAGTGCGAGGCCGAACATGAGGAAAATGAAGCTAGGGTCCATAAATTGGAAGCTAAACTCGCTCAGGCAAAGGAGTGGGCTCTCCAGTCCTTGGCAGCTCAAGACAAGTTGAAGGACCGAATGGATACAGCTCAGCAAAACTTGGCACATATGGGTATCATTTGTGTCGATTATATACATGCTCGGTCTGAACTATCCCTCCTGAGTGATGATGAGGCACGACTAGAACGGGCTCGCACTAACATCTTGGACTCCAGGAATAAGAGGATGACCGCTTTGGCGCAGCAGATTCGTGATTTGACTGCTCCTCCCCAATGATGTACTTTTTGCTTCTTTATGTAATTTTGCTTTTCCCGGAGATAATAAAGAGACTTTATCTGACTTTATGGACCCATCATTTTTGAATATAAATGATAGGCTAGGGTGAAAGTGATATCAGAGGTAATATGGACGTGATATACTTTCGGTAAGCTTCAGCTGGATATATCTATTCAGAGGTTATGTGGACATGATAGAATATGATCCAACTAAATTTGTATACAAAACACTATCAGAGGTAATATAGACGTGATAGGTTTTAAAATTTTAAATTAGTTAAACATATCTATTCAGAGGTCATAATAATATGATAGAATATGGTCCAACCAATCTTTGTACGTAGTATCGTCAAAATGAGATCTTCACCATACTCCGTTCAAACAAGGGAGACTAAGCGTAGTACTTCTTCAGGAATATGCCGTTGATAGGAGCCATTATCAGATCTCCATTAGGCTTGGCTAATCTGTATGCGCCATTTGAAAATGTCGTTTTAATCACATAAGGGCCCTCCCATTTGGGCTGGAATTTATCCTTCCTTTTGTGGGTAATGATCATTGGCCTCTTCACAGCTAGAGCTAGCTCGCCAACTTTGAACACTCTTTCCTTCACTTTTCGATTAAAATCTCTGGAAATGCGTGCCTGGTAGAACGCAATACGCTGCTGAGCTTGAAGGCGTTTCTCGTCTAATCCTTATAGCTCTTGAAGCCGTAGTTGATCATTATTTTCCTGAGTCAACTCATTAGCCACTGCTATTCTGAGTGATAGAATTTGGATTTCAATGGGGAGAACTGCTTCACACCCATAGACTAATGAGAATGGGGTACAACCTGTCGGTGCTCGTACCGTTATGCGATATGCCCAGAGGCACTCTCCCAGCTTCTCATTCCAATCTCTTTTGTTTGAAGAGATAAACTTTTTCAAGAGTTTGATAATAGTTTTGTTGAAGGCTTTCGCCAAACCATTAGCAGCTGGATTGTATGCCGTAGAGGCCATATTTTGTATCCGATTTTATCGCAAAATTGGTGAAACGCTTGGCTGATGAATTGAGGCCCATTGTCATGAATTATCCTTTGGGATAACCCAAAGCGATAAATGACATGATGCTTGATAAAGCTGATCACGTTGGATGTCTTTACCTCAACAAGGGGGATCGCCTCCGCCTATTTGGAGAAATAATCTGTAACGGCCAATATGAACCGATGTCCTCTAGAAGAAGACGGGTGAATAGGACCAATAATATCCATACCCCATGCTTCAAAAGGCCATGATGCAATCGTAGGATATAAATGTTCAGAAGGCTGATGTATAAAATCTGCATAAAATTGACAGACTTTGCATTGTCTTGCATATTTCACCGCATCTGCGATCATAGTAGGCCAGTAGTAGCCCATCCTCCAGATACGATCCTGTAACTTAGGACCGGGTTGATGTGCTCCACATACACCATCGTGAGCTTCTCGGATAACCCGTTTTGTATCATCGTCGGAGAGACATCATAATAGCAGTTCATCGTATGTTCGGCGATATAAACATTGTGAAGAAGCATCAAAATAGAAGCGTAATGATCACCTTTTGATGGATACTGCTTCTTTAGGATCCTCTGGTAAGATTCCGTATGACACGAAGTCTATAAAGGGACTTCTCCAGTCTCTCTTAGGAGGAACCGTGTTTACAGCGTATCTATGTTCTATGTGAAAGTTATTTTTCACACAGAATAAATCTCTGTTAAGAAGGATCACTGAATTCTGCCTCCTTATAGGAATAGCTATATCTGCAGCTAGGCTGGCCAGGGCATCAGCTTCCAAATTTTGAGATCGAGGCACGTGCTCTAGGAAGAATCCTCTGAAAGACAATGCAATCTCGATCGTTGCTTGGTGATAAGGAATGAGGTCTGGATTGCGGACTTCATATATTCCTCTGACCTGATTGACGATCAACAACGAATCACCAAAAGCTTCCAGGTATTTAACATCCAATTCTTTAGCGACTTGGAGTCCGATCAATAGGGTGTTATACTATGCCATATTATTAGAGCAGAGTTCGCTAAGAGAATATGCTCGATAGATGACGAGTTTATCAGGAGTAACCAGGACAATTCCTACTCCTGAAACCACATTTCCCCTGGGACCAGTCCTAGAGGCACCATCAAAGAATAGCTGCCATGTATCACTTTCCATTACAGAATTACATTCTGCAACTTCGTCGAGAATGTCCTCGTATAGTTTGGAGGTTTTCAGAATCGGATGAGCAGCTAAGAAATCAGCCAAGGCTTGACCTTTTATGGACTTTTGAGGGACATACACCATATCATACGGTGTTAAGAACATCACCCAAGTCACGAGTCGGGAGTTGAGAACACTCGGCTTGTTCATCAATACCCGAAGAGGATTGATCCTGGAGATGATTTGAATAGTTTGGCCTGTGATGTAATGTCGCGTCTTCTGAATGGCGAACATTAGGGCCAAGCATTCTTTTTTTACTAGATTGTACCGGTGTTCAGCTCTGACCATCATCCTGCTTAAATAGTATATAGCCTGTTCATGACCCTCATTGTTCTTCTGTGCGAGAAGAGCTCCTAAAGAATGATCCATTACTCGAACATACAGCAAAAATGGTCTTCCTATGACTGAAGGCACCAGAACTGGAGGATTAGTGAGGTAGTGTTTGATATCATTAAACGCTTGCTGACAGGCTTCGTCCCATATGAAGGACGCACCTTTCTTCATGAGGCAAGATAAAGGTTGACATCTCCCAGAGAGGTTGGATATGAATCTCCTGATATAAGCCAGACGACCTTGGAATCTCCGGAGTTCCCTCAGATTACGGGGTGGTCGCATTTCTAAGATAGCCTTCACTTTATCAGGGTCCACTTGAATGCCTTTAGCGGTAATGACAAATTCCAGGAATTTGCCACTTGATACACCAAGAAAGGACTTTGTAGGATTTATTTTGAGTTGATGTTGGCGCATCAACTCGAATACTATCTTCAAGTCTTGGATGTGATTATCCTTGAGGCGGCTTTTGACAGCAATATCGTCTACGTAACATTTTACTATTTTGCGTAAATACTCATGGAATATGTTACTCATAGCTCGTTGGTACGTAGCCCCGACATTCTTCAGTCCGAAAGGCATAACCGTATAGCAATATACCCCCAATGGTGTCCGGAAGGCAGTATGCTTCTCTTCTTCAAGATTCATCTTAATCTGATTATATCCTGAGAATCCGTCCATGAAAGACATGCGCTCAAAATCGTACGTATTATCGATCATGACGTCTGTAATGGGAAGGAGGAACTCATCTTTAGGGCAGGCTGCATTCAGATCTCAAAAATTGATGCAAACACGCACTTTCCTAATTTTCTTTATGACTGGGACAACATTGGTGACCCAGTCAGGATGTTGTTCTTTTCGGATGAACCCACAGGCTATTAGCTTCTTGATTTCAGCTTTTATGGCATCCATCATATCCGGACGGAACCGGCGTTGGTGTTGTTTTACCGGCTTCGAATTGGGCAGTATGTTGAGTTTATGAGTAGCCACTTTCGGATCAAGACCTGGCATATCCTCATAATTCTACGCAAAGACATCGATATATTCTTTTATCAGCTGGATTATTTCTTCCCTTTCTTCTTCGAAAAGATTGTTACTGATAAATATCGGTTTTGGTGAAAGTTCATCTCCAACATCAATTTGGATAACTTTATCTTCAGTGGGCGGTTTTCTCTGTTCGAATCAGAGTTCCCATTGTGTATCCATTTGATGAGCCCAGGATTCATCTTCAAATGGTTCAGATTCTTGTTCGTCTGCTTCAAGAGAATCTGTCAACACCATATTTACTGATAATACCTGTTCCAGTTCAGCATATGAGCCGGAGGACGATGAATCATTTTGAGAAGAGGAGAAGGTATCCTCATTTGATTCAGAAGTTGCAAGAAACGTGGTATACCCTAACCCAAAACGAGTTTGTTGACAGTAGGAATCACCTTGCAATGGTATTCGTCTGCCTTTCCCATAGTTGAGACCTGGCTCTGACTTCAGATCATAACCCATACTTTGCATAATCTTCAAAGCTTGCGGGCTATATCTGTGAACTTGCATTTTGCCAGCATCGGACTCGTGAGAGTCTTCTTGTACAATCGGTCTGCTGCGCATGCGACCGAAGACTATTGGATGCTGATTGCTGCGAGTAGGCGGGATAATAAAGATAGAATCTTCATGTGGCCCATATATCGTGATGACATTAGATGTTGATGCCACTTTCCACACATACGAATGATAGGAGTCTATAGCTTTCAAGAATTTTTGTGCTATAGGTTCTATATCGTTACGGGGGGATGATTCCTGATTTGGACGTTGAGCATCAGTATACTGGAAAAGAGGATCTTTATTATAGTCAGAAACCACGTTCCCGGTTGTATTTACATCAGTCGGCTGTTTGTTGCGCCTGAGGTTGATGACCAAAGGTGGAGGCTTCTGGTTCAAAGTGATCACTAGAGGACCGCTTCCTTCTCCTGATTTGGTTTTGTTAAAGTGAATAGCCATGGGTTCCATGCCTTTCGGACGGGTAGTCCGTCCTTTCACCTGGATCGACAAGTGTTGCTCAGCAGATGATTCTCCTGGCTCCCGGTGGGATTCCTTCTCCATCTTACTTGACACCTCCTTCATGTAGTCTTGGGTGTATAACATGGCATCGGAATATTAGGACTCTACTCCTTTGAACGGGTTAAGGTCAGCAAACTTCGTTTTTACTGTTCCTTGGGCATCTACATATTTGAAGCATTGATGTAGAGTCGAAGGAACAATATTGTGATCGTGGATCCATGGTCTGCCCAACAGAATATTGTAGGACACCTCCGAATCGATGACGTAGCATATAGCTACTGATCTAAGGTCCCCAATCTAGATCCTCAGACGAATCTTTCCCAACGGCTTACTTTTTCTGGCGTTGAAGCCCACAATTATAGTGGTGGTGTAAGCCAGTTCGCTTGTAGGAATCCTCAGCGGTCTGAGCAGACTATGAGGGATGATGCTGATCGATGACCCCGGATCTATGTGAATCCGGTCTACCTCTATAGAACCGATGTATCCGGTGTAATAGAGGGGCCTGTCATGCTTGTTATGTTTTAACAGCATGTCATCTTGAGTGAAAGTGATATTAGGGACCACTTCAAATCACACTATGGCATTGAGGGCATGCCATAGGTTCTTTATCGGGGGACTTGAGCTGAGTCAAGCATGCATCCGCCTGCATTAACGCTTCACTCAAGGCTTGACGAGTGTCTTTGGATAGCCTTAGGAGCTCAAAAATGGACAATCTGGCTGGTGTATTAGCCAACTGGGCCAGGATATCGAAGTTATATGGTTTTCCCAAACCTTTGTTTTGAATATTCTTCAAAGGTTTATCAAAACGCACTTCTTTTTGCTTGCCTTTGTCCGCTGAAGTTGGTCTAGAAGGACCTGCCTCTGGTATGACAGGTTCAGGCTCTGGAAATTGGCAGCTGAATTGTTTGCCATTGCATCTTCCTGATTTCCTCCATAGTCCTTGAGGTAGGCTTTCCCTGAACGGATTTCGGTAGCCAAAGTCTCTTCTTCTGATGTCGAGGATATTGCAACCATATGGCATGGTTTACGTCTTGAGTTCTTTTTAGACTTAGCCTTAGCAGCTTGAGTCTCTTCCTCAATCTCTGACACCGGATCATGATGAACCCATATAATCTCACCACGCTGGGTAGTTAGGGGTACCAGGTCATGATTTTGACCCCTGGCCGGAGGGAGATTAACAATGTTCATCATTGTCCAGGAAATAGGTACAATACCATCCGGAACTTCTTGAGGAGGCAGATTGCCGAATTGGAGAGAGATCATGTTGGCGGTGACCGTCTTCTCGCTATTACGCAGAGTGATGGCCTTAGTGTCGATCAACTCCTGGATTTTCCTTTTTAACACATAACACGCCTTTGTGGGATGATGTATGTACCTATGGAAAATGCAGTACTTAGGATTATTGGTACTGCCGACTTTATTAGGCCGCTTTACCTCGGGGAGGGTGAGCTTGCCACTTTTGACTAGACAGTCGAATATGCTCGGAATATCATCATCGTCAAAAGAATATTCTTTAATGGGCCTGGAAGTCCCAAGTTTCGTCTGTGTGGTTGTCGGAGTATTTTGCCTGGACGTATTGATCACCAGAACTTCTTTTCCTTTGGAACCACAAGGATGGTCTTTATTGGAGGATGACCTCTTCCCTCTATCAGAGGTAGAGATCATGATTCCATTGTCACGCGTCTTCCGACTGTTGTCTTCAGCGGCTATCGCTGAGATGATAAAAGAGGGCCAATCATGGAACTGATATGGTCCTGTGAACACCGAGATCAGTGGAAGAAGGTTCTTCCTGCAAATATCTACCAAGGCAGAATCTGGAACCCCGGGAGGCATCTGTAAAGTAGCCTGACGAAAACGTTCGATGAAAGTACGAACGCTCTCTTTCTCCTTCTGCTTTACTTTGATGAGCGAGGACATAGACATGTCCATCCCTCCTTCATAGAATCATTCGAAGAACAGAGTCTTGAAATCTTCAAAGGAAGTAATGCAGTTGTCCGCAAGAGTACGGTACCACTGATAGGCCACTCCAGACAGACAGCCTTTAAACACTCGGGTGAGAAGGGCGTCATTCCCTTGCAACAATACCGTCATCATGCTAAAGTAGTTCATGTACTGGCTCGGTGACGTCTTTCCCTCAAATAAAGCCATAGCCTATGGTTTATATTTTGGAGGGAAAGGGATCTCATCCCAGATAGCTGGGTAAGGCTGGTTGATTCCCAATTTCTTGAGCTGATCCTTATGCTTCAAGCATCAAATTGGGCTTTCAATTCCCACACTGCCTGCATCGAATCTTCTGCTGGTAAAAGGACCGCAGAGTGGTGAGAGATTGGTTGTATTATAACTCCAACAGGAGGCAATACATTCTCCGAGTTAAGAAGTTGAGGAGCCGCTGACTCTTGATTTAAAACAGGCTCCTGGTTTGCGTCGGATGGTGGCAGGTCCACCCCCACACGTATTTGAGTCGGAGGGATTGATGCTTGAGCTATTGCAGCTGTTTGTTGAGTTAGCATCATCCGGTACATATTCTCCATCATGGAATGCATCTCTTTTAGTGATGTCTCCAATACAGCGATGCGTTGCTCAGTATTCCCTGATGGGGAAGCCTCTTCACGTTCATCTCCAATGGCATAGACTCCCATTTCTCTGGATGTTATTAAAGGGTTAGTATAGATCTCTGTAGAGATTGAGTGTATACTTTCAATATCTGATTCGGAAAACTGGCGACCCCCAGTGTCGGAATCAGAAGAATATGAAGTCGGTTGTCGTGACCTCGAACGGGTATTTCGAAACACGCCAGCTTCTATATTCTGAAGGAGTTTGTCGAATCTCCTTTGGCTTGGAGTTCTAGAGGGATGACGTCTTAAATTTGACCTTCCTCTAGGAATGTGTGAAGCCATGTTCACTGATACGAATGTAGGCTCTTCTTCCTGTAAAGACAAAGAGTAGTTCAACCGGTCGAAAACTGACCGTTTTGCCTTAGTACAGCAATAGTTAACTACAACTTTGTGACTATTACAACAATGCTCCCTAGTGGGTGTAATAGACATGTTAGAAGATCCCATATCTTTGCGCTTCTAGATCAGGAGATTACGCAAGTCAGGAGGATTAACAGAAGAAGAAGAAGAAGAAGGCTTATTCTGCCTTTTTACATCAGTTGGAATACGGATATTGGGAATCATAACTCTCTCCCTGCCATACGAATACAGCAGTTCAGCCATGTGAGTAGCACATGATCCATGAGGAGAGTATCTATCCACAAACTGGGCCTTCTTTACGCTGAAGGGCTTGTCCTGGTATAATCTGGAACTTTGCACAGGTTGGCATAAAACTGAGGAAGTCCTCAATCGGCCATCAGTATTCCGCATAATCTGAAGAGTGGGCATATTCTTCTCTCGACGTCGTAAAAGACGAGAGGTCGGGAAATCAGCCACTTATTTTCCCTTGCGGTGGTTGCAGGGACCATCTGCCTCATTGTAGAGAGGAGATATATTTTTACGCACGGAGCGCTTTTAGAATTTTTGAATTAGCACTGAGGCATTATCAGAAATTTTGTCTACCACGTCACAGACGGGAGACTGAATTTTACGCACGGGATGCGGTATAGACTTCTGGATTGGCCCTGAGGCATTGCCAGAAGCTTCGTCTTCCACGTCACAGACGGGAGACAAAGTTTTACGCACAAGGCGCGGAGTAGACTTCTGGATTGGCACTAAGGCATTGCCAGAAGTTTTGTCTGCCACGTCACAGACGGGAGACAGAGTTTTACGCACAAGGCGCGGAGGTTGCGGTGCTACAACCTTGTTGGTCGGAGAGAGAGAGAGAGTCCACAGGAATGGTAGAGGATGTCCGGGGTATCCATACTTTACGCAATTTCCTGTTGTCTTGGACAGAGAGGGAATGAGAGCTACCCCCTGCTCGAAGCATGTCTTCATAAGCTGATTGGTCGAATTGGATGACCAAGGTCTTCTTCGTTGATCCCACGGATACAGCATCGTGTTGAGCAATGGCTTTCTCGTCAGATGAGAAATTAGTCCCCAACAGAGTCTCCATCTTGTGTTTGATAATAAACGGAAGAAATTGAAACTAGGGTTATACGAAACCCTTTCTTTGGTTTAAAAACAAGAAAAAGAAGTATAATTAATCCTATACGAGGATGTTAAGTACAAAAAATTGATTCTGGGGAAATATTGCTATAGGAGTCTGATCTGCGGTCGATCACTTTGTCCCTTGGACCACACGATGACGAAGAAGTGCTGTAGAAGACGAAAAAGAAGCTTCAAAGACTGCATGAGGGGTTGAACTCTCGTTGCCAAAACTCTCTATATGTGCTCTCTTGACCTTTTCTACTCTGGATTCCACTTTTTTCCGACCTTGGACCTCCATGGCCGGAGGTCTCTATTTATAGAGTTCAGCTACAGTCGGCATAGAAACCGAACAGCGGAGAGAGCTGCACCTTTTATGCGGCGATTATAATAACTGCTACCCACGTATGAATGATCTCCTGAGTTGGCGTGTGACGCGTGTCCCATTATGAGGTAATGCATATAATCGCCTATCGAGGATCACGGCATGCAAGCCACGTAGATAATTGCCCCTTGCGTAGAGATGGTTGGCATAAAAGCCAAATAACTGTCTCATAGGCGTAAAAGCCAAATAGCTGTTCTGATGGCGTAAAAGCCGAGTAGCTGTCATATTGGTGTAGAAGCCAAATAGCTGTCTTGTTGGCATAGAAGCCAAGTAGTTATTCTGATGGCGTAGAAGCCAAGTAGTTGTCATGTTGGCATAGAAGCCAAGTAGCTGTCTTGTTGGCGTAGAAGCCAAATAGCTGTCTTGTTGGCGTAGAAGCCAAGTAGCTGTCTTGTTGGCGTAGAAGCCAAATAGCTGTGGTGTTGGCGTAGAAGCCAAGTAGCTGTCATATTGGCATAGAAGCCAAGTAGCTATCTTGTTGGCGTATTTCGAGGAGATAGCATACGGCGTATTCCTATAGTTGAAAATAGCCAGGTCGACGTATTTCAAAGAGATAGCGTACAACGTGCTCCTATAGATGAAAATAGCCTGGTTGGCGTAATGTGCGGGGATGGTGATGTGGACGTATTAGCCCTAATTATAGCTCACCCAGTCGTTAAAAGTAGAACCAAATCTCATGCATTAAATGCAGAGATCGGCCCCCATCTCGCACATTAATTGCAGATACGTGCCTCGAGTTCTGTACGAAGAACAGCTTTTTGACGTGGCGGTTGGTTTCGTCTCTTCCTGAGCGTAAAAGCTCGTCTTTGCCTGTGTAAAATAGGCAGCATATTCCTTGAATGCGTAAACAACGTCTTATATTAAGGGTTATGTCACTAGACCACAGTCTGGGGCTCTGTGCAGAATCATTATTGCAGCCGTCCTCTCGATCGTCGTGCAATATTCTTTGTCAGGAGTCAGGTTCACTGCTTCCACTGACAGGTTCATTTGAGGAATACGAAGAGTTTCTCGTACAACTTCTCGCTGCATTAAAAGCAGATGGGTTTTACGTCGAAGTGGCGATGTAGTAACCCTTTTTATGCTGAAGCAGTCTGGAAATACCGTATTACGCGGGCTGTTCTGGAGCTATACCTTACGCTGAATAGCGTTGAAGCTCTGTTGTACGCCGATGGCTCTGGAATTATGTTTCACGACACCCAGTGCTGGAGCTTTATTTTACGCGGACTTCCTGCATGTTTGAGGATTTTACGCGTATAATTCTCCATCGTATTTTTTATGCTTCTACAATATTCAACCTTGGATTTCTATTGGTTCCTCAATACTAGGGTCAAACATTATGGCCAAACTTCTAACTAACTCTAGTAGTGTCTATACTACTATCAAGTTTTCATAAATACATCAAGGGGTAATGGTAAACCAATCTATAGGTAAGAACCAATCTATAGGTAAGGGATGCTAGGGTTCATCAAGTGTTCTGAACTCAGTGATGTGTTAATACTCTAATTGTATTCTTAATAGAAAGGTTACCCTACTTATCATCTAACAACATAGACTTCTATATTTTAGGAGGGGGCTATACTCAAGGAACTATTAGGGAAGTACATGAATCAAGCAGGATGCAAGTATTAAATAAAATGTAGAAGCATGAAATATGCTAGGGAGTTGTCCGCGTATTTACAGTCAAAAACCCCCAACATACTTGAAGTCCCTCCCTGCGTAAAACAAGGCTTCTAGGTTGTTTGCGTAAAACAGGTTGATAAGTTGTCCGCGTAAAACAGAGATTCAAGGAAGTTTGGTGTAAAGGTTTTCAGAGTTATCTGCGTAAAGTAGAGAAGCATAAAGTAGAGCTTCAGAGTTGTCCGCGTAAAGCAGAGAAGCATAAAGTAGAGTTTCAGAACTGTCCGGGAAAAAGTCTGCGTAAAAGTCCGCCGGCATAAAGTTTGTGTAGAAAATCTGTGCGTAAAATATCTGCGCGTAAAAGATCTGTGCGTAAAATCTACGTAAAATTCTGCGTGTAAAAATTCTGCGCGTAAAATCTGCGTAAAAAGATTTCCTGCGTAAAGTCTGCGTAAAAAGTCTGCGTAAAAAGTGGCTATACTTACTGCATAAAGTTTGTGTAAAAGGGTGCTGCGTAAAGTCTGTGTGCTTAAAGTTTGTACGAGGAACTCCTTTGTATCCCTTGGATGAATTTGTCAGATAAATCAGTGAACCTGACATCTGACAAAAGTACTACACGATGATCGAGAGGACGGCTGTGATGATGATTTTGCACAGAGACCCATGTTGTCGTTTAGTGACATATTTGATACAAGTTATTTTTACGCATGTAAGAGGAAGAAAAATGGAGTCTTCCGAATATGCTGCCTATTCTATATGGACAAAAATGAGTTTTTATGCTCAAGATAAGACAAAATCAGACACCACGTCAAAAAACTGTTTCTTGCACAGGGCTCGAGGCATATCTCTGCATTTAATGCACGAGATTTGTTCTTGACTGGGAAAGCTAAGGCTGTGGCTAATATGCTCACATTACCTATCCTCACATTTTATGCCTAATCAGGCTGCTCTACGCTGGTTATCTATTTATTCATGAATCCTCAAGTTTACGCAGGGGTAGTTACCTACGTGGCTTGCATGACATGATCTTATAAAGGGATACGTGTCATACGCAAATAATAAGTAGGAATAAAAAGCTGAATAATAACTGAATATCCAAGATGAGTATCAAGTCTGATAGTCGGGTGGAAACAAATCCATTACAAAACGACTATACTGCAGTAGTAACAAAATATTTAAACAGTGGAAATAAATCATATATACTCTGAGGGTAAGTCCTCCTCAGTCTGGTAAGTATAGTCAGGTCCAGGTCCGTACTCCTATGGATACTCCTGCTCGTCTATATCTGGAAAGGGACCAGGTCCTCAAAGGAACGTAACAAGATACATAATAATATGCCAATAAGTACTGAAATATAAACATCCAATGGGTTGCCTAACCGTCTAAGTGAATGCAATTTGAGAACAACTTTCTAACACGTGGGCTATCTGGCCATAATGGGATTGGCATGATTCTCTCGAAGAATCAAGGGCCTACAAGCATACCGTCTTTTGAACGGCAGAGGCCGCTTGCAATATATAGGGGTCATCAAACCGCGTACCTCCGGTGGAGCGTACGGGTGACATAAAAGGAAAGCGCAAAGGAGCCCAAATGTCTTACTTTTTGTTCTCCCCATCCCATGCTCTAAGCATGTCACATCCATGACACGATAAAACCTCCAAATAACTGGCAGGTCTACTAGCATACAAAGTTTCTATCAGCAGTCATCCCTAACGTACGGCTCATACGTACAGGAGGCCAACCTAATACGTAGTCCGGGATCTATATGAGACTCACAACTCGTGTAACAACTGTGTCAAGGCTAATGAACCTACTGATGCTACATGATAACGGGGTAGTCTCATAAACAAGGTCAATGCAAATACATAAATAAAAATATATCACGACGATACCGTCGCGCACAGATGCATGCAACATATGGAATAAGAATATCAGTACAATGGTAAGGTATACTTGCCGAGCAAGAGTTCTGTAGAGTGCAAGCGTCCAATACAGTGTTATGTTTGGTGTAAGAAGAATTGTAGTTAGGATTTGGGAGAGTTTGTAATATATAGAGATAAGAGGCGGTGGAATTAATTATAGTGGTCTTAAAATCCATTGCCGCTGCTGTTTCTTTCTTTCTTTGGTTTTGGTTTTAGTTGAGGAGAATTTAGTAATACTAGAGTAAGAAGCGGTGGAATGAGAAGGCTCACACGCGCGAAGAAAGGAAAGTAAAGTTAATTTTTGCTACTACTGTTGATATTTTGCTCCCCTAACGGATCCGGGTAGGGGCCACACGGGTAGTGGGTTCAAGCGGGTAGGGTAGAGGCTAAGGGGTTAACGGTTTTGGGTAGAGATTCAATAGGAATTCTTTTCTATATATTTATATATATACATAGAAAATTCTAAAAATTAAATTGGTGCATACCATTAAGCTAGCAACTGTCCAAAGGGTCTCCTACATGGAATAAATTAGGAAAAATTTATAATGGCCCCATAAATCCCCTAAATGCACAAACACCTCAAATTAAATAAAATCTATTTCCTCTATTTTTAGAATTAGGGGTTTTACACCAGGTCTACTAGCATACAAAGTTTTTATCAGCAGAGCAGTTATCCTTATTCGTCGCACAACCTATACGTACCAGTGGCCAGCCGAATACGCAAGTCTGTGTCCTACATATGACTCACACTCGTGTATGAATAGTGTCATGGCCAATAAAACATAAAATGCCTCATAATAATAGGATGGTCTCATAAAGTGGGTCCAATAATCTACATAAATAAACATGATACGACGACATCGTCGTTGCCCCAAGTTTCCTTGGACGCACAATTTATTTAGCAATAAAGAACTAAATAAGTAGAAATAAATTATGCAGACAACATATGGAATATAAATAATAGTACGATGGCAAGGTATACTTGCCGAGCAAGAGTTCTGTAGAGTGCAAGCGTCCAATATTGTGTTAAGTTTAGTGAAAGAAGTGGGGTTAGGGTTTGGGAGAGTTGTAATATATATAGAGATCAAGAGGCGGTGGGGAAACTTAGTGGTCTCAAAGACTGCTGCTGCTGCTGTTTCTTTCTTTCATTGGTTTTGGTTTTGGTTGATCTTTCATTGGTTTTGGTTTCGGTTGAGGAGAGTTTAGTAATAATAGAGATGAGAGGCGGTGGAATGAGGCGGTGGTGTTGCTGCTGATATTTTTCCTCACACGTGCGAAATAGGAAAAGCAAAGTTGGTTTTTGCTACTGCTGCTGTTGATATTTTCTTCTCCTAACGGGTCCGGTGGGGCTGAACGGGTAGTAGGTTTGGGTTTCGGTTTGATATCCAATAGGAATTATATATATATATATATATATATATATATATATATATATATATATATATATATATATATATATATATATATATATATATATATATATATTTATATACATACATATCTATTCACAAAAAAATCTAAGAATTATATTGGTGCACACCATTAAGCTAGCAACTGTCCAAAGGGTCTCCTACATGGAATAAATTAGGAAAAATTATAATGGCTCCATAAATTTCCTAAATGCACAGACATCTTAAATAAAAATTAAATAAAATATATTCCCTCTATTTAGGTGTTTTCAGAATTATGGATTTTACATTCTACCCAACTTATAAAAATTTTGTCCTCGAAATTAAAATAGGCTGGGGTCTCTCTATCTAATCTCTCTTGATCACAATTTAAAGGATTCACCTCATGTTTAATAATGCAATTTTTACCCAACTTAGAATTTATCCATCTATCACATAAGGCTATACATCTAAGAAAACTATTCCTCGAATCAATTAATCATGTTATTCAATCCTCCAAAGTTTACACAAAATATATCACCTATGATATACCTTTAATTACGGGAAGTAATCATCAAATAATGTGATAGGCCTATGGGGTATCTCTAGTACTATATGTATATTATACTTATACTAAGTATGAGGTTTCGTTTTTCCGAAATAAGGAATGACGAAAAACAATAATAACGAGTTCAAGGGGGAGGTAATAAATTAGAAGTATGGGGATCAAGGCATTTAATGAATTCAAAAAGGAATTATCAAGGCATTTGTGGATTGAAATATATTTTGGTAATTCTTATTCACATGCTCGTATCGGTACAGTTATGTAACTGATACGATATGCTCAGACATATCTAGAGGGCAAGTATATTCGTCTACTAATCACTACATATCTCAATCCACGTAAAGTAGTTATACCAAGGGCGAACCAAGCACACTAAGGTTAGCTAGACCTTAATACATTAATTCTGAAATGTATTAATGTATGCATCCACTAATACATATATCATGAACAAGCTCGATAAAAGACCAAGCTTTGCAAAACTAGGCTATAAAATAGCAGCATAAGTCAAGGTAGTATATAAAATATAAATCCGCTAGATCATGATGAAAGAAGGTACATAATAATTCAAGTCACAAAGAGATAAGACTCTACAGTCTCTACAGTTGTCATACTAATTCCTTGTCTAAGTTGCTAGTTGACCAAATAGGGTATGGGCCTCTAAAATTTAGAGCCTGGATAAACACTATCTTCTTATGCTAGCGTACAGTTAATGTCATTCAACTATACTTTACTAAGGAGTCAAGAGGACTATGTGATACAAGGTTATGAGGCATACTACCCAACTTATAAAAATTTCGTCCTCGAAATTAAAACTAAGTCACGGTAGAAAGTCAAGGATGGTATAAGGTATAAATTAAAAAAGTAAATTTATACCTTGATCAACGAATAGGTTCAGAAAATGTTCGTGCCTCTGCCATCCTCGCATTGCCAAGTTGATTCTTCTGGTCTATTTATCTGCTGAGCTGGCTTCGGTGCTGGAAGTGCTAGCTCCTGTACTGATGGTGAAAGTGTCATTGTCTGCTGCATTGGACAGTCTCTTACCAAATGCTGTTCGGAACCACACTTTAGACATTGTCCTAAGCGTGGCAGCAGGGCTTCTCTGGGATCTGGTACGGTCATGCTCTTTGCTGAGCTAAAGGACGTTTGATAGGTCCTACTTGTTGTGTCCTTTTTGGTCCTGGATATGTCCTTACACCCGTTATCCATAGTTCTATAGGTAGCTGCGATGCCTCTAATAATTTCTGAGTGTGAGTGATCCAGTTGATAGTTTCCTCTAGGCTCTCAATGCCTTTGTACGGCCTTGGACCCATCTGTATAAAGTCCTTTACTGAACCAACTCTAGCTCGAGATACTAGAGCTAGTGCTTGAGCTGGTACAGCAGCCTGTGCAGCCTTTCTCTCAATTGCTGCCAGAAATTCTTGCCTTTGCTCGGCTGCCTGCTGTCTCTGTTCCTGCATCATCATCTGAAAGAATTGGAACAGTTGTGCCTGGCCATCTTGTGATGTTGATGAGACTGGAAGGTTCCCATTAGGTGGAACGGGAAGCAGATGGAATTGGATTATGAATCTGTTTATCTGATCCTGGAAGTCTAGGAATTGTTGAGGTCCCTCCTTGAGTCTGATCATTGACTCCAGAAGTTGTATCACCATCGGCGACAGTACATCCCTTCTGTATATCCATCTCTCTGTAGGTGATATATGCAATGATTAGAAGAAGTACAGGAATCAAACAGGATGCAAGCATTAGATAGAATGTAGAAGCACGAAATATACTGGAGAATTTTTCACATATTTTACAGTCAAAACCCCTAACATACATGAAGTCTCTCCCCGCGTAAAACAGGGCTTCAAGGTTGTTTGCGTAAAACAAGTTACTAAGCTGTCCGCGTAAAACAGAGGTTCAAGAAAGTTTGGCATAAAGTAGATTTCAGAATTGTCTGCGTAAAACAGAGAAGCGTAAAGTAAGGCTTCAGAGTTGTCTGGGTAAAAGTTTGCGTAAAAAGTTTCCGTGCGTAAAGTCTGCGTAAAAATCTGTGCAAAAATCTGTCTGCGTAAAGTCTGCGTAAAAGGTCTGCACGTAAAAAGTCTGCGCATAAAATCTGCATAAAAATTCTGCGCGTAAAAATTCTGCTTCGTAAAATATATGCTACGTAAAGTCTGCCTGCGTAAAGTTTGTAAAAAGTCTGCGTAAAAGGTTTCCTGCGTAAAGTCTGAAATACGTTTTGCAGCGTAAAGTTGTACGAGAAAATCTTTGTATTTCCTTGGATGAATTTGTCAGTCAAATTAGTGAACCTGACATCTGACAAAAGTACTTGTACGATGATCGAGAGGACGGTTGTGATAATGATTTTGCATAGAGACCTAGGTTGTCGTTTAGTGACATATTTGATACAGGTCATTTTTACGCATTTAAAAGGAAAAGGAATGGAGTCTTCTGAATACGCTGTCTATTCTTCATTTATAGAAATAAGCCTTTACGCTCAAGTCTGAAATGAGTTTTTACGCTCAAGACAGAAATGAGTTTTTACGCTCAAGACAGGACAAAATCAACAGAGATGAGTTTTTACGCTCAAGATAAGACAAAATTAGATGCCACGTTAAAAGTTGTTTCTTGCACAAAGCTTGAGGCATATCTCTACATTTAATGCACGAGATTTGGTCATGGCTGGGGAAAGCTAAGGCTGTAACAAATACGCTCACATCACAATCCTTATATTTTACGCCTAATCGGTCTACTTTACGCTAGTTATCTATAATTCATGAATCATCAAGTTTTACGCAGGGGCAGTTACCTACGTGGCTTGTATGTCATGATCTTATAAAGGGATACGTGTCATACGTAGATTAAGGGATCGTGGGTAGCAGTTGTCATAACCACAGCGTAAATGAGGCAATCTTCTTCATAGTTTGGCCTTTACGCCAATAAGACAGTCATTTGGCTTTTTACGCCAACAACAGTCATTTGACTTTTACGCCAACAAGGGTAAAGGGTCTGGTCACAGGGTAAAGGGTTTTGGCGTAAAACTTTGTTTATCCAAACATAGGATGGTTGAAAAGTAAGAATGAGGTTTTAGTCAAGCATGAATGAGATCCTTATACTCTATTCCTATATGCAGGCTTGTTCGGTACAGTTACGTAACTGAGATAATATATTCTGACCTGCATGGGCCACCACCAAAAACATATCACGCCCCAGTCCCAAAATACGTAGGACTAAGAATATGTAACACGTTCAGCCGTATGTATACGAACTCCAATATATGGAAATCATATACACATGTACGCTGTATATGAATATTCAATCCACTAATGGTAATATACTGTCACAACAAGTCACACACAATCTATATCTTATCCACACCTCAAATTAAATAAAATTTATTTCCTCTATTTTAAGAATTAGGGGTATTACACCAGGTCTACTAGCATACAAAGTTTCTATCAGCAGTTATCCTTATCCGTCGCACGACCTATACGTACCAGTGGTCAGCCGAATACGCAAGTCCGTATCCTACATGTGACTCACACTCGTATAAGAATAGTGTCATGGGCAATGAAACATAAAATGCCTCATAATAATGGGATGGTCTCATAAAGTAGGTCCAATAATCTACATAAATAAACATGATACAACGACATCGTCGTTGCACCCAAGTTTCCTTGGACGCACCATTTATTTAGCAATAGATGAACTGAATAAGCAGAAATAAACCAGGCAGATAATATATGGAATGTAAATAATAGTACGATGGCAAGGTATACTTGCCGAACAAGAGTTCTGTATAGTGCAAGTGTCAATACTGTGTTGAGTTTAGTGAAAGAAGTGGGGTTAGGGTTTTAGGAGAGTTGTAATATATATAGGGATCAAGAGGCAGTGGGAAAACTTAGTGGTCTCAAAGACTACTACTGCTGCTGTTTCTTTCTTTCATTGGTTTTGGTTTCGGTTGATCTTTCATTGGTTTTGGTTTCGGTAGAGGAGAGTTTAGTAATAATAGGGATAAGAAGCGGTAGAATGAGGCGGTGGTATTGCTGCTGATATTTTTCTTCACACGCGCGGAGAAGGAAGCAAAGTTGGTTTTTGCTACTGCTGCTGTTGATATTTTCTTCCCTAACGGATCCGGGTAGGGGCTACACGGGTAGTGGGTTCAAGCGGGTAGGGTAGAGGCTAAGGGGTTAACGGTTTTGGGTAAAGATCCAATAGGAAATTATATCTATCTATATACATATCTATACATAGAAAATTCTAAAAATTATATTGGTGCACCCATTAAGCTAACAACTGTCCAAATGGTCTCCTACATAAAATAAATTAGGAAAAATTTATAATGGCTCCATAAATATCCTAAATGCACAGACATCTTAAATAAAAATTAAATAAAATCTATTTCCTCTATTTATGGGTTTTTAGAATTAGGGGTTTTATAGATTCCATTTAAGTGGAACGTATTTAGGCACCCCAGTTTGATCAAAAAATTGACCGGAAGTTGGCCGAAAAATTGTTCGAAAACAGTTCAGAAATTCAGTCCAAGTACCCCTGTTCATGCCCAATTTTCTACCATCTCGTTAATTATTTTCAAAATATAATTGAAGGGACTTCTTCACAATATAACCAAGATTTTTACTATTTTTTGTTTTAATTAGTTTGCTTTAATGGTAAAATTATTTCTATTCCAAAATGACCAAAAACTTATTTTTAAAACACCCAAAATCTCGTGATACGGGGTACGTTCCATCAAACGAGGCAACTTTATTGTGTACAAGTTGCATTAAAGACGTGTAACGTAAACGCGGACGTGTGAGCTTTCGCGAAACTTGATTTGGATGTGTGTGCACACCGAAATCAACGCGTATCCGCCGAAAAGTCTCGTATCGCCCTGTTTTGACACTCGCCGTAACCTCGTATATGCTTGTCATTTCGCAACAAAACTCGTGCCATCGGATTTGCAGCGTTATGCTGGTCCTGTGACCCAAGTTTGGTTCAATTCTGAGAACATTGACAAAATATTATTTTGTCGGCCCCACTGTTCTATATGACGGGCAATTTTGTGATCGGATAATCGGAATCCAGTTCTGGACGTTTCATTGGGTTCATATCGTTGTTCTGAACTCGTAGACACTAGTTTTGATAAATTTAGAGAACTTTGTCTTTGACACGTTGTACGGTGCAAAGTGGGGCCACACGTGGACCCCACTTTGATCCAAAACGGTCAATTTTGCCCTTCTGTCCGAATTGGACTTATGGGTAGTCAATCCTAGCTATTTCAACTATTCTGAAAACATTGGTGATGTTTGTTTCAGCATCCAGAGGTGTACGTACAGATTTTACTTTTCCAGGAGCAGTTGCCGGAGTTCAAAATCCAGACAAGTGTACCATGCCATGATGTATTATAGTTCCTTGCCTTTATTATATTATTTAGTTATTATAGTTATTTTATATGGTTGATATGTGTGTTTACCCTAGGATCATGAGACGTTTCTTAGCATTCGAACAAGATTCGGGTGTCGACGTCGTACGCGGAGTCGTGCAACGTCATTTAGAGAGTTGATTCCACGATCCTATTTTTACGTGCTTGCTTTACCAAGTACGCTATACCCTAGGATACTTGACACTATTTTATGTGATATAATCTTTCTTGATTATTTATGGTGATTTTGTATAGGCTTACATGATTCGTGATATAAGATTTGTATATTATATGGATATTATTATGACTCGTTGCACTAGCTAGAGGTCATGATCTTGCGTGTTATGGACATGAGACATTGTGGGCATGATACGTGAGGTTATATTAGGTGGGGAAAGACACACCATACTATAGGCTGATTATTGATATATATATACTATACTACTGGAGGTGCTGAGGCACATACGCCGGAGTCGCAATACCCTAGTGGTGCCTTGGACTCTGTCTCAGATCTTTGACACCTATACTGAGATTTGATACTACTTGCTGCTATGGGCTCCCCGACACAGAGCCTGAAGTGGTTTCAGCCTGAGTACGAGTGATGCTCTCACGTGCATATCACATAGATGGTTACAGTAGTTTACCCTTGAGTATGTGGCATTATACTGTAAAACCCCTAATTTTGAAAACCCCTAAATAGAGGAAATAGATTTTATTTAATTTTTATTTAAGATGTCTGTGCATTTAGGAAATTTATGGAGCCATTATAAATTTTTTCTAATTTATTCTATGTAGGAGACTCTTTGGACAGTTGCTAGCTTAATGGTGTGCGCCAATATAATTCTTAGAATTTTCTATGAATAGATATGCGTATATATATATATAATTCCTATTGGATATCAAACCGAAACCCAAACCCACTACCCGTTCAGCCCCACACGGATCCGTTAGGAGAAGAAAATATCAACAGCAGCAGTAGCAAAAACCAACTTTGCTTTCCATATTCCCGTCGTGTGAGAAAAAATATCAGCAGTAACACCACCGCCTCTCATCTCTATTATTACTAAACTCTCCTCAACCGAAACCAAAATTAATAAAAGATCAACCGAAACCAAAACCAATGAAAGAAAAAAAATAGCAGCAGCAGTAGTCTTTAAGACTACTAAGTTTTCCCACCGCCTCTTGATCTCTATATATATTACAACTCTTCCAAACCCTAACCCCACTTTTTTCACTAAACTTAACACAATATTGGACGCTTGCACTCTACAGAACTCTTGCTGGGCAAGTATACCTTACCATCGTACTATTATTTACATTCCATATGATATCTGCATAATTTATTTCTGCTTATTTAGTTCATTTATTGCTAAAGAAATTGTGCATCCAAGGAAACTTGGGGCAACGACGATGTCGTTGTATCACATTTATTTATGTAGATTATTGGACCTACTTTATGAGACCATCCCATTATTATGAGACATTTTATGTTTCATTGGCCATGACACTATTCTTACACGAGTGTGAGTCACATATAGGACACGGACTAGCGTATTCGGCTGGCCACTGGTACATATAGGTCGTACGACGGATAAGGATAACTGCTGATAAAAACTTTGTATGCTAGTAGACCTGGCAGTTATTTAGAGATTTTATCGTGTCATGGATGTGGCATGCTTAGAGCATGGGATGGAGAGAACAACAAGTAAGATATTTGGGCTCCTTTGCACTTTTCTTTTATGTCACCCGTATGCTCCACCGTGGATACGCGGTTTGATGACCCTTATATATTGCAGGCGGCCTCTGCCGTTCAAAAGACGGTATGCTTGTAGGCCCCTGATTCTCCGAGAGAATCATGCCAATCCCATTATGGCCAGATAGCCAACGTGTTGGAAAGTTGTTCTCAAACTGCATTCACTTAGACGGTTAGGCGACCCATTAGATGTTTATATTTCAGTACTTATTTGCATGTTATTATGTATCTTGTTACGTCCCTCTGAGGACCTGGTCCCTTTCCAGATATGGACGAGCAGGAGTATCCACAGGAGTATGGACCTGGACCTGACGCTACTTACCAGACTGAGGAGGTCTTACCCTCGGAGTAGCTGTGATTTGTTTCCACTGTTTAGAGATCCTTGTTGCTACTTCAGTATAGTCGTTTGTAGTGATTTATTTTCACCCGACTATCAGACTTGATACTCATCTTTGATATTCAGTTATTATTCAGCTCTTTATTTTTACTTATTATTTGTGCTGTAGATGAGATATAGATTATGTGTGACTCGTTGTGACAGTATATTACCACTGGTGGATTGGATATTCATGTACAACGTATGTGTGTATATGGTTTTCATATATTGGAGTTCATATACATACGGCTGGGCGTGTTACGTATTCCTAGTCCTGCGTATAGGAATAGAGTATAAGGATCTCATCCATGCTTGACTAAAACTTCATTCTTCCTTTCAACTATCCTATGTTTGGATAAACAAAGTTTTACGCCAAAGACCCTTTACCCTGTGACCAGACCCTTTATCCTTGTTGGCGTAAAAGCCAAATGACTGTTGTTGGCGTAAAAGCCAATTGACTGCCTTGTTGGCGTAAAAAGCCAAAACTTTGAAGAAGAAGATTGCCTCCTTTACGCTACAGTTATGACAACTGCTATCCATGTTCAATCTGCGTATGACACGTATCCCTTTATAAAGATTATGGCATACAAACCACGTAGGTAACTGCCCCTGCGTAAACTTGATAATTCATGAATAAAAGATAACCAGCGTAGAATAGCCTGATTAGGCGTAAAATGTAAGGATGGTGATGTGAGCGTATTTGTTACAGCCTTAGCTTTCCCCAGCCATGACCAAATCTCGTGCATTAAATGTAGAGATATGCCTCGACCTCTGTACAAGAAACAGCTTTTGATGTGGCGTCTGATTTTGTCTTCTCTTGAGTGTAAAAACTCATCTCTGTTGATTTTGTCTTATCTTGAGCGTAAAAACTCGTTTTTATCAATATAGAATAGGCAGCGTATTCAGAGGATTCTATTTTTCTTCCTTTTGAATGCGTAAAAATGACTTGTATCAAATATGTCACTAAACGATAACCTGGGTCTCTGTGCAAAATCATCATCATAGTCGTCCTCTCGATCATCGTACGGTACTTTTGTCAGATGTCAGGTTCACTGATTTGTCTGACAATTTCATCCGAGGAATACGAAGAGTTCCTCGTACAACTTTACGCTGCAACGTATGCTAGATTTTACGCGCAGACCTTTTACGAAAACTTTACGCTGCAACGTAGGAAGTATAGCCACTTTTTACGCATACTTTTTACTCAGACTTTACGCAGGCAGAATTTTTATGCAGATTTTACGCGCAACGATCCTTTACACGCAGACATTTTACGCAAGCTTTACGCAGACTTTTTACGCAGACTTGACGTACGCAAACTTTACGCGCGCAGACTTTTTACGCGGATAGCTCTGAAGCCATGCTTTACGCCAAACTTTCTTGAAACTCTGTTTTACGCGGACAGCTTATCAACTTATTTTACGCAAATAACCTAGAAGCCCTGTTTTACGCAATGAGGGACTTCAAGTATGTTAGGGGTTTTTGACTGTAAATACGTGGACAATTCCCCAGCATAATTCATGCTTCTACATCCTATTTAATACTTGCATCCTGCTTGATTCCTGTACTTTCCTAATAGTTCCATGAGTATAGCTCCCTCCTAGAATATAGAAGTCTCTGTTGTTAGATGATAAGTAGGGTAACTTTCCTATTAAGAGTACAACTAGAGTGTTGACACATCACTGAGTTAGAATACTTAATGAACCATAGAACCCTTACCTCTAGATGGATTAACCATTATCCCTTGATAATTAGGGATGACTTGAGAGTAGTATAGACACTACTAGAGTTAGTTAGAAGTTTGGCCATAGTGTTTGATCCTAAAGTATTGAGGAACCAATAGAAATCCAAGGTTGAATATTAGGACTAACCTAGCTTTCCATGATGAGATAGTACTAGAACACTACAAACTTTAGCTTCTTGACTTGATATTAGCAGAACAGTATCTTAGGAAGCCAAGGGGAATGAATAGAATATTTCTTTTGATCATACCTCAAACACAAAGATTAGCATAGCATCTTCCATTAGGAAAACCATGACATTATCAATTGCCTCTATTTTATTTCATGTCTTGTTCCTCTGAACCCATAGCACTCGCTAATTGCACGACGACTAAATTATGTTCTTCTTTCAACTCGTGCCACCTGACACTTCTGATTGTAGACCGAGTAATTTTATTTTGTGTTAAGAATATATAGTTTGCTAGGATTATAGTTGTTAATGTTAAAATTTGAAAATTTTGTGCTAGAGCTTGATAAGTTTGAGTTGATCTTGTAGATTGTGACCTGATGATTATCCCTTAGTTTTAAATCGCGTAACTTGTACCACACCTCAATACAAGTTATCTTCTTTTTCCCTTGAAGGCCAGTAACTTTTCCATTCTTACTATTGACACATGTTCTATGAGCACTATGATTAAGACTTAAGGTGACCCTTACCTACATAATGCAATAGGAGACCTTAATGAGTACCAAGATCTTTCCTCATATACCCTAATAAAAGTTTCTGCTTTGTTTACATGTGCAAGATTATTTTGTAGGATCCCCTTAAGACCGTCACAGTATTAGTTTATTATTTTAAGTTGGGTAGTATGCCTCATAACCTAGTATCACATTGTCCTCTTGACTCCTTAGTAAAGTATAGTTGAATGACATTAACTGTACGCTAGCATAAGAAGATAATGTTTATCCAGACTATAAATGTTAGAGGCCCATACCCTATTTGGTCAACTAGCAACTTAGACAAGGGATTAGTATGACAATTGTAGAGATAATAAGAGTCTTATCTCTTTGTGACTTGAATTATTATGTACCTTCTTTCATCATGATCTAGCACATTTATATTTTATATACTACATTTATATTTTATATACTACCTTGACTTATGCTGCTAATTTATATTTTACAAAGCTTAGTCTTTTATCAAGCTTGTTCATGATATATGTATTAGTGGATGCATACATTAATACATTCCAGAATCAATGTATTAAGGTCTAGCTAACCTTAGTGCGCTTGGTTCGCCCTTGATATAACTACTTTACATGGATTGAGATATGTAGTGATTAGTAGACGAATATATTTGCCCTCTAGATATGTCTGAGCATATCGTATCAGTTACATAATTGTATCGATACGAGCATATGAATAAGAATTACCAAAATAGATTTCAATCCACAACTGCCTTGACAATTTCTTTTTGAATTCATTAAATGCCTTGATTCCCATACTTCTAATTTATTACCTCCTCATTGACCTCGTTATTATTATTTTTCGTCCTTTCTTATTTCGGAAAGACGAAACCTCGTGCTTAGTATAAGTATGATATACAGTTAGTACTAGAGATACCCCATAGGCCTATCACATTATTTGATGATTACTTCCCGTAATTAAAGGTATATCATAGGTGATATATTTTGTGTAAACTTTGGAGGATTGAATAACATGATTAAATAATTCGAGGAATAGTTTTCTTAGATGTATAGCCTTATGTGATAGATGGGTAAATTCTAAGTTGGGTAGAAATTGCATTATTAAACATGAGGTGAATCCTTTAAATTGTGATCATGAGAGATTAGATTCACCCTACCCTATTTTAATTTCAAAGACAAAATTTTTATAAGTTGGGTAGAATGTAAAACCCCTAATTCTGAAAACCCCAAAATAGATTTTATTTAAATTTTATTTAAGATGTATGTACATTTAGGAAATTTATGGAGCTATTATAAATTTTTCCTAATTTATTCCATGTAGGAGACCCTTTGGACAGTTGCTAGCTTAATGGTGTACACCAATATAATTCTTAGAATTTTCTGTGAATATATATATATATATATATATATATATATATATATATATATATATATATATATATATATATATATATATATATATATATATATATATATATATATATATATATAAAATTCTTATTGGATATCAAACCGAAACCCAAACCCACTACCCGTTCAGCCCCACCCGGACCCGTTAGGAGAACAAAATATCAACAACAGCAGTAGCAAAAACCAACAAAATATCAACAGCAGCAGTTGCAAAAATCAACTTTGCTTTCCTTTCTCCGCGCGTGTGAGCCTTCACATTCCACCGCTTCTTACTCTAGTATTACTAAATTCTCCTCAACTGAAACCAAAACCAAAGAAAGAAACAGCAGCGACAGTGGCTTTTAAGACCACTATAATTAATTCTACCGCCTCTTATCTCTATTTATTGCAAACTCTCCCAAACCCTAACCCCATTTCTTACACAAACTAACACACTATTTTGGATGTGCACTATACAGAACTCTTGCTTGGCAAGTATACCTTGCCATCGTACTATTATTTATATTCCACATGATGCCTGCATAATTTATTTCTGCTTATTTAGTTTATTTATTGCTATATAAATTATGCGTCCAAGGAAACTCGGGTGCAACGACGATGTCGTCGTATCATATTTATTTATGTAGATTTTTGGACCTACTTTATGAGACCAACCCATTATTATGGAGCATTATTAGGTTCATTGGCCGTGACACAGTTGTTACACGAGTTGTGAGTCTCATATAGATCACGGACTGCATGACAGGTCTGGCCTCCTGTACGTATTGGCCGTGCGTTAGGGATGACTGCTGATAGAAACTTTGTATGCTAGTAGACCTGGCAGTTATTTAGAGGTTTTATCGTGTCATGGATGTGGCATGCTTAGAGCATGGGATAGGGAGAATAACAAGTAAGACATTTGGGCTCTTTTGCACTTTTCTTTTATGTCACCCGTACGCTCCATCGGAGATACGCAGTTTGATGACCCCTATATATTGTAGGCGGCCTCTGCCGTTCAAAAGATGGTATGTTTGTAGGCTCCTGATTCTCCGAGAGAATCATGCCAATCCCATTATGGCCAGATAGCCCACGTATTGGAAATTTGTTCTCACACTGCATTCACTTAGACGGTTAGGCGACCCGTTGGATGTTTATATTTCAGTACTTATTGGCATGTTATTATGTATCTTGTTACGTCCCTCTGAGGACCTGGTCCCTTTCCAGATATGGACGAGCAGGAGTATCCACAGGAGTACGGACTAGACCTGACGCTACTTACCAGACTGAGGAGGTCTTACCCTCGGAGTAGCTGTGATTTATTTCCACTGTTTAGAGATCCTTGTTGCTACTTCAGTATAGTCGTTTGTAGTGGATTTGTTTCCACCCGACTATCAGACTTGATACTCATCTTTGATATTCAGTTATTATTCAGCTCTTTATTCCTACTTATTATTTGTGCTGTGGATGAGATATAGATTATGTGTGACTCGTTGTGACAGTATATTACCACTGGTGGATTAGATATTCATGTACAGCGTACGTGTGTATATGGTTTCCATATATTGGAGTTTATATACATATGGCTGGGCGTGTTACGTATTCCTAGTCCTACGTATTTTGGGACTGGGACGTGACATATTTTTGGTGGTGGCCCATGCAGGTTAGAATATATTGTCTCGGTTACGTAACTGTACCGAACAAGCCTGCGTATAGGAATAGAGTATAAGGATCTCATCCATGCTTGACTAAAACCTCATTTTTCCTTTCAACTATCCTATGTTTGGATAAACAAAGTTTTACGCCAAAGACCCTTTACCCTGTGACCAGACCCTTTACCCTTATTGGCGTAAAAGCCAAATGACTGTTGTTGGCGTAAAAGCCAATTGACTGTCTTGTTGGCGTAAAAAGCCAAAACTTTGAAGAAGATTGCCTCCTTTACGCTGCAGTTATGACAACTGCTACCTACGTTCAATCTGCGTATGACACGTATCCTTTTATAAAGATCATGGCATGCAAACCACGTAGGTAACTGCCCCTGCGTAAACTTGATAATTCATGAATAAAAGATAACCAGCGTAGAATAGCCTGATTAGACGTAAAATATAAGGATGGTGATGTGAGCGTATTTGTTACAGCCTTAGGTTTTCCCAGCCATGACCAAATCTCGTGCATTAAATATAGAGATATGCCTCGAGCTCTGCACAAGAAATAGCTTTTGACGTGGCGTCTGATTTTGTCTTCTCTTGAGCGTAAAAACTTATCTCTGTTGCGTAAAATATATGCTGTGTAAAGTCTGCCTGCGTAAAGTTTATAAAATATAACTACTTTACGTGGATTGAGATATGTAGTGATTAGTAAACGAATATACTTGCCCTCTAGATATGTCTGAGCATATCGTATCAATTACATAACTGTACCGATACGAGCATGTGAATAAGAATTACTAAAATAGATTTTAATCCACAACTGCCTTGAAAATTCCTTTTGAATTCATTAAACGCCTTGATCCCCATACTTCTAGTTTATTACCTCCCCCTTGATCTCGTTATTATTGTTTTCCGTCCTTCCTTTTTTTCGGAAAGACGAAACCTCGTGCTTAGTATAAGTATGATATACAGATAGTACTAGAGATACCCCATAGGCCTATCACATTATTTGATGATTACTTCCCATAATTAAAGGTATATCATAGGTGATATATTTTATGTAAACTTCAGAGGATTAAATAACATGATTAATTGATTCGAGGAATAGTTTTCTTAGATGTATAGCCTTATGTGATAGATGGGTAAATTCTAAATTGGGTAGAAATTGCATTATTAAACATGAGGTGAATCCTTTAAATTGTGATCAAGAGAGATTAGATAGAGAGACCCTACCCTATTTTAATTTTGAGGACACAATTTTTATACGTTGGGTAGAATGTAAAACCCTTAATTCTGAAAACCCCTAAATAGAGGAAATATATTTTATTTAATTTTTATTTAAGATGTTTGTGCATTTAGGAAATTTATGGAGCTATTATAATTTTTTCCTAATTTATTCCATGTATGAGACCCTCTGGACAGTTGCTAGCTTAATGGTGTGCACCAATATAATTCTTAGAATTTTCTGTGAATATATATATATATATATATATATATATATATATATATATATTTATATTGGATATCAAACCGAAACCCAAACCCACTACCCGTTCATCCCCACTCGGACCCGTTAGGAGAAGAAAATAACAACAGCAGCAGTAGCAAAACCAACTTTGCTTTCCCTATTCCGCGCGTGTGAGAAAAAATATCAGCAGCAACACCACCGCCTCTCATCTCTATTATTACTAAACTCTCCTCAACCGAAACCAAAACCAAAACCAATGAAAGATCAACCGAAACCAAAACCAATGAAAGAAAGAAACAGCAGCAACAGTAGTCTTTGAGACCACTAAGTTTCCCCACCGCCTCTTGATCTCTATATATATTACAACTCTCCCAAACCCTAACCCCACTTCTTTCACTAAACTTAACACAATATTGGACGCTTGCACTCTACAGAACTATTGCTCGGCAAGTATACCTTGCCATCGTACTATTATTTACATTCCATATGATGTCTGCATAATTTATTTCTGCTTATTTAGTTTATTTATTGCTAAAGAAATTGTGCGTCTAAGGAAACTTGGGGCAACGACGATATCGTCGTATCACGTTTATTTATGTAGATTATTGGACCTACTTTATGAGATCATCCCATTATTATGAGGCATTTTATGTTTCATTGGCCATGATACTATTCTTACACGAGTGTGAGTCACCTGTAGGACACGGACTTGCGTATTCGGCTGGCCACTAGTACGTATAGGTCGTGCGACGGATAAGGATAACTGCTGATAGAAACTTTGTATGCTAGTAGACCTGGCAGTTATTTAGAGGTTTTATCGTGTCATGGATGTGGCATACTTAGAGCATGGGAGAACAACAAGTAAGACATTTGGGCTCCTTTGCACTTTCCTTTTATGTCACCCGTACGCTCCACCGGAGATACGCGGTTTGATGACCCCTATATATTGCAGGCGGCCTCTGCCGTTCAAAAGACGGTATGTTTGTAGGCCCCTGATTCTTCGAGAGAATCATGCCAATCCCATTATGGCCAGATAGCCCACGTGTTGGAAAGTTGTTCTCAAACTGCATTCACTTAGACAGTTAGGCGACCCATTGGATGTTTATATTTCAGTACTTATTGGCATATTATTATGTATCTTGTTACGTCCCTCTGAGGACCTTGTCCCTTTCCAGATATGGACGAGCAGGAGTATCCACAGGAGTACGGACCTAGATCTGACGCTACTTACCAGACTGAGGAGGTCTTACCCTCGGAGTAGCTGTGATTTGTTTCCACTGTTTAGAGATCCTTGTTGCTACTTCAGTATAGTCGTTTGTAGTGGATTTGTTTCCACCCGACTATCAGACTTGATACTCATCTTTAATATTCAGTTATTATTCAGCTCTTTATTCTTACTTATTATTTGTGCAGTGGATGAGATATAGATTATGTGACTCGTTGTGACAGTATATTACCACTGGTGGATTGGATATTCATGTACAGCGTACGTGTGTATATAGTTTCCATATATTGGAGTTTATATACATATGGCTGGGCGTGTTACGTATTCCTAGTCCTACGTATTTTAGGACTGGGGCGTGACATATACTATTTTACTTTTGGTATGTTGTTTCTTGTACCTTGTTACGTCCCTCTGAGGACATGGTCCCCTGACAGTTTTTGCAGCATAGACGGTTATGGAGCCGTTGGAGTTGCTGATGGAGTTGCTTGCCTTGCAGGCATTAGTATCAGGTACTTATATCATTTCTACCGGAGTTATAATTATTTATTCATATTATTTATTTATCTGCTGATGTAGCCTAGTTTTATAGACTCATATTTCTTTCTCGAGTCTATTCGAGTTTATGTGTTACTGGATGGCCGACTTTAGCACATGTAGCTCATTCTTGTGTATTTTGTTCATTATGGTTTGAGGTATAGATATTTATATTTACTTGATTATTTAGATAGTGACCATTATAATACAACTTATACTTATTCGAGTCGGACTAGAGTCTGGTCGAATGCGTAGCTGGCATGTTACGTATTCCTAGTCCTACGTATTTTGGGACTAGGGCATGACATATTTTTGTGGTGGCCTATATAGGTCCTGATTAAATCGTTTCAGTTACTTTCAGGTACCGAGCGAGCCTGTAATCAGGATTAGCAGTATTAGTATCTCAATCCACAACTGATTTGATAATTCCTTAGCATTTAATCATCGCCCTTGGACTTCATAATTGTACTCGTTCAGTCCCTCGACATCTTTATTATTGTTTATCATCTCTTCCTATTTCAGAGAGATGGACGTTCAAAGAGATGGATGTTCGTGCGCGGTGTTTCCTCCAGAAGCAGATCCTTGTCAAGGCGAAAGAAGATATGCTGGACATAAAATTTTGAGAAGATGGTTACCCTTAGTAGGGTAGATAGATAGGTTATTCCTATATGCTAGAGCTAGTGTAGATTGTTAGCATGAGAATTGAATATAGTATTAAGTTTAGGGATTAGTTGTATTATCCCCTCGACTGCATCCCTACCCTTTCTATCAAATTCTTATCTTATGTTACATATATGGCTTCGTACGTTTTGCAACAACGATCTTTCCAATTATAACAATGAGTAGATCCTTCCTATTTCCCTAGTTGTGCCATAATTGCAAAATTAATCCCTTAGTTGGTACCACTCCTTGTGTTAATATCCATATCACCATATGTATCAGTTCTTTTCTACTATAATCCCCTTGATATAGTCACCATGACTCAATTTTCTAAATACCTGCCTAACCGTGCCTTATTCAACCATGTAGACTTATCAGAAAATTTTCTTGTCGTGGCCTAAATTTTGGTCTCTTCGTCATCAATGCCAATCAATGATTGAAGTCTCTCTACCACATTTCCTTAGTTATATCTGACTCAATCATTTCTTCTGCCTTGTAGAAGCTTGACCTATACAAGAGCAGTAATGGATGGGTAGTAATTTCTCTTATAAAGTTGTTGATCAATAGCACCCTGATAGTTTCTAGGTTCCTTTAGAAAATCCTTGATTACGGCCAGTAAATCCTAGAATTCTTGTAACCTTATTTAGAAAATGGATAGAAAATAGGCCCTTCCAAAAATCTTGTTAGCAGGACCATGACCTTAGTTTTAATACCAACTTAATTTTTATAAGTTGGGTAGATCGTAGCCCCTAGTTTTAGTGTAGGGTTATTTCTAAAAATTCAGGATAAATTTGAATTTATTTTCTTGTTAATTAGGTTAATCTCAAACGGATTAAATTACCTATTTACTTTTTGTATCCTTGATACCCTTTGTTGTGGCTCGGATATTCGGAGCACAACACTATCCTTTCCTTTCCAACAACTTCCTCCTTATGACCTAGACTAGTCACTCTACACCTATGCCATGACTATCACTCATGCACTGGCCTTTCCATATTTTGTTTTAGTCGTACGACATTCGCCACGCAATTGTACACACATAAAACATAGATATCCTTTTCTGTTGCGGTCAATTTTAATACTCAATACCGAATCAATTCTTCCAGCAACCTTGACGTTCATGAGCTTAACTTGAACCTACTCACTGATGACATAACTGTTACTTCCAAATATACACACCCATGCTCCATATAGACCCCACAACATTCGTGGCATATCTTCTTCTAAACCCTATATCCAACTCTGTTGTAATAGAATTAAATTATAAATAGGCAATCCAAATATCCCAACTACTGATATACTTGTATCCCATTCATGCCAACCTACATCCGTGACACTTGTGTTTTTTATTAAATTAAACCCCTTGTACTCTTTACACAATACAAAATACCTTGATGAGTTATATCACCTTTTGACGCTTATTGCTGAACCATTCATCGGCATCCATGATATGCAATGAACAACTTCTCGGTACCATCACACCCTAGTTGTATTTGGCTATGATATTTCGATTGTCTTGTAGACTCATGACCTAATTAAAAGCAAGAAGAAATGATAAAACTTCCTTTATAGAGTTATTAACTCATTAACGCCATGATAGTACATAGATTTTCTTTAATAGGCTGTGACAACGGTCACAAAATTCTTACCATCTCGAATCCCTCATTGAAGTTAGACTTTCTAAAAATCTTTAGAAATATGATTGTGACTATAGCTCCTGCGGCCAACTTTATTCTTATAAGTTGGGTAGAGCCTTGATTAAGCGTACCCTTATTCATAGAATGCGACGTCAAACTAGGACTTCATTTGGTAACTGAGTCCCCATCTTTAGTGCAATCTTCTTAAATAAAATATTTTCTACTATGTTTATTTTTAATTTAGAGAACGAAATTTTTATAAGTTGGGTAGATTGTAAGCACCCTGATTTTCTAGAATTTAATTTTAAATTTATTAAATTGGTATTCTGAAATTATTGTGATTAAGAGAATTTTTTATTTTATTTTTAGCTAATTATAATATATAATATTTATGGTTTAATAATTATGTGTATTTAATTAATTATTAATATTGTGAAGAAAATATATTTTTGGTGTACAACTATTATTAGTATATTGTATAATTTTTCTAAAATTTATTGAGGTCCAAAACTATTTTTTTTTAAAATGGCCACACACCTATATATATAAATAAGAAAAAATAAAAGAAAAAGAAATAACCCAAACCCATAACCCGTTAGCCCAAATCCAAACCCAAACCGATTAAACTAAATCCTAACTAAAACCCAAAATCTAAACAACCCTTCTCCCCACGTACACAAGAGCCCTTTCCCCCACCACCACCTCCGCCGGAGCGTCGTCGACCGCTGCCCGCACCGCCGTGCCGCCATGTCGCCGCGCCGCCCCCACGTGGCAGCGGCAGCAGCAGCAGGCCGCAACAGCAACAACATCACCTTCTTCGGCCCCTCCTTCGCGTACAGCCACCGCCCTCCTCGCTCGTCCGTTTTGCGTTCCGTCTTTGCTGGTATGTTCACAACCTAACCCTCTAGGATTCTTTTCAAGTGGAACTAATTTAGGCACCCCGGTTTGATCGAAAAATTGACCGAAAGTTGGCGAAAAACTGTTCGAAAACAGATCAGAAATTTAGTCCAAGTACCCCTGTTCATGCCCAATTTTCTACCATCTTTTTAATTATTTTCAAAATATAATTGAAGGAACTTCTTCACAATATAACTAAGATTTTTACTGTTCTTTTAGTTTTAATTAGTTTGCTTTAATGGTAAAATTATTCTTGTTTCAAAACGACCAAAAACTTGTTTTAAAACATCCAAAATCTCACGATACGGGGTGCATCCTACCAAACGAGGCAACTTCATCATGTGCAAGTTGCATCGAAGGCACATAACATAAATACGGATGTGTGAGATTTTGCGAAACTTAATTTGGATGTGCGTGCACACCGAAATCAACGCGTATCCGCCAAAAAGTCCCGTATCGGCCTGTTCTGACACTCGCCGTAACTTTGTGTGTGCTTGTCATTTCGTAACAAAACTTGCTCCATCGGATTTGTAGCGTTATGCTGGTCGTGTGATCCAAGTTTGGTTTGATTCTAAGAACGTTGACGAAACGTCATTTTGTGGGCACCACGGTTCCATATGATAGACAATTTTGTGATCGGCTCATTGGAATTCAGTTCTGGATATTCTGTTGGGTTCATATCTTTGTTCTAGACTCGTAGACATTAAGTTTGACGAATTTGGAGAACTTTGTTTTTGACATATTTTATGGTGCAAAGTGCCCAAAACTGTCAATTTTGCCCTAGTGTCCGAATTGGACTTATTCTTAGTCAATCCTAGCTATTTCAACTATTCTGAAAATATTGGTGATGTTTGTTTCAGCATCCAGAGGTGTACGTACAAATTCTACTTTTCCAGGAGCAGTTGACGGAGTTCAGAATCCAGACAAGTGTACCTTGCCATGATGTATTACAGTTCCTTGCCTTTATTATATTATTTAGTTATTATAGTTATTTTATATGGTTGATGTGTGTGTTTACCCTAGGACCGTAAGACATTGCTTAGCGTCCGAACAAGATTCGGGTGTCGACGTCGTATTCGGAATCGTGCAACGTCACTTAGAGAGTTGATTCCACGATCCTATTTTTACGTGCTTGTTTTACCAAGTACGCTATATCCTAGGACACTTGACACTATTTTATACAGAATCTTTTTTGAGTTATTCATGGTGATTCTGTATAGGCTTACATGATTTCTGATATGAGACTTGCATATTATTTGGATATTATTATGACTCGTTGCACTAGCTAGAGGTCATGATCTTGCGTGTTATGGACATAAGACGTTGTGGACATGAGACGTGAGGTTACAATGGGTGGGGAGAGATACACCATATTATATGCTGATTATTGATATATATATACTATACTATTGGAGGTGCTGAGGCATATACATCGGAGTCACAATACCCTAGGGGTGCCTTGGACTCTGTCTCAGATCTTTGGCACCTATACTGAGCTTTGATACTACTTGTTGTTATGGGCTCCCCGACACAGAGCCTATAGTGGTTTCAGCCTAAGTACGAGTGATGCTCTCACGTGCATATCACATAGATGGTTACAGTAGTTTACCCTTGAGTATGTGGCATTATACTATTTTACTTTTGGCATGCTGTTTCTTGTACCTTGTTACATCCCTTCGAGGACCAGGTCCCCTGCCAGTTTTTGCAGCATAGACAGTTATGGAGCCTTTGGAGTTGCTGATGGAGTTGCTGATAGAGTTGCTTGTCTTGCAGGCATTGGTATCAGGTACTTATATCATTTCTACCAAAGTTATGGTTATTTATTCATATTGTTTATTCATCTGCTGATGTAGCCTAGTTTTATAGACTCATATTTCTTTCTCGAGTCTATTCGAGTTTGTGTGTTATTGGGCGACCGACTTTAGCACATGTAGCTTATTCTTGTATATTCTGTTCATTATGGATTGAGGCATAGATATTTATATTTACTTGATTATTTAGATAGTGACCATTATAATACAGCTTATACGTATTCGAGTCGGACCAGAGTCTGGTCGAATGCGTAGCTGGTATGTTACATATTTCTAGTCCTACGTATTTTGGGACTGGGGCGTGACATGCCTACATGTCAATATTGTGGCAAGCGAGGTCATTACGAGAGTGAGTGCAGACGCAAGTTAGGATTATGCTTGATTTGTGGATCCAACCAACATTCAGCCAAAGATTGCCCTGAGCGTCGAGAGGGAGCACCGATGGTAAACCGACAAGCTTTACCAACACCGGGAGGATATCAGTCGAGGCCACCCTTGGCACTACAGGCAACACTCTTCCAGCAAGCCCAGCAACAGCAGATCAGGGCACCACCACAAGGACATGGACATGTTTTTGCGATGACAGTGGAGGAGGCACAGACTCGAGGAGTAGCAAATATGAGTAAGATTTAATTTTATTATAGCTAGCAATAATAGCGAATATTCCTAGTAATACTTTAGCATGTGCCTGTTAGTTCCATTCCTTAGACTATACCTAGTATTATGTTAGAATGAACTTGTTAGTCTAGATTAGTAATATATCAGTGGTACCCAAGTTTTCATAATCTGTAGTTGATCTTCGTTCTAACCAGGCTCTTTTACTCTTGAGTTACTCATCTCTCATTGCCTAAGAAAAAGTTTTCATTGCTTTTCTACATGTTCTGCTTGAACAAAACCCTCACCATTCCTCTTAATTTTTTCTTGTTCATGGTTCCTTATCGTTTGTGTCATGCATCAACAAACATGTCTTGCAACCGCGTCATCTCTTATGGAGCAAATCTTTTTGGACCAATTATGTTCAGTATTCTTAATTGCGAGAACGCAATTCTTTTAAGGTGGGTAGATTATAAACACCCTAATTTTTAGATTTTAATTTTAATTTTTATTAATTATTATTGTAGAAATTTTTTATTATTTTTAGTTAATTATAATAAATGTTCGTTCATGAATTTATATTTTTGTGTATTAAATTAATTATTAAAATAGTACATAAATTATGTTTTTGGGTGTATAAGTAATAATAGAATATTATGTAATTTTTTTGGAATTTATTGGGGTCCAAAACTATTTTTTATGGTCATATATGTATTCTTTTAATAAACCAGCCCAAACCAACCCAAACCGAACCAACCCAAACCAAATTAAACAAATTCGGACCTAAACCCACACCCATAACTCGATAACCCGACCCAACCCGAAACCCCAATCCACTCTCCCCCACAGCCCGCACGATCCCCTCTCTTCCCCTCCCAAAATTGACGCCAACCCCTCCTCTTCAGATCCCTATAACTCCCTCCACTCACCCTTAAATAAAGCCTAGCCTAGTCGACCACCACCACCATCAACCTCTCTTCAATCATGACAAGTCCCGATCGCCGACGACTGCTGGACAGTCGTCGCTACAGGCTGCAAGAAGCCTCCGCACAGCCGCCGAAAATCCCGAGCAGTAGCGAGCATCGAGGTACCCATCTTCTAGCCCCCGTATCTCTCTGCACAGTTAACTAAATATTGATTTGTTGAATCCTATGCAAAGATCACATGACCCTCTTGAACCTTATATAATTAGTTCGGTGTGTCGTATCCTGTGACGGTCGTAATTCGTGAAGCAAAATAGGAAAAAAAATGACTCAATTTGTAGTTCAGAAACTATTCCAACCACCCATGTTCATGTTTGATTTTCTTCCAATCTAGTTAATATTTTAAATTTCACTTGAATAGTAATTTAGATAACATAACCGAGTTTTAATCTCTTTAATTAGTTTATTTTAATTTGATGTATGCTGTATTTTATTTGCTGTTGAATTTGACCAAAAATTTGGTTTTCTAAACCCAAAATTTCTTGAAATGGGATGCGTTCTGCTAAACGAGGCTACTTTATCATTTGTGAATTATACCGAAAGGCGTGTATCGTCAACGCGGACATGTGAGATTTTGCGAAAGTTGATTTGGATGTGCGTTCACACTGGAATTAACGTGTATCCGTTAAAAAATACCGTATCGACATATTTTGACACACATCATTATTTAGTGTGTGCTTGTCGTTTCGCAACAAAACTTATGCCATCGTATTCTTAGCGTTATGCTGGTCCTGTGACCGAAGTTTGGTTCGATTTTGAGAACGGTGATGAAACATTATTTCGCGGGCCCCACGATTTCACTTGACAGGGGATTTCGTGACCGGTTTATTGAAATCCAATTCTGGATGTTCCGTTGGGTTCGTATCATTGTTCTGGACTCATAGACACTAAGTTTGACGAATTTAGAGAACTTTTTATCTGGCACAATTTTTGGGTGAGAAGTGGACTACATGTGGACCCCGCTTTGACAAAAAACTGTCAATTCTGCCCCTGTGTCCAAATTGGACTTATGGGTAGTCAATTCTAGCTATTTCAAATATTTTGAGAGCAATATTGATATTTGTTTCAATATTCGAAGGCGTACCTAGAGATTACACTATTATAGGAGCAACTAACGGAGCTTAGAACACAAGTAAGTGTACCTTGCTAACTTGCAGTAGATCTTGTAATATTATTTTACTTGAGTTATTTTTATATAATTCTATGATGTACCTGTTCAACCTAGGACCGTAAGACATTGCTTAACGTCTGAACAAGATTTGGGTGTCGACGCCGTACGCGGAGTCGTATAACGTCACTTAGAGAATTGATACCACGATCCTATAATTTTATGTGCTTGCTTTACCAAGTTCATCATACCATAGGACACTTGACACTATTTGTGTGACAGAATCTTTTTTGAGTTATTCATGGTAATTCTGTATAAGCTTACAGGATTCGTGACATGAGACTTGCATATACATAGATATCATTATGACTCGTTGTACTAGCTAGAGGTCATGATCTTGCGTGTTATGGACATGAGACATCGTGGACATGAGACGTATGATTACATTGGGTGGGGAGAGACACATAGGCTATAGCCTGATTATATACATATATACTTTATTATTGAGGTGTTTTAGTCTCTGTTCCAGAGCTTGGCCCATTACGTGATATTATTGCTACCGGCTCCCCGGCACAGAACTTGTAGTGGTTTCAGCCTGAGTACTAGTGATGCTCTTATTTACATTTTACATAACTGGTTACATAGCTTGCCCTGAGGATCTATTTTTATATACTATATTTTATTTGGCTTGAGTTATTCTTGTACCTTGCTATGTCCCTTAAGGACCTGGATCAAGATTTTTTCCCCAGGTACAGCAGACGAGGAATACTCCGAGATATATGGGACAAGAGTTGACGCTGGAGCAGTACTGGCACCAAAAGACGAGGTTGTGCCAGAGGATTTCTCCTGAGTATTCTGTTACATACTCAGTTATTTATGCTTACAGTTATTTCATATCTTGACTCATGGACTTATCTATTGACTTATTTTCTTTTCTTATTTTTATCGGATTGTTCCCCGAGACTACTTATGTTGACTTAATGATGGATTATTTTCTTAATCTATTATCTTGATTAGTCTATCATATTTAGTTATATTTCTTTCTGTGGATGATATTAAAATTATTCTGTGATAGATGGTGTAGACTGTATTTATATTTATTACAGCTTAAGTGCACTCTAACAGGTCCATTAAATTGGGTTTGTCCATTGGAGTTATGATGCTGGCCATTGCCACATGGCTAGTATCTCAATATTTTGGGACTGGGGCATGACAGAATCACATACTAACTTGATGGTTATTCTGTAGACGATTATCACAAGACCCTTAGAGTATAGACTACACCTGGTAGGGAAGTGTATATGGAAGATAGAAGTCTTATAGGAATGATAGCTGAATAATATGGGTTACACATAAACTAATTACGGCCTGAAGTTTAGATTGTTAACCAATAGGGTTTGAGCCTAACTGGACCTACTTCACTCATGACCCAGCTGTTATGCCCAATTATACATTTTTATGCTCCATATAGACCCCACAATATTTGTGGCATACCTTCTTCTAGAAAACCTATACTTACTTAGTCAATTCCATTGTAATTAAATTAAATTGTACATCGGCAACCCAATTACCCTAACCACCGATATACCCGTAGCCCACTCAAGCCAAACAACGTCCATGACACTGGTGTTGCATTAAGTTGAGCCCTGGAACTCTCTACACAATGTTAATCACCTTGACAAGATTTGTGATGAAGTATTCCTCGATACTATTTTACCCTAGTTGTATTTGGCTAGGATATTTCCTATTGTCTTATAGACTCATGACCTAATTATAAGCAAAGAGAACTGATATAACTTCCTTTATAGAGTTATTGACTCATTAATGCCATGGTAGTACCTAGATTTCCTTTGAATGGCTGTGACAACGGTCACAAAATCCTTACTATATCGTATCCCTCCTTGAAGTTAGACTTAAAAAAAACCTTAGAAATATGATCATGATTATAGTTCCTGCGGCCAAATTCATTCTTGTAAGTAGGTTAGAGCCTTGATTAAGCTTACCCTTATTCTTAGAATGCGACGTCAAAATAGGATTCCATTGGTAACTGCGTCCCCAATCTTTAGTGCAACCTTGCTTAAATAAAATCTTTTCTACCATGTTTAATTTTTAATTTCGAGGACAAAATTTTTATAAGTTGGGTAGATTATAAACACCCTAATTTTTTAGAGTAAAATTTTAATTTTAAATTTATTAAGTATTGGTATTATTTAATTATTTGAGATTAAGAGAAAATATTCTGTATTTTTAGCTAAATAGAATAATATATATTCAAGGATTAATATTTATGTGTATTTAATTAATTTATAATATTATACAAAAAATATATTTTTGGGTGTACAACTAATATTAGAGTATTATAGAATTTTTCTGGATTTTATTGAGGTCAAAAACTTTTTTTTGATGGCTATATATGCATATACAAATATGGTTATTTATTATTAAACCCAAATCAACCCAACCCAAACCAAACCAACCCAAACCAAATCTTAGACCAACCCGAAATCCTAAACCAATACACACCCCCAGCAATCGAAATCCCCCCCCCCTCCCCCCCCCCCGCTACAGTCCCTCTTCCCTGTAACCGATCGACCGCTCCCTTCCTCTCCTGAAACTGCCCCGACCCCCTCTCTTCCCATTCCAAAACCTCCCATCACACCCTATATATAACCCAACAAAGCAGACCACCACCACCATCATCTCCCCTGCGTCCAGACGACCGCCGTCGACCGTCGTCGATCGTCGCCGCAAGCCGCCGTGAGCAACCGTCGAAAATTCGCGATCAACAGACTAAGCGAGGTACACTATTTCCCATCCCTGTATCTCCCTGTACAAAAATCCAATCAGAGTCCCGTTGAGTCCTATACGAAGACCACATGACCCCCTTGAACTTTGTGTAATTAGTATAGTGTATCGTGTCCTGTGTCGATCGCAAATCGTGACAAAAAATAGGAAAAAATGACCGAGTTTTGGAAACAGAAATTGTTCCAAGTACGCGTGTTGAGTCCCGTTATCTTCATAACAGCACACAATTTTTAAATTCTACTGGAACAATAATTTAGATAATATAACCTAGTTTTAATCCCTTTAAACACTTTATTTTAATTCAATGTATGATGTATTTTATTTGCTGTTGAAATTGGTCAAAAACTTGATTTCTTAAATCCGAATTTTTCCGAAACATGGTGCGTCCCGCTAAATGATGCAACTTCGTCATGTGCGAATTGCATTAAAAGATGCGTATCGTTAATACGGACGTGTAAAATTTCGCAGAAGTTGATTTGGATGTGCGTGCACACCGGAATCAACGCGTATCCGTCAAAAATTACCGTATCGGCATATTCTGACACTCGTCATAATTTGTGTGTACTTGTTATTTCGCAACGAAACTTGCGCCATCGGGTTTGTAGCGTTATGCTGGTCCTGTGACCCAAGTTTGGTTAGATTCTGAGAACGTTGACAAAATACCGTTTCGCGGGCTCTAAGGTTCCATTTGACGTTCGATTTTGTGACCGGCTCATCGAAATCCAGTTTTGGACATACCGTTGGGTTCATATCATCGTTCTTGACTCGTAGACACTAACTTTGACAAATTTGAAGAACTTTATCTCTTCCACATTTTTTTGGTGCAAAGTGGGTACATGTAGACCCCGCTTTGACCCAAAATTGTCAATTCTGTCCCTGTGTCCAAATTGGACTTATGGATAGTCAATCTTAGCTATTTCAAGTATTCTGAGAGCAATGCTGATGTTTGTTTCAGCATTCGGAGGTGTACATGGAGATTCCAATGTTATAGGAGCAGTTGACGGAGTTCAGAGCCCAGGTTAAAAGAAAGACAACTCCGTCCATCTAAGTTAAATTTTACTCTGTAGGTACATGGCTTAATGGGACTCAGGAATTTCTATTGACAAAAGTGGGATCCATGGTAAAAAAAAGAAAAAATGTCAAGGAAATTTAGTGATAATTAGAGAATTTTTAGATAATTATCATTTTAATAACTCGTATTTCGCAAGTTTTTACTTTTTTAATATAACCTAATTCATATTTTGAATTGGAAAACTCGAATCTTTAGTTGATTTTTGATGTCGCCATCGATGGAGAAAGTGAAGACCGAGGAACACTAAGAATCTTTTCCTAATTTCTCATACACATCTTCCTACACCTCTCACCACATATATTTGCTTTCAAGGAACAATGCTTCAGAATTATTATTCAATGTTCTTTTTCTTGCTTTACAAAAATTTGTGACTTCCTAAAAATGAACTTGCTTTACAAAAAATTATGACTTCCTAAAAATAAAAGTTTCCAAGTATTACTATTCTCTCCTTGGTCTTTGGGAAAAAAAGAATTTAGTATTGTAGAAAGGAATAATTGGATGATTCATTATCAATAAAGGACACTAATACTTAACACCCTCCCTCAAGCTAGAGCATAGATGTCAATCATGTCCAGCTTGTTACAAAAAAACTGAATCACACATGATATTTTCTATTTTATAATTAAAAGTTACATGGCAGAGCAAATAGGTTGATAGTACAAATAGATAGAGTGTGTTGAATAGCCCTTTTTGGTTTTGCTGTTTGAACCACACATGGCCTGTTTGGTTCGGAGAAATAAAAAATCATAAAATCGATATTTTGCGTACGCACGTTATGCGCACGTAATTTTTTTTAGTTTTTTACTTTCTTCTTTGGGATGCTTTGAAGAAGTGAAACATGGAAGTAAAAATTCATGAATCTGTTGTTTGGAATGTTTGTTGAAGTGGGGTTCGAAGTGAAACTTTTAGTAATTCCTATGTTTAGATGTTAGGGATTATTTGATTCATGGATTTGTAGTGCGAAAGTGGCTAATATTCAAATTTGGGACCGCTTTACATGTTTGGTTGGAGGATATGTAGACAAGATTTACTTGATTTGACATAAATAGTAAATCGTGTCTGCCACGAAATCAGTGTTTTTGCACCGAAATTTTTTCCTCCGAAGCGTGGAAGGCGGATGTGAAAAATCCGCATTCCCACTTCGCGCGAATGGTTGGAGGACAATTTTCTCTCTACTTTAACAAAAGTTTTTTTTACTATTCATGTCACTTCAACAAAAAGTTATATTTTTTACTCACTTCAACAACCAATCAAACAGAAAACTTTAGAATTTCCCACTTCTAACATCTACTTCTTCAAAACACCCAAACGAATGATTTTCCACTTCATCTCACTTTATTCCATTTCATCACAATGCATACGCAAAATATCGATTTTTGAACTTTTTACTTCACTTCACCGAACCAAACCGTCCCTTAAGTGATAGTAGAAAAAATGATATGATTTTCCACTTTTGAAATATGTGAGGTTAACCCCACACATTTATTGATTTAATTTTCTATTTTTTGTTAATTTGTAATGAGCACACAATTACTAAGACAATATTTTTTCATAAATTAAAAATGTAAGACTTTATATTAATAACTAGAAAAAACATGTCTTTAATTTATAAATTATCAAATTATATATGCAAACTAGCATTTTCAACATTTTCCTCAAATAATATACACATACGATGAAATTGGGTAAAAAAGGGGAAAAAAAATTCTTTTTTAGTTTTTTTAAAGGAGCAAATACTCATTAGAACACTCAGTCAGTTACATAAAGAGAATTACAAATAACACTATCAACTCCAGTTGGTGAAGAAGGCAAGAAGGTGGATTATAGTAGAATTGACTAAAACAATTGGAGATAGCGAACTTGGCTAGTTCGTGTGCTAGGACATTTCCAGAACTAGTGGTGAAGGAGAAAGAATTTGAGACCTATGTCAGGTATCTCCTTTTGGTGTAGTAAAACCATTTGCTGCAGTCTCCATGGAATAAGAGACTTCTCCCCTTTGAATATTCTGGTAGAAGTTAAAGAGTTTCCTTCTATAACCATAGACTGTAATTTCAAAAGCTTTGCAAGAAGGATGCCCTGATAGATGGCTTCTAACTCCGACTGAAGAGCTTGGTCTGAGAAGAAGAAGTCATTTGAAGTGAAACTTATTGCCCCAATGAAGTTGCCTTCATGATCTCTCGCCACTGCTGCCGCGGCTATGGACGTTGATTTTGAAAGTCCCAATGTTAGGAGGTATCCAACGAGTGTTCTTTGTGGCTAAATGACTCAGTTCTTCAATGTCTGCGATGTTAGTACTCAAACTATTAGAGAAATTAAAATAATTAGAGGCTTGCTTAATGATGACCTGGCATGTCGGTGGTGTGTTTCTGAAGACACAGTTGCATCTCCCCTTCCTTATAGCCCAAAGAAGTGCAGTACCTAACTGGAAAGCGTCTTTTGATTTCTTATTTAAAAGATACGCCTCAAGTAATGCTTAGATGCTGAGATGAGGTTCGATTCTTAACCCCAGGGGACTAGAGAACCAAACTCTTAGAACAATATCGCAGTAAAGGAAGAGATGGTCTTCATCTTCATTATGCATAAGACATAGTGGCATGAGGGGTCTATAGATGGAATCCTTTTGTTGATAGAATCTCGGAGAAGTAGCGCTTGATTCATGATACGCCAAATGAACATCTGATAGGTGATAATGTTTTAATTTTCCAAAGTCGTTTCCACACCATAGGATTAACGACTGTAGCAGAGGTGCTTGCTTCCTATCTTCTTATGGTTTCATATAATGATTTGGAGGAGAAAGTTTCATACTTAGAGCATGTCCATATTGGAACATCAACACCATCACCTTCACTCAATCTGATCTTAGCAATGGCCATGGCTTCTAAATGTGAGAAGATATTGCGTATAACCTCCATATTCTAGCATTGTAAAGAGTGATCCATCAGATCTATGACTACCTTAGGGCTATTAGGAGAACTGATAATTGAATGCGGTTTGTAACCAGGGAGGGAAGGAATCCAGGGGTCTTTGTTAATGTCTAGACAACCACTACGAACTTTCCAACAGAAGCTTCCAGCAAAAAAACGACGGCTGTCAACATGCTAACCCAGGTAGGAGATCCTCTGTTTATTTTTCTCACTTCCCAGAAGGACTCTTTATGTAAGTAGATTCTGCAAAGTAGGCGACACCATAATTAGTGAGGCTTTTCTAGGAACCTCCACACCAACTTCCTAATGAGCGATTGATTCATCCACTCTGGATTCCTGAAGCCAAGTCCTCCATAATTTGTGGGTCTAGTGAATTAGTCCCAATATAAGAAGTGCAGTTTTCTGTCATTGCTAGAATGCCCCGACCAGAAGTTCTTCTGGATCTTGCCGATAGTATAAGTAGTGGCTTTAGGAACCTTATAGGCTGATAAATAGTAGATAGGCATGGACGCTAAAGTAGAATTAACAAGGATTGATTTACCGACAAGGGAAAGGAGTTTGGACTTCCAACCTTCCAATCGATTGCAACATTTAGAAATGAGAGATTGATAGGTTGCAGTACGATTCTTAGATTTAAGAAGTTGGTGACCCAGATATTTATCATCCAAAGACATAGCAGAAAGATGTAGCATATTGGCGAGTTGAGTCTGCATAGGTAGCTCCGTGAACTTGCTGAAATGGATACTAGATTTTGTGTAATTGATTTCCTGACCCGACCAGGAAGCAAACGTACTTAGGAACTTGCAGACTTGATGCATAGAGTCAATAGATGCAGTTCCAAAATAAGAATATCATAAGCGAAAAGAAGATGAGAAATAGATGGAGAGTGGCGATTAATTTTAATACCATGGAACATGTCTTCTCTCTCAAAGTAGTAGAAGAGCCGAGAAAGAATTTCAGTACAAATGATAAAGATGTATGGTGAGAGCGGGAACACCTGCCTTATGCCTCTTCCTGTCACGCCCCAATTTTTGCTAAATCAATAATTGTCTCCCGGGCGTAATGTCATGCGAGCGTAAGGCGCACCCGCACAAGGCCTAGACATAATGATATACTTTAGAAACATATGCAACAGAGTACACAAATGAGATATCACATATTGGAATGAAGACAAGTTCTCTTTATTGATAATGAACATCTTGTTACAAACTCTTAACTCAAAAGTAAAAAAGGGTGCCGTACGAGCTTACAACATGGACGCAAAATGAGATAGCCAATCCATACATTACACCCCTTACTAAAATTCAAAGAGAAAACCACCTTGGGTGTGTATTTGCACCATCGCCTAGGAGTTTCAAAAGGGTATGTGCGAGCTCCTTAAGAATATGTACTAGCGCTCCCAAAAGACATGAACACGAATGCGTCAGATTAGTGAAAGGTTGGAGGAAAGCTTTAGCTCCTTGCCGCGTCGCCTTGGCTCGGGGAACCTGCTGCAATGAGGGTTAGTACTTTGAAAAGTACTTGTGAGGGCGAGCTAACCCAACACACCAAATCGATACCATATTCATGTGAACATGCAACATTGTTATTATGTGATCATTCTATCTTGCCTTACTTTATTTTTACAACACGCGATAGAATAAAATGACATAACAAAAATATGCTACCGCTCGGTGACTTTTACCTACACCATCTGAACCACCTGTACACAACTTACCATGACCTTCCCTGCTACGAAGACATAGTTAGTTTGCACAGTTTTAATATACATAAGGATCACTGTCTTGACTAGCCATCATGGACTATAGTCTGGGTAGACGACGATGCTTGCAGCACAGGTAACGAGCCCCGCTACAAACTCTTGCCTCACCCGTGCTAAGTTGCTAGCACGACTAACTGTTGTTCCGCCCGGGACGAATCGGCCCCGGTGCCCCAGTGACCCTTCACAGGACCTATATACCTTGGGCACAAGTTGTCAATGATCATTGATGATTTAAACACTAAATTAAAATATGAAGTATTTTAAGACATCAAAATAAACATAACTACTTTAGCACAGTGCGATAACATAATCTACTTGCTGATGCGATCATATTTCAAGTTATGTACCACCCATTGAACAGTTGTAAATGGATAAGTTCTAGCTAAAAAATAAAACATAAAATAGATACATGCCTAGCGAATAAGCACGCAACAATATGATCGTGTAGTAATTTTATGTGACCAACATTAAGTGTTTCAAGTTTACTTCTTTTTATCTTGACTCAATTATATTATTATGGTATCGTTGATCAAAATGCACAAATGAGTCAAACTATTGAGAATGAAGACTTGAAAGAAGGGCACTAATCGGAAGTAAGGCCACTCACAAGTTGGTGAATCGGGAAAGAGAAAGGGAATATCTTTAGGACTCCACTCGCGAGTCGCCTACACGATCACCTGCACGAATCAACAAATGATCAATATCTCCTGCCTTAGTCTCCCCGAGTTTAATACGAAATATGAAGATCAAGGAACAAAGATAATAAATCCATCAAAATTGTTCAAGAAAATGTAAGCCATAAAACTAACAAGAAAGCAACCAAGCAATATCAAAAAAAGAGCAAAGAAACCAGCACAACGGAAATATCCCTCTTGACTCTGCAGTCAAATCCTTCCTTGAGGCACAATCCGATTCCAAAGAAACCAATCCATAACGAGGAAAGAATCTTGATTTAATCTATTCTAATCGAATGATACCAAGTATTTCTTAGCCACGCTCTCCGAAAAGGGTGAACGGGGCACTACATCTTAACCAACTAATAGAAAGTTTCGTACTCAAAACTTAGGAATAGGACCTACCCCTAATAAAATAATAAGAGAAAATTTTTCTTAATGTCCGTTTTGATTTCCCAGGTCGACTCCTCGACCGCGTGGTTCTGACAAAGAATGCGCACAAGCGGGACTGTACGATTCTAGTTCTTCTTCTCTTTTTGATCCAAGATCTGAATGGGCTCTTCGACATACAACAAGTCTGCCTACAGATCCAGATGACTAAAATCTATCACGTGGCTCAGATTATGGACGTACTTCCTAAGCTGTGACACATGGTAAATATTATGCACGTCTGACAGGGCTAATGGCAATACAATTTGATAGGCAATTGGGGCGACTCGCTTGAGGACTTCGAACGGGCCAATGATTCTCGGACGTAACTTTCCCTTTACTCTGAATCTCATGACTCCTCATATGGGTAAGATATTCAGAAATACATGGTCACCTTCAAAAAACTCAAGGGGTCGACGATGAATGTCGGCATAACTCTTCTGTCGATTTTGTGCTACTTTTTGTCACTCTCGGATAAACCGAACCTTTTTTGACTGTTTGTTCCACTAGTTCCGGCCCAAGATTTTAAGGTGCCCCAACTTTATCCCAGCAGATTGGTGACCTACACTTCCGCCCATACAAAGCCTCATACGGAGCCATTTGGATGGTAGACTAATAACTGTTGTTGTATGCACATTCGGCCAACGGTAGGTGGATGTCCCAACTTGACTTTGAATCGATCGCACAGAGACGCATGATGTCTTCGAGCACCTGATTCACCCGCTCTGTTTGGCCATCGGTTTGAGGATGGTAGGCTAAGCTGAACTTCAACTTGGTCTCCATCGCTGACAGAAGGCTCTCATAAAAATGTTATAGGAATCATCTGTCCCGATATGATACTATAAAAACTGGCACTCCATGTAACCTAAATATCTCATCAAGGTAGGTTTGGGCGAGGCGATCGATGCTCCAAGTAACTTTAATGGCAATGAAATACGTTAATTTGGCTAACCGGTCGACGGTGACCCAGACTGCATCATTCTTCCGTTGCATCTTTGGCAAGCCAATAATGAAGTCCATTCTTATGTGCTCCCATTTTCATTCCAGAATAGCAAAATTCTGTATCTTCCTGTTCGGTCTCTGATGTTCTGCTTTCACCCTCTGACAAGTTATGCATTGCGACACGAAGCGCGCCACGTCTTTCTTTATGTCGTGCCACCAGAAGACAATGTGAAGGTTTTTGTACATCTTCGTACTCCCGGGGTGGACCATATAGGCTTCATAGTTAGCTTCCGCAAGGATCTTCTTTCTGAGTTTTGCGTCGTTGGGGACACATAGCCTCCCTTTCACTCGTAATACTCCATTCTCATCTACTGTAAAGTCCTTCACCTTCCCTGCTAGAATCTGCTCACGCATTTTTCTTAGGAATGGGTCGTCCCTTTGAGTAGACGTGACTCTCTCTAACAAGTTGGGTACAAATCGCATCTGAGCAACTCGCGCGCCGCGTTATCAAATTTGGAGTTCAATGCCTATTTCCTAAAAGTCTTTTTGTAACCTGCGATCGACGGACATGGATCCCGTAAACACGTGACTCAATGCATCCACTACAATATTCTCTTTACCAGTTGTGTAGTCGATTGTCAAGTCATAGTTTTTGATCAATTTTAGCCAACGCCGTTATCGTAGGTTAAGGTCCATTTGGGTGAATATCTACTTCAAGCTTTTGTGGTCATTGTAAATTTGAGAAGCCACTCCATAGAGGTAGTGTCGCCCCAATTTTAGCACGAACACAATTGTTTTAGGATAATATAAACGAGAAAAGATTTGATGAATGCGGGAAAACGAGGTCTTGTGCGAAGACCCACCCCTTCTTTTATTGTTTACAAATAAGATTGTACAAATTTGATCCTACACGAGGATGTCTAAGTACAATTTATTTAATCTGGGTGAATATTGCTGCAGGTGTCTGATCTGTAGTCGATCACTTTAGCCCTTGGACCACACGATGTTGAAGAAGTGCGTGGAAGACAGGTAGCAGCTTCGAAGGTTGCTAAAGAGGGTGGATGCCCGATGCCAAAGTCGTCGATCCCTTCTCTTTGCCTGAGCTCTGGATTCTCCTCTCTCTCTCTCTCTCGGCTCTCCAATTTGTCGACCTATTTTCGGTTGTTCGACCTATTTCCGATTTCTTCCCCTTGTCCTTTGTTGATAGAGGTCTCTATTTATAGAGTTTTAGTGACAGTGACCACTCAATCGGTGTAAAAACTGAGTAGTAGAAAGTACAACACCTTTTTACACAACGGTTAAAATAATCAATGCCTGCGTATAGATGATCCTTTGAATGAGCGTGTGACGTGGGTCCAACTAAGGGACAAAACGCGTATAACGGCTATGAAGATCACGACGTAGAAGCCACGTAGGTAGGTATCCCTCGTGTAGAAGAGGTTGGCATAGAAGCCAAATGTCTGTCACCATGGCATAGAAGCCAAATAGTTATCAAACCGGCATAGAAGCCGAGTAGGCGTAAAAGCAGAGTGGTCATAGAGGCCGAGTAGGCGCAGAAGCCGAGTGGTCATAGAGGCCGAGTAGGCGTAGAAGCCGAGTGGTCATAGAGGTCGAGCAGGCACCGAAGCTGAATAGGCGTAGAAGCCCCTGTGTGACGTGCCAGAGTAATGATGTGGACGTCTTAGCCGGAATTACGGCTATTGGAGATAATCAGATCTCTTGCATTAAATGCAGAGATCTGCCCCCATCATCGAATCCTGTGCGAAGAGTAACCGCTATCGTGGCAGTCTGTTCGCCTTCTGCGGAGCGTAAGGAGCTCACGTTTGCCTGTGTAAAACTAGGCAGCATATTCCTTTGTATGCGTAGGAGCAGCTCTCGCTAAGGGGATGTCACTAAATGACGGTTCGGTGACATTTAATCAAATTTCCTGCATTAAATGTGGAGATCCGCCATCATCCTGCGTATTAAATGCAGAGGCGTGTTTTGAAGGTCTGCCACCCTTCTGTGCATCAAACGCAGAGACGTGCCTCAGGCATCTGTCAGTATTCGGCGTATTAATTACAGAGACGTACCTTGAGGGCCTATCACCACCCTGTGCATAAAATACAGAGACGTGCCTCGAGTCCCATACGGAGTTCAACTTTTGACGTGGCAGGCGGTTTGTCTTTCGCGGAGCATAAGGGGCTCTCATCTGCCTGTGTAAAACTAGGCAGCGTATTCCTCTGTGTACGTAAAAGCAGTTTACGCAAGGGAAATGGCAGTAAATGACAGCCTGGGTTACAGTACCGCGCCATCATTATATTTGTCGCCTGGGTAGTCGAGCAGTATCCCGTTGTCAGACTTCGAGACGTCAGGTTTATTGCAGGATCTGACAGGTTCATTACAGGGTCTGACAGGTTCATTGCAGGATCTGACAAGTTCATTGCAGGGTCTGACAGGTTCACTTCGGAGAATACGAAGCATTCCTCGCACACTTCAATGCTGCACTGAAAGAGGATGAGTTTTACGCCATATAGGCGATGAAGGGAAAGCCGTTCAAGTCAGGAATAGAGGTGGAAAGTTTGTCTGTGTCAAATCCCGTTTACGCTGAAGCAGCCTGGACATACTGCCCTACGCGGATGGTCTTTGAGCCTGTATTTCACGCTGTGCTCGGCGAAGAAGCTCTGTTTGCACGTTTGAAGGCTCTGAAGTCCTCTGTTTACGCTGCTTTGCATCAATATGCTGCGTAGAGCTATCCAACATATTTTTTATGCTTCTACAAGACCCCCTTCAAAGCTTTTAAATTTCTCGTAATTTGAAATACTTTGAATGAAGCATGAACTGCTCCTTGTAACTCGAAACATTTCTGAATGGAGTTTTGAAATGGCCGAGGCTGACTTTATGGCAGATTTATTGGGGATCGGTGCTCTCCCTCGCCTATAAAAAGGCTGAGGAATTCTCCTGTTCTTCCTACACTTCCTTCATCATACAGAGATGATGGCCGGAGTTCGTCGGGTCGACTTGAGGAAGAAGGAGATCATGATTTTCCAGCATGTAAGGAGCCAAAAAAGACGGCATCTTCGAGCAAATGTCCTCTGTAACGATGGATCATGGAAGGATATCATAGCCTCCTTTGCTCGGGATAATCAGCAACTTTGTATGGTGGTTCTTCGGGAGAGGAAGAATCGTATTTCATCACGCCGCTTGCAAGCGGTATCTTCTTCCGTTACCTCCATGGCGCGGGATGTAGGCAAGCAGATTTACTCTGCTTTCCTTCTGTTGGAGGATGGGTCTATGCCCAGTTTTGTATCCTCCCGCCACTGATCATCTTCTTGTTCATCGACTGTGGGTGTCGATGAACCGTCTTGGAAGAAGAGGAAGACCTTCACCAATGCGAGAACCTGGCAGAACAGCTTCTCGGTGCGGTCTTCAGCCGACGATGAGAAACCCCTTTGTAGACGGGATTTCCCTCATGTAGTCATAAAAATTAAAGAAAAACCCTTGTAGTCTGGATTTCACTCATATGTAATCATGACTTTAATCTTTAATAAAATCGTCTTTCTTCCGTGCATATGATCATGTTGCCATACTTTGCTGTGAAGTCTGAATATGTGTAGCTTCGACACGTCTAATTCTTTATGTCGACTCTGTTTAGAAAGAGTGCTAGGTCCTGTCCTGTCTTTTATGCATAACTTAGTGATGCGTAGAAAGCCGCTTTAGCATTCGAGTGTTCGAACTGTCCTGCTTTTTTAGGAGTGAGGAACCGCATAGAATTCTGAACTGTTACTTCTAATAAACAAAATTTCTTTGTTCAGACATCATCTTCAAGAATGATCTCTTGAAAAATCCCTTGGAACAGGGCAAGAAATGGCTGTCAAACTGATTTGCCATCTTGGTAGATAAAATATTCAGACTGGAGTCTGGATGAACTTCGAATCGACCCATGAAGAAGAGTAATTTTTTAATGTTGAACTCTGTATGCCTCGGGTACTTGGGATATCTTGAGGTCAAGAAGGAGTATCTTCTGTGTGAACTCCTGTAATTGACCGCCTTGAGGATCGTTCAGATGTACGTGTACTCTGGCCTGTATATCTTTCAGATGTGCGGGAAGTCATTGAGCGCGAAATCATAAGTTGGCAGCCTCTGAGCATAAACTAAACACCATCGAGCGTGAAATCATGGACTTATAGTTCCTGAGCGTGAAGTCGTAGGTTTGTAGCCTCTCGAGCAAAAAAGCTACCAAGCACAAAGGCATCCGAGCGTAAAACCCGACTTGTAGCTGTCGAACGTAAAGCCGTAGATTCGTAGCTGTCGAGCATAGAAAGCTCCTTAGCATAGAACTGTAAAATTGTTGCTTCTGAAAAGAAAATTTTTTGAGCGTGAAGTTGTGGATTCGTCGCCTCTGAGCATAAACTAAGCGTCACCGAGCGTGAGATCATCGATTTGGTATCTGCTGAGCGTGAAGTCGTAGGTTTGTCGCCTCTCGAGCATAAAAGCTACCGAGCACAAAGGCATCTGGGCATAAAAACCATAGACTTATATCTTGCGAGCGTAAAACCGTAGATCTGTAGCTGTCGAGCGTAGAAAGCTCCTTAGCGTAGAAATCACGAACCTGCTTTGCGCGAAAAACTTTTCGAATTCGCTGACTGTCCGCCTTCTCTGAATAAATAGGCTGACGTAGGACCCAATCATAACCGAATATTAATTAGGGGATTTGGTCCGGGGTCCGAGGAGTTTCATCCGAACTCTATATATATCCCAAGTTTTTGAGAGAAAAACTTTCCATCCGTCTCTGCGAGAGAAAGCTTTCGACTGTTCGAGTTCTTCCCCATTTTTTCTTCGAGTCTTCAAAGTCTTCCAGCAATGGCCTCGAAGCAAGCTTCCTCCACTAAGGTAAAGAAGGTTGATTCTTCTTCTCATTCTTTCGCTCAAGCGAGAGCGTCTCTCGTCGGACAAGGCGAACTTCATTCTGAGCAGAGCATCCCGCCGACGAGTAGCACACCCGGCCTGGAAGGTAGAGCTTTTGGGATGAATAAGAACGACTGAAAATCCTTCGCACACGTTGAACGTGACCGCGCTAGGCCGAGTAGGCGTAGAAGCCGAGTGGTCATAGAGGCCGAGCAGGCACCGAAGCTGAATAGGCGTAGAAGCCCCTGCGTGACGTGCCAGAGTAATGATGTGGACGTCTTAGCCGGAATTACGGCTCTTGGAGATAATCATATCTCTTGCATTAAATATAGAGATCTGCCCCCATCATCGAATCCTGTGCGAAGAGTAACCGCTGTCATGGCAGTCTGTTCGCCTTCTGCGGAGCATAAGAAGCTCACGTTTGCATGTGTAAAACTAGGCAGCATATTCCCTTGTATGCGTAGGAGCAGCTCTCGCTAAGGGGATGTCACTAAACGACGGTTCGGTGACATTTAATCAAATCTCTTGCATTAAATGTGGATATCCGCCATCATCCTGCGTATTAAATGCAGAGGCGTGTTTTGAAGGTCTGCCACCCTTCTGTGCATCAAACTCAGAGACGTGCCTCAGGCATCTGTCAGTATTCGGCGCATTAATTGCAGAGACGTGCCTTAAGGGCCTGTCACCACCCTGTGCATAAAATGCAGAGACGTGCCTCGAGGGACTGTCACCACCCTGTGTATAAAATGCAGAGACGTGCCTCGAGTCCCGTACGGAGTGCAGCTTTTGACGTGGCAGGTGGTTTGTCTTCCGCGGAGCGTAAGGGGCTCTCATCTGCCTGTGTAAAACTAGGCAGCATATTTCTCTGTGTACGTAAAAGCGGTTTACGCAAAGGAAATGGCAGTAAATGACAGCCTGGGTTGCAGTGCCACGCCATCATTATAGCCGTCGCCTGGGTAGTCGAGCAGTATCCCTTTGTCAGAAGTCGAGATGTCAGGTTTATTGCAGGATCTGACAGGTTCATTGCAGGGTCTGACAGGTTCATTGCAGGATCTGACAGGTTCATTGCAGGGTCTGACAGGTTTACTTCAGAGAATACGAAGCGTCCCTCGCACACTTCAATGCTGCACTGAAAGAGGATAAGTTTTACGCTATATAGGCGATGAAGCAACCCGTTTACGCTGAAGCAGCCTGGATATACTGCCCTACGCGGATGGTCTTTGAGCCTGTATTTCATGTTGTGCTCGGCAGAGAAGCTCTGTTTGCACGTTTGAAGGCTCTGAAGTCCTCTGTTTACGCTGCTTTGCATCAATATGCTGCGTAGAGCTATCCAGCATATTTTTCATGCTTCTACAACAATTACCGCTAGTTTTAGGTTATGCGTATTATAATTTTTCTCGTGCTTTTTTAGTTATCTTGATGCATAGGCTATCATTCTATCTCGCCGCATGAGTACACACCCCAAGCCCTGCCCTGACGTGTCGCTTAATATATAGAATCCTGAGGTCTCATCTGGTAGTGCAAGTATTGGAGCAGAGGTGAGACGTTTCTTTAACTCTTCAAACGAGGCTTCGTAGTCGACGGACCACTCAAATGTGACTCCCTTCTGAGTGAGGCGAGTCAGAGGTGATGCTAACTAGGAAAAGTCTTTCATGAAATGCCTGTAGTAGCCCGCTAGCCCGAGAAAGCTTCGAATCTTACAGACAGATGTAGGCCGCTTCCACTCGACGATGCTTCAACTTCTTTGGATCGACTGAAATATCTCTCGCAGAAATAATATGCCCGAGGAAAGATACATTGCTCAGCTAGAACTCGCACTTACTCAGTTTTGCGTATAGTTTGTTGTCCCGAAGAGTCTGTAGCACGGTCCGTAAGTGTTCTATATGTTCCTCCCTATTCTAAGAGTCGACTAAGATATCATTAATGAACACTACTACAAACTTGTCAAGATATGGCCAGAACATACGATTTATTCAATCCATAAAGGCGGTAGGGGCATTGGTCAGTCTGAATGACATTACCAAAAATTCATAATGGCCGTAACGAGTGCGAAAGGCTGACTTCGGCGCGTTATGTGGAGCCATATATGGATGTCAACTGTCACACCCCAATTTCGTGGAATCGATAGGGCATCCCCTGAGCGTGACCGCCGTACGGGCCTGGGGTTGCGCCCGCACAAGGCTAGAGTATTTTGCATAACGAGCACATATTCAGAGTACGCAGATAAATTGAAGCACAGATTGAAACATGGAAAAGTTCTCTTTATTGATAATGAACATATATTACAAACTCTTGAACGAGTCAGCTAATTTGCCGCACGGGCTTACAAAAGTGTTAACACAAAATGAGATGACAGTCCTGTACATTATATACCTTTACTTGACTTCAAAATGTAAAGACCTCCGAACGGAATGACAGCCTTGCCACGGAGCTGCATTATGTATGGGTTGCTAGCTCTTTTCTTCAAGTACTTCAAAATATGGTGCGATCAGGATGCGCCTACAGCTGGACTGGATCGGGAAGACGACTTCGGCTCCTCGCTCGGTTCGCCTTAGTGCGGGGAACCTGTTTCAACGAAGGTCAGTACATCAAAATATACTGGTGAAGGCGAGCTAAACCCAACTATACCAAACAACACGTTGTTTTAATGAAGCATGCATATTATTATGGTCTTTCTATCTTGCCTTAGTTCATTTTACAAGCAGCAGTATATATATAAAATACTGAAATGAACTTGCCACCGTTCGGTGGCTTTTACGTGTCCGTCTGAACCACCTGCACAATACTTACCATGCCTTCCCTGCCACGAAGACACAAGTTAGTTTGTAACAGGTTTAAATATACATAGAGATCACTGACATGATGCCACAAAGGGACAGGTTATAGTCTCAAGACAAATGATATGCAACGGAGGTGGCGAGCCCCGCTACATAACACTTTGCCCATAACATACGACTATACATACGTTTCGTCCGAATCGGATCGGTCCCATCGCCCCGGCGACCGTCCGTGGAACTCATAACATACCTTGTGCACAAGTTGTCCGTGATCGAAAAATATCTTTTCTTAATTACCAGTTCATACAGTTGAGGCAACACGAGTACAAGACAAGCAGTATTTCATGCTACGTTTTGTATAGCCTCCCTGAATAATTATTCGCATACAAGGTTGATCCATACTTAGCTCAATTTATAGAAGAAGATGCATTCTAACTAAAATTGAAGCATGTATAGAATATTTGAAACAAATTAGCATAGAGTAAGATAACAGTTCACATGTTTGATTGACAAGCAATATAGTCCAAGTCTATTCCCATTTTATCTTGGCATCTTTTAGTTATTACTTGGTATCGTTTGATCGGGGCAAACAAGAATGCAAGATTTATAGGTGTGAAGACTTGGAAGCAGGGCTAGCTAATCAGGATGGTAGCCACTCACTTAGTTGGTTGGAAGAGAGAAGAAAATATGTGCTTCAAGACACCGCTTGTACGCCACCTACTGCTCGTTCACCTGCATCCACGAACAGCTCGATCAATACCCCTTCCACTCTTTCCAATCTCGGAATTGAAGTATAATTCAATGAACGAAAACAATGAAATCCATCAAAACCGTTTAAGGAAAACAAGCAAAATTTGAAAAACTAACTCAAAGCACGAATGCAACAAGCGACATCGAAATCTAAGGCAACAAAGAATGCAGCGGAGAGGTCCCTCCTGACTCTGCCGCTAAGTCGATCCCGGGGGCACGGTCCACTGAATATGAGAATCGATTCTAAAGAAGCAAATCCATAACGAGGACGAGTTCTTGTTTCAATCTATCCCGATCGAACGATACCATCTTGTATTTCTTAGCCGTGCTTCCCGAATAGGGGAAACGGGGTGCCACATCCTACCCAACCAATTGGAAGTTTTATCCCAAAACTTAAGAATAGAACCTACCGCTAGGGAACATTATATTGCGTTGGAAGCTTAGAGGGGAGCGGACAATCCCGAGCTATGTGGCCTGGCCCGCCACAGTTGAAGCACATCCCTTTCCTGCTGTAACATTTGTCGATGGTGTGCCCCTGTCTTTTGTAGAAAGCACAAAATGGTCTCGGGTTCCCTTTCTGATGGCCACCGCTATTTTGACGCTTTATAGCGTTGTTTCCTCTATCGTTGCTTTGGCGTTTGTGATTGTAGGTATGCACAGCGCCGGTAGGAACCTGAGGATATTGCGGTTCAAGTGACAGAGCGTGATTCATAACTTCCTGTATTGTTTGATACTGCAGAACGACTACGTGCGCATGGATGGCAAGGCATAGACCACCTTCAAACCTTCTAGCTCGACTCGCTGCATCTGGTAAATAGGCGCTAGCGAATTTGGATAGTCGGTTGAATTCAGTGGAATACTGTTTAACTATCATACTGCCTTGCCTCAATTGCACGAACTCGTTCTCCATCTGACGTGGTACTGGAGGGAGTATAAACTCCTATTCAAATACGGCACGAAAAGTTGTCCACGAGATCGCCTCCTCTCCATGGTCAAATTGAAGAGATCGTCGATGTATGTCCCACCAATCGTGCGCGTTGAGGCGGAGCTGCAGTTGCACGCATACGATACGCTTCTCTTCGGGGACCTCTAGCAGAGCAAAGTGGTCTTCAAGTTCGGCCAACCAATCTAGAGCCACGATGGGGTCCTCAGTCCAGTTGAATGGAGTGTTGCAGACTTTCTTGAAGTGGCCAAAGTCGAAGGCAGTCACTTCCCTCGTCCTTGGAATTTGTGGTATCTTAACTTCAAGCATGGGCTGTTCTACCGGAGTCGCTGCTGTTGCCGCGAAATGGTTGGAAGCCAAAGTCTGAACGATCTGTTGTAGGGCATCTACCTGCTTCTGTTGGACTGAGAATCGAGCTTCTATATTGTCTTGAAACTTGAACTGACTCTCCTTCGCTCGCTTCTCGGCCCGTTCGTAGCGAGCCTAGTCCCTTTGTTGGTTTGCCTCCAACATCCGCAACATTTGCTGGATGGGATCGATGCTTGGCACGGCTCGCTGGCTCCCTGAACTTTCTGAAGTGCCCGAACTACTTCCTTGGCCTTAGGTTTCGTCCTGTGCTAGCACTGAGTATTGTGCTTGTGCCATTCCTTCAAAAGAATTTAAATTATATTAGGATCATAATGTATTATAGACTTATTACATGAATGTATCTCATTTTGGCCAAACGAGTTTAAGAGTTCGTACTGGAATTTGATCGTTAAAGGAACTTTTCCAGTACGAGAAGGAACTTGAATCTGTGCTCTGATACCAACATGTTACGCCCCGATTTCGTGGAATCGATAGGGCGTCCCCTGAGCGTGACCGCCGTACGGGCTTGGGGTTGCACCCGCACAAGGCTAGAGTATTTTGCATAACGAGCACATATTCAGAGTACGCAGATAAATTGAAGCACAGATTGAAACATGGAAAAAATTCTCTTTATTGATAATGAACATCTATTACAAACTCTTGAATGAGTCAGCTAATTTACCGCACGGGCTTACAAAAGTGTTGATACAAAATGAGATGGCAGTCCTGTACATTATATCCCTTTACTAAACTTCAAAATGTAAAGACCACCGGACAGAATGACGGCCTTGCCACGAAGATGCATTATGTATGGGTTGCTAGCTCTTTTCTTCAAGTACTTCAAAATATGACGCGATCAGGATGCGCCTACAGCTGGACTGGATTAGGAAGACGACTTCGGCTCCTCGCTCGGTTCACCTTAGTGCGGGGAACCTGTTTCAACGAGGGTCAGTACATCAAAATATACTGGTGAAGGCGAGCTAAACCCAACTATACCAATCAACATGTTGTTTTAATGAAGCATGCATATTATTGTGGTCTTTCTATCTTGTCTTAGTTTATTTTACAAGCAGCAGTATATATATAAAATACTAAAATGAATTTGCCACCATTCGGTGGCTTTTACGTGTCCGTCTAAACCACCTGCACAATACTTACCATGCCTTCCCTGCCACGAAGACACAAGTTAGTTTGCAACAGGTTTAAATATACATAGAGATCACTGGCATGATGCCACAAAGGGATGAGTTATAGTCTCAAGACACAAATGATATGCAACAGAGGTGGCAAGCGCCGCTACATAACACTTTTCCCCATAACATACGACTATACATACGTTCCGTCCGGATCGGATCGGTCCCAGCGCCCCGACGACCGTCCGCGGAACTCATAACATAACTTGTGCATAAGTTGTCCGTGATCGAACAATATCTTTTCTTAATTACCAGTTCATACAGTTGAGGCAACACGAGTACAAGACAAACAGTATTTCAAGATGTGTTTTGTATAGCCTTCCTGAACAATTATTTGCATACAAGGTTGATCCATACTTAGCTCAATTTATAGAAGAAGATGCATTCTAACTAAAATTGAAGCATGTATAGAACATTTAAAACGAACTAGCATACAGTAAGATAACAGTTCACATGTTTGATTGACAAGCAATAAAGTCCAAGTCTATTCCCATTTTATCTTGGCATCTTTTACTTATTACTTGGTATCGTTTGATCGGGACAAACAAGGATGCAAGATTTATAGGTGTGAAGACTTGGAAGCAGGGCTAGCTAATCAGGATGGTAGCCACTCACTTAGTTGGTTGAAAGAGAGAAGGAAAGAGGCGCTTTAAGACTCCGCTTGTACGCCACCTACTGCTCGTTCACCTGCATCCACGAACAGCTCAATCAATACCCTTTCCACTCTTTCCAATCTTGGAATTAAAGTGCAATTCAATGAACGAAAATAATAAAATCTATCGAAACCATTCAAAAAAAACAAGCAAAATCTGAAAAACCAACTCAAAGCATGAAAGCAACAAGTGACATCGAAATCTAAGGCAACAAAGAATGCAGCGGAGAGGTCCCTCCTGACTCTGCCGCTAAGTCAATCCCGGGGGCACGGTCCACTGAAAATGGGAATCAATTTCGAAGAAGCAAATCCATAACGAGGACGAGTTCTTGTTTCAATCAATCTTGATCGAATAATACTATCTTGCATTTCTTAGCCGCGCTTTCCGAATAGGGGAAACAGGGAGCCACATCAACGACCACGCTGCTTACGACAACGGGTGGGTGAACATGGTTTTTGATGCGGCGGGGCCTAGTTTTGATCCAAACAATCATGATGCAGCTGAGGAGGCACCGAATACCGATGCTGTGAAGTTCATGGAGTTGTTGGAGAATGCAAGGACTCTATTATATCCTGGTTGTGAAGATCATTCACCGTTGGAGGTTGTTATAAGATTATTGAGCATCAAGTCCGATTTTAATATGTCGCAAGAATGCTATAACCGACTGATGGATTTGATTATAGAGATCTTACTAGAGGATGCAAAGTTGCCTAAAGACTTCTACCGATCTAAGAGGATGGTGAGATCACTCTGGATGGGATATAAAAAAATTGATACATGTCGCAACGGGTGCATGTTGTACTACAAAGACGACAAGGATGAAGATGCGTGCAGATTCTATGGTGCTGATCGCTATAAGGCTACTGGAAGAGGAAAGTCTGTCGGTGCAAAGAAGCCTACCGATCGTCTAGAAAAGTAATAGAAGGACATTGCGGTAATACTATGCAAGCTCGAGAAGGTGTTTTCTCCTGGATTATTCGACTCTATGGAGCATTTGCCAATTCATCTTTCCTATGAGGCACGTGTTGGTGGTCTTATCGGTTATCGGTGGATGTACCCTTTTGAGCGACATCTGAATCACCTAAAGAGAAAGGTAAAAAATAAGGCACGGGTTGAGGGCTCTATTTGTGAAGCTTATATTCTCGAGGAGATTATAAACTTTTGCTCGACGTATTTCAAACCTCATGTTGCTACTAATAGAACGAGAGCTCTGAGGAACGACGACGGATATCAAAAATCTAATGATGCAATACTCAAAGTACTCAATGCGTCCGGAAAGCCTTCGGGGAAAATAAAGAAGAGATATTTGAATGACGATGAGCTAAGGGCTGCTCAGTTGTATATATTACTCAATTGTGACGAGGATGAAGTGGAGAAGCTAGAGGGGTAAGTAATTAATACGTCCACGTTTACATTATCTCAATGTAATAGTATAAGCTACTATTATGCTACTAATCAGCGGTTGCTTGGTTGCTTTTCAACATATATAATGATGAGTTGAAGTCGGTTAGACCCTACATAACAGACGAAGAAGTAGAAGAAGAAATGAGATGCCATTTTCCTTCTTGGTTGAGCGCATATGTAAGGAGCTTGATAAATACTTTTTTTTCTGCACTTGCACAATAAATAACCTACTATCGCTACTTTGGTATTTAGGTCGATCGTCTAATAACACCCGAGACTAAATCTATTAGAACTCTAGCCAAGGGACCAATTACTGCCGTCAAAATATGGCCAAGTTTTTGTGTGAATGGATTTAGGTTCAAGTCAACAAATGCTCCGATCAGAGACAGCTTTCTAGATCTTGATTCCACAAATAACAATTGTTTATGTATCAAATCTTCGAACTACAAAGACGTCGATCCAGACGATAATTTATTTGGCATCTTACGAGAGATTGTGGAGTTGACATATAATTATGGCACAGAACCTGCTAAGATTGCGCTATTTAAGTGTGAATGGTTCGATCCGATTCAAGATCAAGGTTGGAAAATTGATAAGCATGGCCTTGTGGATATAAACTACAAGCATAGATATCAAAACTACAAACCATTTGTCCTATCAAGTCAGGCTCAGCTTGTGTACTTCACAACTTATCCTAGATAGGGGACAGCGAGGTCGGTTTGGTGGGCAGTATGCAAGACTAAAGCTAGAAATAACTTTGACATTGACGAAATAGCTTATTAGGAGGACGAGCTACCTCTTGTAACAAATATTGTAGATGTGGACTCAACGAAAGTTACTTATTACACAAGTAATAGTGTAGAAGATGTAGAATTATCCGAAGAGAAAGACGAAGACGAAGACAAAGATGAAGACGAAGTAGATGAAAGAGAAGATGAGAAGGAAAAGGAAGAGGAGGACGAGAAAGGCGAACAAGATAAATTTTTTGAAGATGATTGAAAATAAAATATTTTGCCTGTAGAATGTACTATATTTTGACTGTAGAATGTACTATTTTGACGAAGATATGTATTATATTTTGACTATAGAATGTACTATCCATTTAGACTTATGACACCACTAGTTATTTACTGTACAATTCTATGAATGCTATGAGATATACATAACATTTTGACTGTAGAATGTACTATATATTTGTGTATTTCTTTATTCATTATATGTTGTTATCCGGTATGACAGGACGACGCAGAGAGTTCGGTAGGTCCCGAGGTAGATGGAGTACTCCTCCGGTACTGCCTACTGTTGATTCTGGATCATCGTCGCCTAGTACTCCAGTATATCGATCAGTCACATCTCTGACTGCGACAACGTTACATAGCATCACTCCTGGGACGAGTAGTTCCAGGCCTGATAGTACTCCCTTGTCCAGCATTCCTCCTGCTGACGAAACCATGGAGACAGATGAGCATATAGAGGGGGTTGAGCCGACATTGTCCCAGCATCAGCTAGATCCTGCATGCGCACCTCCGGAGGAGACGAGAACAGAGATTTGGGCCGACGGTACAAAGTAAGTCAATTAGATGGTTTAGCATCATATATATATCGTGTATTTCTTTATTCATCATATGGTGGACCTTGGATCAACTACTCTGAAGCTCCGGAGGAGAGAAAGGCATTCTGGTTTGCGCACTTCAAGGTAAAAGTATACTATATAAATCCTCTAATTTATGAATATTATATAACTTACTAAATTATTTATTGTAGAAAACGTACTATCCTCCGCACCGGGCCGAGTTGATCGAGCAGATGTTTCCTGTCGTTGCCGCCAAGCTTATCCGTAATGCTCTGATTGACCAAAAGGCTCGTGATCGCGTTGGAAAACTGATCCAAGGTTGGATCACGCCTGAGAAGTGGACTACGATGAAGGCTAGATTCGACGATTCGAGATACAAGAAAAGGTCTGAGAAGGCCAAGGCGGCTAGGCGAAAGACATCAAAGTGGTGTGGTGGCTCGATTCCGATGACAGAATATTTTTGTTGTTTGGTATGTTTTTTATTTTAGATATATTATTTTAATTCAAGTACGATAAAATGGTAGTAGGAAAAAATGTTTAATTTTAGTACTAAATAATATATTTTTAACAGGTACAGAGGGGTGAGGATGCAAACATGGTGACCGTCTTCCTGGCCACCCATCGAAAGGACGAAAATCTCATTGATGAGAGGGCCTCCCGGACCTATGTAAGTATTACTTTACTTTGTGTTAATTTTAATATAACTTAGGCAATTATCGAGTATCTAAAATTTTCTAGGCCGAGTATCTTAGGCTGCGTGAGCGGACGGCTACTTGTGCACCTACAGTGGGAGAGGCTGTTACTTCCTCGCAGCCCTCTCTAGCTCCGTCGGTGGACGAGCTGTGGGTGACCGCCGCTGGTGGTCTCCAGAGAGGTACGTACTACGGTACATGATCCTATGGCACCCTTGTTGTGACGCAGTCATCTAGGGCCTCCCCGACAAGTGCGCATTCCACACAGTCCTCGCAGTCGTCGGCCCGAGTCCAGGAGGCCGTTGACCGTCAGATTGCCTCTCTCCGTGACGAGTTGCTGCGAATGATAGAGGAGCAACCCTTGTCCCAGCCGTAGGCGGACGATACGACGCTTATCGCACGATTTGATATGCTCGAGCGCAACATCAGGGAGCTCCGGGATTTGACAGCTGATCTTAGACCGTCGACAGAGCGCAGCGTGACGGAGCTGCATGCATTACAACATCCATGGGTGAGAGGCTGACGATGATGCAGGATTCAATGGTTCATAGCAGTACAAGGCTGTTATCTACCATGGATTCATACAACCAACAACTAGCAGAGTTGGAGCGGATACGTCCTCCTGTTGTGCCTATAACGACAAAGACTCCACCGACGTCACTGCCTTCTCCATCGACATCGGTGTTGATTTCATGGGAGTAGTATGATCTGTTCTTATCCTTCATGCGCGCCCGTGGTCATCCTCCTGCAGATCCGCAGTAGTCCTAGTTAGGATCGTTTATTGATTGTTTGTGTTTCAGACCTATGATATTTGGTCATTTATGAATATTTTTTATTTTTGAGGCAATCAGACATAATTTCTTGTATTCTTTAGGACGAGGCTTTCAGACTCAATTGTGTGGATAATTGTTGTATTCTTTACGACAATATTTTCTCCTAATTCGGTTTATAATCTTAATATTTTGTTTTCTTCAAATTTTATTATATTATTCATATTAAATATATGTTAATTTACCGATGTTGAGTGTTCAATCGAAGGGGTTCGGCGAACCCAGCAAATTCAACGGAGGGTTGCTCCAGATCTATTAGTAGAAATTGTGATTTCATAAACTACAGGAAGAATAGTTTGGAAACAATTCAGTATTTTTTTTCACTGTATCTTTAGAGATATTTTTAGCGACGTTTTGCGACGTCTACTCATGTCACTAATATGTCGCTATATTCGTCGCTACACACGTTGCTAAACAAGTCAATGTCCGTCGTAAACTGCTGATATGACAGTATTGCTAGGTCATAATAACGTCGCTAAATTAGTCGCACAACGTCGCTAAATGAGTCGAACATACGTCGCTATAAAAGTCGCTATTTACGTCGCTACTAACGTCGCTCTCTACGTCGCTACTAACATCGCTATTTACGTCGCTACTAACGTCGCTACTAATTTAGCGATATATAGCGACAAAAATATATATCGCTAATTTAGCAACGTTGTGTCGCTGCACGTTGCTAGTATAGCGATGCATATACGTCGCTAGAAAATGTCGGAATAGTGACGTTTGGCGACGTTTTTTCTGTCAGCGACTAGTTTAACGGCGACTTCAACAAAACGTCGCTAAAATTATTTAGCTATGTTTTTTGGCCATTTAGTGACATTTTTTTAGTCGCTAAATTGACTTATTCTGGTAGTATTTATTGATAATGAACATCTTGTTACAAACTCTTGACCCAAAAGTAAAAAGGGTGCCGCACGGGCTTACAACATGGACGTAAAATGAGATAGCCGATCCATACATTACATTCCTTACTAAAATTCAAAGAGAAAACCACCTTGGGTGCGTGTTTGCACCATCGCCTAGGAGCTTCAAAAGGGTATGTGTGAGCTCCTTGAGAATATGTACGAGCGCTCCAAAAAGTCATGAACACGAATGTGTCAGATCGGTGAAAGATTGAAGGAAAGATTTAGCTCATCGTCGCATCGCCTTGGATCGGGGAACCTGCTACGACGAGGGTCAGTACTTTGAAAAGTACTAGTGAGGACGAGCTAACCCAACACACCAAATCGATACCGTAATCATGTGAACATGCAACATTATTATTATGCAATCCTTCTATCTTGCCTTAGTTTAAATTTACAATATACGATAGAATGAAATGACATAACAAAAATGTACAACTGCTCGGTGACTTTTACCTACACCATCTGAACCACCTGTATACAACTTACCATGACCTTCCCTGCCATAAAGACATAGTTAGTTTGCACAGTTTAAATATACATAAGGATTACTGTCTTGACTAGCCATCATGGACTATAGTCTGGGTAGATGATGATGCTTGTAGCGCAGGTAGCGAGCCCCGCTACAAACTCCCGTCTTACCCATGCTAAGTTGCTAACATGACTAACTGTTATTCTACCCGAGACAAATCGATCCATTGCCCCGACGACCGTTCGCAGGAACCATATACCTTATGCACAAGTTGTCCATGATCATTGATGATCTAAACACTAATTTAACATACGAAGCATTTTAAGACATCAAAATAAACATAACTACTTTAGCACAGTGCAATGGCATAGTCTACCTGCTGATGTGATCATATTTCAAGTTATGTACCACCCATTGAACAGTTATAGATGAATAAGTTCTAGCTACAAATAAAATATAAAATAGATACATGTCTAGTTGTCATGACCCGCACCCGATGTAGGGATGCAAGTTGGGAACAACGCCCAGCCTAAACCGCATAATCGGCGGTAGAACGCTGTCTGGGTACTCTATCTAGTAATATAATAAACCACCAACAATAATAATACACTCAATCACAGATTTAAGATGGAATGAGCACGAATAAGATAAAGAATAGAATAGTCATATACAACTCATGAGTCAAATAACAACATCAATGAGTCTGAAAGAATACTAACAAAATAAGCTGGAGACAAATCCAGTACGAAAGAATACTAAGAAGCTACTAATCCCGGGTAATCTGTCTCAGTCGGGATAAGTCCCTCCTCAGCCAGGGTCTCTGACTCTAATCCTACAACATCTTGAGGTCCATAATGTGTAGGGTACCACTCCTCAGTGTCATCTAGAAAAATATATCCAGTCAGGATAGGAGCATAGTACATCTCTAACAACAGTTCTAGTCATTGATAAAGACTATATAACAGTAAATAGATGTGAATATACAAGATGCACAATAGATACAATAAGAGATATACAATAAGAAAATACTAGAATAAATACAATAATGAACAATATGGCAATGAACAAGAATACTAAGGACTAAGTGTGTGAGTACTAGCTTTAATATATGATCGGCTTGGGAACTTGATACAAGATTTATGGCCTGACTAATCATACGTGCAGTGTATGATTAACACTATTCAAGAACAAGAAATAATATAAGATGGGTATGATCACACAACTACACAAAAATACTTCCCACCCTCGACTGGTATAATAGATCCAACCATGGTACGCTATGGCACAAAATTCCCTAAGAAGATAGCTAGTCTTCCAGAGAATCAGTGTCTGTACATATACAAGATAATCAATAAAACAAGGCTTGCACAAGATACACCATATACCAAAGAATAAGATCTCATGACGAGATCCAGATATACCAATCCGTGTAACCATCGTGTTAAGAGAACAAGGATATCTACACTAGATACAATGAACATAGAGGATATCATAAATGAGAAACTATCAGAGAATGTACTCGCCTGAAGTTCGGTGAATAGTCTTACAGATATCTGATACGGTATCTCGAACACCTAGATATGGAATATAACATCAATACAAGGTTTCGAAAAAAAAAAAGTTAAACTAGTCAACTTCTAGGTCAACAAGCCATTTCTAAGTCAAAAAGTCAAACTAGGTCAACTCTAAGTCAAACTGATCAAACTTGGTCAAACTATGTCAAACTACCTATTTCTAGGTTGCATGAGTCTATATCAAAGATATTGGGTTCAAACACTATGAATCTAGGCCATACAAGCTATATCTTCGGATACTAGGATACCGTATCTCAGGATACGTAAACAAGGGATGAAATATCATATATACATATATCAAACAATATTAAATATATAAAATCCTAATTACAATTGCTAAAAGGATAGTTTGATTTCGAACCAACTTGGTATCGCACAAGTTGTCACGACCCGATTCCTTAGAATCGTTGAGGCGTCCCCCGAATCGTGACTACTGTGCGGGCCTGGGGTTGCGCCCGCACAAGGCTTTAATGATTTGCATAACAAGCACATATTCAGAGTACGCAGATAAATTGAAACACAGAGTTAAAACATGGAAAAGTTCTCTTTATTGATTATGAACATCTATTAGAAACTCTTGAACGAGTCAGCTAATATGCCGCACGGGCTTACAAAAGTGTTGACTCAAAATGAGATAGCAGTCCTGTACATTACATCCCTTTACTAAAATTCAAAATATATATAGACCTCCGGGCGGGAAGACGGCTTTGCCACGAAGTTGCATTATGTATGGAAAGTTGCAAGCTTCTATCTTCTTCTTCTAGTACTTTAAAAGTGACACGATCAGAGGATGCGCCTACAGCTGGACTGGATCGGGAAAGACGACTTTGGCTCCTCGCTCGGTTCGCCTTGGTGCGGAGAACCTATTTCAACGAGGGTTAGTATGTCAAAATATATTGGTGAAGGTGAGCTAAACCCAACTATACCAATCAACACGTTGTTTTAATGAAGCATGCATATTTTTGTGGGTTTCTATCTTGCCTTAGTTCATTTACAAGCAACAGTATATATGTATGATACTGAAATGAACTTGCCACCGTTCGGTGGATTTTACCTGCCCGTCTGAATGACCTACACAATACTTACCATGCCTTCCCTGCCACGAAGACACAAGTTAGTTTACAACAGGTTTAAATATACACGTTGAGCACACGATATATTATAAGCCATATTCACACGATAAATACATGAGGCGTTGCAAGCATATACACACGAGGATCACTGGCTTGATGCCATAATAGACTAGTCAAGGACAAGGATACCATGCAACAAGAACACGAGGAGCTCATAAAACATGATGCATTGCAAGCCAATCAGTCCACACACGATTGACTATAAACAAGAAGTCTGCCCGGATCAGATCGGTGACAGTGCCCCAGCGACCATCCGCAGAACTTATATCCTTGTGCACAAGTTGTCCATGATCGAACATACGATGTTTAGTTAAATTTTCACTTCACGCAGTTGAGGCAACACGAGTAATACATAATTTATTTTACATAGCCTCAATGAACAAGTATGTACATACAAGATATGATTCATTGATAGCACAATTATAGAAGAAGATACATTCTAACTAAAATTAATGCATATGATAAATATTCCGAACGAACAAGCATGCAAGTAAGTATCCGTTCACAGGTTTGATTGACAAGCAGTATTATCCAAGTCTATTCTCTTTTATCTTGGTATCTTTTATTATTACTTGGTATCGTTTGATCGGGGCAACAAGAATGCAAGAGTTATTAGTTGTGAAGACTGAAGCAGGGCTAGCTAATCGGGTTGGTAGCCACTCACTTGGATGGTTGGAAGGAAGAAGGAAAGAGGCGCTTCATGACTCCGCTCGTAAGCCGCCTACTGCTCGTTCACCTGCATCACGAACAGCTCGATCAATACCTCTTCCACTCTTTCCAATCTCGAAATTAAAGTGCAGTTCAATGAACGAAAATAATAAAAACCATCGAAACCGTTCAAGAAAAACAAGCAAATCCCAAAACCAACTCAAAGCACGAAAGCAACAAGCGACATCGAAAATTGAGGCAATAAAAGATAGCAGCGGAGAGGTCCCTCCTGACTCTGCCGCTAAGTCGATCCCGGGGACACGGTCCACAGAATATGGGAATCGATTCCGAAAAAACAAATCCATAATGAGGATGAGTTCTTGTTTCAATCTATCCCGATCGAACGATACCGTTTTAGTATTTCTTAACCGCGCTCCCCGCACCGGGGGAACGGGGCACTACATCCTACCCAACCAATTGGAAGTTTCATCCCGAAACTTAAGAATAGTGCTTACCATTAGGGATTATTTCATTGTGGATGGTGATCCGGGAGGTTCGGGCAGGAATTAATGGCATGACCTGGATCGCCACAAGCGAGACATAATCCAAGTCTCTTACGACATTGATTGAAGGTGTGTCCACGTTTGTTGCAATACTGACATATTTGGTTGGGGTTTGCCCTCTGCTGACCACCGTTGTTTCGGTGCTTTGCAGCAGTGTTTTCTCTATCGTTGCCTTGGCGTTTGTGATTGTAGGTATGCACAGTGCCGGTGGAAATGTGAGGATACTGTGGTTCAAGTGATAGGGCGTGATTCATGACTTCACGTATTGTTCTATACTGATTAACGACCACGTGCGCATGTATGGCAGGGCACAAACCGCCTTCAAACCTTCTAGCTCGACTCGCTGTATCAGGTAAATAGGCCCTAGCAAATTTGGAGAGTCGGTTGAATTCGGCAGCATATTATTTAACTGTCATGCTGCCCTGCCGCAGCTGCACGAACTCGTTCTCCATTTGACGTTGTACTGGAGGGGGTATAAACTCCTCTTCAAACGTGGCAAAAAAAGTCATCCACGAGATCGCCTTCTCTCCATGATCAAATTGAAGAGATCGTCGATGCACGTTCTACCAATCGTGCGCGTTGAGGCGGAGCTGTAGTTGGGTGCAGGCGACACGCTTCTCTTCGGGGACCACTATCAGAGCAAAGTGATCTTCAAGTTCGGCCAACCAATCTAGTACCACAATTGGTTCCTCAGTCCCGTTGAATGGGGTGTTGTAGACTTTCTTGAAGTGGTCAAAGTCGAAGGCAGTCACTTCCCTCGACCTTGGAATTTGAGGCGTCTCAACTTCAAGCACGGGCTGTTCCACCAGAGTCGTTGTTGTTACAGCGGAATGGTTGGAAGCCAAAGTCTGAATGATCTGTTGTAGGGCATCTACCTGCTTCTGTTGGACTGAGAATCGGGTCTCTAGATTGCTTTCGAACTTGGCTTGGCGAGCATCATCTCTTTGTCGTTGTGATTCTAACATTTGCATCACCCGCTCAAGCGGATCGACCGGAGATATGCCTCGCTGGCTCCGAGAGCTTCCCAAAGTGCCCGAACTACTTTCTTGGTCGTGCATTTCGTCCGGTGCTTGCGCTGCAGATTGCGCTGATGCCATTCCTTCAAAAGAAGGTAAATTACATTAGAATCATAATGTATTCTGGACTTATTGTATGAACGTATCTCATTTTGGCCTAGCGAGTTCAAGAGTTCGCACAGGAATTTGATCGTTAAAGGAACTTTTCCAGTACGAGTCTAAGGAACTTGAATCTGTGCTCTGATACCATTATGTCACGACCCGATTCCTTAGAATCGTTGAGGCGTCCCCCGAATCATGACCGCCGTGCGGGCCTGGGGTTGCGCCCGCACAAGGCTTTAATGATTTGCATAACAAGCACATATTCAGAGTATGCAGATAAATTGAAACACAGATTTGAAATATAGAAAAGTTCTCTTTATTAATTATGAACATCTATTACAAACTCTTGAACGAGTCAGCTAATATGCTGCACGGGCTTACAAAAGTGTTGACTCAAAATGAGATAGCAGTCTTGTACATTACATCCCTTTACTAAACTTCAAAATATATATAGACCTCCGGTCGGGAGGATGGCTTTGCCATGAAGCTGCATTATGTATGGAAAGTTGCAAGCTTCTATCTTCTTCTTCTAGTACTTCAAAAGTGACGCGATCAGAGGATGCGCCTACAACTGGACTGGATCGGTAAAAACGACTTTGGCTCCTCGCTCGGTTTGCTTTGGTGCGGAGAACCTGTTTCAACGAGGGTCAGTATGTCGAAACATACTGGTGAAGGCGAGCTAAACCCAACTATACCAATCAATACGTTATTTTAATGAAGCATGCATATTTTTGTGGGTTTCTATCTTGCCTTAGTTCATTTACAAGCAACAGTATATATGTATGATACTGAAATGAACTTGCCACCGTTCGGTGGATTTTACCTGCCCGTCTGAATGACCTGCACAATACTTACCATGCCTTCCTTGCCACGAAGACACAAGTTAGTTTACAATAGGTTTAAATATACACGTTGAGCACACGATATATTGCAAGCCATATTCACACGATAAACACACGAGGCGTTGCAAGCATATGCACACGAGGATCACTGGCTTGATGCCATAATGGACTAGTCAAGGACAAGGATACCATGCAACGAGAACACGAGGAGCTCATAAAATACGATACGTTGCAAGCCATCCTGTCCGCACACGATTGACTATAAACACGAAGTCTGCCCGGATCAGATCGGTGCCAGTGCCCCAGCGACCGTCCGCAGAATTTATATCCTTGTGCACAAGTTTTCCATGATCGAACACACGATGTTTAGTTAAATTTTCACTTCACGCAGTTGAGGCAACACGAGTAATACATGATTTATTTTGCATAGCCTCCATGAACAAGTATGCACATACAAGATATGATTCATTGATAGCACAATTATAGAAGAAGATACATTCTAACTAAAATTGATGCATATGATGAATATTCCGAATGAACAAGCATGCAAGTATGTATCCGTTCACAGGTTTGATTGACAAGCAGTATTATCCAAGTCTATTCTCTTTTATCTTGGTATATTTTATTATTACTTGGTATCGTTTGATCGGGGCAACAAGAATGCATGAGTTATTAGTTGTGAAGACTGGAATCAGGGCTAGCTAATCGGGTTGGTAGCCACTCACTTGGATGGTTGGAAGGGAGAAGGAAAGAGGCGCTTTATGACTCCGCTCGTAAGCCGCCTACTGCTCGTTCACCTGCATCACGAACAGCTCGATCAATACCTCTTCCACTCTTTCCAATCTCGGAATTGAAGTGTAGTTCAATGAACGAAAATAATGAAAACCATCGAAACCGTTCAAGGAAAACAAGCAAATCCCAAAACCAACTCAAAGCACGAAAGCAACAAGCGACATCGAAAACCGAGGCAATAAAAGATAGCAGCGGAGAGGTCCCTCCTGACTCTGCCGCTAAGTCGATCCCGGGGGCACGGTCCACTGAATATGGGAATCGATTCCAAAGAAACAAATCCATAACGAGGACGAGTTCTTGTTTCAATCTATCCCGATCGAACGATACCGTCTTTGTGTTTCTTAGCCGCGATCCCCGCACCGGGGGAACGGGGCGCTACACAAGTAAACCTCAATCTTGATATCCAAACCCAATACCTTGGGTATCCTTAAATACCTTGATACTTACCTTGGTATCTTAAGGTAAATGCCAAACTTCATATATATACTAACTACCCATAATAACTATATGCTAACAACCCACTATTAAAAGTATAGTATACTAAAGCATAAATATCAATTACGAATACCTTATATATATATATATATATATATATATATATATATATATATATATATATATATATATATATATAACCGCAGAATTGTCACCAAAACCCTGCTGCCGTCGCTGAAGCTACTGTCGCTGAAGCCGCTGCTGCTGTTTCAGTTGCGATTACTGCTGCTGCTGTCGCTGAAGCTGCTGTCACTGAAGCCGCTGCTGTTGTTGCTGTATGCTGCTGCCGTTGCTTATTGTTGCTGCTGTCGCTAATGCTGCCATTGCTGCTGTTGCTATATGTTACTGCTGTTGATGCTGTCACAAATCTGCTGCTGTTGCTGTCACTAAAACTTTGCTGCTCTCTCTTACTTATATATATATATATATATATATATATATATATATATATATATATATATATATATATATATATATATATATACACTTATAAATATAACTATAACCTATATAAATATGTATACACTCCTCTATATACATATGTACATATTCCCAATAATACCTATAGTAGAACAACACATTATATAGTAACATATACATATGTATATCCATAATATCACTAGTATGTAAACATATACGTATATATATATATATATATATATATATATATATATATATATATATATATATATATATATATATATATATATATATATATATATATAGTAGTGTATATATAGTAGTTATATATATAGATAACATATATATACACATAACATATACATATATACACTACTATATATATATATATATATATATATATATATATATATATATATATACTACTATAATTAATAGCTATTACATATGTAAAAGAATAGTTACATATATATACAATACATAGATATAATAGGTACATGACACACACACACACACACACACACACACACACACACATATATATATATATATATATATATATATATATACATGCACATATAATTACATATCATAATGACTAAGAACAATAGAAAAGTAGATCTTGAAATAAATTGCACAACACATGGAGCGTGACTGGTGCAGGCCCTCGGGATGTCGCAGGCCTCTCAGAAGCTGCTCTCCCCTACTGCGATATAGTCTTAGGCGGCATCCTGAGACAAAACGAAAGAAAGAATCAAGGAATGATAATTTAAAGATCAAGTATCAATATCAAAGGAGAATAGTTGAATGAACCAAAAGAATTTTCTAGATGTGATTGAGTATTCTCAGCCTATAGCCTATATCCTATATCCTGAAATAGGCTCGTAATAGCACTCAAATAAGAGCACCCTACGAATCATACTAGTTGCGACCTCGAAGAGACCTGCATGGGCTACCACTAAAAATGTGTCACAACCCGCACCCGATGTAGGGATAAAAGTCGAGAACAACGTCCAGCCTATGCCACAGAATCGGTGGTAGAACGCTGTCTGGGTAATCTTTCTAGCAATATAATGAACCACCAACAATAACAATATACTCAATCACAGATCTAAGATGGAACGAGCACGATTAAGATAAATAATAAAATAGTCACATACAACTCATGAGTCAAATAACAACATCAATGAGTCTGAAAGAATACTAACAAAATAAGTTGGAGACAAATCCAGTACGAAAGAATACTAAGAAGCTTCTAATCCTGGGTCATCTATCTCAGTCATGATAAGTCCCTCCTGAGCTAGGGTCTCTAACTCTAATCCCACAACATCCTGAGGTCTATAATGTGTAGGGTACCACTCCTCAGTGTCATATGGAAAAAATATATCCAGTCAGGAAAGGAGCATAGTACATCTCTAACAGCAGTTCTAATCAATAATAAAGACTATGTAACAGTAAATAGATGTGAATATACAAGATGCAAAATAGATACAATGAGAGATATACAATAAGGAAATACTGGAATAAATATAATAATGAACAATATGACAATGAACAAGAATACTAATGACTAAGTGTGTGAGTACTAGCTTTAACATGTGATCGACTTGGGAACTTGATACAAGATTTATGGCTTGGCTAATCATACGTGCGGTGTATGATTAATACTATTCAAGAACAAGACATGATACAAGATGGGTATGATCACACATCTACACTAAAATACTTTCCACCCTCGACTGGTATGATAGACCTAACCGTGGTATGCTATGGCACGAGATTCTCCAAGAAGATAGCTAGTCTTCCCGAGAATCAGTGTCTGTACATGTATAAGATAATTAATGAAACAAGGCTTGCACAAGATACACCATATACCAAGGAATAATATCTCATGACGAGATACGGATATGTCACGCCCCAGTCCCAAAATACGTAGGACTAGGAATACGTAAGCATGCCAGCCGTATGTATATGACAACTCCAATTTATGGAAACCATAACATATACATACACTATATTATGAATAATAATTCATAAGTGGTATAGATTTATGTCATAAGCCACAGGGCATAACTAGATCTCATCCACATAATCAAATAAAAATGAATAATCAATCAACTATATAACTTAATCAAGTATAAAATGCTTGATAAGAACAAGTAGTTGGGTGGAGACAAATCCACTACCAAACTAGAATATAAGAGAAACAAGTAAGTACATATAATGATCAATGAGACTTAAAGAGAAGACCTCCTCGAAAGAGAGATAAGTAGCAAGTCCCGATCCGTGCTCCTACGAATAGTCATGATCGTCTACACCTGGAAAGGGACCAGGTCGTCAGAGGTACGTAACAAGATATATAGAAGCATGCCAATTGAATACAGTAAAACATGCATAATAGACAGAAAATATATAAGTACGCTGTACTAGACAATCTATATGAAAATACATAGTGAGGACAACCTTTTTGACGTACAGGTAGGTGTAGGCGTTGGGGATTAAGGTTAGGGTTAGGTTTACAATATACGTATGTATATATATATATATATATATATATATATATATATATATATATATATATAGAGAGAGAGAGAGAGAGAGAGAGAGAGAGAGAGAGAGAGAGGGAGAGGGAGAGCCGTATCTGTTCTGGGTGGGGGGGGGGGGGTTAGTAAATAGGTTTAGTTAGGAATAGTTTTAGGTTTTATAGTTAGGTTTTTATATTAGGGGTTGAAGTAGTTTTAGGTATAGGATTAGTTTAGTTTATGATTACTTAGTTTAGATTTTTATATTATCCTTTTTCTTTTTCTTTTTCTTTTTATTATTATTACTACTATTATTATTACTATTACTATTACTATTACTATTACTATTACTATTACTATTATTATTATTATTATTATTATTATTATTATTATTATTATTATTATTATTATTATTATTATTATTATTATTATTATTGTTATTATTATTATTATTATTACTATTACTATTTCTATTTCTAATTCTATTATTATTATTATTATTATTATTATTATTATTATTATTACTATTACTATTTCTATTATTATTATTAACTATATTATTATTATTATTATTATTATTATTATTATTATTATTAACTTTATATTTATTAACATATATATATTTACATATATAGATGAGGTTAAAAATCCAAAAATAATATTTGCACACAGAATAAATTCTAGAAAATTTATCACCTTTTAACAAGACTCCAAAAATAATAATAAAAAATAATTTTGTGGAATAATTCTAAATAATTATTTATATAATTAAATTAATCAATAAAATTTATTTTCTAATTAACTATGAAAATACTCTAATTTTTTTTAATAATTTAATAAAAATACTTTAAATAAAATTTAAAATTTTTAGGGGATTTACAGGTTATATCAATCCATGTAACCATCGTGTCAAGAGAACAAGGATATCTGCACTAGATACAATGAACATAGAGGATATTATAAATGAGAAACTATCAGAAAATATACTCGCCTGAAGTCCGATGAATAGTCTTACAGATGTCTGATACGGTACCTCAAAGACCTAGATATGAAATATAATATCAATATAAGATTTCGGAAAGAAAATAAGTTAAACTAGTCAACTTCTAAGTCAACAAGCCATTTCTAAGTCAAAAAGTTAAACTAGGTCAACTCTAAGTCAAACCGGTCAAACTTGGTCAAACTATGTCAAACTACCTATTTCTAGGTTGTATGATTTTATCTCAAAGATATTGGGTTCAAACACTATGAATCTAGGTTATACAAGCTATATCTTAGGATACTAGGTTATCGTATCTCAGGATACGTAAACAAGGGATGAAACATCATATATACATATATCAAACAATATTAAATATATAAAATTCTAATTATAATTGCTAAAAGGATAGTTTGGTTTCGAACCAACTTGGTATCGCACAACTAAACCTCAATCTTGATACCCAAACTCAACACCTTGGATATCCTTAAATACCTTGATACTTACCTTGGTATCTCAAGGTAAATGTCAAACTTCATATATATACTAACTACCTATAATAACTATATGCTAACAACCCACTATTAAAAGTATAGTATACTAAAGCATAAATATCAATTAGGAATATATATACATATATACTAATACCATATATATATATATCTATATCTATATCTATAATATAATACATAACTATATATATAATGTTCATAACAGTCACCAAAACCCTGCTGCCGTCGCTGAAGCTGCTGTCGCTGAAGCCGCTGTGGCTGTTTCAGTTGCGATCACTGCTGCTGTTGTCGCTGAAGCCGCCGCTGCTGTTGTTGTATGCTGCTGCCGTTCCTTATTGTTGTTGCTGTCGCTAATGAAGCCGTCGTTGCTGTTGCTATATGTTGCTGCTGTCATAAATCTGCTGCTGTAACTAAAACTCTGCTGCTCTCTCTCTCTCTCTCTCTCTCTCTCTTATATATATATATATATATATATATATATATATATATATATATATATATATATATACACTTATAAATATAACTACAACTTATATAAATATGTATACACTCCTCTATATACATATATACATATTCCCAATATTATCTATAGTAGAACAACACATTATATAATAACATATACATATGTATATCCATAATATATATATATATATATATATATATATATATATATATATATATATATATATATATATATATATATAACATAACATATAAGTATATATATAGATAACATATATATACACAAAACATATACATATATACACCACTATATATATATATACTACTATAATTAATAGCTATTGCATATGTAAAAGAATAGCTACATATATATACAATACATAGATATAATAGGTACACACATAAATAAATAAATATATATATATATATATATATATATATATATATATATATATATATATATATATATATATATACACACACACACACACACACAACAATATATATATATGCACATAATTACATATCACAATGACTAAGAACAATGGAAAAGTAGATCTAGAAATAAATTGCACAACACATGGAGCGTATCACACCCGTATCCCACTGGATCTAGGATACGCTTGCGACACGAGTCCACCACATATCCAAACATACCCTGAAGGACACGAGCAAGTCTAATATATTATTTATGAATAATACAAAGAGTCAAACACAAATCTACGTGTCCATGTCAAAATGTGACATGCACAAAGTTCCGTGTCGGAGGAAAAACTCCTAAATCAACACGTATCACCAAATTATTGGGATATGACCTTCACGTACCCACCCAATTATGGACACGACACTAGCCCCAAATACACAAGTACATACCAAATTGATCTATAGGACCAATTGACACACAAAACAATTATCAATCTCGAAATTCCTCCAAAATAGACACAAAAAGCATCATAACTTTCTCAATAGGCCTATTATGAACACAAAACCAAATCATATGGGTAGCCTATTCATATGGATTAATTTCTCATAGTTAAATCTCAGATTTAGAACCTAAATTAAAGAAAAAAAATTGAATTATACCTATTGAAAGATGGATCCCAATGCAACCTCCAAATGTGATAAAATTAGCCTCCAATTGTAGATCCTTGCTCCTCTTTATAAATCCTTGCTTCCTCCTTCTAGATCCTTGCTCCACTAGTCTCCAATGGTGATTTGGGATAAAATTTGGTAGGAAAATGATATGGAAGGAAGGAACTTTGTTGAGGAAAATTCTAGATCTAGTTTTCAAATAAAAAGAGGAGAGAGAAACTTTCCCCCTTTTCTTTAATAGGTCGGCCTCCCCCTTACCCCTTTCTCAAGTTACTATGTAATGTCCATTATACCCCTTGGGGTCTCTCATGAAAAAATAATTAAGGAGGAAAGCTTATAGTCTAAAGGTTTAATTAAATTAATCCTCCTCCTAATCAATGGACTTTCTAAATGGGCTCAATTCTAACAATTAATACATGTTGGTCCATGAGTCTAAACTAAACTAGTTAGGTCTACTAACACAAATCTAAAATAAATAACCAACATCTAACAACAATTAAATAGTACAACAATTAATTATTTAACATGCATAATATTTAATTAATTATGAAATTACTAAAATATCTTTTCCTAGAAAATGTGGTAGTGACTGTCACGCCCCGGTCCCGCAGGGCCGTTCGTCCTCGCTTTGGTCTCTACGGAACCGATCGTCCTCGCACGGGCGTGATGCCGTGCAAGCCTAAGATGCGCTTGCACAAGGCCAAAGCTTTGAAACAAGGGCAAGTAAGCTATTCAATATCTGAAGCAGCGGCACACATATATTGCAGAAAAGTAAAGAATACAATGGCACATGAAACAAGCTCTTTTATTGATATTCACAAATGTTACAAGCGGCGCATGGCCGAGGTTACAATTCGCTCAAGCACTCTTCTCTCGATTACAATGATACCGTTCCATACATTATGTCCCTCTATTTGAAAGCAGCTCAAAGCAGGCACAAACTCGATGCAGCTCCAGGCATCGTCTCCAGATTTCCGGTTCCTTGGAATGAGGCACGGCTATCGCTTTCACGGACGAACGGGCACCTGAGAACAAGCAGACTGTTGGTGGGTCAGCACTTTATGCAAGTACTGGTGAGATAAAACAACTGAACAGAAGCTACACCCCCTGAAACCCACACTAAGTAATCATGTGGCAAAACATTTCATTAATAGTGATCTTGCTAGTTTTACCTAAGTTCATTTCATGCAGTTCAGAACTATAGTCAGATTACATCTTTAAAAACATAACTTGAAAATAGTTTGCATATCGAAACTATAAGCATACGAATCGGGACAGTGCTCTATCGTGTAGTGCGCAGCATGTATTGTGCAACACAAGTCTAACTCTTAGGGGCAAAGCTTAACTAGCAGACTGAGCATATCGAATCGAGGCAACGTATCAAGCATACAAGTTTAACTATCAATCAGAGGTCGGTCCCCGAGAAACTCAGGATCGGTAGCGGTAATCCAGCTAACCAATGACTCACATTCTGATCCTATTAGCAGCTGTGACTCATGGCTGCACATTACTGCCGAAGCAGTCGTAACCAAGGTTCAGCTCTGCACTAATAGTCATTGTCCGACCGATGCGAATGCATGCAACACTATCAGATAAATTCTACGATGCAGACAAAATGAACATGCGTGCTCATGCATAAACTCATATTTCTTACCCCATAGCCGAACGGTTATCCCTGCAGCAGACACACAAGTTAGTCACAATATGCACCTTATGAACAAACTTATGAATCCATCTTCTGGTGTCACAATAATAGGTATGCAAGAAGGTAAACCTAGCATGCGCCCTATCTATATGACGGTCCTGAGAAACTCATTGATGGACAACAACAACACCCCCTAGATCCTTTCGGAACGGAACATCAGGGTGCTCTACAATCCCTTCCGGACCGACCGATTCCCAGTGCCCCAGGAATCGACCGAGAGACTATTACCTTGTGCACAAGTTGTCCGAGACCAATGCAACAATCACATCACATTCACAAGCACATAACAATCTAATAGCCACGCCCCCTGGAACCCGAAGGCACGGAACATCAGGGCGGACTATTAGACTATACTCTTCTTCTTATTCAAGCAAACACATCTTTTCACATATCTAATAGCACACCCCCCTGGAACCCGAAGGCACGGAACATCGGGGTGCACTATTAGTCTATGCATATACGGATCAAAGGCAGCAGTTCGATATAGCAAAACAGACAAGCAAAACATATTTTTGATAAGCACGATTGATTCTTATATAACATGCAAAAAAAACTATCTCTTTCTTTCTAGCATAAACAAGGAACACATTTCAGGCGATTCGTTTACTTATCTTCTTAGCATGGCAGGAGTTCGTTTGATAGCTGTGTCGGTGTTTCTAAGCATACTACATTTCTTATTCTCTTCAGCATAACAATGGTCCTATCTTATTCTGACAAGCATTCATATTCTCTTAGTTAGGCAGCAGATTCGTTTCGATGACAAGCTATGTGAGTTCTCTTATTAGCATACTGAGTCGGTTCTATTATCCTCTTACGAAAACATTCTTCTTAAGCAAACAAGCATTCAAAAACTCAGATTCATTATTAAGTCGTGTAAGAATCAGAGAATGCAGTTCTGCCCACTCACCTTGATTAATCGGTCGGGAACTCTCCGAGAAGACTTCCGTTCGAGCAAGCAAGTCGATCCCACTTGTACATAGCGCCGACGCGGAGCGGGGCGCTACATACTTACCCACCAACAAAAAGTTTCATCCTCGAAACTTCAAGGATAAACTTATCGAAAACACAGAGCAGCGATAGTCCTCATCCCTCACCATCCCAAATCAAAACTCAGCAATCTTCTCAAATCACAAATCACATCTCAAACAATGAAAACCAAATCCAGAAAACTTTTGCCGGCACTTTAAGAATATTTACGGACTCATTGTATGGAACGTTCATTGCATCTCACATCAGGCACATCTCAGAGTTGGAAGCAACGGATTAGGCAAAGAATCGAGTCGCTCTGATACCATTTATGTCACGCCCCGGTCCCGCAGGGCCGTTCGTCCTCGCTTTGGTCTCTACGGAACCGATCGTCCTCGCACGGGCGTGATGCCGTGCAAGCCTAAGATGCGCTTGCACAAGGCCAAAGCTTTGAAACAAGGGCAAGTAAGATATTCAATATCTGAAGCAGCGGCACACATATATTGCAGAAAAGTAAAGAACACAATGGCACATGAAACAAGCTCTTTTATTGATATTCACAAATGTTACAAGCGGTGCATGGCCGAGGTTACAATTCGCTCAAGCACTCTTCTCTCGATTACAATGATACCGTTCCATACATTATGTCCCTCTATTTGAAAGCAGCTCAAAGCAGGCACAAACTCGATGCAGCTCCAGGCATCGTCTCCAGATTTCCGGTTCCTTGGGATGAGGCACGGCTATCGCTTTCACGGACGAACGGGCACCTGAGAACAAGCAGACTGTTGGTGGGTCAGCACTTTATGCAAGTACTGGTGAGATAAAACAACTGAACAGAAGCTACACCCCCTGAAACCCACACTAAGTAATCATGTGGCAAAACATTTCATTACTAGTGATCTTGCTAGTTTTACCTAAGTTCATTTCATGCAGTTCAGAACTATAGTCAGATTACATCTTTGAAAACATAACTTGAAAATAGTTTGCATATCGAAACTATAAGCATACGAATCGGGACAGTGCTCTATCGTGTAGTGCGCAGCAAGTATTGTGCAACACAAGTCTAACTCTTAGGGGCAAAGCTTAACTAGCAGACTGAGCATATCGAATCGAGGCAACGTATCAAGCATACAAGTTTAACTATCAATCAGAGGTCGGTCCCCGAGAAACTCAGGATCGGTAGCGGTAATCCAGCTAACCAATGACTCACATTCTGATCCTATTAGCAGCTGTGACTCATGGCTGCACATTACTGCCGAAGCAGTCGTAACCAAGGTTCAGCTCTGCACTAATAGTCATTGTCCGACCGATGCGAATGCATGCAACACTATCAGATAAATTCTACGATGCAGACAAAATGAACATGCGTGCTCATGCATAAACTCATATTTCTTACCCCATAGCCGAACGGTTATCCCTGCAGCAGACACACAAGTTAGTCACAATATGCACCTTATGAACAAACTTATGAATCCATCTTCTGGTGTCACAATAATAGGTATGCAAGAAGGTAAACCTAGCATGCGCCCTATCTATATGACGGTCCTGAGAAACTCATTGATGGACAACAACAACACCCCCCTAGATCCTTTCGGAACGGAACATCAGGGTGCTCTACAATCCCTTCCGGACCAACCGATTCCCAGTGCCCCAGGAATCGACCGAGAGACTATTACCTTGTGCACAAGTTGTCCGAGACCAATGCAACAATCACATCACATTCACAAGCACATAACAATCTAATAGCCACGCCCCCCTAGAACCCGAAGGCACGGAACATCAGGGCGGACTATTAGACTATACTCTTCTTCTTATTCAAGCAAACACATCTTTTCACATATCTAATAGCACACCCCCCTGGAACCCGAAGGCACGGAACATCGGGGTACACTATTAGTCTATGCATATACGGATCAAAGGCAGCAGTTCGATATAGCAAAACAGACAAGCAAAACATATTTTTGATAAGCACGATTGATTCTTATATAACATGCAAAAAAAACTATCTCTTTCTTTCTAGCATAAACAAGGAACACATTTCAGGCGATTCGTTTACTTATCTTCTTAGCATGGCAGGAGTTCGTTTGATAGCTGTGTCGGTGTTTCTAAGCATACTACATTTCTTATTCTCTTCAGCATAACAATGGTCCTATCTTATTCTGACAAGCATTCATATTCTCTTAGTTAGGCAGCAGATTCGTTTCGATGACAAGCTATGTGAGTTCTCTTATTAGCATACTGAGTCGGTTCTATCATCCTCTTACGAAAACATTCTTCTTAAGCAAACAAGCATTCAAAAACTCAGATTCATTATTAAGTCGTGCAAGAATCAGAGAATGCAGTTCTGCCCACTCACCTTGATTAATCGGTCGGGAACTCTCCGAGAAGACTTCCGTTCGAGCAAGCAAGTCGATCCCACTTGTACATAGCGCCGACGCGGAGCGGGGCGCTACAGTGACACTAGTGGACAAGCATGCAATAATATGATCATATAATTATTTTATGTGACCAGCATTAAGTGTTTCAAGTCTACTTTTTTTTTATCTTGACTCAATTTTATTATTATGGTATCGTTGATCGGAACGCATAAATGATTCATATTATTGAGAATGAAGACTTAGAAGAAGGGCGCTAATTGGAAGTTAGGCCACTCACAAGTTGGTGAATCAAGGAAGAGAAAGAAAAGATCTCTAGAACTCCGCTCGTGAGTCGCCTACACGATCACCTGCACAAATCAACGAATGATTAATATCTTCTGCCTCAATCTCCCATAGTTCGATACGAAATACAAAGTTCAAGGAACGAAGACAATAAAATCCATCGAAATCATTCAAGAAAATGCAAGCTACAAAACCAATAAGAAAGCAACCAAGCGACATTAAAAATGAGCAAAGAAACCAGCCCAACGGAAAGGCCCCTCTTGACTCTGCTGCCAAGTCCTTCCTTGAGGCACGATCCGCTGAATGTGAGACTTGATTCAGAAGAAATCAATCCATAACGAGAAAATAATCTTAATTCAATCTGTCCTGATCGTATGATGCCAAGTATTTCTTAGCCGCGCTCCCCGAAAAGGGGGAACGGGGCACTACACTTCCTAGTTTAAAGAAACCTGTAGGACAACCATTGATAAGGATAGCGAAGGAGGATAAAGTGATATAGTTCATAATCAGATTATTGGTATGATATTGGATGCCAATAGCATTAAGACAGTCTTTAATGAATTTCCAGGATAATCAATCATATGCTTTGGATAAATCGATTTTGAGAGCAAAGAATTTCTTCTTTCTGAATAAAATTTCATAGAATAGATAATTTATTATGCTACAATGATATTATCGGTTATGTGTCTTCCTGGGACAAATACAGTTTAGGTTGGGGTTATGATATTGTCCAGATAAGGTGTGATCCTTTGAGTGAGAATTTTGGAGATAGATTTATATAGTACATGGCAAAGGGTAATTGGTCTAAAATTACTAGGTAAATTTGGGAATTCTTTCTTCGAAATCAAAACAATATGAGTGTGGTTGATGGGTGTAGGTAGTGAGGCAGAGGAAAAGAACTGCTGGATAGTAGAGGTTAGATCATTACCTATAATATCCTAACTTTTCTGAAAGAAGATTACTGGAGTTCCATCAGGTCCAGGTGCATTTAAAGGCCCCATCTGCATGATAGTAGCTTTGATCTCCTCCATATTAGGAATACTTCCAATTGCAATATTCTCCTCCTGAGTAATTGGATTTTAGGTTGCAATGAAAGAAGGTTCCATTGGGACACACTCTTTTTCTTTGAATAAATCTTTGAAGTGGTCAATAAGTATTGAGGTAATACTTAAATTAGAAGTAGTCCAAGACCCATCATTTAGACAACGTACATGGATTGTAATTTTTCTTCTATGATTTGTAACTGTGACGTGGAAGTATTTAGTACATTTATCGCCTTCATTAATCCAAGAGCAATGACTTCGTTGTTTCCAGATACATTCTTTGAGTGATAAGAGATTATTCAGATCAACTTCAAGCTTTCTTTCTTCAGACACATTATGGGGAGTGCATTGCTTGCTTTGTGTAAAACCCCTTCCTAGAAAATCGTATATATCTTTTTATTTAATAATTATTAATTAAATTGTATTAATTAGGCCTAAATAGGAGAAATAGATTTTTAATAATTTTTATGTTAGGTGTTCGGGCACTTAGATGACTTGTGGGACCATCAAGAATTTTTCAGAATTTATTCCATGTAGGAGACCCCTTGAGTAGTTGCTAGCCTAACGGTGTGCATTATTCTAATCTATAAATTTCTTGTGAGTATATATATATATATATATATATATATATATATATATATATATATATATATATATATATATATATTTTAAGAAAAAGAAAAGAAAAGAAAAGAAAAGAAAAAGAAAAGTATAAAGCAATAATTAATAATACTAATAATAATAATTATTAAATATATTAACTAATAATAATAATAATAATATTACTATTACTCCACCCTTCCTTTGCATACTTAATTTGCTAGTCCAGAGCCCCCGCCCCTTTTTGGCATTTTAGCAGCAACTATGCAAAGGAGGGTTGCATGAGCAGTAAAACTCTTCCTTAGCCGCAGATTGAAACCCCGCGACCCAAACTCGTCCGCCCCTAGTCCTCTCTCTCCCTATTAAATATATATATATATATATATATATATATATATATATATATATATAGTTATCCTTCAAAATCCTAACCTAAAACTCCAGACTTCCTCTTCCCATCTAGAGCCGTCACCACAGCCAGAGAAGCCTCCCCAAGCCATCCAACCATCCCGTCGACGCCGACATCGCGAACTGCAGTCTCCCACTCGAGGCACCTTCGCTCTGGCGTGATTTTCCGTTGACTCGCTCGACCAAACGCTGTTCCGTTTTCATAGGTATGATCTTCCCTCAACCCTCTCCAATATTTATTTTATAGTCAATCTCGAAAAACGTGTGCTCCTAGGTGCAAAACAGCGCCCAAGTTGGCCGGACTTACCTAATTCTGAAATCGCAGAAACTTGCGATGACCACCCATATTGTCGAGTTCGTATCTTCCACCACAGAGATCCGAATTCGATGATTCTTTTTGATACCTGTAGAATACTTAACCTAGTTTATTTTCTGTATAATAACCCTGTGCTATTAGTTGCTGTGGACAAAATTATATTCGTCACAAAACTGCGCGCACCCATTTTTTCCGGTTTTCCAAAAGTTGGAGATCGGAGCACGCCCCACCAAACGGGACCGCCCCGCCGAGTGCCAAGTGTACCGAATGGTGCACGCAGCATAACGGGACACATAAAAATTCGTGGGGACTGATTCGGACGTGTGTGCGCGCCGGAATCAGACCGTATCCGCGGACACATTTCGTGTCGCCACTTTTGTAGAACTCGCGCGTATTTTGTGCACGCTTGTCAGAATGCGACGAAACTCGCGCCACTAGACTCGTGGTAACGTGCTGGTCTTGTGACCCAAATTTCATGGATTTCTGAGACGGTTGACCAGATCGCCAATTGGCGGGCCCCATAGTTGACTTTTTGGACCAAATAGTGTTCGGCTCATCGGAATCCACATTTGGACATACCGTTGGGTTCGTATTGACAATTAAAGTTGTTTGACCCATAGTTTGTCCCATTTAGAGACTGTTACCCTCGGCACGCTTTTCGGTGCAAAGTGGGCCACACGTGGACCCCACTTTTGCCCAAAATTACCGTTTTGCCCCTGTGTCCAAATTGGACGAAAAGAATGTGCTTTTTAGCTATTTTGCTCATTCCGGAAACGTTGGTGATGTTTATTTCAGCATCCGGAGACGTTTGTTCGGAGTCCTTAGTTCCAGGTTTAGTGTCCTTGACATTTGGGCGCGTACACTTTACAGATTTCTTGCCAGGCAAGTATACCTTGCCATTGTAATGTTTTTACATTACATATGAGGCATGAATGTTTATTTTCTGTTTATTTAATTTATTTATTTTAACTGCTATATAAACTGCGCGTCCAAGGAAACTTGGGGGCAACGACAGTGTCGTCGTACTATGTTTTTATTTATGTATATGCATTGGACCTACTTTATGAGACTACCCCATCTTCATGAGACATTTATGTTTCATTGGCCATGACACTATTCTTACACGAGTGTGAGTCACATGTAGAACACGGACTTGTGTACTCGGCTGACCACTGGTACGTATAGGTCGTGCGACGGATAGGGATAACTGCCAATAGAAACTTTGCATGCTAGTAGACCTGGCGGTTATTAGAGGTTTATCGTGTCATGGACATGACATGCTTAGAGCATTGGGTGGGGAGAACAACAAGTACCGTATTTGATCTCCTTGCACTTTTATCTATTGTGCGCCCGGATTCTCCGCCGGAGATACGGGTGGTGATGACCACTATATATTATATTATTATCAGGCGGGCCTCCGGCGTTCGAAAGTCGTCGTGTCTTTGTAGGCCCCTGGATCTCCAATAGAGAACCATGCCAAATCCCAGGTTTTCAGCCAGATAGCTCACTTGTGGGGAAAGGTGTTCTTAACTGCATTCACTTTGACGGTTAGGCGACCCAATGGATGTTTACTTTCAGTACTTTATTGGCATGTATTTTTTGTATCTTGTTACGTCCCTCTGAGGACCTGGTCCCTTCCAGATATAGGTGAGCAGGAGTACCCGCAGGAGTATGGACCTGGACCTGACGCTACCTATCAGTCTGAGACGATCTTATCTTCTGATTATATGTGATTCATTGCAGCTGTTTAGAGATTCTAGTTGCTATTCTTTTCTAGACATTTATTCTTATATTAGAGTTTATTCTCTTCTCTCTTTAGTAGTTTATTATAGTCGATTGGCAGTGGATTTGTTTCCACCCGACTATCACACTTTGAGATTACTATTTGAGACTACTTCTTTGATATTCAGTTATTGATTTCCATTATTCTATTATTTGTGCTGTGGGTGAGATATAGAACTGCGTGTGACTTGTTGTGACATATATTTACCACTGTGGATTAGATATTCATGTACAGCGTACGTGTGTATATGGTTTCCATATATTGGAGTTCGTATACATACGGTTGGCGTGTTACGTATTCCTAGTCCTACGTATTTTGGGACTGGGGCGTGACATGTTTTTGTGGTGGCCCATGCAGGTCAAGAATATATTGTCTCGGTTACGTAACTGTACCGAACAAGCCTGCGTATAGGAATAAAGAATAAGGATCTCATCCACGCCTGATTGAAATTCATCCTTCCTATTTAATACTTGCATCCTGTTTGATTCCTGAACTTTTTCTAATCGTTTCGTACATCAACTGCAGAGAGATGGATATGCAGAATGGATGTACTGCCGCCGATGGCGACGCAACTTCTGGAGTCAATGGTCAGACTCAAGGAGGGACCCCAACGATTCCTAGGCATCCGGGGCCAGATGGATAGACTCACACCCCAGTTCCATCTGATCTTCCCGCTTCACCTATTGGGAACCCTCCACCTGCCCCAGTATCGTAAGATGGCCAAGCGCAGATGTTCCAATTCTTTCAGATGATGATACAGAAACAAAGGCAGCAGGCAGCCGAACAGAGGCAGCAGGCAGTCGAGCAGAGACAAGAATTTTTGGCAGCACTGGAGGGGATGGCTGCACATGCTACTGTACCAGCCCAAGCACTAGCTCCAGTACCTCGAGCTAGGGTTGGATCAGTAAAGGATTTTGTTCAGATGGGTGCAAGGCAGTACAAGGGCACTGAGAGCCCGGAGGAGACTACCAACTGGATCACTCACACGCAGAAGCTACTGGAGGCATCGCAGTTACCGACGGACCTATGGATGACGGGTGTACGGACGCTTCTAGATGGTAATGCTCATCACTGGTGGGAATCCATGGAGCGCCAGTTGGGTACTTACCAGACTTGGGAGCAGTTCTTGGAGTGCTTTGAGGAAAAGTACTTCCCGGACACTGTCAGGGACACCTTGTATGATCAGTTTCTTCACTTAAAGCAGGAGAACTGAACCGTGGACGAGTATGATGCCGAGTTTAGTCGACTCAGCAAATATGGCGCTGTATTGATACCAAATGACTTGGCTAAGGCTAAGAGATTTCATCGAGGACTGAACCAGGAGCTACAACATTATACAAGCTCGCAGTCCCGAGTCTCTTACGCTGAACTACTGACAGAGGCCAGATTTCAGGAAACCATTAGCAGAGGAAATGGAGGTCAGCTGCGGACACAACAAGGATCAGCAAGGATACAGCAGGGACCAGCCAGGACACAACAGGGAGGACCTATCAGACGTCCCTTGGCACAGCAGCATCAGCAACACAGAGCCGGACCGTACCAGATTCCAGAGAAGCCCTACTGCAATTATTGTGGGAGGAACAGACATATATCGAGAGATTGTCGGACTCGCTTGGGTCAGTGTATGAGATGTGGCTCCGGGCAGCACATGGCGAGAGACTGCCCAATGAAGACATCGATACTTCCACCACCAGTTCAGAGATTAGCGCTTCCAGCACCGAAGCCAACCCAGCAGATGAATGGACCGGGAGCACCTCAACCCCCAACAGCAGGAGGATTTCAGAGAGGACCACCGCTACCTACTCAGGAGGAGCAGTATATGAGGACTGGACATGGACAGTCGCAGAGGAACGGACGAGCTTTTGCATTGGAGGTAGATGACATGGATCATGAGGTGGATGTCATAGCAGGTATTACCCTTGCTTTTACTTTTCCTGCTGTGACATTATTTGATACGGGAGCCACCCACTCATTCATATCATCTAGTTTTATTGCCAAACACAACATTGCTTCTACACCATTATCTAGTTGTGTTAGAATTCTTACCGGAGGAGGAGTTGTACCAGTTAGTCAAGTTTGTAGATCGGGCCCTATAGTGATACGTGGCAGAGAGATGAACTCCCAACTCTTAGTCCTTCCTATGCCATCTTTTGATATTGTGCTTGGAATGGACTGGCTGAGCAAGAACCACGCTTTCTTCGATTGCTTTGGAGGAAGCATTCTTTTTAAGGTACCAGGCCAGCCTGAAGTTGAGTTTGCCCGAGGATCCACAGAAATCCTTGATGGTATGCAGCTCGCAATGGACGATGTTGTCTATCACCCTATTATTTCAGAATTTCTAGACATCTTTCCAGAGGATTTGCCAGGACTACCCCCAGACCGAGACGTAGAGTTTTCAATTGAACTAGCACCCGGAGCAGCACCTATAGCATCGCATGTTTACAGACTGGCGAAGAAGGAGATGGACGAGCTGAAGGCACAGTTAAAAGAGCTAGAGGAGAAAGGTTTCATCCGACCGAGTGCATCACCCTGGGGAGCACCAGTGTTGTTTGTACCCAAGAAGGATGTGTCAGTGCGTATGTGCATTGACTACAAAGCCTTGAATGCAGTAACAGTGAAGAACAAATATCCATTGCCACGCATTGATGACCTGTTTGATCAACTCAGTGGAGCTAAGGTATTCTCGAAGATAGATCTGAGATCGGGATATCACCAAGTGAAGGTACGGAAGCAGGACATTCCGAAGACCGCATTCAGAACAAGATATGGGCACTACGAGTTTTTGGTCATGCCATTTGGATTGACCAATGCTCCAGCGATCTTCATGGACTTGATGAATCCAGTCTTCCACCAGTACTTGGACCAGTTTGTGGTCGTCTTCATAGATGATATACTTGTCTATTCGAAGAGCCACGAGGAGCACGAGGAGCATCTGCGGATTGTTCTAGAGACTTTGAGGAGAGAGCAGTTATGCTAAACTCAGTAAATGTGAGTTCTTCTTGGACAGAGTTTTATTTCTTGGATATGTTGTTACAGGAGATGGTATTTCTGTTGATCCAGAGAAGATCTCAGCAGTTGAGACATGGCCTGTTCCTAAATCAGCAGCAGAGGTGAGGAGTTTTCTTGGACTTGCGGGATATTACCGACGGTTCGTGGAAAACTTCTCAAGGATAGCGGCACCTATGACTCGTCTGACTTGTAAAGATCAAGAATTTATATGGACTGACGAGTGTCAAGCAGCCTTCGAAGAGTTGAAGAAACGACTGACTACAGCACCAGTATTGGCGATTCCGTCAGGATCCGGAGGATACGTGATCTACAGTGACGCATCAGGAAAAGGCTTGGGATGCGTATTGATGCAGCATGGCAAGGTGATTGCATATGCATCTAGGCAGTTACGAGTACATGAGAAGAATTATCCGACTCATGACTTGGAACTTGCAGCCGTTGTATTTGCTTTGAAGCTATGGAGACATTACTTATATGGGGAACGAGTGAAAATCTATACAGATCACAAAAGCCTCAAGTACGTCTTCACGCAGAAGGAGTTAAATATGAGGCAACGTCGATGGCTCGAATTGATGAAAGATTTCGAGATAGAGCTATATTATCATCCAGGCAAGGCTAACGTGGTAGCAGACGCGTTAAGCCGGAAGCCAGCAGCTTACTTCTTGACAGCACAGAGGGAACTATTGGAAGACTTACAAGAGCTTGGCATTGACGTGATACTACCTGGAGCAGATGGGACACTAGCCAACTTGCAAGTACAATCATCATTGGTAGAGAGGATTAAGGCAGCTTTGCCTACAGATGCCAGATTCAGGAGACTAAAGGAAAGGACAGAGGCCGGAGAGCAGACCGGATTGCGCATTCATGAGGATGGGACATTACGATGTGGTGATTGTCTTTATGTTCCAAATGGAGAGATTCGACAGGAGCTGATGGCAGAGGCTCATAGTTCGATCTATTCAATTCATCCTGGAGGCACCAAGATGTATCGTGACTTACGACAGTATTTTTGGTGGCATGGGATGAAGAGAGAGATAGCTCGCTTTGTAGCTAAATGTCTGGTATGTCAACAAGTGAAGGCGGAGCACCAGAGGACAGCAGGATTATTGCAACCATTTCCGATTCCAGAGTGGAAGTGGGAGCACATCACTATGGACTTCGTCACGGGTTTTCCCAAGAGTCCGAGTGGGAGAGATGCAGTGTGGGTAATAGTGGACCGACTCACCAAGTCAGCCCATTTTATACCGTTTAGAGTGGGTCAGTCTACAGAAGCTTTAGCTGATTTATATATGAGGCAGATCGTGAGATTGCACGGCATACCAGTCAGCATTGTGTCGGACAGAGATTCGCGCTTCACATCGCACTTTTGGAGGAGCATGCAGGAGAGTCTTGGTACTCGTCTGAAGTTCAGTACATCTTATCACCCGCAGACAGATGGGCAGTCGGAGCATACTATTCAGACCTTGGAGGACATGTTGAGGGCTTGCATGTTAGACTTCGGAGGATCATGGGAGGACCACCTACATCTTTTAGAGTTTTCTTACAACAATAGCTAACAAGCGAGTATTCAGATGGCTCCGTTTGAAGCATTGTATGGAAGAAAATGTAGGTCTCCTGTGTGTTGGAGTGACGTGGGAGAACGTCAGATTTTGGCACCCGAGTTGGTGGTCAACACCGTAGAGACAGTCAAGAAGATTCAGGGACACTTGCGAGCAGCGCAAGACAGGCAGAAGCAGTGGGCAGACCTTCATCGTCGTCCCTTGGAGTTCAAAGAGGGCGACCACGTCTTCTTGAGGATATCACCGACCAGAGGCACCATCCGATTCGGAGGGCGCGGCAAGTTGAGTCCAAGGTATATTGGACCATTTGACGTGCTCGAGAGAATTGGAGAGGTGGCATATCGACTTGCGCTACCACCTTCACTGGAGGGAGTACATGACGTATTCCATGTGTCGCAGCTCAGGCGATATGTGGCAGACAGCAGTCATGTTCTCGACCATTCAGAGATCACCATTGGGCCGAGCTTGTCTTACCAAGAGCAACCTGTGGGAATCCTTGATCGTCGGGAGAAGGTATTGAGGAACCAGTCTATTCCCTTGGTTCACGTAGCATGGAGACATGGTGCGCCAGGAGAATCAACTTGGGAGCGCGAGGACGACATGCGCAAGCGTTTTCCGAACCTATTCACAGACCAAGGTATGAATTTACATTGTTAATTTATATCTTATATCATCCTTGCATTCTATCGTGGCTTAATTTTAATTTCGAGGACGAAATTTTTACAAGTTGGGTAGAATGTAAAACCCCTTCCTAGAAAATCGTATATACCTTTTTATTTAATAATTATTAATTAAATTATAGTAATTATGTCTAAATAGGAGAAATAGATTTTTAATAATTTTTATGTTAGGTGTTCGGGCACTTAGATGACTTGTGGGACCATCAGAAATTTTTCGGAATTTATTCCATGTAGGAGACCCCTTGAGTAGTTGCCAGCCTGACGGTGTGCATTATTCTAATCTATAAATTTCTTGTGAGTATATATATATATATATATATATATATATATATATATATATATATATATATTTAAGAAAAAGAAAAGAAAAGAAAAGAAAAGTATAAAGCAATAATTAATAATACTAATAATAACAATTATTAAATATATTAACTAATAATAATAATAATAATAATATTACTATTACTCCACCCTTCCTTTGCATACTTAATTTGCTAGTCCAGAGCCCCCGCCCCTTTTTGGCATTTTAGCAGCAACTATGCAAAGGAGGGTTGCATGAGCAGTAAAACTCTTCCTTAGCCGCAGATTGAAACCCCGCAACCCAAACTCGTCCGCCCCTAGTCCTCTCTCTCCCTATTAAATATATATATATATATATATATATATATATATATATATATATATATATATATATATATATAGTTATCCTTCAAAACCCTAACCTAAAAATCCAGACTTCCTCTTCCCATCTAGAGCCGTCACCACAGCCAGAGAAGCCTCCCCAAGCCATCCAACCATCCCGTCGACGCCGACATCGCGAACTGCAGTCTCCCACTCGAGGCACCTTCGTTCCGGCGTGATTTCCCGTTGACTCGCTCGACCAAACGCTGTTCCGTTTTGATAGGTATGATCTTCCCTCAACCCTCTCCAATATTTGTTTTATAGTCAACCTCGGAAAATGTGTGCCCCTAGGTGCAAAACAGCGCCCAAGTTGGCCGGACTTACCCAATTCTGAAATCGCAGAAACTTGCGATGACCACACATATTGTCGAGTTCGTATCTCCCACCACAGAGATCCGAATTCGATAATTCTTTTTGATACCTGTAGAATACTTAACCTAGTTTATTTTCTGTATAATAACCCTGTGCTATTAGTTGCTGTGGACAAAATTATATTCGTCACAAAACTGCGCGCACCCACTTTTTTCGGTTTTCCAAAAGTTATGATCGGAGCGCGCCCCGCCAAACGGGACCGCCCCGCCGTGTGCCAAGTGTACCGAATGGTGCACGCAGCATAACGGGACACATAAAAATTTGTGGAGACTGATTCGGACGCGTGTGCGCCGGAATCAGACCGTATCCGCGGACACATTTCGTGTCGCCACTTTTATGGAACTCGTGCGTATTTTGTGCACGCTTGTCAGAATGCGACAAAACTTGCGCCACTGGACTCGTGGTAACGCGCTGGTCCTGTGACCCAAATTTCACGCATTTCTGAGACGTTTGACCAGATCGCCAATTGGCGGGCCCTACAGTTGACTTTTTGGACCAAATAGTGTTCGGCTCATCGGAATCCACATTTGGACATACCGTTGGGTTCGTATTTACAATTAGAGTTGTTTGACCCATAGTTTGTCCCATTTAGAGACTGTTACCCTCGGCACGCTTTTCGGTGCAAAGTGGGCCACACGTGGATCCTACTTTTGCCCGAAATTATCGTTTTGCCCCTGTGTCCAAATTGGACGAAAGGGATGTGCTTTTTAGCTATTTTGCTCATTCCGGAAACGTTGGTGATATTTATTTCAGCATCCGGAGACGTTTGTTCGGAGTCCTTAGTTCCAGGTTTAGTGTCCTTGACATTTGGGCGCGTACACTTTACAGATTTCTTGCCAGGCAAGTATACCTTGCCATTGTAATGTTTTTACATTCCATATGAGGCATGAATGTTTATTTTCTGTTTATTTAATTCATTTATTTTAACTGCTATATAAACTGCGCGTCCAACGAAACTTGGGGGCAACGACAGTGTCGTCGTACTATGTTTTTATTTATGTATATGCATTGGACCTACTTTATGAGACTACCCCATCTTCATGAGGCATTTATGTTTCATTGGCCATGACACTATTCTTACACGAGTGTGAGTCACATGTAGGACACGGACTTGTGTACTCGGCTGGCCACTGGTACGTATAGGTCGTGCGACGGATAGGGATAACTGCCAATAGAAACTTTGCATGCTAGTAGACCTGGCGGTTATTAGAGGTTTATCGTGTCATGGACATGACATGCTTAGAGCATTGGGTGGGGAGAACAACAAGTACCGCATTTGATCTCCTTGCACTTTTATCTATTGTGCGCCCGGATTCTCCGCCGGAGATACGGGTGGTGATGACCACTATATATTATATTATTATCAGGCGGGCCTCCGGCGTTCGAAAGTCGTCGTGCCTTTGTAGGCCCCTGGATCTCCAATATAGAACCATGCCAAATCCCAGGTTTTCAGCCAGATAGCTCACTTTTGGGGAAAGGTGTTCTTAACTGCATTCACTTAGACGGTTAGGCGACCCAATGGATGTTTACTTTCAGTACTTTATTGGCATGTGTTTTTTGTATCTTGTTACGTCCCTCTGAGGACCTGGTCCCTTCCAGATATAGGTGAGCAGGAGTACCCGCAGGAGTATGGACCTGGACCTGACACTACCTATCAGTCTGAGACGATCTTATCTTCTGATTATATGTGATTCATTGCAGCTGTTTAGAGATTCTAGTTGCTATTCTTTTCTAGACATTTATTCTTATATTAGAGTTTATTCTCTTCTCTCTTTAGTAGTTTATTATAGTCGATTGGCAGTGGGTTTGTTTCCACCCGACTATCACACTTTGAGATTACTATTTGAGACTACTTCTTTGATATTCAGTTATTGATTTCCATTATTCTATTATTTGTGCTGTGGGTGAGATATAGAACTGCGTGTGACTTGTTGTGACATATATTTACCACTGTGGATTAGATATTTATGTACAGCGTACGTGTGTATATGGTTTCCATATATTGGAGTTCGTATACATACGGCTGGCGTGTTACGTATTCCTAGTCATACGTATTTTGAGACTGGGGCGTGACACTTTGTATACTAAGCAATTGATTTTTGATACAGGTTATTCCGTTATGGATGTTACCAAAAGTAAACTTCCCCCATTTGTGTAGCCTATGCAGAATGTCTTTGAGTCTGGCCTGGAAATTATGGTTCAGAGTAGATGAATTGTTCCAGAATTCGGCCATAACTTGCTGAAATATTAGATTCCTTAACTAGTAGGATTCAAAACGTACATAGAGTTTTGTTCTGTTTGCTCATCCTGTTGGAGGTATTTAGGAGTATAGGAGAGTGGTCACTATTAACGCGAGAAAGTATAGAGACTGTAGCATTAGGAAATTTAGACCTCCATTCTGCATCCGCAAAATCTCTATCAAGTCTTTCACTGATCCTGTCTCTAGGGTTCCTTCGGTTGGTCCAAGTGAAAGCAGGTCCGATGAAGCCCAAGTCTATTAAACCAAATGAATCGATCATCGAATTGAAAGTAGACGCGGCCTGGCTATCAAAACTTCATCCACCAATCTTTTGAGAGTGTTTAGTAATGGCATTGAATCACCTAAACAACACCATGGTGTTTGTATAGTTAGTGACAAGATCTTGATAGTTTCCTAAAGCTGCGGTCTATCCTTCTTTTTTGGACATCCATATACACAGATAAGATGCCATGCTGGTTCCAGTAATGAAGCTTGAATGGACAGAAGAATGAGGTTTTTGGAGGAGTATAAAACTGATGCTTTGATAGAGTCCACCCACCCTAACTAAAGGCCTCTAGAGTGGCTCAATTAACAGAAAAGTAATTAGTGAAGTCGAGATGGGGGAGGATGTGAGAAGTGAGAGATGGCGAGGACATGGTTTTTGAGATGAAAAAGATAGAAGGGTGAGTGCTTTTGAGGAATGAGCATAGTGTTTGAATTGTCGAGTCATTCCCCAACCCACGACAGTTCCAAGATAGGATTAACATTTGCCTTGTGGTTGTTGCAGGTCAGCCGCCACCACCTTGGTAAACATGTAGATGAGGGTGAGTCTCTAGAGGATCTTTTGGGAGGGGGAACATTTTCAGTATCTTCATGTGCTTGTCTTTTTAGAGTATTGCCCAAGCTTGAAACAAAAACAGAGTATGTTGTTTTTTATGTGCCATTTTTTTCCAAGATATCTTGGTTTTTGAAGATAGTAAATGACAATAGAGTGCAGTTTAGACTGCTTTGGTAAGAATGATGAAAGCACTTCAGTATCATATTTTGACATATTAGTCCCTTCGGAAGCAACATGTGTCGGGGTGGAGAAAGGATGGTAGAATGAGGTGCTAGATGGTGGAGAATGAGTATCTGGGCGGGGAATATAGGGGAAATGAGATTGTGTAGGAGAAGGATCAAATGGAGTATAATTGATAGGTAAATTCTTTGGGAGCAGAAGAGGAGAGGAGGTCAGGAGTGTGTTTGATTATTTAAAGAGGTGGGGGAGAGGATATTTTATTGTCCATCATAAAGGTATCATCTTTGGAAAATGTGTTAGTTTCCATAGGATCAACCGCATTGTGATCATTAACCAGTGGGCTCACAATCGAGCAATTGGTGGGCCTACTAAAAGAATGCCCTGTGGCAATCTGCATGCCGTTATCCTCATCTTCCACGATATGTAGGTTGTCAGAAATGTTGCATTTGTGGGGAGGGATATACTTCGGCAGTTGCAACAACTGTCGAATGGATGGATGAATGCCAAGTGTACATGGACTGAATTGGCGGTCATGATTAGTTTCCTTGACTGGGAGATGACTGATGCACTCACCCATGTCGACGGAGGAGTTTGTTGGAGTATCAACAGGGTTAGAGCCCTTCTCCATTAAACGACAAACCTCTGGCACAAATATGGTTGATGTGGACTTCCCAAAAGAAGCAGATGTTCTCAAGTTGATGTTGTTGCGATGAGTGTTATCCAGAGTGGTCACTGCCTTGAAATCTTTCTCCTTCACCTTTGGAGAGAGAAGTTTCTTCAGATTAACGCAATCTTTCTCTGATTAGTCACTGACTTCCATGGAAGCAAGAATCTTCCTGTCTTTTTAATCAATAATCTGGTGGCCTAGTTTAGTACATAAACATAATTTTGGTAAGCGTTCATACCTAACAGTGATATGGCCATCATAGTATCCATCAATTTTGATTTTGATAATATTCTTAAAAGGCTCTGAGATATCAATGAGAACGTTGACACGGGCATAAGTTTTCCATTTTAGCTCTTCTTCTTTAAAAATAGGATGAGGTGTCCCGATAGATGATGCAATTATAGTGATATCTGTGATGTTCAAGAACTTAGGTGGGATTCTGTGGAATTGAACCCATATATCAGCAAATTAGAATAAATACTCGCTAGGAAGTCTATTAGTATCAAATCTTTCCAAGGCAAGTAGATCATTGTTCGGATCCAAGGGACATCTGAGATAATACTGTAGAAGCATAAAATATGTGCCTCAGATAGATGGCACAATTTTCTATACATAAATCCAATAGTAGAAAAGTGGCACACTTTTTACTTGTTTCAGAAGAAAGATGTGCACTTTCTTAATACTTAACACTTTGGCGCACTTTCCATTAAATTCAGAGGATGGTGCACTATTCAGAGAATAGAAAAGTGGTGCACTTTATTAGAGTTATGAAAGCTCTCGCACAAACGATCTTCCCTCTCTCAACATTTAATATAATAGACTGACAACTGACAGATGCAGAAACCGAAGAGTCAGAAGTCATCATTACAGCAGTGCTGCGGCACACAGACCCAGGTTATCGTTTAGCGACCTAGCCACTGTGTTAACTTCAAAAGTGTGCCACTGTGCCAATTTTTTCAAAAGTGCGTCGTTGTGCCAATTTCTTCAAAAGTGAGCCGTTGTGCCAAATTCTTCAAAAGTGCACCGCTGTGCCAACTTCTTCTAAAGTGTGTCGATGTACCAATACCTTAAAAAATGCGCCATAGTGCCAACTGCTTCAAAAATGTGCCGCCGTGCCAATCTCACAAAAAATGTGCCAGTCTCCAGACGACTTCTAAATTACGCATATTATCCTAACCGACAGTGGGCAGTTATGAGTGTGTGTCTTATATGTCGTACTTCTCATAAAAAGTGTACAAAAAACTGTCCCTACGACCTATGCTTTCCTCGTATAGGAAGCTACATGTCAAGCATCCAATAAGTTGGGCACACACTTATTAAGAACGTGGGGTGTCAGTCCACTAAAAGTGAGCGCACAATGGTAAAATAATGTTGACTGTCCAAAGTGTGCACACACTCTCATAACCATTCCTAAACTCTTTAAATACACCTACCTACACCTAGAGGGGCACACACAGACAGATAGAGAGAAAGGGGCAATAATTTTTAAGTCTTTAAAATTCAAGAATAGAGTGAGAGAAATAGAAGCTTCTGGTGCCATTGTTGCCAAAGCTTTCTTATTATCCAATTCTCCAAGTTGTTCACAGCATTCCCTATATTTTTTTTTGTCGTCTGCAGTTCTTTGTCGGCCTGTGCATTTATTCGTCGTCGAGTAGTCCAAAGAGTAAAGTGATCATCTGCAGATCAGATCTCTATAGCTATATTTTTTCAGAATCAATTATACTTAGATTCCTGTTTAGGAACTTTTTGTACTTTTCTTTCTTTTCAATAGTTTGTAAAACAAAATTTTTGTATAAATTTTTTCTTGCAAACAAAGATGGAGACTCTGTTGGGGACGACTTTCTCCTCTTACGAGAAGGTGATAGCTCAACTTGACATTGTTTCAGTCGGCTCGACGCAAAAGACCTTGGTTGTAAAATTCGACCAACAAGCATATGGAGAAATGCTCCATTCTGGGGGTAGTGTCTACCCCTCATCCGCACTCAAGTTGAGGAAAACTCGTAAAGTGTGGATGCCCAAGCCTCGTCATGCATATCCCGAAGTTGCTGCCAACAAGGGAACAAGTATTCTGATTGACGAGAGTTCTCCTATCAATTATCTTCAGATTAATGACTTGGTGGAAAATTCTCCTGCGTTAAATAAGGGATACAATTCACGCAACTCGCATAATTTCAAGTGAAGGATGATCCACACCCAAGCTTCTGAATCCCTTGCTTTAAACAAGGGATACATTTCGCGCAAACAAAGATGGTGACTCTGTTGGGGACTACTTTCTCCTCTGACGAGAAGGTGATAGCTCAACTCGATACTGCTTCGTTCGCCTCGATGCAGAAGACCTTGGTCGTGAAGTTCGACCAACATGCATATAAAGAAATGCTCCATTCCGGGGGTAGTATCCACCCCTCATCCGCACTCAAGTAAAAAAAAACTCACAAAGTGTGGGTGCCTAAGCCTCGTCATGTATATCCCGAAGTTGCTGCCAACAAGGGAAAATGCATTCTGATTGACGAGAGTTTTCCTTTCAATTCCGTTCAGATCAATGACTTGGTGGACAATTTCCTTGCTTTAAACAAGGGATACACTTCATGCAACTCGCACAATTTTAAGCAAAGGGTGATCCACACCCAAGCTTCTGAATCCCTTGCGTTAAACAAATAATACAATTCGCACAACTCGCATAATTTCAAGCAAAGGCTGATCCACACCCAAGCTTCTCAGCCCGCACATATTCGTTGTAATATGCGAGGCAAGCAAGGCATGGACACCATTGTCCAAACCAACAAGCGCACAAATAAAGTCTTGGTCAGGGAGAATCATTCTCCTAATATCATGATTACGTGCACAGTGTGGGAAAAATTATAGGCCACTCGTCAAAAGCCTACTATTAGTGTGTCATGCCAAGACCTTTGTGCAAAATTAAATGCATGTAGACAAACTGCACAAACTATGTCCGTGCCACAAAAAGTGTGCTAAGCAGGATAAATCTCTTCACAACATGCAGATTATGCACGTATACACAAGAGGACTACTAGTAACAACTTTCTTTCCTCCCTGAAGGACAAAAACTCGAGATATGATGAATCACTTGTCAATCAAGCCAGCACATCACTCTATACACAAGGGACCAAAAATGTGCATAAAAGATTTAATGTATCTCATATAAAAAGGCAGAGTCTACCCTCTTCCTCCTCTTCTATTGCCTCTTTCGATTTACGTGAGCTTATTGTACAAAAGCTTAAAGAGAGGGATCCATCTGACATTACAATGATGTTTCCTAATGAACATCATTACAATTATCATAGAGTTGTAATTGAATGTTGCTGTGCATATGCAAAGCAGTCTATGCTTGACCGATTGACTTACACTATTTCTTCTAAACCTCAACATACAAAGCAAGTTGTCAACCAGGAGCATGATGACGAAATGCTCTTTCGTTCAGTATACATGGATTCACATCTTCCCCATAGTAGGAGATAATTAGGACAAAATTCTTCAAGCACATCCAACTAGAGGAGATTTTACCAACTCGTCGACTCCTTTGAAAGAGTATACCAAAATACTTGTTCTAAAAAATGGGAGATCGTTTGTCACGATAATCCCCATTCCTCATAATCCGAGGCTGGGGTAGCAATCCCTTCTATTCTGAAATTGACAGTGTCAACTCCAACTACATGGTTCTTTCTATCAATCCCTCTGTCGTACACAGGAATGTTAGCGTTTACGCCGTCGGTGATGAACATGATGCTTCTCCATCAGAAGCCACCGAACAACGCCTCAACTCATTAGAGGCCACTCTCAGGGACATGCACACCATGATGCAAAATATGCATCAAATAATTATATCCCAATATTATGCTACACCAACACATGTCCAAGTGGCTTCATTCATACATGCACAATCTACTCCTGGAATAATACCTCTGCAAGATAACACAAATCCAGAAGCAGTCATAAATCAAGAGTCAGTAGCGCCAACTCTTAATCCTATCAATATTGGGGGTGGATCTCCACCGGTGATGATACATGTTCAACCAGGATCTTATCAGTCTACCGTACCACTCTGGATCGAAGATCCTCTCGAAGCTATCCGAGAGTTTCATACACAGGTCGATGTTTTAAAGAACAAAGACCAACTCCGCAAGTCGGGATGAACCAGTCTTATCCTCTGCATTGATATAATGTTCCATTCCCTCCTAAGTACAAACCCCAATCGAAAATCTTATTTGAATGTAGGACATCACCGAGCCAATATATCAATTACTTTAATATGATGACAACTCATCTGCAGAAAGAGGATGCTTTCCTTACCAGATTATTCGTGGGATGCTTGGCCGACATAACCTACGTTTGGTATAATAGTTTACCTGATAACTGTATACCCTCGTTTGATTACATGAAGTATCTTTTTCTCTCACGATTCTACGAGTGAGGCATGAATATGATGATATCTTCACTCATCGATATCAAACATAAGGAGAAGGAATCTGTTCATGAATTTATTGAGCATTTTAGGCAGGCAACTCTGAAGTTACCCCCCCCAGTATTCTAGACTCCGCATTCATTGATACTTACAAAAATAACTTACTGCCTATAGTAGGGCTCTGGACAGGTCCAACTCAATTTCAAGACTGGACGACGTTCATCATCGGGCCTGAAGTTGCTGAAGGTAACGCAAAGATGGCACTTAATTTGGGGTTACAAATGACCAATACTGAAGGGAAGCATCCCTCCAATAGTACGAATAATCACAATAACAAAGAAAATGAGGCCTTAGCGATAAACCTATCAAAACGACCCACCTCTCCTCTAGCAAAAATGCCTCCAGAGTCTTCCAGGCCTAAGAAAGAATATTCCTTTGATGATAGCGATATCCACAACATTTTTGAATGATTGATAAAAAATAACAAGTTGAAGTTGGCTGGCATCAAGCGACCAAATGAGGCTGGTAAAACAGACGACCCAAAATACTGGTTGTACCACCTATATATACATCACCCTACCAAGGCTTGTTATGTCTTAAAAAGAAAGATACAACAGTTGATAGATGCTAAAGCTATCACCCTTCACAACGAAGAGAAGACAATCACAGCCAATATGGTGTCTCTTTAATTTGACGAATTTCTAGCACAAGAAGTCGTAAACGACATCATCCCAATACTTCGAGCTACGATGGAAGTGATAAATCTTTCGCCTCCTAGAAGTCAAACAGAAGAATTGGTGCCTCTTACCATAGATCATGGCGAGATTATGTGAATTCATCCCGACCTGCTGCCAGATTGGAACTAGGGAGCAGTATCTTCCAATTGAAAATCCAAGAAGGGTAAGAAGTATAAATTATGCATTATGATTTCTTTGGATCCTCATTCAGACAAAATTAGGACAAACATCGGGAATATGTATTTTTTGAGATCAGATTTCAAAATCTGGATATTGCCCCCACCAAGTTCTGCTCGAAAGCTTCGCTTGACGTACCGACAATGGTCCATGATTAGCAATATTTTGCTGTATAGGGCACAACAAATCTTTAGTACTTATGAAGGTGTTCGTACACAAATTTCTTCTTCTCCTTCTGTAACCATTAGAGTATCGACCTCAACTCAGATGTTTGAGGAGAATCGTCCCCAATTTTATCGATATAACTAGCAATCTGTACGCTTAAGGCAAAACATGGGGTATGATTTCCAGAAAGCTGAAGGTTTAAACTTTGGCAAGGGACAACGTATTCCTCTACAACTCTGAGGATAGTCCAACAAATCCCGCAGTAGATTGGGCTACGACGAGACTAGACCACAGATTTGCTCCAAGAAGAGCATGATAATAAGAAACTCAAGTCCTGTAACATGGTACTTCTTTCTCCAATGTTCGAAGAAGAAGCTATGACTGGTACCAGATCCGACAAAGATTATCATAAAACTTACGAATCTGTCCCAGAAGATTTTCTTGACACTCTTCCTACTTCGCCAACTCCGGCCGCTCTGGTCACAACCGAACCTGGACATTCGAAGCCTACTGCGACAGATAAATGAAAGCAAAAGGAAGTACGCTTCGAAAAATTACTGAAGAAGAATGTACCCTAAGGACTTGAAAAACCCTATAATTTTGACATATTGGTACAACTGGCCAATACCCCAGCCCGACTCTCTATATTTGAGTTGCTTCATTTATCGAAGGAGACTCATGAAGCTTTGAGTGAAGCTTTGATATATGCAGACTCATGCTTAGCTCAACTCAAGACTCCTGATGTAGAGCCATTAGCATGTCCTCAATGCCACAGCGTGATCGAGAAGATTCTTAACATCACCTTCACGCAAGATAACATGCTACTCAAAGATAATCAGCATGACAGACCTCTGTATTATACTGGTTACATCAGATCTATTAAGGTGAATCGGATTCACATCGACTATTGTTCTTCACTCAGCATCATTCTTGAAAGTATACTAAGAGGATTAAAGATACCGATGCACAACCTGTCTGCTACCAGTACTACCATTCTAGGCTTCAATGCTGTAAGAAATAAACCACTGGGAAAGATACGCCTAAAAATTTAGATAGGTTATCTACGTACTAAAGTCACATGCTATGTGATTGACTCTGACGTATCCTATAATATTTTGTTGGCACGGCCATGGATACACAAATATAAAATTATACGCTCCACCCTATATTAATGCTTTAAATATGTGAACAATAGAGGAGAAGTTAAAACAGAGGTTATTGACCTCAACCCATTCAAAGGCGTCGAAGCCTATTTCGCTGACTCTACGCTCTATACACCGCATTATATGAAAAAAGCTAATCAAGCTAGTGATGAAGCTGAAATTACTCCAAAAGAAGAGCCTTTGATAATTCGAGTCAAAGTACGTACTACTCGTCTAACTCCTTCGAAGCCTCTCGACATAAACCAATACAAGTCATCTCCATTGGTCATCAACCTTCGATGCAATGAACATCCAATACTGGAGGATGAGCCCTTGTTATCGATCTTCGTCGTAACAAGCAATCAACATTAGTAAATTAACCTGTAGTCATCAATCTTGCCAAGCCTTTTATCAAGGTTGAAGATTTTGTCGACTATGTGAAAGATGAAGAAATCTTGTATTTTATGAATAAAGAAGACACTACTTCACACTACATTGATGTTGAACCCTTTGTTAAATTTTTTTTAGAGGCTCTTCACCTCTACGAACCTCTGTCCATACCAGTGGTATCCCCATTCCAATATAGTTCGTTATATGAACCATATGAGGAGGCATACTTTATAGTCCCGATGAGACAGGACAAGTAACGTCAGATACTTTTTGGAAAAGCTAAAAACAAAAGAGTCATACAGACTAATTGTTCTGATGAGGATATGAGAAGATACAACCGTATCGTTACAGCCAACCAGCCAAAAATATTATCCAAGGGATGGGCTACAACTTAAAATATGGTTTGGGATATGTTACACCACCAACAAGTCCTAAAAGTCCATAATCGAAAGAAGTGACGCATCCTCATTCCTCTGACTCATCATTATAGGATTCTGACAAAAGCATGAGTGACGTATTCAAACAGGCTTTCTCTGTAAATATGGTGTCAACTACCCCAGATTATAAATACATTGACCTATTGGAACCATTCGAGAATGATCCATGGGAACAACAAATAGATACTCAATGGGAACTTCAATTTCAGCAACGTGAACCACCTATAGAGGATGAAATAGTCCAAATTGATATAGGAGAATAATCTTCACCAAGAACAATCTTTATTAGCAAGAGTCTTCCTGAAGAAGATCAACATGCTTTACTCCAGCTAATAAAGGAGTATATCGATATCTTTGCCTGGAGTTACGAGGATATGCTTGGCCTAGATCCTCAAATAGCCACATACGAGCTCAATTAGGGTTTAATCCCCAGCAACTCATAGCCTACATGGTCTCTCGAACTATTACCTATATTTATTTTTGAATAAGATATGGGTAACGGGTCCTCAAAATTCTCTACCGGGATAATACTCTGATCCAACGGAACACTCTCCTTGAGATCATCTAAACGATTCTCTCCAATAAAAATGTTCCATTCTTAAAGTCCAGTTATTTTAAGGATATCCTATTCCTGATCCCCAGTTGGGTCAGAAATAATCTCACATGTTTATTCACCAGTCAATAAGGGTAATGTGATTCATGTCTATATTACCTCTGAATCATATCCCATTTATTATCCCCTAAAGATAAGACAATAGTTCGCCCCTGAACTACTCTTTCTTCTCTTCTCCTGTGTAGTAAACTAGCAAGCTATCACGTCCATATCACCTATGATAGTATTGTATCCTGTATAATTTATCATTCGTACTCAGCATGAGTATACTTTGAGTGATTAATCTGCCAAATTCTCCCACAAAGCTATTCTGCCATGTCCATAATACCTCTGAGAAGATATATTCGGTGGGATCCTATTTAAAAATATATCACGTCAACATTACCTCTGGTATCATTTTTACTCTAACCTATTATTTGTATCTAATAGTAGATACACAATAAATAATGGGTCTACAACAAACAAGCATTGTTCAAAGCTAAAAGTTTTAATATATTTTCATTGAGAAACTTACAAGAAAATAAAACAAGAAAGAGCATAAGAAAGATCTCACTAGGAGAAGTAGAAAGATCAAGGAGGAACTGGGTCAATCGAGCTAGTTGCTGGTCCTTTTTCAATATCGCTCTTCTACGTGCTTCGAGCATTCTGGAGTCATCTGTAACAAAATGAGCCATAGAAGTATATGGCTTTATCATCTTATTTTGAGCATGGTCAAGCTCATTCTTGATGTGCTCAAGATCCAAAAGATGTTCCCTTGCTAAGCCATAATGAACCAACTCTTCCCAACGTCGCTCCATAGTCACCTTCAACTCCTCTCTCGCTTGCTTGAGCTGGACTTCGAGTTCTTGAATATGAGTTTTGAGCTGTATCACCCTGTCATTATGTTTATCATGGGCAAAATAATGAAGAGACATATAAGAAGTCACTTCTTTCACAAAAAACATTTATTCGGACAGTCTTCTTAGCATGGATCGTCATATGCTCCTGGAAAGTGGACTGAATTTCCATGAATTCAACAGTAATTGACTCATATCCAGTCTGAATTAGAGCCAAGATGTCCCCACTGTTAAGCTGCAGATATTCATTAATAGGCTGCTCAAGGTCTATCAAGATTTGTTTAAGAGCAGCAGCCCTATCTTTATCCTTAAAATTTCTGATAAGTTGAATCATGGACAAGCTAGCATCTTTCACGTCCTCAAAGGATAAAACTTTCTCGAGCACCAAATTTATCAACTCCTTCAATGTTTCATAAAAAGCAGAGGTATAATGATGAGAACATAAAATGTTATATTTTTATTCCTTAATGTATACTCCTTTATGCTCATTTTATGTCTAAAGATACTCATTATTTTTATATTTTGATCTAGGATGCAATTGGAGTCACTAAATGCAAAATGGAGCTAATTATCAATTCTGGACAGTTTTGATACCTTATAGAAAAATGGTCATAACTTGCTCATCCAAAGTCCAATTGAGCTGATCCAAATTGATTCGAAAAGATAAGTGATAGAGGCACAATTTTTCTGTTTTGAGTTTCCCAAGATTCTGGCTGTATCATGGACCAAATCACGCTTAAAGTTGAGTCAACTTTGCTGTGCACAAAAAGTGGAGCTGAAATAACCATTTTCCAACTTGTTCAAAGATTTTATTTTATTGTTTGGATTGTTGTAACTATTAGAGGATTTGTGAGAAGATATTGTTATCTTCAAACAACTAATTTAGAGTCTATAAAAGGAATAGAGATCAGGAGAAAAAGGAGGAACAACACACAACTCCTCTTCTTCTTCTCTAATATTCATTTGAAGTTTTCATGAACGTGTGGAGCTAAAAGTCTTGTTGGTCGAAGGAAACAAAAGCCTTGAAATCAATAAAATTATGAGATCTAAATTATTTTATATGTTTGATTTATGCTTTGAGTATTGAATGTTTTTCTATACCTAATTTCATGATTATTTTATTTAATTACTAGGAGGCCTACTAGTCTATTATCCATTTCGATCAACTGCTAAATTAGACATCAAATCCGTAATTGTTTGATTTTTCTAATTTATGAAGCAACCAAGATTTAATAAACTGCTTTATTTTATTAGATCGTAGGAGAAAAACTTTTGACAAAATTAAATGCAACCGCTTGTGCTTGTGTTATTTTGCTTCATCGATCTCTTTGTTCTTTAAGAAATTACTAGATTAAATCTTCAGCGCTTGTCTTGGATTATTTAGTAATTAAAGCTAATTAGATCGCTTGTTTCTAATTATCTAAGCCTAAGAGAGATAGAAAATACTTCCAACGGTGAATATTCAAAGTATGATAATTTATGTTTGCATCAATGATCAATTTTAAGATTCCAATGGTGGATGTTGACTGAGACCAACATTTTTTCCTTTGATTATTTTAATACTTTAATTGTTTTTAGCTCTTTTTAATTTGCTTTGATCCAAAACTTTCCCCCCCATCTTATTTCACATAGCATAAAGATCAAACTAATTACTCTTCGTGGGAACGATCCTTACTCTCACTACTACATATTATTTCAAGAGTAAAGGTTTTATTTTTGGGTGCCTACGACAGCACGCCAAATTTTGGCACCGTTGTTGGAGAGTAATTTTAGTTAATTTTTTTGCTTTTTGTGATCTTTATTTCGTTCTTGTGATCAAATAATTTTTTGCCTATTAGCAAAAAAAAAAAATTTGGGTAACAAAAAATGACGGCCAATTCTCAAATATTTGGCACTTGGCTAGATCTTCCATCTAGGCATGCTGATGAGGTAAATGTTTCTTCCTTAAAACAACAAATTTTTTGTTTAACTTCTCTTGTTCGTCAGATGGTTGTAGGTAATATGAAAACAACAAAGGCTTGTAGGATTTGTCTAGTATCAGGGCATCCAACCGATATGTGTCCAACTCTTCAAGAGGAGTCCAATGAACAAGTGAATACAGAATATGGTTTTCCTGGACTACCAGAAATGAAATATGATCCCTATTCAGACACGTACAACATAGGATGGAGAGATCATTCCAATCTCACCTATGGGAGTCCAGAATTAAATCAACCCGCAACTCAAAATTGCCCAAGTTACCAGCAATACAAGCAGCAATACCTACAACCAAGCCAAACTTCTAATTCTGGTATGTCTTTAGAAGATATTGTTAAGTTTATTGCCATTAATAATTTATAATTTCAACAGGAGACGAGGGCTAGTATCAAAAGTTTGAACAATCAAATGAGCCAGATGAGAACTGCAATTAATAAATTAGAGGCGCAAAGCTTGGAGAAATTACCATGTCAAACGATAGGAAATTCAAAAGAAAATGAATGTTCTATCATTTTGAGAAGTGGTAAAGAGGTTGACATTCCATAAAAAGAAGCACGTGCATCGTCAAAAGAAGACGAAGATAAAAATATCGTTGCTGACACGAATATTTCTAATGACGATGTAGTACCTAATGCAAAAGAAGTTTTTAAACTTGATGGAAAAGTTGGAGTAAAAATTGCCATTAGTGAGAATTTTGACAAACAACATGAGTTACCTTTGAGTACTAACTTACATAAAACTGTTGCAGTATTGAACGAGCTTCCAAAAAGACAACAGTCAGGTAACGTTCCATATATTTTGTTACCAATTTTTGACAAGAGGTCTTTACCCTATGTTTTGCAGGCATCTATTCTAGACTTAAAATTTCTGCCTAGTTACATCAAGTGTGCATAGAGTCGAGCCAACGATAATATTAAACAAAGGCGCTGCTTGGGAGGCAACCCAAGGGAAGTTTATTTTTATTCTCGTATTTTAGTTTTGGTTATTTTGCCTTTTCTTTGCATTTAGCCTTATATTGAGGACAATGTCAGTTTTAAGTGTGGGGGAGGGGATTTACTTTATTTTAAGCATTTTTAGTTCGCTATTTTTCTAAAAATAATAATAATAATAATAATTTTTTTTTTTAATAAAAGAATTTTGGTTTTTAGTTTTTAATGATTTTTGGTTGTGTATGTCATGAGTAAGATTCAACTAGATTTGAAAAATTCATAACATGATTGAATAAATAAATTTTTTTTTAACTTAGAATTAATTAGTCTAGTTATTTTTGAAAATGGTAGTATCTAAATTGGTAGACAAAAGCCAGTGAGGATTTGAGCCTTTAGACTGACACATCAGTCTCATTATTCTTTCATGAAAGATATTCTTCCACTGATTTGTTTCTCTAGAACTTGCTTTGATTCTCTTCGAGGTCACATTGACACATGCATGCATGAACATGATTAAGGCCATCTTTGTTATGCGTTACATAAGTCAAATAGCCCACCTTGTAATTAATTTTCTTTTTGTTGAACCCCTTTGAGCTTTATTGTCTTTTTCTTGGTATACCCACATTACAAGCTTCCAACCAATAATATTTATACCTTTACCCAAGTCGCAAAGCTAGTGGAGCATTGTTGATCATTATGATATGTATGGGTGTACGAAAAAATAAGAATGGGGGTGTCTAAATTTATGGTTTGGTTACAACCCACAAAATGGAACATATTTTCATCCTCAAATTTCCTAAGTTCCATTATTGTTATAAAAAAAGGATGGAAGTTGTTTTACATTGTTTAAATGCTTTAAAAGCCAAATTGAAGATGTTGCAAAATGGAGTGTGATTTTACATGTTTTATATTGAGATTGAGTTAATTCAATTTTGCTTCAATAGTTTTGATGGCTTTTGAGCTACACTCCCATATATATCCCACCTTAATCCTAAGCCACGTTACAACCCATGAAAAGTCCTTATGATTTATGTTATGCATGTGATCCCAGTGGTGGAGAATGAGAAGATATGCAAGCTTATGGTAGATCATTTCTTTTAGAATAAATTTGAGTAAAATTTATACCTTTAAACACATGAGAGTTGAGTATTTATTCCGTGAGGGTCTACCTATTTAGTTTACTCCATTTTTCAAGTAAAAATATCTACTAAGTAATTAGAAGTTGTTTAAAAATATATGTTCATGATATGTTATGAGTTTTGAAGAGATTGGTTATTTTTTATTTATGACATTGCAACCTTGATTTCTTTTTGGAAAAATAAATTTGAGTTTCGCCCAAGGACGAGCAAAGGTTAAGTGTGGGGGTATTTGATGAGAACATAAAATATTATATTATTATTCCTTAATGTATATTCTTTTATGCTCATTTTATGTCTAAAGATACTCATTATTTTTATATTTTGATCTAGGATGCAATTGGAGTCACTAAATGCAAAATGGAGCTAATTATCAATTCTGGACAGTTTTGATATCTTGTAGAAAAATGGTCATAACTTGCTCATCCGAAGTCCAATTGAGCTGATCCAAATTGATTCAGAAAGCTAAGTGATAGAGGCATAATTTTTCTGTTTTGTGTTTCCCGAGATTCTGGCTGCATGATGGACCAAATCACTCTTAAAGTTGAGTCAACTATGTTGTGCACAAAAAGTGGAGCTGAAATAACCATTTTCCAACTTGTTCAAAGATTTTATTTTATTGTTTGGATTGTTGTAACTATTAGAGAATTTGTGGGAAGATATTGTGATCTTCAAACAACTAATTTAGAGTCTATAAAAGGAATAGAGATCAGGAGAAAAGGGAGGAACAACACACAACTCCTCTTCTTCTTCTCCAATATTCATTTGAAGTTTTCATGAACGTGCGGAGCTAAAAGTCTTGTTGGTCGAAGAAAACAGAAGCCTTGAAATCAATAAAATTGTGAGATCTAAATTATTTTATATGTTTGATTTATGCTTTGAGTATTGAATATTTTTCTATGCCTACTTTCATGATTGTTTTATTTAATTACTAGGAGGCCTACTAGTCTATTATCCATTTTGATCTACTGCTAAATTAGACATCAAATCTGTAATTGTTTGATTTTTCTAATTTATGAAGCAACCAAGATTTAATAAACTGCTTTGTTTTATTAGATCTTAGGAGAAAAACTTTTGACAAAATTAAATGCAACCGCTTGTGCTTGTGTTATTTTGCTTCATCGATCTCTTTGTTCTTTAAGAAATTACTAGATTAAATCTTCAGCGCTTGTCTTGGATTATTTAGTAATTAAAGCTAATTAGATCGCTTTTTTCTAATTATCTAAGCCTAAAATAGATAGGAAATACTTCCAACGGTGAATATTCAAAGTATGATAATTTATGTTTGCATCAATGATCAATTTTAAGATTCCAATGGTGGATGCTGACTGAGACCAACATTTTTTTCTTTGATTGTTTTAATACTTTAATTGTTTTTAGCTTTTTTTAATTTGCTTTGATCCAAAACTTCCTCCCCCCATCTTATTTCACATAGCATAAAGATCAAACTAATTACTCTTCGTGGGAACGATCCTTACTCTCACTACTACATATTATTTCAAGAGTAAAGATTTTATTTTTGGGTGCCTACGACAGCACGCCAAATTTCTCGATATGTTGAATCATGTACAAGCTAGCATCTTTCACGTCCTCAAAGGATAAACCTTTCTCGAGCACCAAATTTATCAACTCCTTCAATGTTGCATAGAAAGCAGAGGTATAACCTTCTACTAAAGTATTAAAATGAGTGCCTGAACTTGGAGTCACGACAATCTTCGCTAATCCTCGACCATGATGAATGAAGAAAGCTGTCATGATAGTTGTAGCCTCGACACTGGAGACAAAAGGGGAAAAATCTGCTGCTCGTTCTTTCAGACTAATGGCGGAAGCTATTTCAGTAGCACTGGTTAATTCTACCACAATAGCAGTTGAAGCTACTGGTGGCATTGACGCGATATCCATAGCTGGAACTGTGATATCTGTAATAGAAGTAGTTTCAGCCTACGAAACAACCATCTCTTCAGCCCTCTCTGGAGCAACTCCTACCACAATCTCATCACCTAAAAAGAAAAATCGAGAAAACAATATGATCAATAAACAACATATTATAATATGCATGTTGAGCTAAGAAAATAAGTGACACCTTGGCCTATGCTAGCCGGAGTTATCATTGCAAGAATTAGTGACAATGAAGCATGCAACACAAGAACTTGTGGTATAAAAAGAATAGAGAGACACGTATCAGTACCAGGTGGTACATATTTGTCTTCAGGAGTATGCCCCTCCAAAGAATTTCTCAGGCCTATCAACGAATCCTCCACCTTAGACCAATCGACATGATTGGGAAAATCATCATAATAACTTATAGTCATGCTCGCTTCTGAAACTATAGTTTCAGTATCAATCTGCTCTATAGCATCTTTAAACCTAGTTGTAACTATAGCAGATTGAGGCTGAATATCCTATCCATACATATCTTTGGGGGATGTAGCGACAATGGCAGCTTGTGACTCGATCTGCTAACCAATTTTAACCCGAGAAGTTAAAATTATTTCTATACTGGAATCAGGACTTCCCGGAGCAGGTTGATCATTTAGATCCATTGACAGAGCGACCTGATTTGTCTGGTCCATTGGTGAAGGGGTATGATTGGAATCAGACCGATAAATTGTGCCACAACATCAAGGATAGGATCTGTAAAACTGACTATTGCAGCAGCATGAGCGATACTTATTCCTATAGCAATAACATGGGGAGGGATAGAAGTGCTAATTCTTTGCACCACCAGAGAAGAGACGGATGGTCCAGGCTGCTTCGGTGAACTAATCAGTTCGTCAATCAAATTCCTTCTTGAAGGAGCAGAAATCTTTGATTTCAACTTCCTAGGCTTTGCGATAGTAGCCCTTTTTTTGGCAGGTCGGTCCTCAATAGGGGATGTAATCTTATATTTTAGGGATTTGTAAACCCCCTGATTTTTCAGGAATTTTTTTTATTTGGATTTTTTACAATTTTCTGTAATTTTTGGGATTTAAAGTAAGGTATTTTGAATTTAAATAATTTTTAATGATGTTGATTAATATTAAAATATTATGAGAATAATATTTTTGGGTGTGAAATAAAAAACTAGACATAGGATAATTTTTTGGGAATTTATTGGACCCCAGAAGCATTTTTAAAGCCCTAGAAACTAAGTTGTATTTAAACCGAATTAAACCCTGAATCTGAACCCGGTTTATTTGGAAATAAACCAAACCGAACCATGGTGAACCGAACCGGACCAAACCAAGCTCTTAACGGGTCGGGTCGGATCCAAAGTGAACCCGACCCGGACGGCCGAAACCCTAAACCATATTCTACCCAGATTACTATTCCGGCGCTATAAAACCACCTCGAACTCCACGCCCCGCCGCCGGAAAACCTAATCACTCTCCTCTCTCCGCCGCCCAGAGTCGCTCTGGTTACCCTCGGCCGCCCTAGCCTGAACCCTAAACCGTCATCTTCCTCCTCCATCGACGAACTCCCCCGACACCACCCCGTCCACCCTCGTCTTCCTCCAACGGAAACCCGACCACCACCTGAACCCTAGATCCGACCACCCAGTTCCATCCTCCCCCAGCCACCGACCAGAACTTCCTTCGCCACCATCTCTCCCGATCATCCACCGCCTGAACTCGAACCCCCATAGCCCGACCATCTCTACCATCTCCTCCGCCCTAGCCCAGCCCAGCACCACCACCATCACCCTCTTCCCTCTCGACCCATCCCCGAACCGCAGCTCCGCCTCGAGCCCTAGCCACCCGACCCCGGCCAGCCCCGACCTCGTCCACCTAGCCGCCTCGGTCGGCGCCGTCCCATCCGGCGTAGCCCTGAGCCGCCAGGGTGAAGCCCCGGAAAGGGCTGAACCCTGACTCCGATACCGCATCACTGCAGAACTAGGACATGACAGACTCGGATACGGCACAACAACAGTAACCCGGACACAAAGAAACTCATTTTACGGAGCCCTGTTCAGGTAACCCGTTCTCTTTCCTCGTTGCTCTGTTTTCTGTTCCGTCAGTTGTGACGTGTAGGCTGCGTGACCCTTTCGATGCCCGTGCAATCCGCTCGGTGCGTCGCGTCCTGTGGCGATCGCAAACCGCGATCCAAAAATAGGAAAAACAATACCCTATTTTCCCCCGAAACTGAGTACGTCCTGCCAAACGGGACGACTTGGTCGTGCGCGGTCTTCACCAAAAGGTGCGCGCCGTCGATACGGAAGTGCGGAATTTCGCAGAAGTTGATTTGGATGTGCGTGCACACCGAAATCAACGCGTATCCGCCGACAACGTCCCGTATTTGCCTGTTCTGGATCTCGCTGTAACTTGGTGTACACACGTCGGATTGAAACAAAACTTGCGCCATCGGACTCGTAGCAATACGCTGGTCCTGTGACCCAAGTTTGGTTCGATTCTGAGGACATTGACAAAATTACGTATCGTGGGCCCCACGGCTCCACCTAACGAGCGATTTTGTGATCGGCTCATCGGAATCCAGTTCTGGAAGTTCTGTTGGGTTCGTATCATCGTTCTGGACTTGTTGACACTATGTTTGACAAATTTGGAGACCATTGGTTCTAACACATTTTTCGGTGCGAAGCGGCCCACATGTGGACCCCGCTTTGACCAGAAAATGTGATTTTTGCCCTTGTGTCCATATTAGACTCAAGGATAGGCGTTTCTAGCTATTTGATTGATATTTTCTGAGCCTGTTGGTGATGTTTATTTTAGTTTTTGGAGTAGTACCTGCAAATCACACTGAGACCAGAGCTACAATTGGAGCCAGAACCACAGGCAAGTGTACCTTGCCAACATTGCAGCTCTTGTTACATATTTTCTTGTCTTACTTATATGTTGTACATGCTTGACCTAGGACCGTGTGACTTTACTTAGCGTCCGATTAATAGTCGGGTGCCAACACCGTACGCCGAGTTGTATAACGTCACCTAGACATGGATACCGAGACCCTATACATCCTCGTACTTGTCTTATCAAGTACATCATAACCCAGGACACTTGACACTATACATGAGACAGAATCTTTCTGAGATATTCGTGGTGATTCTGTATAGGATATAGGTTTTATGACATAGACATTATACTCATAGACATTATATAACTTGCTGCATTAGTTTTGATCTTGCGTGTCATGGATATGAGACGTGTGATTTCATTGGGTGGGGAGAGTATTACCATATCAAAGGCTGATTATATTATATATATTGTCATCTGGAGGTGTCTTAGTCTCTGACACAGAGCTTTGGCACAAGTTCTGGCCCTTCGAGAGAATACTGCTATGGGTTTCCCCGACACAGAGCCTATAGTAGTCTCAGCCCGAGTATGACTAAAACTCTCACTTGCATATCACTTAGCTAGCTATATAGTTTACCCTATTGTTTCAATTATTGCTGCACTGTATTTATTTTGGCTTGTATTATCTGTACCTTGCTATGTCCCTGAGGACCTGGATCCGGATTATGTTCCCAGGATTAGCAGACGAGATCTATCCTGAGGTATACAGGACCGGAGCATTAGCAGAAGCAGAAACAAGAGCAGGCACTGGAGCAGTACCAGATCTAGTAGACGAGTGATCACCGAGGGTATCTTCTAAGTATATACTGTTTCTATACTCAGTATTTGCTGTGGTTATCTTTATTCTTGTATCTTGACAGATGTATCAGACTCATTATCGGGTTATTTTCTGAGTTTATATTTTATTGAGATTGATCTTGCTTTATGATTCTGATATTGTTGTATTCATATCTGTGGATGAGATTAGTATATTTAGACCATTATTGTTGTACTATAGCTTAAGTACGCCCTGATAGATCCATTAAATTGGATTTGTCCATCGGTGTGTGCTGCTGGCCATTGCCACGTGTCTAGTCCCTCGATATTTTGGGACTGGGGCGTGACAAGATTTTTGCACCACTATGGTAGGGGCCGGTGCATCTGGTTGTACATGTGGAAGAGCTTCCAATATCTCATCCAGTGGCGCATCATCCTCCTCTTCGATTAGAAAAGGTCATATTGACTCCGGATTGACTCCTTCCGTCGAATTTCAGAAACTAACCAGCATATCAATGTCTCTGTAAAATTGGTTTATAGAACGATAAACACTACCAAAATAATACATTTTAGCGATGTCAAAAAATGTCGCTAATTAACCAAAAATGTCGCTAATAATAATTAGCGACGTAATTAACGACGTTTTTGTGTCATCGTGTATTCCATGGTCGCTGACAACAAAAATGTCGCTATTCGTCGCTATAGCAACATATATTTGTGACGTGATAACGTCGCCGTAGTTCCTAAAGTGTCGCCAAACGTCGCTACAATAGCTACTTAATCAACGATATTCTGCGACAAAAATGCTGACATGGCAGAAATTGACTTGTCAACATTATAGCAATGTTTAGCGTCATTTAGCGACGAAAAGCTATTTTTTAGCGACAAAATATCCCCGTCGCTAATCATCATAAGACGTCGCTGAACGTTGCTATTTTTGAAATACAATACTTATAGTATCTTTACTAGGATGTTCAAATGTTATGGAAGAAAGGCTTTCTATGCATAAGAGGTTCTTTGCGAATTGTTAAAATTTACAAAAAACCCTAAGGGCATGGAAAAGGTAATGAATAACCTATCTTTCTAACATATGATCATCCCAATAAAGATGTCATAAGTATTGTATAATAAAATATTACAACCATAAATTATTTGTACCGTATATAAAATATTTATTGAGATATCAATATTACAACCATAAATTATTACAATATATGTGATGATGGGGACTAAGGCGCTGTAGGGGTGGCAGGAGCAGGCCGGGCATTACGGAAGAAGTCGATGGTGTGGGCGGATGCCGGTGGTACATGAGACGTAGAAGAGGCGGAGGATGAGGTATTGGGAGTCGATGAGGGGGCGTAGTCGGAGTTATAGAGGATTACGCTATTGCTGACGATGGTGTATGAGTCATAGGAGAGGGGAAGGAGGAGGTCCGTCGAGGCAAGGACAGAGGGGTCGAAGTGGCGGCGGCGGATCCAATCACGTAGGGGGGGTCGAGGCGGGTGGCGGATTGGGTGCGGGTTCGGAGGGGATGGGGTTCGAGGTGGAGGCGAGTGACAGAGCGGTTGAGGAGGCTGAGGAAAGGGGGGTCGAGGGGAGGGGGGTTGAGGCGAATGAGAGGGGAAGGGGGGTCGAGCGGGTGGCAGAGCGGGTACGGAGGAGGAAGGAAGGGTAGGGGGATCGAGGCGGAGGGGAGGGGAGGGGAGGGGAGGGGAGGGGAAGGGGGTTCGATCGGTGGGGAGGGGAAGGGAAGCGGGAGTTGGGAGCGGGGTTAAGAGGGTTATTTATATGTGGAAAGAAAATTTGAATGGGAGGGGAGGGGAAGGGGGTTCGATCGGTGGGGAGGGGAAGGGAAGTGGGATTTGGGAGCGGGGTTAAGAGGGTTATTTATATGTGGGAAGAAAATTTGAACCGACCCGAATTTCTAGGATTTTAGCGATGTCTCATATGTACGTCGCTAATCGTCGCTATATAGCGACGTCCAACGACGTTAAGCGACATTTTAGGTCGGGAATCATAATTTGAACCGACCGCGTAAATCAACGATGGTATAAAGTATCGCCCGATGTCGCTAAATTTAAAGTTTGGGGTAGAAAGAGTGGGGGAAAATGAAACGTCGAAACCCTATATGAAACGATTTAGCGACACCTAATATAAGCGTCGCTAAATATCGCTAGTTTATAATATTCGGTTATGTACATGTAGAAACATCGTAAAAAATTGCTAATTTAAAAATATAGCAACTTTTGGCGACTTCTCGGCGACGTCTATTTCCATAATATTAATTGTAGTCGCTAGACATCGCCGAATGTCGCCAACAGTGACGTATTACGACGTCATGTTATTACGTCGCTAAAATCTATAATATTAGCGACGTCTTAATCCGTCGTCACTAAATGCGTCGCCAATATAAGCCCCCTCATTTTGGAATATGGGTAATTTGGTAATTTAAAATTATTTTGATTATTTTATTTAATTAAATAGATTTAAAGAATTAATTTCTAAAATCTTTATATATATATGACACTTTGCCATAATTTGGATATTTTGAGCAATGCATAACATTTTTTCTTCCAACCAAATTCATATTAATGATCTTGACTAGATCTACTACATTTGAGACATGGGTGTTATATTAGTTTGATCTCTTCCATGCTCCAAAAATATTGACAAATATCTCGAACCATTGACAATGCAAAACTACCTTCATTTGGCTAGTTGAACCCAACCGAGCCCAAACACCCAACTCGGACTCTCAAACCAATTCCTATGAAACACGTACACTACCCCCCACACCTTTTTTCTACTCCACAACACATCCCACATTTAAAATATATTCACAAAATCTGAATAAATAAATTAAATGGTCCATAAATATAATATTCTTAATTTAGGAAAGACCCCTATGCAATCTTATTGCATATCAATTTAAATCTGAAATAAATCTTTTAAAATCTAATTTAAAGATTCTAGAGTATCCCGTCATCCTATTTTATCCTCTTTAAATCTTATCCATAGATGGAAACACTAAAACAAATCCAAACCACCAAACTATATATCAATATGCATATTTAAACCTAATTAATAGGTTCGCCCCTCCTCTTCTCTCCTCACAAAAATTCCCTTCCCCCTGACATTTCCCTCTTCTTCCTCACAAACTCTCCATCTCCTTCTTCTTTTCCTCTTCCTCTCTCATTCTCCACAGTCTATAACTCTACAAAATCCCAACCGAACCCCCTTTTAGGCTAAATATTGGCTGCTAGTTACAGCAGTAGTTCAGACCCCTCCAAAGCATAAAAACTCCTAAAAATACTATATTTACATCTTAATTGTATCTCCCAAGAGCCTTCTCAAGTTTCATAAAGTTTTGAGTCCGTTTGGTGCTCCAAAAGGTCCGTGTCGCAAGAAGAGCCTCTGTCGTAATCGCGAACACGTAAGTTTCATAACTTCTATTTTATATTTTTTTTTCATGTGATAACCTTTGTAGGAACCCATAAACATGTTAGATAACAAATTATATAACCCCAATGCATGAGAAACCCTAATTTTATATGCAAAACTATTCTTTGATGATATGAAACCAATACATGGCAATGTAGTAACTATAATAACCTAGTTTTAATAGATGTTATTATTAAAATATAAATGTTCAAAATTAAATAATAATTTTTAGAATATTAATTAATATATTTAATATATTAAATTATTTTTTATGCAAGTTGGCAACCTTGCATGCACAAACTAGTCATCAAGTTGCTAGAATACCTAATCGACGCGCAACGTGACTTAGTGCATACAAAGTTGTGATTAGTCTATTTATAATTTATTTAAAAATTAATTCTAGTATTAATAGTTTTTAATAATTAATGATTTAAAAATTATTTTGGCAATATTTAATGACTAGTAATATTCTGGTAGGTAGCTACTTGCATGTGCAACTAATGTAGAATTAATAACTAGATAATAACCTAATTAAACTAGAAAGTTAGAGTCTAACTAGTGTAATAATTAATTGGTAGGTGTTCGAGACATTTCTGTAGAGAGCTCCGGACCAGACTTGTGGTGCTCACATCTTGGCTTGGAAGACAAGTACACCTTACTTGATTATATTGTTCAGTATACATATACCTAGTTTTTATTTGCTAGTTGTGTACACGCGTCTTAGAGTAGCAGACTCACCCAGTGTATTATGAAGGTATGTGGTATATTCTGCCTTAACACTTGTTCATCACATTTTTTGTCTGAGTGAGTGAGTGCATGGACTAGCGTGTCGACCGTATATCGATACGTGAGTTCGCGTCTTGGGTTAGTAGTTAGTGTTTGGTCTATTCCTAGATTTTATTGACGTCGTTGCATTATGTCTGCACCGTGTATACGCTTCAGATGTTACATTGGGAGGGAAGAATCTACTAGTGAGCGTATAGGACATTCTTCTTCTTCTTCTATATATGGTGTACCTCCCAGTTCTGTCGAACGCCTGGTGGGATGACAAATTCTTCTCTTATTTTTCTCATGCGTCACTAGAGATATCTTGAGTGCATTTTACATAGATGGATTAGTTACCCTATTTATTGTTTACTGCTTTACTTTTATGCATGGCAATTTCTTGTGTACATGTTGTGTCCCTCTGAGGACTTGGCACCCTTTTCAGGTTTAGACGATCATGACTATTTGCAGGAGCACGAATCAAGATCTGCTACTTTACTCCCTTTCGATGAGCTCTTTACCTTTGTATCTATTGGTTCATAGTTGAGTTGATACTTTTATGTCGTGTATTTATTTTAAGAAGTTAGATTCTATTTTTATCCTAGTTTGGTAGTAGATTTATCTCCACCCGACTATTATTTTAGATTTATTTGGACTGAATCATTTAGATCTATATTGGTTTAGTTATTTATTTTTTAACTTGTGCTGTGGATGAGATTTAGTTGCCTATGACTTGTGACATTATATATCACTTATGAATTATTATTCATAATATAGCGTACGTATGTTTCATGGTTTCCATATATTAGAGTTTTTATATACATACGGTTGACATGCTTACGTATTCCTAGTCCTACATATTTTAGGACTAGGGCATGACAGGTAGGTACGTACTCCTCATAAGGAACCTCCCCTGTTGGTAGTGTAGATATGTGTTTCATCTTGTGTAAGGCGAACCCCAACTCGCCACAAGGAGTGAAAACTGTTCCAGTACTAGAGTTATATCGCTCTAACAAAACCAAGATATATTGGTGTTGGGTGTAATGCCATAATAAGTCGCTAACAAGGCATTGTATAAACCCGAAGATATTTGATTCTCGGTATATTGATCCAATATCCATGTCGTCGCTCGATGTCAATAGATATTTTCATTTGTCAACCATCCTGGCAGCCGAACGTTCTTCTGAGGATAAACTCATTCAGCATCAGTGTAAATGTTGGCAAACAAAGGAGACTGAATATGTTGAATCAACGAAGAATCTTCACTTGGTACGTTCCCAGGATGAAGTCCTCGCATTTGGACTGAATGTCCATCACCAAAACTGAAGAAATAACCCTGTTTGTAGCTAATTTTTTCTAGCTTAGCTCCATTAGTAATGGGAGTCAAATCCAACTCCATCTTCCGTGGATAAGTAGCGTGGGAGAAAGCAGACAACGAAAAACTTCTTGACATCTCTGGGAGATACATGACCCTACCATAAATTATGAACAACCATTTCTCCTTCTTATTCTTAGGCTGAGAAGATTGATGAATGGCACCACCAAACAAGAAAGTCGGCTTAAAATATGTCTCATTCGCAAAGGAAGTGAGAGCTTCGCTGCTTATCAGAGATGTCAACATTCGTTCCCCTTGTGTGACTATCTATAATTGACTTGTGCTGGACATCTTCTTATCAGATTGGGGAAACTCAGTGTAGAATAAGTCTTCTAAATAATTGCTATACAAAAGTCCAACAGTGGACCCCTTCATTTCAACCAGAGGATCCATACCCTAGTCAACTGCAAAAGCAACAAACAAGGAGTCAACAAATCTTTTGAAGAGGAGTACAAAAAGATGACCCTATTATGAGTCTTTTATGATTCTAAAGGAGGCACATTTTCTCTAAATTTTTAGTAACTATACACATTTTACGAATACTTCAGGAGATAAGCATATTTTATGCACCAGTCTTCCCAAACAGACGAAGAATGCGCCAATCTGTCAAAACAGACGGAAAGTGCGCTGTCTCGCCAATAAATTGGAAAAGTGAACCAAAATAATTATTTCCACTCTGAACGAGAAAAAGTGCACCAAAATGGCTGTTTTCGCTCCGAAGGAGGGAAATTGTGCCAAAATGGCTATTTCTTCTCTGAACGAGAGAAATATGCGCGTGTACACGTGTCTTTGTATTATATGTTTTCATTATTTTTCTTTCTTTCATATTTCTGCCATTGTTAAAAGCTTACATTGTACATGTAAAAAAAATAGGGAAGAAGAAGACAGTCGCCATGCCTATCAAAGGAGAATGTGCTACATCTCCTGATATGACTCTTGACGATGGCATATTAAGCCGTTCTCTAGTAGGCTGAGCCACCGTCAACTTCGCCATTGTTGCTTAAAAAGAGGAGGCCAATTGTCATGCCCCAGTCCCAAAATATGTAGGACTAGGAATACGCAACATGCCAGCCGTATGTATACGAAAACTCTAATGTCTTGGAAGATCGTAACACATACGTACGCTGTACATGAATATCAAATCCACAAGTGGTAATATACTGTCAACACAAGTCACACACAAATCTATATCTCATCCACAATATAAATAAAGAAATAAGAAATAAATAACTGAATCTCCAGTATGAAGTATCAATGAATGATAGTCGGGTGGAAATAAATCTACTGCCAATCGACTATACTAAAAACTAAATGAGAGAAGAGATCAAACTCTGATATAAGATAAATGTCAATAAAGGAAATAACAACTAGAATATCCATCACCTGCGATCAATCAGGGGTACTCTGAAGGTAAGACCTCCTCAGTCTGGTATGAAGCGTCAGGTCTGGGTCCGTACTCCTGTGGATAGTCCTGTCCGTCTATACCTGGAAAGGGATCAGGCCCTCAGAGGGACGTAACAAGATACATAGAAGCATGCCAATAAAGTACTAAAAATAAACATCCAAAAAATGGTCGTCTAACCGCCTATGTGAATGCACTTTGAGAACAACTTTCCAACACGTGGGCTATCTAGCCAAAATAGGATTGGCATAATTCTCTCGGAGAATCAGGGGCATACAAAGCATGACGTCTTTTGAACGCTAGAGGCCGCCTGATAATAATAATATAGGGGTCATCATGACCGCGCATCTCCGGCGGAGCGTGCGGGTTACACAAGGAAAGTGCAAAGGAGCCAAAATGCCTTACTTGTTGTCCTCCCCACCCCATGCTCTAAGCATATCATATCCATGACACGATGATGCCTCTAATAACTGCCAAGGCTTCTAATAATGCAAATTCTATCAGCAGTTATCCCTATCTGTCTCACGTCCCATACGTACCAGTGGCTAGCCGAATACGCAAGTCCGTATCCTACATGAGACTTATACTCGTGTAACAACTGTGTCATAGCCAATGAAACATAAGAATGACTCATGATAATAGGGTGGTCTCATAAAGCTAGGTCAACAAGCATAGTATATAATAAAATAAGGTACGACACTACCGTCATTGCACCCAAGTTATTCTTGGATGCGCAGTTTATATAGCAGTTTAAAATATATGAACTAAATGACAGAAATAAAATGCATGCACCAAATGGAATATAAATTACAGTACAATGACAAGGTATACTTGCCTGGCAAGCAATCTGCGTAGTGTAAGCGTCCAGACGTCAAGCACACAAGATCAGAAATAATAGTCTCTGAATAAATATCTACGGATGCTGAAATAAACATCACCAACATTCCCGAAATCAGCGAGATAGCTAGAAAAAACTACCATTTCGTCCAATTTGGACACAGGGGCAAAACGGTAATTTTGGGTCAAAGCGAGTCTATATGGGGGCCACTTTATACCGAAATGCGTGCCAGAGATAAAGGTCTCTAAATGGGACAAATTATAGGTCAAACAAATTCTAAACGTCAATACGAACTCAAGGTATGTCCAATTTTGGATTCCGGTGAGCCGAACACAAATTCGCCCTTAAAGTCAACCGTGGGGCCCGCAAATAGGCAGCTTGGGCAACTCTCTCGGAATCGCATGAAACTTGGGTCACAGGACCATCTTGATACCACGAATCTAATGGCATAAGTTTCGTCACATTCCGACGAGCGTACAAAAAATGGTGTGGTATTTTACAAAAGTTGCGATATAGGGCCTTTTTACGGATACGGGTTGATTCCGACGCGCACACACGTCCAAATCAGTTTTCGCGATAGCCTATACGTCAGGACGTACTATATGCGCCTTTTGGTGCAATTAGTACACGATGAGGCGGTTCCGTTTGGCGGGGCATGCTCCGTATCGCAAATTCTAATATTTTAAAAATAAAATTTTCTCAGTTTTCAACCTAATTTATCTCTGATTCTAACACAACATAAAATAAACTAATTAATAAATGTTCTTGGTTATATGGAATTCATATAGCAAAAAGTTGATTTTAATTTGGAGATCTATGGTGGAAGATATCAGTCTCTAAACATAGGTCATTGAAACAGTTCATAATAGTTTAAAATATATGGTTTTTTCTCAACTTGGCTTCGATTTCTACCTAATATCTAAGGTTGTTCGATAAAAACTAATTAACACGGTTTAGAGAGGGATAGGTTGTGATCATACCGGTGAAGACGGATCAGAAATTGGTCGAGAGACGAGACAAAAAATGACGCGTGAAGTAGAGGTCATTGCTGCCCGTATCTGCTGCGGTTGCTGTCGCGATCGTGCGACGACGCTGGCGTGGCCGTCCGGTGGCTCTCCGGTGGCTGCACGGTGTGGCGGAAGCCGGAGGTCGGCGCGTTGGGGAGTAGATGACAGCGGCTAGGGTTAGAGTTTATAATATAGAAGTATATATAGGTGGAGGCGGGTGAGATGGGAAGGGGGTCGCTCGCGGGATTGGGGTGAGTTAGCTTAGGCTGATGAGTTAGGCTTAGGGCTTAATTAGATTTAAGGATTTAGTTAAAAGGTTTTCTTTTACTGATTTCTTTTTCTTTTTTTTTTCTTTTAGTTTCCTATTAGTACTAAGTATTTATATATATATATATATATATAATATATATATATATATATATATATATATATATATATATATATATATATATATATATATATATATATATATATATATATATATATATATATATATATATAAGGTATAATAATGCAGAAAAATTGTTTGTTCACAAAATAAATTCTAAACACTATCATCCTTCTACAAGGTTTCCTAAAATAAAATAAAATAAAATAATAATTTTTGTTCAAAATTCTAAATGAGTATTATCTAGGTAATTAAATCAATAAATTTTATTTTCTAATTAACTAAGAAATAATATAAATAATTTTAATGATTAATTAAATAAATATAATATTTTAAAATTAGGGGTTTTATATTCTATCCAACTTATAGAAATTTTGTCCTCGAAATTAAAACTAAGCCATGATAGGGAAACAAGAATAGTGTATGGTAGAAAAGAACAAACTAAATTCATACCTTGATCTACGAACAGATGCGAAAAATGTTTGTGCATGTCATCCTCGCGCTCCCAAGTGGATTTTTCTGGCACGCAATGCCTCCATGCCACGCGGACCAAGGAAATAGACTGGTTCCTCAATACTTTCTCTCGATGATCAAGGATCCACATAGGTTGCTCTTGGTATGTCAAGCTCGGCCCAATGGTGATCTCAGAGTGGTCGAGAACATAACTGCTATCTGCCACTTATCGCCTAAGTTGCGACACGTGGAATACATCATGCACTCCCTCGAGTGAAGGTGGTAGTGCAAGTCGATATGCCACTTCTCCCACTCGCTCTAGCACGTCAGTCCAATATACCTTGGGCTCAACTTGCCACGCCCTCCGAACCGAATAGTGCCTTTAGTAGGTGATATCCTCAAGAAGACATGATCGCCTTCTTTAAACTCCAAGGGACGACGATGAAGGTCTTTCCACTGTTTCTGCCTGTCTTGTGCTGCTCGCAAGTGCCCTTGTATCTTCTTCACTGTCTTTATGGTGTTGACTACCAACTCTGGTCCCAGAATCTGACGTTCTCCCACGTCACTCTAACATACGAGAGACCTACACTTTTGTCCATACAATGCTTCAAATAGAGCCATCTGGATGCTCGCTTGAGAGCTATTGTTGTAAGAAAACTCCACAACATGTAGGTGGTCCTCCTATGATCCTCCAAATTCTAACATACAAGCCCTCAACATATCCTTCAATATCTAAATAGTACGTTCGGACTGCCCATCTGTCCGCGGGTGATAAGATGTACTAAACTTCAAACGAGTCCCAAGACTCTCTTGCATGATTCTCCAAAAGTGAGACGTAAAACGCGAATCCTTGTCTGACACAATGCTGACCAAAATATCGTGCAACCTTACGATCTGCCTCATGTATAAGTCAGCCAAAGCTTCTGTAGACTGGCCAACTCTAAAAGGTAAGAAATATGCGGACTTGGTGAGTCGATCCACTATTACCCATACAACATCTCGCCCACTTGGACTCTTCGGAAAACCCGTGATGAAGTTCATAGTGATGTGCTCCTACTTTCACTCCGAAATCAGAAGTGGTTGTAGTAGCCCTGCTGTTCTCTGATGTTCTGCCTTCATCTGCTGACATACTAGACATTTGGCTATAAAGCGAGCTATCTCTCTTTTCATCCCATGCCACCAAAAGTGCTGTCGCAAGTCACGGTACATCTTGGTGCCTCCAGGATGAATAGAATATATCGAACTATGGGCTTCTGCCATCAGCTCCTGTCGAATCTCTCCATTGGGAACATATAGACAATCACCATATCATAATGTCCCGTCACCATGAATGTGCAATCCCGTCTGCTCTTCAGCCTCTATCCTTCCTTTCAATCTCCTGAACCTGGCGTCCGTAGGCAAAGCTGCCTTGATCCTCTCTACAAGTGATGACTATACTTGTAAATTGATTAGTGTCCCATATGCTCCGGATAATATCACTTCTATGCCAAGCTCTTGCAAGTCCTCCAATAACTCCCTCTGTGTTGTCAAGAAGTAAGCTGCTGGTTTCCGGCTTAACGCGTCTGCTACTACGTTAGCCTTGCCTGGGTGATAATCCAGCTCTATCTCAAAGTCCTTTATTAACTCAAGCCAACGATGTTGCCTCATATTTAACTCCTTCTGCATGAAGACATACTTGAGGCTTTTGTGGTCTGTATAGATCTTCACTCATTCCCCATATAGGTAGTATCTCCATAGCTTCAAAGTAAAAATAACAGCTGCAAGCTCCAAGTTATAAGTTGGATAATTTTTCTTATGTACTCGTAACTGTCTAGATGCATATGCAATCACCTTGCCATGCTGCATCAACACGCATCCCAAACCTTTCCCCGATGCATCACTATAAATCACATAACCTCCTGATCCTGATGGAATAGTCAATACTGGCGCCGTGGTCAGTCGCTTCTTCAACTCCTCAAAAGTGGCTTGACACTCATCGGTCCATACGAACTCTTGGTCCTTGTACGTCAACCGAGTCATAGGCGCTGTTATCCTTGAAAAGTTCTCCACGAATCGTCGGTAATATCCTGCAAGTCCAAGGAAACTTCTCACCTTCGATGCTGATTTAGGAACGGGCCATGTCTTGACTGCCGAGATTTTCTCTGGATCAACAGAAATACCATCTCCCATAAAGACATGCCCAAGAAACGAGACTCTGTCCAAGAAAAACTCACATTTACTGAGCTTCGCATATAACTGCTCTCCCCTCAAGGTCTCTAGGATAATTCGCAGGTGCTTCTCGTGCTCCTCGTGGCTCTTCGAATAGACAAGTATGTCATCTATGAAGACGACCATGAACTGGTCCAAATACTGATGGAATACTCGATTCATTAAGTCTATAAAGATAGCTGGAGCATTGGTCAATCCAAATGGCATGACCAAAAACTCGTAGTGTCCATATCTTGTCTTGAATGTGGTCTTCGGGATGTCCTGCTTCTGCACCTTCATTTGGTGATATCCCGATCCTAAGTCTATCTTCGAGAATACCCTGGCTCCACTAAGCTGATCAAATAAGTCATCAATGCATGGCAATGTGTATTTATTCTTTACAGTCACTGCATTTAAGGCTCTATAGTCGATACACATACGCACTGACCTATCATTCTTTGGTACAAATAATACTCATTGCCACGCATAGGTCAACAAGTAGATTTTAATCTATTCTTGGTTATATAGACTTCACATAGCAAAAAGTAGATTTTAATTTGGAGGTCTATGGTGGAAGATATCAGTCTCTAAACATAGGTCATTAAAACTGTTCATAACAGTTAAAATATATGTTTTTTCTTAACTTGGCTTCGATTTCTACCTAGTATCTAACATTGTTCGATGGAAACTAATTAACAGGATTTAGAGAGGGATAGGTTGTGATCATACCGGTGAAGACGGATCAGAAATCGGTCGAGAGACGAGACAGAAAATGACACATGAAGTAAAGGTCGTTGCTGCCCGTATCTGTTGCGGCTGCTGTCACGATCGCGCGACGACGCTGGTGTAACACCCCGTTCCGCTCAAGCGGACTGTCGTCTCAAACGACAATAGTGCAACTGTCCCGACCCGCCTTGCCTCAACGAGAAGCAAAAGATATCCAGACTTGTCCCTACAGGAATCCGGCTTAGACTTTCAGAGGCTCGCTTGACGTATCGCTCTACCGAGGCGAATCATCGCTAAGGTGGGTGGCTACGGTGAACTTGTCTTTGCTTAGCCAGCACACATAAAATTTGGAATATTTATGCTAGTCGCTAGGTGATTCACCCCTGCATGCTAATAAATCCAACGCACCTAGCTAAGGGAATAATCCCAACTTGTATTGCTTGCTAGAACATGGAAATTGAAATACTGCTTATAATCAGACCCTCGCATGCTAAGTCCCTAACGGTTTTATCTCTCGGCTTACCTTCGGGTCCGAGCAAACATGCCTGTTAATGTTCCTTCGAAACGTATGCTTGTCTGCTTGAATGTTACCGTGTTTTCCTCCAAACCCCGAGAGACTACCCCGTAGTCGTTCCGTGCCTGAATGAACCTGCAAGTATCCGGGACCGTTGGGTCTCCAAGGCAATCCCCGAACCAGGGGCACGCATCAGGGTAACAAATACTGAACGTAAATCCTTTAACGTGACAACTGAATGATAATCACATCAAATTTATATCTGAACGAGAATCACGTCATGTAACGAACGAATCTCAGCTCTTGGAGCAAACGCTCGTTCAGATCACGAATCAATGGATTATCATTCAAGTTGTGGATTGAAACTGACCGTGATCCTGACCTGCATGTCGCGGACAACCTGTGCACAAGGTATTGAACGTTCAAGTTCCTGCGGACGGCTACACCGGGGCACCGGAGCCGATCCGATCCGGACGGAACTTTCTGATAGTCTAACGTGAGTGGGCGGCATGGAGTGAACGCCCCAATGGCCTAGCGTCTCGCTCCATACCGTCCCGGGCGAGGTGACGTGTAGCGACACAAGACCTCTCGCACCCAACCGCCCAAAGACTATAACGGTCCTTTATGGCTATGCCAGCGACTAACGTTCATATAGATAAGTCATCCTCGCTTAGCGGCTATCAGCATGCGAGTCACTGCATCGCATCAATGAACAACTAAACACCTGAACGATCATGATAAAATGACTCTCATGTTGCATATGCTATTGGTTTGGTTTTTCATCAAGTATGCCTCCTGAATGTTTTATACTTGCCCGTGCTTGAATTAACAATGTTTGCCTTGGATAGGGAAGGCCAAATGGTAAGTCTCGCCGTGTTCCTCTCTTATCGCACGGCGCACTGCCTCACGAGTTAGGCTATTCAAATCTTGCATGAAATTGATCCTAAGGCAACTAGAAACACAACTTAATAGTTGTGCACGGAACCTGTATTACGTGTTTGGATTTGTCGAGCGGGAGAGTAGCTTCCCCACCAGTGCATTCAATGTACTGATAATCCACCAGTTTGTATGCAGGGTGCGGGAGAATCTCGTTCAGTGCGGACGCCTCCAACGTGCGTGCTAAGGCGTGGACATCACTCCGAAGCAACGGTGCGTCCGGAACAGAAGCACATATACAAGACATAATGTTGTGAACATAGCCTGAACATCGCCTGAACATCGCCTCTACAATCATTCCACAATTGTAGCCACTTGGCACGCTTTTACTATTTCAGAGAGAGAGGCTTGAGCGACTTGTAATCTCGGCTATACGCCGCCTGTAACACATGTTCATATCAATAAAAGAGGTTGCTTTACTTCAACTTGTGTTTCAATGCTTCCGCTATATTTGTCAACTCAGAGAACTTGTTACCGAATCGCTATGCGTTCATGACTCCGCTGCACTCGGACAATCTGTGCGACTCTGTGGCTTAGAATTCAAACCGCCAGCCAATGAACCATGGCCTTGCACGGGCGTGGATCACGCTCGTGCGGCATCACGCCCGGATGGGTCAAACGATCGTTCCGCGGGAGCGCTGGCGAGAGTGATTCCCGCCTAGCGGGAACGGCCGATTTGCCTGCGGGAGATCGGGGCGTGACATGTTGGTATCAGAGCCTGGCTTCTACGCCTTTGGACTTCAATTCGATATCTCTGTTTCGAAAGCTCGTTCGTGGGTTATGTGCACGCTCTCTCTCAATGCCTCGATGGGATGTTCCAACAATAAGTCTAAATACTTTCAAAATACGTTTTGATTGATATGATTGCTTGTCTGGTTGTATGCTGCGAGTGGCCTTTGTGCCAACCTGTGCGAACCCTTGAGAGTATCGCTAGTAGCTTGTCCGATTTTCACTAACTCTAAGTTTGGTTGAATGCATCTATTCGAGGGACGCCTTGAACTAGTGCACCATCCAAGACTTAGAAAAAGGTGAAACTCGAGTGCTGAGACTTCGCTATCACTAAGCTGGTTGACGTGTTCACGCTAGAGGGGCCCTTCGTAAGTGTGCACGATCCAGTCTAAGCGATATGCTGATTTCGATGCTTGTGCAAGTGAATATCCAAATGAACAAGTACAAACGACTTGTCTAGGATTGCCTCAACCCTAGATCACTGCTTGTCCTTAGTAAGTCTCGAGGACGAGACTTTTTCTAAGTTGGGTAGGATGTAACACCCCGTTCCGCTCAAGCGGACTGTCGTCTCAAACGACAATAGTGCAACTGTCCCGACCCGCCTTGCCTCAACGAGAAGCAAAAGATATCCAGACTTGTCCCTACAGGAATCCGGCTTGGACTTTCAGAGGCTCGCTTGACGTATCGCTCTACCGAGGCGAATCATCGCTAAGGTGGGTGGCTACGGTGAACTTGTCTTTGCTTAGCCAGCACACATAAAATCTGGAATATTTATGCTAGTCGCTAGGTGATTCACCCCTGCATGCTAATAAATCCAACGCTCCTAGCTAAGGGAATAATCCCAACTTGTATTGCTTGCTAGAAAATGGAAATTGAAATATTGCTTATAATCAGACCCTCGCATGCTAAGTTCCTAACGGTTTTATCTCTCGGCTTACCTTCGGGTCCGAGCAAACGTGCCTGTTAATGTTCCTTAGAAACGCATGCTTGTCTGCTTGAATGTTACCATATTTTCATCCAAACCCCGGGAGACTACCCCGTAGTCGTTCCGTGCCTGAATGAACCTGCAAGTATCCGGGACCGTTGGGTCTCTAAGGCAATCCCCGAACCAGGGGCACGCATCAGGGTAACAAATACTGAACGTAAATCCTTTAACGTGACAACTGAATGATAATCATATCAAGTTTATATCTGAACGAGAATCACGTCATGTAATGAACGAATCTCAGCTCTTGGAGCAAACGCTCGTTCAGATCACGAATCAATGGATTATCATTCAAGTTGTGGATTGAAACTGACCCTGATCCTGACCTGCATGTCGCGGATAACCTGTGCACAAGGTATTGAACGTTCAAGTTCCTGCGGACGGCTACACCGGGGCACCGGAGCCGATCCGATCCGGACGGAACTTTCTGATAGTCTAACGTGAGTGGGCGGCATGGAGTGAACGCCCCAATGGCCTAGCGTCTCGCTCCATACCGTCCCGGGCGAGGTAACGTGTAGCGACACAAGACCTCTCGCACCCAACCGCCCAAAGACTATAACGGTCCTTTATGGCTATGCCAGCGACTAACGTTCATATAGATAAGTCATCCTCGCTTAGCGGCTATCCGCATGCGAGTCACTGCATCGCATCAATGAACAACTAAACACCTGAACGATCATGATAAAATGACTCTCATGTTGCATATGCTATTGGTTTGGTTTTTCATCAAGTATGCCTCCTGAATGTTTTATACTTGCCCGTGCTTGAATTAACAATGTTTGCCTTGGACAGGGAAGGCCAAATGGTAAGTCTCGCCGTGTTCCTCTCTTATCGCACGGCGCACTGTCTCACGAGTTAGGCTATTCAAATCTTGCATAAAATTGATCCTAAGGCAACTAGAAAGACAACTTAATAGTTGTGCACGGAACCTGTATTACGTGTTTGGATTTGTCGAGCGGGCGAGTAGATTCCCCACCAGTGCATTCAATGTACTGATAATCCACCAGTTTGTATGCAGGGTGCGGGAGAATCTCGTTCAGTGCGGACGCCTCCAACGTGCGTGCTAAGGCGTGGACATCACTCCGAAGCAACGGTGCGTCCGGAACAGAAGCACATATACAAGACATAATGTTATGAACATAGCCTGAACATCGCCTGAACATCGCCTCTACAATCATTCCACAATTGTAGCCACTTGGCACGCTTTTACTGTTTCAGAGAGAGAGGCTTGAGCGACTTGTAATCTTGGCTATACGCCTCCTGTTACACATGTTCATATCAATAAAAGAGCTTGCTTTACTTCAACTTGTGTTTCAATGCTTTCGCTATATTTGTCAACTCAGAGAACTTGTTACCGAATCGCTATGCGTTCATGACTCCGCTGCACTCGGACAATCTGTGCGACTCTGTGGCTTAGAATTCAAACCGTCAGCCAATGAACCATGGCCTTGCACGGGCGTGGATCACGCTCGTGCGGCATCACGCCCGGATGGGTCAAGCGATCGTTCCGCGGGAGCGCTGGCGAGGGTGATTTCCGCCTAGCGGAAACGGCCAATTTGCCTGCGGGAGATCGGGGCGTGACAGCTGGCGTGGCCGGCCGGTAGCTGCGCAGTAGGCTGGAAGTCGGAGGTCGGCGCATTGGGGAGTAGATGACTGCGGCTAGGGTTAGGGTTTATAATATAGGAGTATATATATAGGTGGAGGCGGGTGAGATGGGAAAGGGGTCTCTCGCGGGATAGGGATGAGTTAGTTTAGGCTTAGGGATTAGGCTGATGAGTTAGGCTTAGGGCTTAATTAGATTTAAGGATTTAGTTAAAATATTTTCTTTTACTGATTTTTTTTTCTTTTCTTTTTCTTTTAGTTTTCTATTAGTACTATATATATATATATATATATATATATATATATATATATATATATATATATATATATATATATATATATCAGGTATAAAAATTTAGAAAAATCATTTATTCACAAAATAAATTCTAAAGACTATCATCCTTCTACAAGGTTTTCTAAAATAAAATAATAGTTTTTGTTCAAAATTCTAAATGAGTATTATCTAGGTAATTAAATCAATAAATTTTATTTTCTAATTAACTAAGAAATAATATAATTAATTTTAATGATTAATTAAATAAATATTTTAAAATTCTGGGTTTTACACCAATCCCTTCCCCTTGCTTCATTTTTTGGTCGCCTGAGTTTGCTTGGGGGATATAGCTAAAAGCTTCGAAGGAAGAAGAAATCTAGGGTTTTCTTGAGGAAGAAGAAGACGAAGAGATTTAAGAGAAGTGAAAAAGTTCTCTCTCTCCTCAACCCACCTATTTATAGATTTGGGGGAAAACTCTTTGGCTGCTAAGACTCTCCAAAATTCGTACAACAAATCATGAAACAACCACGTCAACAATCAGTTTGGATTCTGTCCAGAGTGCGCGCACAAACATCACAAAACTTTTATACTTCTAATTCAAAGTATTTTGAATTCATTTGAATGAATTAAAAAACTTTGAAGGGGGTCTTGTAGAAGCATAAAAAGTACGCCTCAAATAGATGGCGCAGTTTTCTACAAATAAACCAAACAGTAGAAAAATGGCGCACTTTCTACTTGTTTCAGAATAAAGACGCGCACTTTCTTAATACTTAACACTTTGGCACACTTTTCATTAAATTCAGAGGATGACGCACTATTTAGAGAACATAAAAGTGGCACACTTTCTTAGAGTTACGAAAGCTAGTGCACAAACGATCTTCCCTCTCAGCATTTAATGCAGTAGACTGACAGTTGACAGATGCAAAAACCGAAAAGTTAGAAGTCATCATTACAGTTGTGCTACATCACGCAGATCCAGGTTATCGTTTAGCAACCCAGCCGCTGTGATAACTTCAAAAGTGCGTCGTTGTGCCAAATTCTTCAAAAGTGCGCCGATATGCCAATACCTTAAAAAATGCGTCGCTGTGCAAACTTATTCTAAAATGCACCGCTATGCCAACTTCTTCAGAAGTGTACCGCTGTGCCAACTTCTTCTAAAGTGTGCCTCTGTGCCATTACCTTCAAAAATGCGCCGTAGTGCCAACTGCTTCAAAAATGCACCACCGTGCCAATCTTACTAAAAATGCGTCAATCTACAGACGACTTCTAAAGTGCGCATATTATCCTAACCGACAGTAAGTAGTTATGACTGCGTGCCTTACATGTCGTATTTCTCATGAGTAAGTGTACAAATAACTATCCCCAAGACCTATGCTTTTCTCGTATAGGAAGCTACGTGTCAAGCAGGCAGTAAGTTGCGCACCCACTCATTCAGAACGTGGGGTGTTAGTCCCCCAAAAGTGTGTGCACAATGGTAAAACAATGTTGACTGTCCAAAGTGCGCGCACACTCTAATAACCATTCATAAACACTATAAATACACCTACCTATACCCAGAGGGGCACACACAGACAGATAGAGAGAAATGGGCTAGAATTTTTAAGTCTTTGAAATTCAAGAACATAGTGAGAGAAATAGAAGCTTCTCGTACCATTGTTGCCAAAGCTTTCTTATTGTCCAACTCTCTAAGTTGTTCACAGCATTCTCTACATTTCTTCGTCGTCGTGTACAGTTCTTTGTCGGCGTGTGCATTTTTTTGTCGTCGAGTGGTCCAAGGAATAAAGTGATCGTCGCAGATCAGATCTCTATATATAACTATACTTTCCCATAATCAATTGTACTTAGATTCATGTTTAGGATCTTTTTGTACTTTTTTTTTTTTAATAACACAAAAAGTTTCGTATAAACTTTTTCTCGCAAACAAATACATTCCGCTTCTGTAGGGGAATCCAGTAGAACAAGAAATGAGCAATTTTCATGGCTGAGTTATGAGAGATATGGTTGCTTTGGGAGTTTCCAAATTTTGGCATGAATGGAGGCGAGAGAAGGACACGAGAAGTGTCGGGTTGAGTATAGTTTATGATAATGGTGGAGTTCCAATTAGGAGAGTCGCGACATTCTCTGGAGGTGAGAGAGACAACTTCAGAGGCTTCATTACTAGACAGAAGAGAAGCCATCTTATCAATGACATCGTTGAGGGAACACATGTATACTGCAAGTAGATGGGAGATGGAATGGATTAGATAATATGAGGAAGATGGGAGATGGAATGGATTAGATGATATGAGGATGATGGAAACATGAGAGGATAAGAGAGAAATAGAGAGCATGATTTCAGAGGAGTACAATTATTGCGTAGGAGGCGTGGGTGGGGGAAGGGAGTAGAAGAACATGGGATGGAGAGAAAACAACGCACCATTGCGGAGAGAGCGCTCAAAAGCGGAGAGATTCTTTAGTTTGATTTTATACATACAATAGAGTACAAAATAAGTTAACAAATAACAAAAAAAGGGATATAAAGTAGCCATGAATTCACTGGACTACGATTCTTCAAGAAATACACATCTTTGATCAGCCTCTCCGCTAATTATGCAATCATCTTCCAATCGGCATATAACACTTGCATTCACCCAACAAGTCAATTGGTGTAACTAGGGTTGTTCATGTATAAAATATAAAACCCAAAATTTTCCATATGGCGTTCTGGAAATACATGAATTTGACCTGAATAGAAACCATGGATGTCCATAAATCCTAATCATAAGGGATGAATAAAAATAATGCATACCTTGTCCTTGTGTGAATCCATAGCAGGGCGACTATGAGAAAAAAAAAACATTTCTCAGAATTATATCAAAATGCTTATTTTGTCCTTGACTAATATATAAATGACTCAAAACACTAAAGACATGGTCATTTTTTTTAATCTTTTACCAATGTATCAAGTAGCCAAAAACATTAGCAATTTTGATATAGATCTGTATGATATATATAAACCACGATTTTTGTATAGTATGCAAACTAATTCAATAATCACTCTCGATACTTAGGTGGTTAACAGCAAGACAGAATTTATCCTGATGCTTAACTTGTCCTCGTTGCACCATTTCCAAACTATCTAGATGGACAATTCTCATGCATCCATTCCAATCATCTCAACTTCATGCACTACAATGCTATGGGAATACATATAGAACCTTTTTATCCCACTTGAATTAATGGAGTTTTTTTATTTTAAGTAGTTCATGTAAAGAACAAATCTTAGTTTGCAATTATCATAGTCCGCTACTTAAACCAAATAGCTGTTTCAGACAAAAAATGTTATCATCCAAATAAAAACTGACAATTTAGCTATCACTACACCAAAACACTAGTCTCCTAACAGTTATAACCATTAGAAAAAAAATCCATTCAGCTCTGTCAATACGCAGTATATTATATTAATTATGTTTGAACATACATTAAAGCATATATATATATATATATATATATATATATATAGAGAGAGAGAGAGAGAGAGAGAGAGAGGGGGGAGAGGGAGGTAAACGGGATATGAGCCATAGGCTCATATTCCTATATGAATCATGCACATGTGGACCAATAGGAATAGATTCCTACATCCCATGTGCACTAGTACACTCCATTCCTATTTATCCACATGTACATTGGTTCATGTAAGAATATGAGCCTATGACTCACATACCTTTTTCCCATATATATATATATATATATATATATATATATATATATATATATATATATATATATATATATATTTCTTCCTATTCGAGACATCCCAAACACCCCTTAATTAACTAACCGAGACCACCCTCTCCCCCTCCCCCCCCACCCCCCCATGCGGGATCGAACCCTGCCTACCCCCCCCCCCCCCCACCCCCCATGCGGATCGAACCCTGCCCACCCCCCTATGTTCCAACCACTAGGCTAATATATATATATATATATATATATATATATATATATATATATATATATAGAGAGATTATTAGTGAAACTAATGTAATATGTTGACTTCATCTTACATGAGAGGTTGCTTTTCAAAATTCTGAGAAGAATGTTCTCCTTTTTCATTAATAGAATATCTAAAACTAGAAGTCAAAATTCTAGTTTTGATTTGTGGAGTAAATTTTACTTTCACATCTCCACTGGGAGTCTGAATAATTTGATCTAATTCAGTATTCATAATGGGTCTAGGCGGAATCCCCTGATTAAGAACCCATTTGTCAGAGAATTGAATTTCATCTCATCTGAATATTTTATTAGCCGCAATATTTGATGTTAACAGATTTGTTTCTATCAAAGTGGTCTTACCAGGTTTGGTAAGATGTCTAGCTTTAGGAACTAAAGTAGACAATACTTTAAAGTGAATATGATAAAGAACTGCAATACTTTCATAACCCTGCTTAAAGTTATAACCATATGTCGTAAGATTAAACGTTACTGCATCCAGTAAGTTAGTATCTGTAGTGCCAACTGCTTCAAAAATGCACCGCATTGCCAGTCTTACCAAAAATGTGTCAATCTCCAGACGACTTCTAAAGTGCACATATTATCCTACCCGACAGTGAGCAGTTATGAGTGCGTGCCTTACATGCCGTACTTCTTATGAAAAGTGTACAAATAACTGTCCCCACGATCTATGCTTTTCTCGTATAGGAAGCTACGTGTCAAGCATGCAGTATGTTGTGCACCCACTCATTCAGAATGTGGGGTGTTAGTCCTCCAAAAGTGCGTGCACAATGGTAAAACAGTGTTGACTGTCCAAAGTGCGCGCACACTCTCATAACCCTTCCTAAACTCTATAAATACACCTACCTACACCTAGAGGGGCACACACAGACATATAGAGAGAAATGGACTAGAATTTTTAAGTCTTTGAAATTTAAGAACATAGTGAGAGAAATAGAAGCTTCTGGTGCCGTTTGTTGCCAAAGCTTTCTTATTGTCCAACTCTCTAAGTTGTTCACAACATTCCCTATATTTTTTCGTCGTCGTGTACAGTTCTTTGTCGGCGTGTGCATTTCTTTATCGTCGAGTGGTCCAAGGAGTAAAGTGATCGTCGTAGATCAGATCTTTATATATAACTATACTTTCCCAGAATCAATTATACTTAGATTCATGTTTATGATCTTTTTGTACTTTTTTTTTCAATAACACAAAAGTTTCGTATAAACTTTTTCTCGCAAACAAATACGTTCCACTTATGTAGGGTAATCCAGTGGAACAAGAAAGGAGCAATTTTCATGGCTGAGTTCTGAGGGTTATGGTTGCTTTGGGAGTTTCCAAATTTTGGTAAGAATGGAGGCGAGAGAAGGACACGAGAAGTGTCGGGTTAAGTATAGTTTTATGACAATGGTGGATTTCCAATTAGGAGAGTCGTGACATTCTCTGAGGTGAGAGTGTCAACTTCAGAGGCTTCATTACTAGACAGAAGAGAAGCCATCTTATCAATGACATCGTTGAGGGAACACATGTATACTGCATGTAGATGGGAGATGGGATGGATTAGATGATATGAGGATGATGGAAACATGAGAAGAGAGAAATAGAGGGCATGGTATCAGAGGAGTACAATTGTTGCGTAGGAGGCGTGGGTGGGGGAAAGGAGTAGAAGAACATGAGAGCGAGAGAAAACAACGCACCATTGCGGAGAGAGCGCTCAAGAGCGGAGAGATTCTTTAGTTTGATTTGATACATATAAGAGTACAAAATAAGATGACAAATAACAAAAAAAAAGGATATAAAATAGCTCTGAATTCACCGGACTCCGATTCTTCAAGAAATGCACATCTTTGATCAGCCTCTCCGCTAACTATGCAATCATCTTCCAATCGGTATATAACACTTGCATTCACCCAACAAGTCAATAGGTGTTACTAGGGTTGTTCGTGTATAAAATATAAAAACCAAAATTTTCCATATGGCGTTCTGGAAATACATGAATTTGACCTGAATAAAAACCATTTATGGCCATAAATCCTAATCATAAGGGATGAATAAAAATAATGCTCACCTTGTCCTCGTGTGAATCCATAACAGGGCCACTATGAGAAAAAAAAATATTTCTCAGAATTATATCAAAATGCTTATTTTGTCCTTGACCAATATATAAATGACTCAAAACACTAAAGACATGGTCATTTTTTTAATCTTTTACCAATGTATCAAGTAGCCAAAAACATTAGCAATTTTGATATAGATCTGTATGATATATATAAACCACAATTTTTGTATAGTATGCAAACTAATTCAATAATCACTCTCGATACTTAGGTGGTTAACAGCAAGACAGAATTTATCCCGATGCTTAACTTGTCCTCTTGCACCATTTCCAAACTATCTAGATGGACCATTCTCATGCATCCATTCCAATCATCACAACTTCATGCACTACAATGCTATGGGAATACATATAGAACCTTGTTATCCCAGTTGAATTAATGGAGTTTTTTTTATTTTAAGTAGTTCATGTAAAAAAAATCTTAGTTTGTAATTATCATAGTCCGCTGCTTAAACCAAATAGCTGTTTCAGACAACAAATGCCATCATCCAAACAAAAACTGACAATTTAGTTATCACTACACCAAAACAATGGTCTCCTAACAGTTATAACCGTTAGAAAAAAAATCCATTCAGCTCTGTCAATACGCAGTATATTATATTAATTATGTTTGAACATATATTAAAGTGCGCGCGCACACACACACACACATATATTGTTGGTTTTGGTTGTGTTCTCTTGCAAAAGTTCAATTCCTCTTTCTTTCTTTAGGCCCACATCGGATGCACCAAAGCCCTCTTGTGTACATATATTACTTTCTCTCCTTTGCTCTATTAAGTTGTTGTGTGGGGAACCCCTTGGGCCACACGCGCGCGCCGCCGCCGCCGCCCGGCCCGGCTCGGTTCGGTTCGGCGCGCGTAACGGGTGCGGGTACGCGCCCACATCTGCGGGCGCCGAATGCCGATCCGATTTCCTCTTCGGGTTCGGGCTGGGACCCTAAAATCTTTTTGCTTCTCTTCTTTCTTTCATTTAATTTTTTCTTAACCGTTGGAATTTATTCTAAACGTTACAAAATTAATTCTGAACGTTTTGGACCGTTACAATTATTCATGTCCAGGTTCATTCGTGTAATGGCTGAATTAATCGTAAATTAATTCTGACCGTTACACAAATGTTTTATATATTCAGTTGTGTTCTTTGTAAATCGGATCAGAAAATTTTCTACTCAGAACCTCTCTCAACATTCTGTTCATTCCTCTTCATCTCCAAGCTCTGGGCAGAGCTAAGTCCTAGTCATTCTCTCCAAGTCGTGTGCGGCAACGAGATACCGGTAGTGCGGGGGTTTTACCACTAGGAGCTTCGGGTACGTCTGCACACAGATCCCGAATAAACTCTTAGGGCAGTGCTTCGTGCACGACTTCCCCAGAGGCCGGGTAACATTGTTTAATTTTTATTTTTGTATTCTGAAATTGTTCAATAATAAAAGACAACAAAATTCTAACAATCTAAGAGTTTATTCGTGTTAGAACCTAATTTTTTTTAAACTATTATTTACTGTTAGAGTAGTACTTTGTTACATTTTTATTTAATATTGTTTCAGTTGAAAATTACTTCAATAGCTACTGCAAAGAAAAAGAAAAAAAAAAAAAATCTGTGCTACTGTTAGAATTTCTGTGCTTCAATAGCTACTTTAGTAGAATTGCTTCAATAGCTACTTTAGTATAATTGCTTCTACTTTAGTAGAATTGCTTCAATAGCTACTGTTAAAATTTCTGTGCTTCAACAGTACTCGGACAAATAAGTTGATTTATTCTTTCATAGCAATTTTCTGTGCTTCAATAGTTACTGTGCTTCAACAGTACTTAGTATTTTGAAATTTCTAACCAATAGTTACTGTTACTGTTACTTCTAGCTAATAGTTGATTTATTCTTTCATAGCAAAATATACAAGTTGATTTATTCTCTTCATAGTTACTGTAACATACAATTTGCTTCTCATTATTTGTTATAATTGTTTTATTCTCAAAAAAATTGATAGTTACAGTAAAAGAAAAATAATTTGTCAATTGTAATTTTGATCACAAAATTTCGTTCAGTTGTAACATACAATTTGATTCATTTTAATCACTTAGTAATTTTTAAAGCAATTTTGGACCAAAAGAAAATAGTTTAGTAAAAAGGAAATTGCAAATATAATCTTCTAATCTAAAGTTTCAAAGTAAAGAGAAACTCGGGCACAAGTCGAAAGGGTCCTTCTGTCAACCGGGTGTAAATAACCCTAAGCGACACGGTATTTAAGAGTCTTTGGACCACCGCTAGCTGGGAACCGGCCCCTACAGCTAACCTGAGTTGATCAACACTTGAAAAACTAAAGATTTTAAGATTGATTAGCAAAGACCACCTAAATTATTATCCTAGACACTGTGATTAAATAAATTTATATTTTTTCAAACTGCAATCATGATTGGTAAAGAGGAATCCTCTACTGCAAAACCTGCTAAGTTTGATGGTTCATATTTCAAGAGATGGCAGAGCCAAATGAAATTTTGGCTCACAACATTAGGACTTATTTCTGCCATTGATGGGTCCACACACATCACAAACGATTCTGATGATACTGAGTCTGACGTAGCAGTGTCCACCTCATCGAAACCTAAAACCCCAAAAGAGATAGACTTCCATTGTTTTCATAGAATTCTAAGCGCATTATCTGAATCCTTGTATGATATATTTTTTGAATACAAGAGCGCTAAAGAACTTTGGAAAGCCTTGGAAGATGAATACGGCTGTGATGATGCCGGAATAGAAAGGTTTAATTCTTCAACCTTTAATAGGTATTTCATGGTAGATGACAAACCAATGAATGACCAGCTCCATGAATTCCAAGAATACCTTAGACATATTCAAGCCAAAGGCACATCTTTCTCCAATGAACATAAAATAGCATGCCTAATAGACAAGCTACCTCCCTCTTGGTCTGATATGGCTAAGGATCTTATCCATACATAAGGAGAACTTACCTACAATCAAGTCCTAAAGAAAATTAGAACCGAAGAACAAATTAGATTGAGGTCTAAGCCTAAGACTGAATCTAAAGCTAAGGTAAACCTTGTAGAAGGCCAAGGAAAACCCAAGTCTAATTTTCCTAATAAACCCAAAAAGAATTTCTTCAAGAAGAAGAAAAACTTTCAGCCTAACCACCACAACCATCATCAACAAAACCAAATACCTAGGAACTTCAGTCAGACTCAGGATCAGAAGAGGTTTTGTTTTGTGTGTGGTAAAACAAACCATATGGCCACCAACTGCTACCATAGGAAGAAGGAAGCTGTCCAAACCTCCTACAAAGGAAAGGACTCAGTTAGACCAGAAGCGAACATGCTTCATAAAGGTTCTTCGAGTTCCTTCAGGAATCAAGTGGAGGAGGTGTGACCCTAGGAGATGGCTCAACGGCACAAATAATTGGAAGAGGAAAAGTTGACTTGAAGATGACATCAGGAAAAATCTTAACTCTTCATGATGTTCTTCATGTGCCGTCTGTCAGGAGAAACCTAGTTAGTGGATCCCTTCTTGTAGCCTCAGGATACAAAATTCTAATGGAGGCTAATAAAGTAGTTTTTTCTAAGCATGACTCTTTTATTGGAAAAGGCTTTGCAAAAGACGGTCTTTTCATTTTAAGTACAATGAATAAAATGTCTGATTGTTCTCTCATTGTCTCTAATATAGAATCTTCAAATGTTTGGCATGGCAGACTAGGTCATGTGAACCTAGGTTCTATTAAAAATGATGACCTTAGAGTTTGGGGATGCCTTGCTAAAGTCGGAATTTCCGAACCTAAAAAGAGGAAGATTGATCCCAAGACTGTAGACGTTGTTTTCATAGGATATGCCTTAGACAGCTATGCCAACAGATTTCTAGTGACTCACTCAGAAGTAAATGAAATCTCTAACAATACTATTATAGAAGCAAGAGATGCAGTTTACTTTGAAAACATATTTCCCTTTAAGGATAGAAGTTTAATCTCTTCCTCCATACCCTCTACTAGTTCTCAAGTCCAAATACCTAGCTCTCAATCTGTACAAGACTTAGAACCAAGACGGAGTAAAAGGAATAGGATTGAGAAAAATTTAGGAGAAGGATTCTTCACCTTTTTGATAGAGGGTGATCCCTCAACTTATGAAGAAGCAATGTCTTCTCCTGATGCTCCCTTCTGGAAAGAAGCCATTAACAGTGAATACAACTCCATCATGGAGAATAACACTTGGTTTCTAACAGATCTACCTTTAGGGAATAAACCAATAGGTTGTAAGTGGATTTTCAAGAAGAAACTCAGAGCCGATGGTACTATAGAGAAATACAAAGCTAGATTAGTTGCTAAGGGTTTTTACCCAGAAGAAAGGGTTAGATTATTTTGATACCTACTCTCCTGTAGCTAGGATCACATCCATTAGAACTCTCTTGGCCTTAGCATCCATTCATGATATGCTAATCCATCAAATGGTTGTAAAGACAGCATTTTTGAATGGAGACCTAGAGGAAGAACTTTATATGGACCAACCTGAAGGTTTTATTGCTAAAGGTCAAGAAAAAAAAGTTTGTAGACTAGTAAAATCCCTCTATGGCCTAAAACAAGCTCCCAAATAATGGCACAATAAATTTGACAAAGTAATTTGTGAATATGGTTTCTTGTCAAATGAGTATGACAAATGCATATACTCTAAAGGTACATGTAAAAGTTGTGTCATTTTATGCTTGTATGTAGATGACATTCTTATCCTAGGTTCATCACTGAAATTGATAAATACTACGAAGAACTATTTATCTAGCCAGTTTGATATGAAAGACCTAGGAGAAGCCAACCTAATTTTAGGAATGCAAGTGACCAAAGGCAAAGAGGGTTATACTCTATCTTTAGCACATTCAATTGAAAAAATGCTAAAAAGATTTGAGTTATTTGATAAGAAACCTGTCCTTACTCCTTATAACAGCAGATATACCAGTAACCCAAATCAGTCACATTGGACTGCCTTGGATAGGGTATTTAGATATCTCAAGGGCACCCTAGATTACAAACTTCATTTTACTAGGCACCCTGATATCATAGAAGGTTATTCAGATGCAAACTGGGTAACCGACTCACATGATATAAAATCTACTACTGGATATGTATTTACTCTAGGAGGAGCTGCAATCTTCTGGAGCTCTTGTAAGCAAACTATCATAGCTAAGAGTACAATGGACTCTGAAATGATAGCTTTAGATACAACTTGCACAGAAGCTGAATGGCTTAAAAATCTTATTATGCATATACCTGTTTCTCTTAGTCCTGTTCCTGCAATTTCTATAAATTGTGATAATAAATCTGTTATTGAACTACTAAAGCATGATTCTGTGAATGCTAAGATGAACAGGCACCTGCAGCTGCGCTTCAAGTCAATCAAAAGCCTACTAGGCAAATATGTGGTTCTTGACTATATAAAGTCAGAAAAAAACTTTGCAGATCACTTGACGAAGGGTCTGTCTAGGACTTTGATCCTAGAATCATCGAGGGGGATGGGGTTAAGCCCATAAGTTAGTCACCAGCAGTGGCAACCCAACCGAGTCTGACTGGAGATCCCAAGAAGCCGGTTCAATGGGTAGAAACAAGCTGAACTTAGGTGACTTTATGGAACACTGATTCGAGATTAAAAGTCTCATTAAAATAAAGCCCAAGCGGCTGTACATGTGTACAATGATTCTCCATCCCTATGGTGACAGTGTTCCTGTGTGATATGGTTAGGATGAGTTTAAACTCTTAATAGGTCCAAGCTGTAATGCTAGGTTGATTCATATCACCAACCATTAAGGACTTACCTATATGAGAGGTCGTGAAGACCGCGACTATGGGACAGGGCGATCCCAGACAACTCTCATGAATGTGAAAAGTGCGCATGGCCATTTAAAAGAGCCACCCGATAGACCAAGGACCTCTAGCGTACTATGTGTGCTATTTTCTAAATCTGGTTCAAGAAGTCTGATTCAAGGCATAGTCCATCAAGCACTTCTTCAGATTAAGGCAATAGTCACTACGTGAGATTCAAGGCTGTAGTCCATCTCATCTATGCATAGTATTTTACTGCCCAGATGCTCTCTCTCTGTTTACTTCACTCTTATCTCTGTTTCGGAACTTGACCTTTTGGGGGGGGATTGTTGGTTTTGGTTGTGTTCTCTTGCAAAAGTTCAATTCCTCTTTCTTTCTTTAGGCCCACATCGGATGCACCAAAGCCCTCTTGTGTACATATATTACTTTCTCTCCTTTGCTCTATTAAGTTGTTGTGTGGGGAACCCCTTGGGCCACACGCGCGCGCCGTCGCCGCCGCCCGGCCCGGCTCGGCTCGGTTCGGTTCGGTTCGGTTCGGCGCGCGTAACGGGTGCGGGTACGCGCCCACATCTGCGGGCGCCGAATGCCGATCCGATTTCCTCTTCGGGTTCGGGCTGGGACCCTAAAATCTTTTTGCTTCTCTTCTTTCTTTCATTTAATTTTTTCTTAACCGTTGGAATTTATTCTAAACGTTACAAAATTAATTCTGAACGTTTTGGACCGTTACAATTATTCATGTCCAGGTTCATTCGTGTAATGGCTGAATTAATCGTAAATTAATTCTGACCGTTACACAAATGTTTTATATATTCAGTTGTGTTCTTTGTAAATCGGATCAGAAAATTTTCTACTCAGAACCTCTCTCAACATTCTGTTCATTCCTCTTCATCTCCAAGCTCTGGGCAGAGCTAAGTCCTAGTCATTCTCTCCAAGTCGTGTGCGGCAACGAGATACCGGTAGTGCGGGGGTTTTACCACTAGGAGCTTCGGGTACGTCTGCACACAGATCCCGAATAAACTCTTAGGGCAGTGCTTCGTGCACGACTTCCCCAGAGGCCGGTAACATTGTTTAATTTTTATTTTTGTATTCTAAAATTGTTCAATAATAAAAGACAACAAAATTCTAACATATATATATATATATATATATATATATATATATATATATATATATATATATATATATATATATATATATATATATAATGAGAGAGAGAGGGGTAAACGGGATATGAGACATAGGCTCATATTCCTATATGAGTCATGCACATGTGGACCAATAGGAATAGATTCTTACATCCCATGTGCACTAATATACTCCATTCCTATTGGTCCACATGTGCATTGGTTCATATAAGAATATGAGCCTATGACTCATATCCCTTTTTTCCATATATATATATATATATATATATATATATATATATATATATATATATATATATATATATATATATATATATATATATATATATATATATATATTCTTCCTATTCGAGACCTTCCTAACACCTCTTAATTAACTACCCGAGACCCCCCCCCCCCCCCCCCGTCGGGATCGAACCCTGCCCACCCCCCATGTTCCAAGCCTTTTACCACTAGGCTACTATATATATATATATAATCTCTCTATAATATATATATATATATATATATATATATATATATATATATATATATATATATATATTATAGAGAGATTATTAGTGAAACTAATGTAATATGTTGACTTCATCTTGCAGGAGAGGTTCCTTTTCAAAATTCTGAGAAGAATGTTCTCCTTTTTCATTAATAGAAGATCTAAAACTAGAATTCGAAATTCTAGTTTTGATTTGTGTAGTAAATTTTACTTTCACATCTCCATCGGGAGTCTGAATAATTTGATCTAATTCAGTATCCATAATGGGTCTAAGCGGAATCGCCTGATTAAGAACCCATTTGTCGGAGAATTAAATTTTATCCCATCTGACTATTTTATTAGCCGCAATATTTGATGTTAACAGATTTATTTCTATCAAAGTGGTCTTACCAGGTTTGGTAAGATGTCTATCTTTAGGAACTAAAGTAGACAATACTTTAAAGTGAATACGATAAAGAACTGCAATGGTTTCAGAACCTTGCTTAAAGTTATAACCATATGTCTTAAGATTAAACGTTACTGCATCCAGTAAGTTAGTATTTGTAAGAGATAGGCTAAGATTAGGATAAACATTAAAATAGACTGGTCCATGGCAAAGACTAGTCTGCATAACTCCCATAAGAGAAGGTTGCCAATCTAAACATCTGGCATCGCTTAAAGAGAATATAAAAGGAGCATTTTGAAGAGTAAGATGTTTTAATGCAACCTGAATTATTTCAATATGGATAAAATTATAAGCATCATTTTCTATATATGGTTCAAGGTCCTCTTCTGAGAGAAACTTAATAGAATGTTCGGTATCATTTACCTGAACAGTTCTTTCCATAGTTTTTATGGCTATGACAGACTTAAAGTCTAACCAACCAATTTTATAGATTTTCTTTGGCTTAACGCTAGGAATCGTCAATTTATTTAATTTCTCCAAATCTGAAGGAAATTCGCTCATTTGAGCATTTTGATAGATTTATCCTTATAAAGGGAATTTTTTATTATCCCCAATGGCTAATGGATTACTCATATCCAAAGATAGAGAGAGGGTCTACTCTGCTATTCCTGCAATGGTTAGTAAAAATGATTCATATATAAAGAATACTATTACAATTACTATGTCATCGTTAAATAAATTTCTAATTTGTAAAACATAATAAATTTTTTTAAAGTGCCTCAAAGATAATTAGTCATAGCACGACTGTCAATGATTAACGGCAAAATAAGGCATACCCAGCCAACATAGCCTACGTGACTTTGGTGTCGTTCCACTAGACGAAGATTATTCTCAGAAGTTATCACCCTAAAACTTAAATGAATTACAGAAATTAGAAATTTCTTGAAACATTACACAGTTAATGGTAACAATATTAATTAAGACATAGAAAAAAACTCCAATAACTGCATTGCCAGAAATAGAGAGTAGAATTACCTCAGCCTTGAGCCATCATGGCTCTGATACCAATCGTCAGAGGGAGACTTAAAAGCAACTCTTTTGAGCGGAACGTTAAAAAAAATTTATTAATATAACGATACTAAGTAATCGCTAATAAGTAACAGAAGTATAATAAGAAGAGTGAGAAAAATGTAGGAATAAAAAATGCACATTTGACTACTTAGGGACTCCCCTATTTATACATAAATTTGCTTCAGAACGAAGTAACCAACTGTCCATTCTTCTTTGAAAAGGAACCTCCAACTGTCTTCCATTATGAACTGTCTGGATAAGTTTCTTACTTTTGGAAAGAAGTAAAAGTGTCTTCCACTGAGAAAAAAAGAGAGATGCTGCCATCAATAATGCTGGTGAAGTCAAATCACTTCAACAGATGAGTAGAGAACCCACTAACAAAAGCTGCCAAAGTCATCCTCAAAATCCGTGATTAAAGGAGGACGACTCCTACTAAAGTAAAAGTGAATTATTTTTTATTATTAGGAACAATAACCGTTTGGTAGAATTCGTCTGCCGATATATCTTTCAGGTTGGCCTCAGATGTATTGCTGGAGATATCCATGCCAAAATTGGCATCGAATTGTGCTTTCATAAATTGAAGGCACTTCTTCTTTAACTCTTCATCAGAAATCCTAGGGTTCTTTCTAATAAGAGAATCTTTTAATTTGGTGATAGTATTATTATCGAAGATCTCGCTTTGGACACGTTTGTCCAACTTGCTTTTGTTTTCTTTTATGGAGGCAATAATTCCACCAATTTATCTTTCTCATCAATTCGTTGCCACCATTTCATAAGGAATTTTCGTGATAAAATGGAGATATTGTTGGGATCAAACTCACACTTGATTTTCCAATGAAAAATATATGGATCTGAAATTGTACAAAGAAATACAACATACTCCCCCCCCCCCCCAAAAAAATAGATGTTCTTCTTGGCAACGTAGATAGAAAATAATCCACTTAGAGAATTGTTCTTGGATGGGATTAGGAAAAAAATTCAATGTAGCTCCAAGTTTTAGCCACCAGTCATAAAACCAGGATGGGAACTCATTCTGAAGAATTTTAGGACAAATCCGAATGAACTACAAATGTGTTCGTTGGAAATTCTCATAGTAAAGGAAGCTATTGAATTCTTGTATATAATCCCAATAATTATAACTACAAACAATAACTTTATCCTTAGAGAGTTATTGTTCTCTGTTAGGATGTAGTCCCCAAGATTATGGTATGAGAATATTTTTGATGATAACTTTGCTGTAAGCCACTTTCAAAGTATGTGGTTTAGTAGAATGTTCCACTGTTATGGATTTTGTGGTGATCAAAATTCTTTCATAAATGTTGACAGGTTTACCCGTAACCGGAATGAAACTGCCTTTGAGATATCGTTTATGAAGTTTTCATGGATCCTTTATAAGAGAAATATCACTCCTATCGAGTTTGATAATCTCATCATAATTTAATTTTTCGGAGAAGACGGACTTTGCTTCTTTGTAAGAGAAGGTATTGGTGTCACTAGTGGCAGGCTGTTTGCCTTTGGTTCAACAGATATTGAATTTTGATATTGAATTTATTTTTTGATGAGCAAAATGTCCCCTTAGACCCGCCTCTCCCTCTGGCTTGGCTGGACATCTTGCTGTAAAATTTTACGAGTAAGAAAATCAGGAAGAGAATTATCTTTACTGTGAATAAATTCAGTATCAAAATCAAATATAGCTAATTCAGCTTGCCATATAACAAAAATTTGTTTAGAAGCAAGATTCTTAACATCTTTTTGTAATATAGATTTAGCAGAACTGCAATCTATTCCAAGTAAGAATTTTTTGTTCAACAGATCGTCTTGGAATTTATGAATACATTTGATAATAGAAAGGAGTTCTTTCTTTATCGTAGAATAATTAATTTGAGTATCATCCAATTTACCATAATGGTATCTAACAAGAATAGCATGATTATTGTTAGTGGCATCAATTTGTGTAAGGATACCCCCATAACCAATATTACTAGCATCAGTCTCAACAATTTTAAACCAGTCATGATTGGCGAGATGTAAGCAAGGTAGGCATTTAACCTTTTGCTTAATGAGCTGAATAGATTTAGTGTGATTAATACTCCACGGAGTAGGGTTTTTCTTTAATCTTTGATATAGGATTTTTGTGTCAATAACAATATTTTTGTAGAAATCTGCCACATAATTAAGGGTACCAAGAAATCTCTGTAGTTGCTTAGTATCACTAATTTCATCAGAAAATTTTGAACTAAATTCGATACTTGTTTCAATGAAAATAATAGTATTATTAACAATGTTATGTCCTAGAAATTTTATTTCGATCTGAAATAATTTTATTTTAGGAGCAGAAATAACAAGACCATTTTTAATAGCTAAATATCAAAAAATATTTAAATGCTTAAAATGCTCGTCTATAGTATTAGAAAATATTAATATGTCATCAATGTATGAGAGTATAAAAGAAGAATATTGAATAAATATCTCATTCATGATATTCTAAAATTCAGAAGGAACATTTTTTAAGCCGAATGACATAACATTCCATTCATAGTGACCGAATGGGACTGTGAATGCTGTTTTGTATTTATCATTTTCTTCAATTTGAATCTGCCAGTAACCTGACTTTAAATTTAGAGAAGATTTTTGCTTTAATAATTCTGTTAAGCAGATCTCTTTTATTGGGAATTGAATATCTTATCCACTTCAAAACTTTATTTCGAGGTTTGTAGTTAATAACTAACCTTGGAATACCTCTTTCTTTCTCAGCATTATTAGTAACATAAAATGCTGTGTAACTCCATGGGGAGTAAGATTTTCGAATAAGTTTTTTATCCAGAAGATCATTAATCTCTTTTTTACATAATTCAAGATAATTATTATTTATTTGACAAAGTCTAACCTTAGTCAGAATATTTTTTTCATTGAAAGATTCTTCATAAGGAAGAGAAACAATATGTTGCTTTCTATCCCAAAATATATTTGGGATATTACTACAAGTTTGATGTGTAAACTCGTATTCAACTTGTTTTATTTTATTTTTTGTTTCAAAATTTTCAAGCGGGTGAGAATTAGATAGCTGAAAATTTTCTTCTTTTATAAAGTTTATCTGATTAGTTTTCAGATCAACTTCTTTTATTTTATTCAAAATTTTTACCACGGGATTTGTGATAAATTCAAACGAAATATTTTTTCCCTTGTAGCAAGTAGAAATTTCTTACTTGTTTATTTCGTTTATGGACATGAATTTTTCTAGAAAAGGAGTTCCTAGAATAAAGTGTTGTGATATCTCTTTTACAACTATGAAATGTAAGGGAATACAAACTTCATTATTACAGATATGAACATTTGTAACTTTAAAAGGTGTTGTAAGAGTTTTGTTATTAGCAGCACTCAAAGTCTGAGTAGTGCGCTCACAATATTTTAAAGGAATAATTTCTTCTTTGACATAGTTAAAATCAGCCCCACTGTCAACTAAAGCCATAAGATTGTAAATCAATGATTCATTATTTACAATTAGATCAATCTTTATATACCATTTATGGTTAATAAAAAGATCTATTTTTGATAAAAATAAATTATCAATGGATTTTTCTTTGTTTCTCATAGAAATAGATTGGATTTGTGGATCGAGAGATTCATTCTCGTTATCACTGTTATTTATTTGAGAATATTCGTTCATTTCTTTGTTGAGAATAATTTCATTGTAGGATTTAACATCATGTTCAATGAGAGCAAGTCTTTGCTGAGTTATTTCATCTTTAGAATTTAACTCTTTGATTTCTTTCTTCAAAGTTTTTAATTATCTTTGAAGATCATTAATAGAGACAGTCTTAGGATCTTTTTCTTTTCTTCGGGCTAAGACTTCTGTCATAGTATAAGGAGTGAAGCTAGGAGAAGTTTCCTTATTATCTTCTTGCAAAATTTTAATAATTTTTGCTTTCACATTTTGGCTAAGTTCATTAGTCAATATTGACTCCAGGATTTTTTTTTTATCTTGACTGGTCAATACATTAATTGAAAGACTATTCATTTCAATAATAGACTTAAAATAGTTAACTTTACTATTAATGGTACATGCTTGGCAATCGCAGTTAGTACCACAATCAGTAGTATAGTTCAGAGACTCATCACTAGATGAATTGGATTCATAATCAGAATTGATCATGATTTTTAATAGTCTTTTTCAACCCTTCATCTTCGATCATATCGATCTTTTGTTTAGTGTAACATTTATTCGAATAATGGCCTAATTTGTCACATTTGAAACACTTAACACTTTTATTAGAACTTTTAGTTTTTGAGAATTATTTTTTTCTTATAGGAAATCTCTTTCTCTCTACAGGAAAATCTTTATGATATTTTTTTTGAAGAATAACTCTTCTTTCTGTAGGATTTTTCTTTAAAGAAATGTTTACTAGTATCAGGAGGTTTCATAGACTCCATAACGAAATGGCTACAAAATTCTTCCAATTATTTTCTCTCAGATAATCTTTGAGATTTCAATTGATTATTTAATTTCAAGTCATTTCAAAGAGATAACCTCTCTTGAATGCATGTATTAACCAGGTAACCATAAGTGAAATCACTGTATGGTATAATTCCATCATTATTATTTCTCATTTGTTGTCTAACATTTTCTGTAAACAGATTAGGAAGACCATCAATAAATTTTGATTTTTAGTGTGCAAACTTTGCATCACTTAATTACATTACTCTATTTAGAAATATATCATTATACCATCTAAACTGAGTTAGAGTAGGACATCGAAGATTTTGTAGTAGAGTTCTGATTCGTTCATCGTTATCAGAGACTAAACCAGTGAAATGATCACAGATAGTGCTTATCAAAGTCATGACACTACCTTGTATTTCATTAGTATTCTCAATTTTGACAGCATTAGCAATGTCTGCGTTTTGTTCAGGAGATAGACAATGATTCCACTATCATTTCAAAGTGCCGGTAAAACCATATGTAATAAAGCTAGCAATAGTCCGATCAATGTTATTGTTTGAACGATAAACTGTAGCAATCATTAACATCTGGTGTATTTGATCACATATTTGTTTGTCAGAGCAACCATCTATGTTTTATATATATATATATATATATAGAGAGAGAGAATAAGGGAGGTGAGATGGCACCTCATTCCCAAAACAAGGGTGGCGGTGACGTGGCACAATCACAACCACACAAACGATAATTGGCAAATTGCACTTAACCCCCTCCCCTCGTTTGTGTGGTTGTGATTGTGCCACATCACCGCCACCCTTGTTTTGAGAGTGAGGTGCCACCTCACCTCCCTTATTCTCTCTCTCTCTCTATATATATATATATATATATATATATATATATATATATATGTGTGTGTGTGTGTGTGTGTTATAGAGAGATTATTAGTGAAACTAATGTAATATGTTGACTTCATCTTGCATGACTTTTTCTCATGCATTCGCTCTTCAATGGATGTCAATTAACCCAAGTTAAATAGAAATATCAAATCTTAATACAAAACTAACTCTAAATTAATTTTTGAAATAAAAACCAACCGAAAGATGAGTGAGTTCTACTGGCCGACCAACATCAATATTGAACAGATCTGACTCGCACCTTCAAAATAAGATAAAATCCACAATTTGTCTAAGGCAAGAAAATATATATGCTAACCATTGGGTAGGTCAAAGGACACCAAGACCACCAGCAACAATTTATAAAAGTATGTGCCGATACAAAAAGTTTATTACTTACAAACATAAAATTATTGTTCAACAATGATATATATAACAACAAATGATATCTTATAGCACAAAAAATTTAATATCAAATTAGTTTCTCATATAAATTTAGAAAATACGAGTATGTAGCATTAAATTGTTTAATATAGCTTTAGCATTAAATTGTTTAATATATCGTTAGGAAAACCTTTATAACCGTCATATATGTACCCAAGAGGACAAAGTAAATAGCGTTCATGTTTTTCTTGTCTCCATATGATTACAAGTACATGGATTCCTAGTAAGTACGCATAAAAGAGTGGGAAATAAAATAATAAAGTACGAAGCCTTAAGAACATGTATGAATCCATGATGAGGAATTTTTTAAAACTATACTAATTGCAAGGTCAAAGATCATAACTAAAGAAATTTGGTTACTGTCCTACCACGAGCAAAACGTCACCCTTTGTTTGTAGAAAGCAACCCAAAAGATTCAAATAACCAATTCTAACTTTCTGGAATAAAGATTTTCTTCCTATTTTTGTACTACTTTTATGTAATACTGTCGAGAGTCTGTTTTGCTAAACAAAAGTTCTACAAAATCGATAAAAGCTTTAATTTTTAGAGAGCTACCATGTTGTAAGCATAAAATAAAATACTTTACTTTCTTCTCTTTACAAGCATAAAGTAAAATCTGTCACATTCAGTCGAAAAAATTTCACAAGAACCCTATTAACCGTACGCTTTCCTTCTCACATTCTTTTGTTGGAGTGGATGGGATTTTCAACCTATGTGAAAAATATTCTGGAGTTGGATTGAGTATTTCTACATATAATATAAATACCTTAATATATTTGGATTGGGTATTCCTACATATAGTAGGAATATGTCAATAGATTTAGATTAGGATTGGATATTACTACATATAATAGGAATATGTTAATAGATTTAGATTTGGATTGGGTATTCCTATATATAATAGGAATACTAGTTGTGGGTTTGAGGCTATATATATTAGGTGTCTCATAGCCCTAAAATATATCTCATATATCAAAAATATTGTAAAAGGAGGCAATAGTGCTTTTACAACATTGGAAGGAGAGAGAGGAAGAGATCGAAGGCTATTTCGAAGAGGAGATCGGTTTCGGATAATTCTTTTCTCGTCGTCTCCGTTCTTCGTTTGTTTGAGATCTATTTTCTATTCCAAAGAGTTGTGGTGATCCGTTTGGATCGGTGATAAGTTTGTAATGAGTCGGTGTATTTCTTATTCCATTAGTGGAGGCATTTCAGGGTTGGACTCCTATCGTCTCGTGGTTTTTCCATTTGTATTTTTCACATAAAAATTTATGTGTCTGCGATGTGTTTGACATTTTTGGTTTGTGTGCTTTTGCTCGGTTCTTTCATAAGACTTCTTAGTTTGGGAAACAGTTTTCGCGCTTTTGTTCTTAACAAAGTGGTATCAGAGCCAGGTTCTAGAGTTCAGAGAGGTCATGAGTTGACAGACAAACCAGAGAGGAGAGATGGACGTGAATCCAGTGCGCACGGTAAACCTAAAAGGTACCAACTATCATTATTTATGGAGCAAGATAAACGATTTATTATTCGTTAAGAAGCTGCATCTTCAAGTATTTACTTCTGAGAAGCCTAGTGACAAATCCGAAGAGGACTAAAAGTTCGAGCATATATAGGTGTATAGATATATTAGGTAGTTCGTTGACGAGATCGTGTACAATCACGTTACCAATATTGAGAACGCGAAGACGTTGTAGGATAAGCTGAAATCTTTGTGTGCGAAGAAGACCAGGGTAAATAAGTTATTCTTGATCTGAACGATGATGGGTCTGCGGTACAAAGCGTCTATTATGGATTACTTGAGTGAGTTCCATGGCGTGGTTGACCAACTATCCTCGATGGGAGTCAAGGTCGACGACGAGGTTCAAGGACTATGGTTGCTGTATAGATTGCCCGACTCGTGGGAGACCGTACAAGTGTCTATGATCGCTTATGCTCCAGAAGGCATGGTCAGTCTAGAGTTTGCCAAGAGCGGGGTACTGAATGAAGAGATGCAGAGATGTTCTCAGGGCACTTCATCCATATCCTACTCAGAGGCGCTAGTTTCAGAGAGCTACGAAATGGGTAAAAGCAGGGGTTCAGGCGATGGCAGAGACAAAAGCAGGAGAAGTTTCAAGGGTCGGTACGAGGACTTAGAGTTTTACCATTGTGGCAAGAAGGGCCACATCAAGCGAAACTGTTTTATTTGGAAGAGAGAGAAGAAGGGCGACAAGGGGAAGCAAGGCAATAATACTATAATGGCGGCCTCGGTACATAGAGGTAATATGATCATTGTAGGTGATGAGCTTATCATGAACCACGCCTGTGATGACAACTCATGACTGGTGGACTCAGTTGCTTCAGCGCACGTATCTCACAATAGGATACTGTCACTACCACATTTCCTAGGAAAGGGTATTTTAGTCTTTTCCTATTTAATTAAATATTGTGCATGGTAAATAATTATTTATTGTATTAATTAATTATTGTTATATGTTATTTAATTATTTTGGACTTATATTAGTGGACCCAACTAGTTTAGTTTGGACCCATGGACCAACATGAATTAATTAGTTAGACTAGGCCCATTTAGAAAGCCCATTGTTAAGGAGATGGATTAAATTAATTAAATTATTAGACTAGAAGCTTCATTCCTTAATTATTTCTTCATGAGAGGCCCCAAGGGGTATATTGGACATTTTATAATTGCTTGGGGAAGGGGTAAGGCCGGCCTATATTAGAGGGGGGAAATTCTCTCTCCTCTTATTCTCATTCCAAATCTAGATCTAGAATTTCCCACTCCCAAATTCCTTTCATTCCCATTCCAATTCTCCACCAAATTTATTCCAAATTCTTTCCAATTCACCATTAGAAAGTTGAGAAGCAAGGATCTAGAAGGAAGAAGCAAGGATCTACAAAGAGGAGCAAGGATCTACAATTTGGAAGCAAGTTCATCTCAATTGGAGGTTTCATGGGGAATCCATCTCCCAATAGGTATAATTCAGTTTTTTCCCTTAAAATAGCTTCTAAATATGAGATTTAATCATGTAAAATCAACCCATATGTATGTACTACCCATAGGAATTTGTTTTGTGTTCATAGGAGACCCATGGAGAAAGTTATGGTACTTTTTGTGTTAATTTTGTGGGAATTCCGAATTTATATTTTGTTGTGTGTGTCAATTGATCCTATAGATCAATTGGGCATGTGCTTATGTGTAGTATCGTGTCCACAATTGGGTACGTGTAGGTCGTATCCCAACAATTTGGTTATTCTAGGCGACTTCTGGAGCGGGTTATTGGTACTTCGCAGCTCTCTTGCCAGGCAAGTATACCTTACCTTTGTTGTACTATTTAAATTCAGTTAAATTGTTAGTTGCATGGTTATTGTTTTAGATTATATAACTGTGCGCGTCCAAGAGAGACTCGGGTGCAGTCAACGAATGCATTGACGTTAGGACTTGTGCCTGACCTAGTGTCTAGTAGACCCACCTAAAGTTGTGGAGTTATCGGTATGACTCCCCAGGCCTTGACACAATTCTTACACGTGTTGTGAGTCTCATGTAGGGCACAGACTTGCGTACGTGGTTGGCCACCTGTACGTGTAGGTCATACGACGGATAGGGAATAACTGCTATTAGTGATGCATGATAGAAGACTTAGCAGTTATTAGTAGTCGGAGCATAGACTATCGTGGTACGATGGTCCAATCCTTGTCCTTGTTGGTTGTAAGGTTGGGCTATTATTCTAACGATAGACTATGAGCCAGAGTTACGACGCCTCGGCGTAGTGGCTAAAGCGTGTTGTGGATACAACATGCATAGATCATTGGGCGAGGTGGACAACTAGTAGGCGTATGGGACACCCACTTCCTTTATTCAGATTCCCCGTTCGACGGAACGGTATGGACGTTATACTATGCAGATTCTCCGTTCTTCAGAGCGGTATGGACTCTATATTATTCAGATTCTCCGTTCTTCGGAGCGGTATGGACGTTATACTATGCAGATTCCCAGTTCTTCGGAGCGGTATGGACGTTATTATATTACAGCGTCCTAGTATGGGGGCATATGTGGTATATACTAGCCAGTTGTCATGATTGGTGAATTACGTCAGCATATGTCTAGCCTATACTTTCCCATTACACTCAAAGTTGTCCTCAAATTGTATTTTACTTAGATGGTTAGTGCACCCCATTTTATTTATTCAGTATTTACTTTATGGCATGCTTCTATGTATCTTGTTATGTTCCTATGAGGACCTGGTCTCTTTCTAGGTGTAGATGTCCATGAGTATTCGCAGGAGCGCAGATCCGGACTTGCTACGTATATTTCGCGGAGGTCTCTCTTCGAGCCTTATTGCTTATTAATGGATGTACTTATATTGTGTTTATCTTATATTCTAGTTCGGTAGTTGATTTATTTCCATCCGACTGTCATCTTTAGATACCTTATATTGAGATCTAGTTTCATAGATATTGGTTATTTAATTATATTTGATTTCTGTGGATGAGATTTAGTTATGCCCTGTGATATATATATATATACCACTTGTGAATTATTATTCATATTACAGCGTACGTGTGTTATGGTTTCCATATATTGTAGTGTCATATTCATACGGCTGGCATGCTTACGTGTCCTATGTATTTTGGGACTGGGACATGACATGTTTTTAGTGGTGGCCCATGCAGGTCAGCATATTGTCTCGGTTACGTTACTATACCGAGCAAGCCTGCACCTAGGATTAGAGTATAGGATCTCATCCACAATTGACTATGATTCACCTTTCTTCCAATCTGTTCTATTTGAATAGCTGCATCCTGCTTGATTCATGTGCTTCCCTAATAGTTCCTTGAGTATAGCCCCTGCTAGAATATAGAAGTCCCTGTTGTTAGATAATAAGTAGGGTAACCTTCCTATTAAGAGTACAACTAGGATAATGACATATCACTGAGTTAGAATACCTAATGAACCCTAGCATCCCTTACCTATAGGTTGATTTACCATTATCCTTTGATCTGTTTATGAATGACTTGAGAGTAGTACATACGCTACTAGGATTACTTTGAAATTTGACCATAGTGTTTGACCCTAGTATTGAGAAACCGATAGAAATCCAAGGTTGAACATTAGGACTAAACCCAACCTTCATAGTAAGATAGTATTAGAGAACTATAAATTTAGATTCTTGTCTTGAGATTAGCAGACAGTACATTAGGAAGCCTAGAGGAATATATATAACACTTTCCATGATCATACCTCGAACATAGAGACTGGCATGCCACCTTCCCTTAGAAAACCATGATATTATCTAAAGTCCCTCTATTTCTAACTTCATGTCTTGTTCCTCTGAAAACTTAGCGCCTGCTATTTGCGCGACGACTAATTATGTTGTTCTTCTATTCTTCATCTTTCAATTCGTGCCACCTAACCCTTCAGATTGTAGGCCAAGTGTTATTCTCTTATGTTAAGATATATAGTTTGCTAAGATTATAGTTGTAATCTTAATTTTGAATTTATGTGCTTAGTAGTTAGAACTTGATAGTTTTAGTTGTTCATTTAGATTGTGATAATTATCCCTTAGTTTTAAATTGCGCAACTTGTACCACACCTCGATACGAGTTATGTCCTCTTTCCCCTGAAGGCCAGTAACTTTTCCATTCTTGCTATTGACACTTGTTCTACGAGCACCATGATTAAGACTTAAGATGACCATTACCTATAGAGTTTTATAATAGGATACCCTAATGAGTACCAAGATATTTTATCGTAAACCCCAATAAGAGTTCATACTTTATTTATAAGAACAAGGTTATTTTGTAGATTTCCCTTAAGACTGTCACAGTATTAGTTTATTATTTTAAGTTGGGTAGTATGCCTCACAACCTAGTAACACATAGTCCTCTTGACTCATTATTGAAGTATAACTGAACGACATTAACTATATACTAGCATAAGACGATACTGTTTATCCCGACTGTAACACTTAGAGGTCCATGCCCCTATTTGGTCGACTAGCAACTTAGGCAAGGAGTTTGTATGACAACTGTAGAGATTATAGAGTCTTATCTTTTCGTGAACTTGAAATATTATGTACCTTCTTTCATCATAATCCAGCGTATTTATATTTTATGAACTGTCTTGACTTATGCCGCTATTATAGCCTAGTTTTGAAAGCTTACTCTTTTATCGAGCTTGTTCATGACATATGTGTTATTGGGGCTTGATCAACCGCACTAATACAATCGTCTAATCAGAATCAGTGTATTATGGTCTAGCTAGACATCCCTTTGCATAACTACTTTACGTAGATTGAGATATATAGTGATTAGTAGACGAATGTACTTGCCATCTATATATATTTGAGTATATCGTACCAGTTACATAACTGTACTGATACGAGCATGTGAATAGAAATTACCAAAATAGGATTTTAATCCACATCCGCCTTAACAATTCCCCTTTGAATTATTTAAATGCCTTGATCCCCATACTTCTATTCTATTACCTCCCCTGGAACTCTTTATTATTGTTTTCCGTCTTCCCTTATTTCGGAAAGACAAAATCTCGTGCCTAGCATAAGTTGATATACAGAGAGTACTAGATATACCCCATAGGCCAATCAAATTACTAGATGACTATCTTTTATAACTGATTAAGGGTATATCATAGATGATACATTTGGTGTTAAATTTTTTTTAGGATTAAATAACATGATTAAGTAAAATTTGAGGAATACATTTTCTTAATGTAAGAACCTTATGTGATATATAGGTAAATTCTAAATTGGATAAAAGTTGTATTGTCAACTTGAGAGGAATTTATTTTAAGATTATGATCGAGTAAAATTAGATTAAGAGGTTCAAGTCATTTTAATTTTGAGAATTTTAGAAGAATGATTAAGATGATGAGGATTAATAAAATTTAAAAACCGTGATATGGCGAACCAAATATTTATACTTGAGTATATGATTTAAATTTGGAAAATTTGAAGAGTGAATCATCGATTTAAACTTTGAGGATGAATATAAAATTCTAGACTTGAACATTGACGGATTGAATTTCAAACTTGATGATTTGAATTAAAAGTTAAATTTTGATTGTTGGATTACCTATTTAAAATATTGAGGATGTAAATTGAATTTAAATTTGAAGAGTACAAAAATTCATAAATTAAAGATAGGAATAATATTTGATTAGAATTGTTTTCTAAAGGATATTATGATAGTTGGAAATAGTGGTATAAAATTTATATGCGTTATTTAATATTGAAGATGTTATATGGATTCAATTTGGATATTGATGATTTGAAAAAGTGAGAAGAGATTATAATAGGTTGAATTTTGAATTGAACAGTGATTAACTTAATTTTTAAGTGATTACGGTAGATTTGATTAGAATTTTATTTATCGCAAAGAGATTGCGATTGACTTGCCTTATGTACATGAAAGAATAACAGACTATGGCTTATTTTAATTTTGAGAACAAAATTATTTTAAGTTGGGTAGATTGTAAACCCCCTCACCCAATATTAGGTCTACTTGGCTTAGTAGTGAAACTAGGGCTAGTTTATATCCAATTGGAAATAGGACACGACATTTATTTTAATTATACAATAAATATATCACTTAGTGCACCTTACCGTTGCTTCGATAATTGGAGCACTACACTAGTCATTGCCTTCCAACCAATTTCATAACCTTGTCCTAAATATGCCCGCCTACTATTCTGACATTTATGTAACTTATAATTATGCTTTCTTGTGCTATATTTTAGTCGCACAATATTTGTCGCAGACGTTTATATTGAATTACATATAAATACGACTTTGTATCCTTGTGCGTTCCAGTCAAAATTGGAGACACAAACTTGACCCGTTATGTATAACCCGAATTTTGTTAATATTCTACTCTGAGCCCTCTACGTCCATGATACTTGCGTCCCATCTAATTTTATCCCCATGTACTTCTAATTAATTCAAGAACACCATGCGCACTTATTTTAATTAATTTAAACCCAAATTCCATCTTTGTACAATTTTCTAATTGTTGGGCATTTTTATGCAAAAGTGCATTAAGGTGTCCACACCATTGGACAATACATGAAGAAAACTCGTTGTCCCTTCACATGAATTTTTTTATAATTTTTCGGAATGTGCAACGCGCAATATCGCCCCTTTATTTTAAACCTATCCTTGCATTTAAACAATGAAATTATAGCCCTCCCAAACATTCCCATGTCAGCCCAAGGCCCAACCCAAGAGGATGTTGACCAAAGTTAACTTTTCCTAGGTCAAACGAACCCCCTCCCAAGTGTATATAATACCTTTTCCATATTTTTTTTTCCTTTTTTCTATTTTTTTCTAAACCCAAAATAACTCAGCCGACCCCCCCAACTCCTATTCACCTTCTCCTTCCTCCTTCCCGCAGCTATGGCCCCACCGGAACCCTACCTTCGTCGGAGTAGCCCTTCCTCCCTGCTCCCTTCTCCTTCCTCCTCTCCCACTGCCCCTCACCGGACTCCCCATCACCATTGCCATTGCCCTCATCTTCTTCCTCCTCCTCTCCCTATCCTCTCGCCGGCCGAAGTCGACCCTGACCTCACTGGAGCACACCATCATTACCACTCGACCCGCCGGAGCACCCTCTTCTCTCCACCACCCTCGCCGGATCCATCTCCTGAAGCTGCCGTACTCCACCACGGATCCCATCCTCCTTGACCTCTTTCAACTCGCCCCGACCGAGTTCTCCCTGACCAGTTACCTATCACCACCACCAGTCTCCACCAATGAACTCTTCCCCCTTCCTCCCTGTCCTCTCCTCCCGTCGACCAAGCCATGCACCACACCACCAGCATGACCAGCGTGCCTCTCGCCTGAGCGCCTTCTCCTCTTTCCTGCCCTCCTTCCTCCCAGATCCCTGTCTTCCCCTCGACTCGCCGGAGAAGCTTCCCCTGGCCGGACTCCGGCAGGAACCCTCCGGCCAGCAATGACTTCACCATCATCAAGAATATCATACTCATCATCATCTTCACAAGGAACATCATGATCATCATACTCATCATCATTTTCACCATGAACTTTATCAACACTATCACCATCAACGTAAACCACATCACCATCTCATTAACACCCCATCACCGTCATCATCATTCTCGTCATCACCATCGTCCACATCATCATCCTCGTCATCACCATCGTCCACATCATCTTCCTCGTTATTGCCATCGTCGTCATCATCGTCGTTTACCATCATCGTCGTCATCGTCAATCTCATGCACGTGCACGCCGTGTAGGATACATCAGGTTATTCTGCGCGACTTTTGGAGCAGGTTATTGGTACTTCGCAGCTCTCTTGCCATGCAAGTATACCTTGCCTTTGTTGTACTGTTTAAATTTAGTTATATTGTTAGTTGCATGGTTATTGTTTTAGATTATATAACTGTGCGCGTCCGAGAGAGACTCGGGTACAGTCAACGAATGCGTTAACGTTAGGACTTGTGTCTGACCTAGTGTCTAGTAGACCCACATAAAGTTGTGGAGTTATCGGTATGACTCCCCAGGCCTTGACACAATTCTTACACGTGTTGTGAGTCTCATGTAGGGCACAGACTTACGTACGTGGTTGGCCACCTGTACGTGTAGGTCATACGACGGATAGGGAATAACTGCTATTAGTGATGCATGATAGAAGACTTAGCAGTTATTAGTAGTCGGAGCATAGACTATCGTGGTACGATGGTCCAATCCTTGTCCTTGTTGGTTGTAAGGTTGGGCTATTATTCTAACGATAGACTATGAGCCAGAGTTACGACGCCTCGGCGTAGTGGCTAAAGCGTGTTGTGGATACAACATGCATAGATCATTGGACGAGGTGGACAACTAGTAGGCGTATGGGACACCCACTTCCTTTATTCAGATTCTCCGTTCGACGGAACGGTATGGACGTTATACTATGCAGATTCTCCGTTCTTCAGAGCGGTATGGACTCTATATTATTCAGATTCTCCGTTCTTCGGAGCGGTATGGACGTTATACTATGCAGATTCCCCGTTCTTCGGAGCGGTATGGACATTATTATATTACAGCGTCCTGGTATGGGGGCATATGTGGTATATACTAGCCAGTTGTCATGATTGGTGAATTACGTCAGCATATGTCTAGCCTATACTTTCCCATTACACTCAAAGTTGTCCTCAAATTGTATTTTACTTAGATGGTTAGTGCACCCCATTTTATTTATTCAGTATTTACTTTATGGCATGCTTCTATGTATCTTGTTATGTCCCTATGAGGACCTGGTCTCTTTCTAGGTGTAGATGTCCATGAGTATTCGCAGGAGCGCAGATCCAGACTTGCTACGTATATTTCGCGGAGGTCTCTCTTCGAGCCTTATTGCTTATTAATGGATGTACTTATATTGTGTTTATCTTATATTCTAGTTCGGTAGTTAATTTATTTCCATCCGACTGTCATCTTTAGATACCTTATATTAAGATCTAGTTTCATAGATATTGGTTATTTAATTATATTTGATTTCTGTGGATGAGATTTAGTTATGTCCTGTGACATATATATACCACTTGTTAATTATTATTCATATTACAGCGTACGTGTGTTATGATTTCCATATATTGGAGTACCATATTCATACGGCTGGCATGCTTACGTGTCCTAGTCCTACGTGTTTTGGGACTAGGAAGTGACACCACGGTTCCACTTGAAGGGCGATTTTGTGACCGACTCATCAGAATCCAGTCCTAGATATTTTGTTGGGTTTGTATCATCGTTTTGGAATCATAGACACTAACTTTGATAAATTTGGAGAACTTTATCTCTGGCATATTTTTTGGTACAAAGTGGACCACATGTGGACCCCGCTTTAACCTGAAACTGTCAATTCTGTCCCTATGTCCAAATTGGACTTATGGATAATCAATCTTATCTATTTCAAGTATTCTGAGAGTAATGTTGATATTTGTTTCAGCATCCGAAGGTGTACCTGGAGATTCTACTATTATAGGAGCAGTTGACGGAGTTCAGAGCCCAGACAAGTGTACCTTGCCAACTTGTAGTAGATCGTGTGATATTATTTGCTTGTATTCTTTCTATATACTTTGGTGATGTACCTATTCAACCTAGGACCGTGAGACATTGCTTAGCGTCTGAACAAGATTCGGGTGTCGACGCCGTACGCGGAGTCGTGTAACATTACTTAGAGAGTTGATTTCACGATCCTATATTTGTACGTGCTTGCTTTACCAAGTACGTCATACCATAGGACACTTGACACTATTTCATGTGACAGAATCTTTCTTGAATAATTTATAGTGATTTTGTATAGGCTTACATGATTCGTGATATGAGACTTGCATATACATAGATATCATTATGACTCATTGTACTTGCTAGAGGTTATGATCTTACGTATTATGGACATGAGACGTCGTGGACATAAGACGTGAGATTACATTGGGTGGGGAGAGACACACCATACTACAGGCTGATTATGTTTATACACACACACACACACACACACACACACACACACACACACTACATTAATGGAGGTGCCTTAGACTCTATCTTTGGCACATTTACTGGCCCTTCGAGATATTACTTGCTACTATGGGCTCCCCGACACAAAGCCTATAGTAGTTTCAGCCTGAGTACGAGTGTCCTCTCATGCATATCACTTAGATGGTTATATTAGTTTACCCTTGAGTATGTGGCATTATACTATTTTACCTTGGCATATTGTTCCTTGTACCTTGTTACGCCCCTCTGAGGACCTGGTCCGTTGCCATTTTTGCAGCATAGACCATTGTGGAACCTGCTTGGAGTTGCTGATGTGTGTTGCTTTGTCATGCGAACATTGGTGCTAGGTACTTATACCATTTCTACCGGAGTTATGGTTATTTATCCATATTATTTATTTATTTGCTAATGTAGCCTAGTTTTATAGACTCATATTCCTTTCTCGAGTCTATTCGAGCTTGTGTGTTACTGGGTGGCCGAGTTTAGCACATGTAGCTCATTCTTGTTATATTCTGTTCATTGTGGATTGAGGCATATATATTTATCTTTACTTGATTATTTAGATAGTGACCATTATAATACAACTTATACGTATTCGAGTCGGACCAAAGTCTGTCGAATGCGTAGCTGGCATGTTACGTATTCCTAGTCCTACGTATTTTAGGATTTGGATACTACATGTTTTTGTGGTGGCCCATGCAGGTCAAGATTAAATCGTTTCGGTTACTTTCTAGTACTGAGCGAGCCTGTAATCAGGATTAGCAGTATTAATATCTCAATCCATAATTGATTTAAAAATTCCTTAGCATTTGAATATCACCCTTGGACTTCATAATTCTACTCTTTTATTCCCCTCGACATCCTTATTATTGTTTATCATCTCTCCTTATTTCAGAGAGATGGACGTTCGTACGTGGTGTTTCCTCCAGAAGCAGATCCTTGTCAAGGCGGAAGAAGACATGCTGGATATAAATTTTTGAAGACGGTTACACTTAGTAGGATAGGTAGATAGGATATTTCTATATACTAGAGCTAGTGTAGATTGTTAGCATGAGAATTGAATATAGTATATGAGGCCTAGAACTAATAAAACCTTACCCTTGCTTAAAGGTAGCAGTAATTTAGAAGTATTGGAAGATAGGAAAGATGGTTTGATTCTAATGCACTGAAATACTTTATGGAATACATAGCTAAATGCTAGTGATCAGATGTGGCTCATGATGGTGATACAAGGAATTGTATTATGACCTTAAAAAATTGGAACCTTACGTAGCAGGCCATAGTTGTCATGTGACTTTTAGTATCAAAATTAGATCTTATGTCCCTCTTAAATTATTAATGACTATAGGTCTGGACTAAATAGATAGGTAGATTGCTTGAGTAATTAGATAACTCAAGTACTAAAGTATATCTTTCAAAATTAAACTAGATGTACTTGATTATTGGGGTTGTCGGTGTTAATTGAACAAGTGAGTTCCATCCATAATTACTTGATTAGATAAGCTAATATCTGTGATAGAGCAAATAGGTTGAAGGATGAGAGTTTTGATAAGATGTTATAGTCTTGATATAGTGATTTGCCTATAATAGATGGCAAAATATAACAAGATGGTAACCATTTAGTTGGATGAAGGGTATAAATGGAATAAACAAGGAGAAATCTTAGGTTCAAAGTGAAGAAGGTAGAATGGTAACAAAAAGAGTCACGAGGAGTACATGATCTTGAGCATTTTAAATTAAAGGATTTAGGAAGGACTGAAGATTTATTACTCGGTAGTTGCCTAGAAGATCTATACTATGAAGTAGAAAGTACTGGGTCAAGATTGGTGAAGCTTAAAGTTGAAAACAAGATTAGTATACTAAAAGGATATGAAGGTGAGTAGGAAATAAATAATAAGGGAAAGATATTATGGTCGCATAATCCAAGGAGAAGGGATTGTGGTATGGACTTGAGGAATAATAATTTCAGTATTTATGAATTGTAATACTTTTGAAAAGTTAAGAATTTAGTACGAGTAGAATTTGTTGATCAGTCTCGAATTGATACAAGAAATTAAACACATATTCAGAATCTGTAAACACCCTGATTTTTAGAATTTAATTTAAATTTTTCATTAATTATTATTGTAGTTTTTTTAATTTTTAGTTAATTATAATAAATATTTATTCATGGATTTATATTTTGTGTATTAAATTAATTATTAAAATAGTGCAAAATATATTTTTTTAGGTGTATAACTAATAATAGAATATTGTATAATTTTTCTGAAATTTATTGAGGTCAAAAACTATTTTTTATGGCCATATATGTATTATTTTAATAAACCAACCCAAACCGAACCAACCCAAACCAAACTAAACAAATTCGGACCTAAATCTGCACCTATAACCCGATAACTCGACCCGAAACCCCACCCACTCTTCCCCACAGCCCGCACGATCCCCTCTCTTCCCCTCCCGAAACTGATGCCAACCCCTCCTCTTCAGCTCCCTGTAACTCCCTTCCCTCACCCCTATATAAAGCCTAGCCTAGCCGACTACCACCACCATCAACTCTTCTTCCAATCCTGACAAGTTTCGACCACCGACGACCGCCGGACAGTCGTCGTCGCACGCTGCAAGAAGCCTCCGCACAGCGGCCTAAAATCCCGAGCAGTAGCGAGCATCGAGGTACCCATCTTCTAGCTCCCGTATCTCTCTGCACAGTTAACTAAATATCGACCCGTCAAATCCTATGCGAAGACCACATGACCCTCTTAAATCTTGTATAATTAGTTTGGTGTGTCGTATCCTGTGTCGGTCGTAATTTGCGACACAAAACATGAAAAAATGACCCAATTTGTAGTTCAGAAACTGTTCCAACCACCCATCTTCATGTCTTATTTTCTTCCAACCTAGTTAATATTTTTAAATTTCACTTAACATTAATTTAGAAAACATAATTGAGTTTTAATCTCTTTAATTAGTTTATTTTAATTCGATGTATGCTGTATTTTATTTGCTGTTGAATTTGACCAAAATCTTGATTTTTTAAACCAAAAATTTCCCTAAACGGGGTGCGTCCCGCTAAATAAGACAATTTTATAGTTTGCGAATTGCACCGAAAGACGCGTATCATCAACGCGGATGTGTGATATTTTGTGGAAGTTGATTTGGATGTGCTTGCACACCGAAATCAACGCATATCCGTCAAAAAGTACCGTATCGACCTGTTCTGACACTCGTCATAATTTTGTGTGTGCTTGTCGTTTCACAACAAAACTTACGCCATCAGATTCGTAGTATTACGCTGGTCCTGTGACCCATGTTTGGTTCAATTCTGAGAATGTTGATGAAATACCGTTTCGCGGGCCCCACGGTTTCACTTGACGGACAATTTCGTGACTGGCTCATCAAAATCCAGTTCTGGATGTTCTGTTGGATTTTTATCATCGTTCTGGACTCATAAACACTAAGTTTGATAAATTTGGAGAACTTTTTCTCTGGCACATTTTTTGGTGCGAAGTGGGCCACATGTGGACTCCGCTTTGACCAGAAACTGTCAATTCTGCCCCTGTATCCAAATTGGACATATGGGTAGTCAATCCTAGCTATTTTAAGTATTTTGAGAGCAATGGTGATTTTATTTTCAACATCCGGAGGCATACCTGGAGCTCAGAACACAGGCAAGTGTACCTTGCCAACTTGCAGTAGATCTTGTGATATTATTTTGCTTGAGTTATTTCTATATACTTCTGTGATGTACATATTCAACCTAGGACCGTGAGACGTTGCTTAACGTCCGAACAAGATTCGGGTATCGATATTGTACGCGGAGTCGTGTTACGTCACTTAGAAAATTGATACCACGATCCTATATTTTTACGTGCTTGCTTTACCAAGTATGTCATACCATAGGACACTTGGCACTATTCATGTGACCGAATCTTTCCTGAGTTATTCATGGTAATTTTGTATAGACTTACAGGATTCGTGATATGAGACTTTCATATACATAGATATCATTATGACTCGCTGTACTAGCTAGAGGTCATGATCTTGCGTGTTATGGACATGAGACGTCGTGGACATGAGACATATGATTACATTGGTTGGAGAGAGACATACATGCTACAGGCTGATTATATACATATATACTTTATTATTGAGGTGCTTTAGTCTTTGTTCCAGAGCTTGGCCTATTTCGTGATATTACTGCTACCGGCTCCCCGACACAGAGCTTGTAGTAGTTTTAGCCTGAGTACTAGTGATGCTCTCATTTGCATTTCACATAGCTGGTTACATAGCTTGCCCTAAGGGTCTATTTTTATATACTATATTTTATTTGTCTTAAGTTATTCTTGTACCATGCTATGTCCCCTGAGGACCTGGATCCAAATTATGCCCCTGGGTATAGCAGAGGAGGAATACCCCGAGATATACGGGACATGAGCTGATGCTGGAGCAGTACTGGCACCAGAAGATGAGGTTGTGCCAGAAAATTTCTCATGAGTATTCTGTTACATACTCAGTTATTTATGCTTACAGTTATTTCATATCTTTACTCATGGACTTATGTATTGACTTATTCTCTTTTCTTATTTTTATCGGGTTGTTCCCTGAGACACTACTTATGTTGACTTAATGATGGACTATTTCCTTTATCTATTATCTTAATTAGTCTATCATATTTAGTTATGTTTCTTTCTGTTGATGGGATTAGAATTATTCTGTGATAGATGGTATAGACTGCATTTATATTTATTATAATTTAAGTGCACTCTAACGGGTCAATTAAATTGGGTTTGCCCATTGGAGTTGTGCTGCTAGCCATTGCCACGTGGCTAGTCCCTCAATATTTTGGGATTGAGACGTGACATGATTTTTGTAAAACCCCTAATTCTGAAAACCCCTAAATAGAGAAAATAGATTTTATTTAATTTTTAATTTAAGATGTCTGTGCATTTAGGAAATTTATGGAGCCATTATAAAATTTTCCTAATTTATTCCATGTAGGAGACCCTTTGGATAGTTGCTAGCTTAATGGTGTGCACCAATATAATTCTTAGAATTTTCTGTGAATAGATATATGTGTGTATATATATATATATTTCCTATTGGATATCAAACCGAAATCCAAACCCACTACCCGTTCAGCCCCACCCGGACCCGTTAGGAGAAAAAAATATCAACAGCAGCAATAGCAAAAACCAACTTTGCTTTCCCTATTCCGCGCGTGTGAGAAAAAATATCAGCAGCAACACCACCGCCTCATTCCACCGCCTCTCATCTCTATTATTACTAAACTCTCCTCAACCGAAACCAAAACCAATGAAAGATCAACCGAAACCAAAACCAATGAAAGAAAGAAACAGCAGCAGCAGTAGTCTTTGAGACCACTAAGTTTCCCCACCGCCTCTTGATCTCTATATATATTATAACTCTCCCAAACCCTAACCCCACTTCTTTCACTAAACTTAACACAATATTGGACGCTTTGTACTCTACAGAACTCTTGCTCGGTAAGTATACCTTGATATCGTACTATTATTTATATTCCATATGATGTCTGCATAATTTATTTCTGCTTATTTAGTTCATCTATTACTAAATAAATAGTGCGTCCAAGGAAACTTGGGTGCAACAACAATGTCGTCGTATCATGTTTATTTATGTAGATTATTGGACCTACTTTATGAGACCATCCTATTATTATAAGATATTTTATGTTTCATTGGCCATGACACTATTCTTACACGAGTGTGAGTCACATGTAGGATACGGACTTGCGTATTCGGCTGGCCACTGCTACGTATAGGTCGTGCGACGGATAAGGATAACTACTGATAGAAACTTTGTATGCTAGTAGACCTGGCAGTTATTTAGAGGTTTTATCGTGTCATGGATGTGTCATGCTCAGAGCATTGGGCGGGGAGGACTACTAGTAGGCGTATGGGACACCCCACTTCCTTTATACTGATGCCACACTCGACGGAGTGATATGGACGATATATATACTACACTGATGCCACACTCTTCGGGGTGATATGGACGTTATATACTATGCAGATTCCCCGTTCTTCAGAGCGGTAGGACGTTATTATATACATTGCACCCTTGTATTGGGGGGCATATGTGGCATATACTAGCCAGTTGTCATGATTGGTAAATTACGTCAGCATATGTCTAGCCTACACTTCCCATACACTCAAACTAGTCCTCAAGTTGCATTTCACTTAGACGGTTAGGCGACCCATTAGATATTTATATTTCAGTACTTTATTGGCATATTTATATGTATCTTGTTACGTCCCTCTGAGGACCTGGTCCCTTTCCAGATATAGACGAGCACGAGTATCCACAGGAGTACGGACCTGGACCTGACTCTACTTACCTGACTGAGGAGATCTTACCCTCAGAGTAGCTGTGATTATTTTCCCTGTTTAGAGATTTTGTTACTACTTCAGTATAGTCGTTTTGTAGTATATTTGTTTCTACCCGACTATCAGACTAGATACTCATCTTGATATTCAGTTATTATTCAGCTATTTATTCCTACTTATTATTTGTGCTGTAGATGAGATATAGATTGTGTGTGACTTATTGTGACAGTATATTACCACTAGTGGATTGAATATTCATATACAGCGTACATGTGTATATGATTTCCATATATTGGAGTTCATATACATACGGCTGAGCGTGTTACGTATTCTTAGTCCTACGTATTTTGGGACTGGGACGTGATATATTTTTGGTGGTGGCCCATGCATGTCAGAATATATTGTCTCGGTTACGTAACTGTACCGAACAAGCCTGCGTATAGGAATAGAGTATAAGGATCTCATCCATGCTTGACTAAAATCTTATTCTTCCTTTCAACCATCCTTTATTTGGATAAACCAAGTTTTACGCCAAAAACCCTTTACCCTGTGACCAGACCCTTTACCCTTGTTGGCGTAAAAGCCAAATGACTGTTGTTGGCATAAAAGCCAATTGACTGTCTTGTTGGCGTAAAAAGCCAAACTATGAAGAAAATTGCCTCCTTTACGTTGCGGTTATGACAAACTGCTACCCACGATCCCTTAATCTACATATGACACTTATCCCTTTATAAGATCATGACATACAAGCCACGTAGGTAACTGTCCCTGCGTAAAACTTGATGATTCATGAATAATAGATAACTAGCATAAAGTAGACCGATTAGGCGTAAAATGTAAGGATGGTGATGTGAGCGTATTTGTTACAGCCTTAGCTTTCCCCAGCCATGACCAAATCTCGTACATTAAATGTTGTCACTACCACATTTTAGGAAAAAGGGTATTTTAGTAATTTCCTATTTAAATAAATATTGTGCATGGTAAATAATTTTTGTTGTATTATTTAATTGTTGTTGGATGTTATTTAATTATTTTGGACTTATTTTAGTAGACCCAACTAGTTTAGTTTGGACCCATGGACCAACATGAATTAAATAGTTAGACTTGGCCCATTTAGAAAGCCCATGGTTAAGGAGATGGATTAAATTAATTAAGTGATTAGACTAGAAGCTTCCTTCCTTAATTATTTCTTCATGAGAGGCCCCAAGGGGTACATTGAACATTTTATAATTGCTTGGGGAAGGGGGCATGATCGGCCTATATTAGAGGGGGGAAATTTCTCTCTCCTCTCATTCTCATTTCCAATCTAGATCTAGAATTTCCCACTCCCAAATTCTCTCCATTCCCATTCCAATTCTCCACCAAATTCATCCCAAATTCTTCCCAATTCACTATTAGAAAGTTGAGAAGTAAGGATCTAGAAGGAGGAAGCAAGGATCTACAAAGAGGAGCAAGGATCTACAATTTGGAAGCAAGTTCATCTCAATTGGAGGTTTCATTGGGAATCCATCTCCCAATAGGTATAATTTAGTTTTTCCCATTAAAATAGCTTCTAAATCTGAGATTTAATCATGTAAAATTAACCCATATGTATGTACTGCCCATAGGACTTTGTTTTATGTTCATAGGAGATCCATGGAGAAAGTTGTGGTGCTTTTTGTGTCAATTTTGTTGGAATTCCGAATTTACATTTTGTTGTGTGTGTCAATTGATCCTATAGATCAATTGGGCATGTGATTATGTGTTTGGGGCTTGTGTCGTGTCCATATTGGGTACATGTGGTTCGTATCCCAACTATTTGGTGATACGTGTCATTTTGGATGTTTTCCCTCCGACACGGGGCTTTGTACATGTCGTATTTTGACACGGACACATAGATCTACTTTTGACACTTTGATTTATTCATAAATATTATTTGTGACATGTTTGTGTCCTTCGGGGTGTAATTGGTTGTGTGTTGGACTCGTGTCACATGCGTATCCTAGATCTAGTGGGATACGGTGTGATACTCTCCAATTTGGTGTGTTTATGTGTAGATCTAATTAATTATGCTTTAAATTCTTCATTTATAACTAGTAAATATATATAGATATTATATATTATTTTAGTGTATTTATTATGGTATTTATTGTAGTATAGATCTATAGATATTTCTATGTGTTCTAATGTGGTGTATAAATATATGTATGTAGCTTTCTTGCATGCAAATATATATGTACTTATATTAATAACATAAATTATACATAAATATTTTATAAAATATATTTATGTGTTTAATTGTGTAATTATATTATTTATAATTATTATGTAATTATTTGTATATTAATGTATATATTTTAGGTGTGCTTCTAGCCATGTAAAATATGAACATTAATATGTGCATGTGTTGTAACTATTAGTATTTAATTATAAATTTATATGTGCATATATATATAAGTATATAATTATTTATTTATATATATGTATTGTGATTATTATTGCATATATATATTTATATATATATATATTTTTATATTTTTATTTGTTTTGGTGACAGTGGTTTCTATGACAATGAAACTGTCATTATTTGGTCTGAACAGCAGCCGCTGTACAGTGGTCAGCATTAATGACAGATCTGTCATTAATGCTGCGACAGTTTTGAGCGGCAACCTTTCAGCGACGTTTTTATGTGACAGTTTGAAACTGTCAGCAAACTGTGACAGCAGCGGTTTTGTATATGGAGTTTCTGCGACGAATTTTCAGTGACAGTCAAGACTGTCACTATTAAACCTGTTTTATTTTATCTTGTTTTGTTCACTGTTTTCAGTGACGCTTTGGCAGTTTTAAATTATATTTTATATATTATTATTGTATATATATATATGTGTATATATATGTGTTTTGTGAGGTATAATATTTGTAATAATATATTATTTTATTTGTATAAATATTGGTTGTTTATATATTATATTAGAGTATGTATTATTTGTATTATTAGTATACTTTGTGTGAGTATCTTTTGGGATCTAATTTTGATTCCTAAATTGTTGTATTTTATTTCTATATTATTTTATATAGTTTTCTTGTGAGGTTGACCTTGGTTTGACCATGTTTGACTTTAGAGTTGACCATAGTTGACTTTTGACTTAGAATTTATTTATTGACCTAGGAGTTGACTAGTTTGACTTGTTCTCTTTCCGGGACCTTGTTTTAATGTGGTATTCCATATCTAGGTCTTCGAGGCACCGAGTCAGACATCTGTGAGACTGTTCTTTGGATTTCAGGCGAGTACATTCTCTGATAGTTTCTCATTTATGATATCCTCTATGTTCGTTGTATCTAGTGTAGATTTACATGTTTCTCTCGACACTATGGTTACACGGATTGGTATATCCGGATCTCGTCATGAGATATTATTCCTTGGTATATGGTGTATATGGTACAAGTATTGTTTCATTGGTTATCTTGTACATATACAGACACCGATTCTCGGGGAGACTAGCTATCTTCTTGGGGAATCTAGTGCCATAGCATACCGTAGTTGGATCTATTATACCAGTCGGGGGTGGGGAGTATTAGTATAGATATGTGATCAAATCCCTATTGAATAAAGTATTGGTAAGCGAATAGTGTTGATCATGCACCGCACGTATGATTAGCCAAGCCGCATTGTATCTTGCCCAAGCCGATCACATGTTAAGCTAGTACTCACACACTTAGTCATTAGTATTATTGTTTCATTGGCATATTATTCATTATTGTATTTCTTTCCAGTATTTTCTTATTGTCTATATATCTCTTGTATCTATTTTGTGCATCTTGTTTATCCACAGCTATTTACTGTTACATAGTTTTTATCATGGATTAGAACTGCTGTTAGAGATGTACTCTGCTCCTTTCCTGACTGAATATATTTTTCCAGATGACACTGGGGAGTACCCTACCTATTATGGACCCCAGGATGTTGTGGGTTTAGATTCGGAGACCCTGGCTCAAGAGGGACTTATCCCAACTGAGACAGTTGACCCTGGAGTGTAGCTTTGTAGTATGATAGTATTCTTTTGTACTGGATTTGTCTCCAGCTTATTTTGTTACTCTTCAGACTCATTGATGTACTATTTTTAAACTTATGAGTTGTATGATGACTATTCTATTCTTATCTGATTCGTGCTCATTCTATCTTAGTTCTGTGATTGAGTATACTATCATTATTGGTGGTTCATTATATTGTTAGATAGACTATCTAGACAGCGTTCTACCGCCGATTCTGCGGCGTAGGCTGGGCGTTGTTCCCGACTAGTACCCTTACACCGGGTGCGGGTCATGACAAATGTAAAGATATGCCTCGAGCTCTGTGCAAGAAATAGTTTTTGACGTGGCGTCTGATTTTGTCTTCTCTTGAGCGTAAAAACTCATCTCTGTTGATTTTGTCATATCTTGAGCGTAAAAACTCATTTTTATCAATATAGAATAGGCAGCGTATTCAGAGGACTCCATTTTTTTCTTCCTTTTGAATGCGTAAAAATGACTTGTATCAAATATGTCACTAAACGACAACCTGGGTCTCTGTGCAAAATTATCATCACAGTCGTCCTCTTGATCATCGTGCAGTACCTTTGTCAGATGTCAGGTTCACTGATTTGTCTGACAAATTCATCTGAGGAAATACAAAGAGTTCCTCGTACAACTTTACGCTGCAAAACGTATTTCAGACTTTACGCAGAAAACCTTTTACGCAGACTTTTTACAAACTTTATGCAGGCAGACTTTACGCAGCATATATTTTACGCAGCAGAATTTTTACACGCAGAATTTTTACGCAAATTTTACGCGCAGACCTTTTACGCAGACTTTACACAGACAGATTTTTGTGCAGATTTTTACGCAGACTTTATGTGCGAAAACTATTTACGCAGACTTTTACCCAGACAACTCTGAAGCCTTACTTTACGCATCTCTGCTTTACGCGGACAGTTCTGAAGCCATTTTTTACGCCGACAGTTTTGAATCTCTGTTTTACGCAGGAAGGGACTTCAAGTATGTTTCTACTTTCTATCTAATGCTTGCATCTTGTTTGATTCCTGTACTTCTTCTAAATCGTTGTGTATATCACCCGCAGAGAGATGGATATGCAGAAGGGATGTACTGTCGCTGATGGCGACACAACTCATGGAGTCAATGGTCAGACTCAAGGAGGAACCTCAATAATTCCTAGACTTCTGGGACCAGATGGACAGATTCACAATCTAGTTCCATCTGATCTTCCCGTTCCACCTAATAGGAACCTTCCAGTATCATCGACACCGCAAGATGGCCAGGCAAAACTGTTCTAATTCTTCCAGATAATAATACAGGAACATCGACAACAGGCTGCCACACTAGCTGTAGAGCAGAGGCAACAAGCAGCAAAACAGAGACAAGAGTTCCTAGCAGCCCTTGAAATGATGGCTGCAAAGACTACTATACCAACTCAAGCACTAGCTCCAGTGCCTCGAGCTAGAGTTGGTTCAGTAAAGGACTTTGTACATATGGGTCCGAGGCCGTACAAAGGCATTGAGAGCCTAGAGGAAACTACCAACTGGATCACTCACACTCAAAAATTATTAGAGGCATCACAGCTACCTGCAGACCTATGGATGACAGGTGTAAGGACACATCCAGGACCAATAAGGATACAGCAGGAGGACCTATCAGACGTCCTTTGGAATAACAACAACAGTATCAACACAGAGCCGGACCGTACCAGATTTTGAAGAAGCCCCGATGTAATTATTGTGGGAGACACGGGCATATTTTGAGAAACTGTCGAACTCGCTTAGGACAATGCCTAAAGTGTGGTTCCAAACAGCATTTGGTAAGAGACTGTCCAATGCAGCAGACAGTAACACTTTCACCGTCAGTACAAGAGCTAGCACCTCCAGCACCGAAGCCAGCTTAGCAGATAAATAGACCAGGAGAATCAACTTGGCAACGCGAGGATGGCAGAGGCGCGAACGTCTTCTGAACCTATTCGTTGATCAAGGTATAAATTTACTTTGTTAATTTATACCTTATACCATCCTTGACTTTCTACCGTGACTTAGTTTTAATTTTGAGGACAAGATTTTTATAAGTTGGATAGCATGCCTCAAAACCTAGTATCACATAGTCCTCTTGACTCCTTAGTAAAGTATAGTTGAATGACATTAACTGTACACTAGTATAAGAAGATAATGTTTATCCAAACTATAAATTTTAGAGGCCCATACCCTATTTGGTCAACTAGCAACTTAGACAAGGAATTAGTATGACAACTGTAGAGACTGTAGAGACTTATCTCTTTGTGACTTGAATTATTATGTACCTTCTTTCATCATGATCTAGCGCATTTATATTTTATATACTACCTTGACTTATGCTGCTATTTTATAGCCTAGTTTTGCAAAGCTTAGTCTTTTATCGAGCTTGTTCACGATATATGTATTAGTGGATGCATACATTAATACATTTCAGAATCAATGTATTAAGGTCTAGCTAACCTTAGTGCGCTTGGTTCGCCCTTGGTAAAACTACTTTACGTGGATTGAGATATGTAGTGATTAGTAGACAAATATACTTGCCCTCTAGATATGTTTGAGCATATCGTATTAGTTACATAACTGTACCAATACGAGCATGTGAATAAGAATTACCAAAATAGATTTCAATCCACAACTGCCTTGACAATTCCTTTTGAATTCATTAAATCACCTTGATCTCCATACTTTTATTCTAGTACCTTTTCCTTGAACTCGTTATTATTTGTTTTCTGTCCTTCCTTACTTCGGAAAGACGAAATCTCGTGCTTGGTATAAGTTTGATATGCAGATAGTACTAGAGATACCCCATAGGCCAATCACATTATTTGATGATTACTTCCCGTAATTAAAGGTATATCATAGGTGATATTGTCACGCCCCAGTCCCAAAATACGTAGGACTAGGAATACATAATACACTCAGCCGTATGTATACGAACTTCAATATATAAAAATCATATACACACGTACGTTGTATATGAATATTTAATCCACCAGTAGTAATATACTGTCACCACAAGTCACACACAATCTATATCTTATCCACAGCACAAATAATAAGTAGGAATAAAGAGCTGAATAATAACTGAATATCAAGATGAGTATCTAGTCTGATAGACGGGTGGAAACAAATCTACTACAAAATGACTATACTGAAGTAGCAACAAATCTCTAAAACAGTGGAAATAAATTACAGATACTCTGAGGGTAAGACCTTCTCAGTCAGGTAAGTAGAGTCAGGTCCAGGTCCATACTCCTGTGGATACTCCTGCTCGTCCATATCTGGAAAGGGACCAGGTCCTCAGAGGAACGTAACAAGATACATATAAATATGCCAATAAAGTACTGAAATATAAACATCTAATGGATCGCCTAACCGTCTAAGTGAAATGCAACTTGAGGACTACTTTGAGTGTATGGGAAGTGTAGGCTAGACATATGCTGACATAATTTACCAATCATGATAACTGGTTAGTATATGCCACATATGCCCTCCAATATAAGGGCGCAATATATATAATAACGTCCTACCGTTCTGAAGAACGGGGAATCTGCATAGTATATAACGTCCATATCACCCCGAAGAGTGTGGCATCAGTGTAGTATATATATCGTCCATATCACTCCGTCGAGTGTGGCATCAGTGTAAAGGAAGTGGGGTGTCCCATACGCCTACTAGTAGTCCTCCCTGCCCAATGCTCTAAGCATGCCACATCCATGATACGATAAAACCTCTAAATAACTGCCAGGTCTACTAGCATACAAAGTTTCTATCAGCAGTTATCCTTATCCGTCGCACGACCTATACGTACCAGTGGCCAGCCGAATACGTAAGTCCGTGTCCTACATGTGACTCACACTCGTGTAAGAATAGTGTCATGGCCAATGAAATATAAAATGCCTCATAATAATGGGATGGTCTCATAAAGTAGGTCTAATAATCTACATAAATAAACATGATACGACGATATCGTCGTTGCCCCAAGTTTCCTTGGACGCACAATTTATTTAGCAATAAATAAACTAAATAAGCAGAAATAAATTATACAGATAATATATGGAATGTAAATAATAGTAGGATGGCAAGGTATACTTGTCGAACAAGAGTTTTGTAGAGTGCAAGCGTCCAATATTGTGTTAAGTTTAGTGAAAGAAGTGGGGTTAGGGTTTGGGAGAGTTGTAATATATATAGAGATCAAGAGATGGTGGGAAAACTTAGTGGTCTCAAAGACTACTGCTGCTGCTATTTTTTTCTTTCATTGGTTTTGGTTTTGGTTGATCTTTCATTAGTTTTGGTTTCGGTTGAGGAGAGTTTAGTAATAATAGAGATGAGAGGCGGTGGAATGAGACCATAATACACTGATTCTGAAATGTATTAATGTATGCATCCACTAATACATATATCATGAGCAAGCTCGATAAAAGAATAAGCTTGCAAAACTAGGTTGTAATAACAACATAAGTCAAGGTAGTTCGGAAAATATAAATACGCTAGATTATGATGAGGGATGTTACAAAATAATTCAAGTTCACAAAGATGATAAGACTCATTTAGTCTCTACAATTGTTATACTAACTCCTTGTCTAAGTTGCTAGTTGACCAAATAGGGTTTGGCCTCCAAGTTCTACAGTCTAGATAAACACTATTATCTTATGCCAGCATATAGTAGGTGTCATTCGGTTACACTTCATCAATGGATCACAAGGACTATGTGATACTAGGTTGTGAGGTATACTACCCAACTTATAACAATAAATTAATACTGTAATTGCCTTGAGAGAATTCCACAAAATAACCTTGCACTTGCAAATAAAGTAGAAACTCTTATTAGGGTACACAAGAAAAAGATCTTGGTACTCATTAAGGTCTCCTATTACATTATATAGGTAACAGTCAACATTAGGAATGGAAGGGTTACTGGCTCTCCAGTAAAATAGAATATAACTTGTATCGAGTTATGGATACAAATTACGGGATCTACGACTAAAGGATAATGATCACAGTCTAAATGAACAACTCAACTATCAGGTTCTAACTACTAAGCATAAAATTAAAATTCAAGATTACAACTATAATCTTAGCAAACTATATATCCTAACATAGAATAAAATCACTTGGTCTATAATCAGGAGTGTCAGGTGGCACGAGTTGAAAGATGAAGAAAAAAGAACATAATTTAGTCGTCGCACAATAGCGAGTGCTAAGGGTTCAGAGGAACAAGTCATAAAGATAGAAAGACTCTAGATACTGTCATGGTTTCTTGAGGGAAGGTGGTTGGTAATCTTTGTGTTGGAAGTATGATCAAGAGAAATGTTCTAGTTATTCTCCTTGGCTTCCTAAGATACTGTTCTGCTAATATCAAGTCAAGAAGCTAAAGTTTGTAGTACTCTAGTACTATCTCATCATGAAAAGCTAGGTTAGTCCTAATATTTGTTTGATAATAAATGAAAGAAATTGAAACTAGGTTTATACGAAACCCTTTCTTTGGTTTACAAACAATAAAAAGAAGTACAATTAATCCTATACGAGGATGTTAAGTACAAAAAATTGATTCTGGAGAAATATTGCTATAAGAGTCTGATCTGCGGTCGATCACTTTGTCCCTTGGACCATACGATGACGAAGAAGTGTTGTAGAAGACGAAAAAGAAGCTTCAAAGACTGCAGGAGGGGTTAAACTCTCGTTGCCAAAACTCTCTATATGTGCTCTCTTGACCTTTTCCACTCTGGATTCCACTTTTTTCCCAATATTGGACCTCCGTGGCCGGAGGTCTCTATTTATAGAGTTCAGCTACAGTCGGCATAGAAACCGAACATCGGAGAGAGTTGCACCTTTTACGCGACGGTTATAATAACTGCTACCCACGTATGAATGATCTCCTGAGTTGACATGTGATGCGTGTCCCATTATGAGGTAATGCGTATAATCGTCTATCGAAGATCACAGCATGCAAGTCACGTAGATAACTGCCCCTTGCGTAGAAAATGTTGGCATAAAGCCAAATAACTGTCTCGTAGGCATAAAAGCCAAATAGCTGTTCTAATGGCGTAAAAGCCGAGTAGCGGTCATATTGGCGTAGAAGCCAAATAGCTGTCCTGTTGGCATAGAAGCTAAGTAGATGTTCTGATGGCATAGAAGCCAAGTAGCTGTCATGTTGGCATAGAAGCCAAGTAGCTGTCTTGTTGGCGTAGAAGCCAAATAGCTGTCTTGTTGGCGTAAAAGCCAAGTAGCTATCTTGTTGGCGTAGAAGCCAAATAGCTGTGGTGTTGGCGTAGAAGCCAAGTAGCTGTCATATTGGCATAGAAGCCAAGTAGCTGTCTTGTTGGCGTATTTCGAGGAGATAGCATACGGCGTATTCCTATAGTTGAAAATAGCCAGGTCGGCGTATTTCAAGGAGATAGCGTACAGCGTGCTCCTATAGCTAAAAATAGCCTGGTTGGCGTAATGTGCGGGGATGGTGATGTGGACGTATTAGCCCTAATTATAGCTCACCCAGTCGTTAAAAGTAGAACCAAATCTCATGCATTAAATACAGAGATCGGCCCTCATCTCGCGCATTAATTGCAAAGGCGTGCCTCGAGTTCTGTACAAAGAACAACTTTTTGACGTGGCGGTTGGTTTCATCTCTTCCTGAGTATAAAAGCTCGTCTTTGCCTATGTAAAATAGGCAGCGTATTCCTTGAATACGTAAACAACATCTTATATCAAGGGTTATGTCACTAAACGACAGTCTGGGGCTCTGTGCAGAATCATCATTGCAGCCATCCTCTCGATCGTCATGCAGTACTCTTTGTCAGGAGTCAGGTTCACTGCTTCCACTGACAGATTTATTTGAGGAATACGAAGAGTTCCTCGTACAACTTCCCGCTGCATTAAAAGCAGATGGGTTTTACGCCGAAGTGGCGATGTAGTAACCCTTTTTTACGTCGAAGCAGTCTGGAAATACTGTATTACGCGGGCTGTTCTGGAGATATATCTTACGCTGAATAGCGTTGAAGCTCTGATGTACGCCGATGGCTCTAGAATCACGTTTCACGACACCTAGTGCTGGAGCTTTGTTTTACGCGGACTTCCTGCATGTTTGAGGGTTTTACACGTATGATTCTCCAGCGTATTTTTTATGCTTCTACAAGATCCCCTTCAAAGTTTTTAAATTCCTCGTAATTTGAAACACTTTGAATGAAGCATGAAACGGTCAAGTTTGACTCGTTCCGCGAGGCTGATTTCTGGACAAATTTTTAGGAGTTTGTTGGGATTCGGTGTGTTCTCCCTTGCCTATATAAAGGCGAATGGGTTAACCAGTTTTTCCCACACTTCCTTCACCACAAAGAGATAGTTGCCAAGCCTCGTCGGTTTGACTCGAGGAAGATGAAGATTATGTTCTTCCAGCATGTAAAGAGCCATAAAAAGAGGCATCTTCGAGCAAATGTCCTCTGCAACGATGGATCATGGAAGGATATCAAAGCTTCCTTTGCTCGGGATGATCAGCAATTTTATATGGCGATTCGTCCAGGAGAGAGGAATGGTCTCATTTGGCCACACAGCTTGCAAGATGTATTTTCTCCCATCATGGCGCTGGACGAGACTAGGCAGTTTGGCCCTGTCTTCCAGTATTGAGTTAGGTCTGAACCCCCAACTCAAATCTAGGGCATGCCTGCCATGGCGTATGGAGGGTGGGCTTACAAAATTGATACATGCCCAGTTCTGTATCCTCCCGCCATTTATCATTTTCTTGTTAATCGGCTGCGGAAGCCGATTAACTGCTGTAGAAGACGAAAAAGATCTACACCAATACGAGAACCTGGCAAAACAGATTCTTGGTGTGATCTCAAACGAAAATGAGAAACCCTTTGTAGAAGAAGGATTTCCATCATATGTAATCATTAAGATGAAAAACCCTTTGTAGACTGGATTTCCATTATATGTAATCATGATTAATAAATTTATCTTCTTTTATGCATCTGATGATTTGCCATATTTGCTGTGATGAAGTCTGAATAGTGTTTAGCTTCGACACGTCTGAATAATTTTATGCCGACTCTGATAAAAGAATATCTGTTCTCGTCTTATCTTTTACGCGTAATAGAAGAAGCGTAGAAAAACTCTTTAGCATTTAAGTTGAAGATCCAAACTGTCATGCTATTTTGGACGAGGAGTTGCGTAGAATTCTGAACTGTCACTTCTCTGATATGAAGAATTATTGTTCAGATCATCATCTTCAAAAATGATTTTCCGAAAATCCCTTGAAAAAGGCGAGAAATTTTTGTCGACCCAGCCATACTTGAATTTTTGTAAAGTATTCTGACTGGACTTTGGATGAACTTCCAAATGACCCAAGAAGAAGAGTCGTCTTCAATGCTAAACTCTGTGTGTTTCAGGCACTTGGAATATTTTTGTAGCCAAAAAAGGAGCATCTGTTTCGTAAACCCTTGTAATTGGCCGTCTGTAGCTTTTGAGCGTAGAATCGTAGATTTGTAGCCTCTAAGCGTAAAAAGCTTTCGAGCGTAAAATCATAGATTTGTAGCCTCTGAGCGTGAAATTGTAGGTTTGTAGCCACTTGAGCGTAAAAGCTCGTGAGCGTAAAAGCATCTGGGCGTAAAATCGTAGACTTATAGCCTCTGAGCGTAAAACCGTAGATTTGTAGCCTCTCGAGCAGAAAAGCTCCTTAGCGTAAAATCGTAGATTTGCTCTGCGCATAAAATTTGGATCCACTGACTGTCCGTCTTCCCTAAATAATAGGCTGACGTGGTCCCAAATCATAACCGAATATTAAATATCGGATTTGGTTAGGGATTCGAAGAGTCATCCGAAATCTATAAATAGTCCAAAGTTTTAAGAGAGAAAACTTTTATCTGTCTTCCCAAAACCCTTGCTTTCCAAGAACCCTTCTTCTTCGTCTCTTTCTTGAGAACTCAGAATCGCCATGGCACCTAAACAGACTTCCACTGCTAAGGGAAAGAAGGTCGCTTCCTCTTCCCGCTCCACTGCTCAAGCACGAGCAACTCCTATTAGGCTGAACGAGCCTCGATCGGAACGCAGTGCTCCGCCGTCGAGCTATGCTCCGGACATTACAGGTAGAGACTTCGGGAGAAAACAAAATCTTTCGCACACGTTGTACGCACAAGGTCATCTTTCATACTGAGAGCCTCTTCGAGGAAGATGATGTACGAAGATGTTTTATGATTATGCGCATATTCCTAATATGTCGGCGTAAAAAACTCTAAATTTTTGCAGTCTGGCGTAAAAACTCAGACTGTCGAGATTTGGCGTATACTACAAACTTTGAGTTTTACGCGCTGGATATGAATATCGGCGTAAAAATTCAAATTTTGTCAATCTAGCGTAAAAGCTCAGATCGTTAGATACTGCCAACCTTGAGTTTTATGCAATAGAAAATAGTTTCCAGCGTAAGACTCAAATTTTTGCAGTCTCAGCGTAAAAGCTCAAACTGATAATCTTTGACGTAAAAAGCAAGAGTGCAGAGTCTAGTATAGAAACTGACTTGTTCTCTTGTATTTTTGTAGTGGACTTGCAGATTTTTCCTTTGGCTGAAGTTATGGGCTCTGCTTCCGGGATGTTGAGCTCAAACTATTTGGAGGACTTGTCTCATGTGACATTCCCTATTTCTGGAGCCAATTATCCTGAAGAAAGGGGAACCCTTATCTCGTCCCAGGGAGAACGCATGCTGCTGAGTATGATCAGTAGGGAGCCCCTGACATACCTAGACGGGACGGAGTATAAGAAACCTGGTTTCTTATTCGGGGATGTTATCGACAAAAAATCCCAAACCAAGCCCAAGAAGGAGGATTGGGTGTTTACTGCTGAGGGCACGGTGATGTATCTGCCCAAGATGCCCAGGGATTACCCTATTTCTGCGTTCTTCCACGCTACACATCCTAGGAAGATGTCATGGGCCCTGACTCCCGATCTTTACGGCCGACCGGGGAAAATTTTATACAACAAGGAATACAACGGAGGGGCCTATATGAGCCGTCCCTCGGGCCCTGTTATGCCCTTTAGGGGATTACTGCCGGGTAGTGTCCCGAGCGAAGATATGTCGCTGATCCAGCCGTTTCAGATGTCAACCTTTTGTAATGAATTTATGGGGCAGGGAGGAATGTACCCCAGGGTCAACCCTCGGACCAGCGGATGGCTTAGCCCGGAAAATTTTCGATGGGCCAGTTTGAATGCCTGGGCCCTGAAACACTTCCAGACGGAGCTGGAAATTATAGGCTTGTTAGCGGCTGTGAACGCCACAAGTGTTGGGCTGCCTGTCAACCCTAACTTATTTTTAGCCTTGATAGAGCGATACAACTCGCTCACTGGGACTTTTGCCATTCCGCTGGGTGAGTTAGGCTTAGCCCTTCATGAGATGGCAGAGATTTCCAGGCTGCCAATGGGGGATATTCCTTATGAAGAGTACGTCCCTATAAACAGGGAGTTGAGGGATACAAACCCTCGGGCGGTGGCAGTATATCAGGAGCTGATGTGCCACTATCTTGCTACACCACTTTCTACAAGGAGCCTTCGGATTTGGCTCACATCAACAAATGGGCAACCTATCTCTTCTTCCACCAGGCCAAAAATGTTAAGCCAGACAAGGTGGTAGATAGTCGAGATAGGCCTTTGAACCTCCTGAGCATGCTCAATGCTAACACGATCGATGACCTTATTGAAGACGCTGGGGCTTCAGATTATATTTTTGACGAGGAGATAGGGGGTTACCCTGCAGGCACAAAAGCCTTCAGTTATATGAGGCATTGTCGTAAGCCTCTGTCAAAGGAAGCTTAATTGGCTGGCTTCCTCTCTGTCTGGCTTTGCCGCTGGGTAGTGCCTGGCATCGCGTCTGCAGATCGCATCCATAGCAACACCTTATGGCCTGCAGTGCGTTTAGTGTTCGGAGTAAGACTGGGCCTGCTTCCTGCTATGGTATATAGAATACAAGCAGGCCTGAGGGCCCTTACTGATGGACTGCTAGCTGATGATACGCAGCGTGAAAGGTTTCCCCGAGTGGAGTTACCATTCCTATACTTGATGGGATGGTTAATTCTTTATAACACCAGGGTGATGTCTCTCGGTCCTGCTAGCGGTTCAGGAAATAACTTCTTGTTGAATTACAAGAATTCCTCTTGGAATGTGACGACCGTCATAGATTGCCGGCGGGCGTTAAATGTTGCCCACAGCTGGAAGCTCTTCTGTATCGTCCCCCCTGTACATATCAATCAACAGGGGAAGAAACTTAAGGATGGGGGCCATAGGAGGACCATTCTTTCTCCTGAAGCCTTCTACTGGTTGGTCTGCATTAGACCTTCCCATTTGCTGTACAGAAGCGATGACCACTGCTACCTGGAGCCTTATTTGCCTAGTCGGTTCGCCAGGCAATTTGGATACGATCAGCTGCATGTGGGGAATGCCATTACCAGCTTTAAGTCCAAAGGTGGACTTATTGATGGAGCCAGAGGATGGCGGTACTTCATCACGGGCTGTACTGGTGTGACTTTTGCTGTGCCCATGACTTCTCTTTCTATGGAGTTGTGCATTCTTCACTCATATGTGCAGTTCTATGCATCCATAAATACCTTCCATCATTATTTTGATGTGCATGGAAGTTTTAGGATGCCCTCCCATAGATCTACCGCAAGGGATGAGGTTCCGTCTGTTTCCTCGGATGAAAATGAGGACATCACCGGGGCAGACGAGTTCTTGACGACAATACCGAGAGGCGTAATAACTTCGCCGGCAGAGCCGCTCGTTATCCCCCAGAAACAGAAGGCTTCCACTCCAAAAAAACCTTTCCCTCGTAAGAAGAAGATTGCCAGAGGTCCGAAAAGGGCTTCCACTAGGGGGGCTCCTAGGAGCGAGCCTGTCATTTCCCCTATTGGGGATAATTCTCTGATTAGAGGTCCTTCGCCTTTTTGAGAGGGAACCTCCGTAGTTCCGGCTGGCAGTGCCGAAGATTCTTTGCTCGAGATCGTTGCCGCTACTACTGCTTCTGGTAGTGCTACGAGATCACCTCCGAGGCCGAGCATAATAAGATTCCATATACCTTTATCCAGACCAATAATGGGAGTAACCCCTACTTCGTCTGTAAGTATTTCCATCGAGATTCCACCCGATGAGCCTCGAGTGGATCTTGGTGAAGACTGGGAAGACTACCCGCCAGTGTCAGTTGGTGCACCCTCTTCTCCAGGTATGACAGCTCGCTTAGCATCATTAAGAAATGATTTAGCTGTACTGGCTGCGGACGCGACATATATACCATCGGCCATGGGTAAATGTTGTCTTTATGCCTCTTTTAGGAAAATTAACATCAGGTTGATATTAACTTTCTCTTGTCTTCTTTTTAGGTGAAGACATCTCAGGGGAGGGCGGAGTTGACGCAACCTTTGACTTTGTTACGGATCCTGCCGATGAAACGGCGGCGCTCGAATTTGAAGGAGTATGCTTTGAAGCTATCGATCCTTCCTTTGTGACATTTTCGGGTGTAGCCTCGCCCACTACAGTCCCGATATCTTCAGAGGAGGATGAGCCAATCATCGCGACTGTGCCTCCTTCATTGAGTATGCCAGCAACTTCAACTGTTGCTGGTGCTAGTTCTTTTTTAGCGTCATCTGTAGAGGCAACGACTGTGGCGACTTCCTCTACAGTCATTCCTGGAGGGGGATTCACCGATATCGCAGCCACTCCCAGCGTCCACTCGAGCTGCGCCATGCTAGTTGAACAATATACTAGCGTATTCTATATCACTTTGAAAATATTGATATCGATGGTGCTGGAGAAGAATCTAGGCTTCGATGCTCTGAAGATGTCCTCCAATCTCACTATAGCGTAGATTAGAAATTTTAGTGACGCTGAAAGAGCTAATGCGCTAGAGCAAATAGTTAATGGTTTGGAACAACCCATTAACGAGTATTTATAACTATCTCGAGGCAACGTCGATGAGATGATTCAGGCCGAGTACGACTCCTTGACTGTGAAGTTTGCTGAATAGATGGAATGCTTCAACAAATCCATCCAGGCACAACAGCAGGAGATGGGTAAAGAGCGGGCCATCTTAGAGGAGGTTATTCCTCAGATAACCCAGTGCGAGGCCGAACATGAGAAAAATGAAGCTAGGGTCCATAAATTGGAAGCTAAACTCGCTCAGGCAAAGGAGTGGGCTCTCCAGTCCTTGGCAGCTCAAGACAAGTTGAAGGACCGAATGGATACAGCTCAGCAAAACTTGGCACATATGGGTATCATTTGTGTCGATTATATACATGCTCGGTCTGAACTATCCCTCCTGAGTGATGATGAGGCACGACTGGAACGGGCTCGCACTAACATCTTGGACTCCAGGAATAAGAGGATGATCGCTTTGGCGCAGCAGATTCGTGATTTGACTGCTCCTCCCCAATGATGTACTTTTTGCTTCTTTATGTAATTTGCTTTTCCCGGAGATAATAAAGAGACTTTATCTGACTTTATGGACCCATCATTTTTGAATATAAATGATAGGCTAGGGTGAAAGTGATATCAGAGGTAATATGGACGTGATATACTTTCGGTAAGCTTCAGCTGGATATATCTATTCAGAGGTTATGTGGACATGATAGAATATGATCCAACTAAATTTGTATACAAAACACTATCAGAGGTAATATAGACGTGATAGGTTTTAAAATTTCAAATTAGTTAAACATATCTATTCAGAGGTCATAATAACATGATAGAATATGGTCCAACCAATCTTTGTACGTAGTATCGTCAAAATAAGATCTTCACCATACTCCGTTCAAACAAGGGAGACTAAGCGTAGTACTTCTTCAGGAATATGACGTTGATAGGAGCCATTATCAGATCTCCATTAGGCTTGGCTAATCTGTATGCGCCATTTGAAAACGTCGTTTCAATCACATAAGGGCCCTCCCATTTGGGCTGGAATTTACCCTTCCTTTTGTGGGTAATGATCATTGGCCTCTTCACAGCTAGAGCTAGCTCGCCAACTTTGAACACTCTTTCCTTCACTTTTTAATTAAAATCTCTGGAAATACGTGCCTGGTAGAACGCAATATGCTGCTGAGCTTGAAGGCGTTTCTCGTCTAATCCTTATAGCTCTTGAAGCCGTAGTTGATTATTATTTTCCTGAGTCAACTCATTAGCCACTGCTATTCTGAGTGATGGAATTTGGATTTCAATGGGGAGAACTGCTTCACACCCATAGACTAATGAGAATGGGGTACAACCTGTCGGTGCTCGTACCGTTATGCGATATGCCCAGAGGCACTCTCCCAGCTTCTCATTCCAATCTCTTTTGTTTGAAGAGATAAATTTTTTCAAGAGTTTGATAATAGTTTTGTTGAAGGCTTTCGCCAAACCATTAGCAGCTGGATTGTATGCCGTAGAGGCCATATTTTGTATCCGATTTTATCACAAAATTGGTGAAACGCTTGGCTGATGAATTGAGGCCCATTGTCATGAATTATCCTTTGGGATAATCCAAAGCGATAAATGACATGATGCTTGATAAAGCTGATCACGTTGGATGTCTTTACCTCAGCAAGGGGGATCGCCTCTGCCTATTTGGAGAAATAATCTGTAACGGCCAATATGAACCGATGTCCTCTAGAAGAAGACGGGTGAATAGGACCAATAATATCCATACCCCATGCTTCAAAAGGCCATGATGCAATCGTAGGATATAAATGTTCAGAAGGCTGATGTATAAAATCTGCATAAAATTGACAGGCTTTGCATTGTCTTGCATATTTCACCGCATCTGCGATCATAGTAGGCCAGTAGTAGCCCATCCTCCTGATACGATCCTGTAACTTAGGACCGGGTTGATGTGCTCCACATACACCATCGTGAGCTTCTCGGATAACCTGTTTTGCATCATCGTCGGAGAGACATCATAATAGCAGTTCATCGTATGTTCGGCGATATAAACATTGTGAAGAAGCATCAAAATAGAAGCGTAATGATCGCCTTTTGATGGATACTGCTTCTTTAGGATCCTCTGGTAAGATTCCGTATGACACGAAGTCTATAAAGGGACTTCTCCAGTCTCTCTTAGGAGGAACCGTGTTTACAGCGTATCTATGTTCTATGTGAAAGTTATTTTTCACACAGAATAAATCTCTGTTAAGAAGGATCACTGAATTCTGCCTCCTTATAGGAATAGCTATATCTGCAGCTAGGCTGGCCAGGGCATCAGCTTCCAAATTTTGAGATCGAGGCACGTGCTCTAGGAAGAATCCTCTGAAAGACAATGCAATCTCGATCGTTGCTTGGTGATAAGGAATGAGGTCTGGATTGCGGACTTCATATATTCCTCTGACCTGATTGACGATCAACAACGAATCACCAAAAGCTTCCAGGTATTTAACATCCAATTCTTTAGCGACTTGGAGTCCGATCAATAGGGTGTTATACTATGCCACATTATTAGAGCAGAGTTCGCTAAGAGAATATGCTCGATAGATGACGAGTTTATCAGGAGTAACCAGGACAATTCCTACTCCTGAAACCACATTTCCCCTGGGACCAGTCCTAGAGGCACTATCAAAGAATAGCTGCCATGTATCACTTTCCATTACAGAATTACATTCTGCAACTTCGTCGAGAATATCCTCGTATAGTTTGGAGGTTTTCAGAATCGGATGAGCAGCTAAGAAATCAGCCAAGGCTTGACCTTTTATGGACTTTTGAGGGACATACACCATATCATACGGTGTTAATAACATCATCCAAGTCACGAGTCAGGAGTTGAGAACACTCGGCTTATTCATCAATACCCGAAGAGGATTGATCCTGGAGATGATTTGAATAGTTTGGCCTGTGATGTAATATCGCGTCTTCTGAATGGCGAATATTAGGGCCAAGCATTCTTTTTTTACTAGATTGTACCGGTGTTCAGCTCCGACCATCATCCTGCTTAAATAGTATATAGCCTGTTCATGACCCTCATTGTTCTTCTGTGCAAGAAGAGCTCCTAAAGAATGATCCATTACTCGAACATACAGCAAAAATGGTCTTCCTATGACGGAAGGCACCAGAACTGGAGGATTAGTGAGGTAGTATTTGATATCATTAAATGCTTGCTGACAGGCTTCGTCCCATACGAAGGACGCACCTTTCTTCATGAGGCAAGATAAAGGTTGACATCTCCCAGAGAGGTTGGATATGAATCTCCTGATATAAGCCAGACGACCTTGGAATCCCCGGAGTTCCCTCAGATTACGGGGTGGTCGCATTTCTAAGATAGCCTTCACTTTATCAGGGTCCACTTGAATGCCTTTAGCGGTAATGACAAATCCCAGGAATTTACCACTTGATACACCAAGAAAGGACTTTGTAGGATTCATTTTGAGTTGATGTTGGCGCATCAACTCGAATACTATCTTCAAGTCTTGGATGTGATTATCCTTAAGGCGGCTTTTGACAGCAATATCGTCTACGTAACATTCTATTATTTTGCATAAATACTCATAGAATATGTTACTCATAGCTCGTTGGTACGTAGCCCCGACATTCTTCAGTCCGAAAGGCATAACCGTATAGCAATATACCCCCAATGGTGTCCGGAAGGCAGTATGCTTCTCTTCTTCAGGATTCATCTTAATCTGATTATATCCTGAGAATCCGTCCATGAAAGATATGCGCTCAAAACCGTACGTATTATCGATCATGACGTCTGTAATGGGAAGGAGGAACTCATCTTTAGGGCAGGCTGCATTCAGATCTCAAAAATTGATGCAAACACGCACTTTCCTAATTTTCTTTATGACTGGGACAACATTGGCGACCCAGTCAGGATGTTGTTCTTTTCGGATGAACCCACAGGCTATTAGCTTCTTGATTTCAGCTTTTATGGCATCCATCATATCCGGACGGAACCGGCGTTGGTGTTATTTCACCGGCTTCGAATTGGGCAGTATGTTGAGTTTATGAGTAGCCACTTTCGGATCAAGACCTGGCATATCCTCATAATTCTATGTGAAGACATCGATATATTCTTTTATCAGCTGGATTATTTCTTTCCTTTCTTCTTCGAAAAGATTATTACTGATAAATATCGGTTTTGGTGAAAGTTCATCTCCAACATCAATTTGGATAACTTTATCTTCAGTGGGCGGTTTTCTCTGCTCGAATCAGAGTTCCTATTGTGTATCCATTTGATGAGCCCAGGATTCATCTTCAAATGGTTCAGATTCTTGTTCATCTGCTTCAAGAGTATCTGTCAACACCATATTTAATGATAATACCTGTTCCAGTTCAGCATATGAGCCGGAGGATGACGAGTCATTTTGAGAAGAGGAGAAGGTATCCTCATTTGATTCAGAAGTTACAAGAAACGTGGTATACCCTAACCCAAAACGAGTTTGTTGACAGTAGGAATCACCTTGCAATGGTATTCGTCTGCCTTTCCCATAGTTGAGACCTGGCTCTGACTTCAGATCATAACCCATACTTTGCATAATCTTCAAAGCTTGCGGGCTATATCTGTGAACTTGCATTTTGCCAGCATCGGACTCGTGAGAGTCTTCTTGTACAATCGATCTGCTGCGCATGCGACCGAAGACTATTGGATGCTGATTGCTGCGAGTAGGCGGGATAATAAAGATAGAATCTTCATGTGGCCCATATATCGTGATGACATTAGATGTTGATGCCACTTTCCACACATACGGATGATAGGAGTCTATAGCTTCCAAGAATTTTTGTGCTATAGGTTCTATATCGTTACGGGGGGATGATTCCTGATTTGGACGTTGAGCATCAGTATACTGGAAAAGAGGATCTTTATTATAGTCAGAAACCACGTTCCCGGTTGTATTTACATCAGTCGGCTGTTTGTTGCGCCTGAGGTTGATGATCAAAGGTGGAGGCTTCTGGTTCAAAGTGATCACTAGAGGACCGCTTCCTTCTCCTGATTTGGTTTTGTTAAAGTGAATAGCCATGGGTTCCATGCCTTTCGGACGGGTAGTCCGTCCTTTCACCTGGATCGACAAGGGTTGCTCAGCAGATGGTTCTCCTGGCTCCCGGTGGGATTCCTTCTCCATATTACTTGACACCTCCTTCATGTAGTCTTGGGTGTATAACATGGCATCAGAATATTAGGACTCTACTCCTTTGAACGGGTTAAGGTCAGCAAACTCCGTTTTTACTGTTCCTTGGATATCTACATATTTGAAGCATTGATGTAGAGTCGAAGGAATAATGTTGTGATCGTGGATCCATGGTCTGCCCAACAGAATGTTGTAGGACACCTCCGAATCGATGACGTAGCATATAGCTACTGATCTAAGGTCCCCAATCTAGATCCTCAGACGAATCTTCCCCAACGGCTTACTTTTTCTGGCGTTGAAGCCCACAATTGTAGTGGTGGTATAAGCCAGTTCGCTTGTAGGAATCCTCAGTGGTCTGAGCAGACTATGAGGGATGATGCTGATCGATGACCCCGGATCTATGTGAATCCGGTCTACCTCTATAGAACCGATGTATCCGGTGTAATAGAGGGGCCTGTCATGCTTGTTATATTTTAACAGCATGTCATCTTGAGTGAAAGTGATATTAGGGACCACTTCCATCACACTATGGCATTGAGGGCATGCCATAGGTTCTTTATCGGGGGACTTGAGCTGAGTCAAGCATGCATCCGCCTGCATTAACGCTTCACTCAAGGCTTGACGAGTGTCTTTGGATAGCCTTAGGAGCTCAAAAATGGACAATTTGGCTGGTGTATTAGCCAACTGGGCCAGGATATCGAAGTTATATGGTTTTTCCAAACCTTTGTTTTGAATATTCTTCAAAGGTTTATCAAAATGCACTTCTTTTTGCTTGCCTTTGTCCGCTGAAGTTGGTCTAGAAGGACCTGCCTCTGGTATGACAGGTTCTGGCTCTGGAAGTTGGCAGCTGAATTGTTTGCCATTGCATCTTCCTGATTTCCTCCATAGTCCTTGAGGTAGGCTTTCCCTGAACGGATTTCGGTAGCCAAAGTCTCTTCTTCTGATGTCGAGGATATTACAACCATATGGCATGGTTTACGTCTTGAGTTCTTTTTAGACTTAGCCTTAGCAGCTTGAGTCTCTTCCTCAATCTCTGACACCGGATCATGATGAACCCATATAATCTTACCATGCTGGGTAGTTAGGGGTACCAGGTCATGATTTTGACCCCTGGCCGGAGGGAGATTAACAATATTCATCATTGTCCAAGAAATAGGTACAACACCATCCGGAACTTCTTGAGGAGGCAGATTGCCGAATTGGAGAGAGATCATGTTGGCGGTGACCGTTTTCTTGCTATTACGCAGAGTGATAGCCTTAGTGTCGATCAACTCCTGGATTTTCCTTTTTAGCACATAACACGCCTTTGTGGGATGATGTATGTACCTATGGAAAATGCAGTACTTAGGATTATTGGTACTGCCGACTTCATTAGGCCGCTTTACCTCGGGGAGGGTGAGCTTGCCACTTTTGACTAGACAGTCGAATATGCTCGGAATATCATCGTCGTCAAAAGAATATTCTTTAATGGGCCTGGAAGTCCCAAGTTTCGTCTGTGTGGTTGTCGGAGTATTTTGCCTGGACGTATTGATCACCAGAGCTTCTTTTCCTTTGGAACCACAAGGATGGTCTTTATTGGAGGATGACCTCTTCCCTCTATCAGAGGTAGAGATCATGATTCCATTGTCACGCGTCTTCCGACTGTTGTCTTCAGCGGCTATCGCTGAGATGATAAAAGAGGGCAAATCATGGAACTGATATGGTCCTGTGAACACCGAGATCAGTGGAAGAAGGTTCTTCCTGCAAATATCTACTAAGGCAGAATCTGGAACCCCGGGAGACATCTGTAAAGTAGCCTGACGAAAACGTTCGATAAAAGTACGAACGCTCTCTTTCTCCTTCTGCTTTACTTTGATGAGCGAGGACATAGACATGTCCATCCCTCCTTCATAGAATCATTCGAAGAACAGAGTCTTGAAATCTTCAAAGGAAGTAATACAGTTGTCCGCAAGAGTACGGTACCACTGATAGGCCACTCCAGACATACAGCCTTTAAACACTCGGGTGAGAAGGGCGTCATTCCCTTGCAACAATACCGTCATCATGCTAAAGTAGTTCATGTACTGGCTCGGTGATGTCTTTCCCTCAAATAAAGCCATAGCCTATGGTTTATATTTTGGAGGGAAAGGGATCTCATCCCAGATAGCTGGGTAAGGCTGGTTGATTCCCAATTTCTTGAGCTGATCCTTATGCTTCAAGCATCAAATTGGGCTTTCAATTCCCACACTGCCTGCATCGGATCTTCTGCTGGTAAAAGGACCGCAGAGTGGTGAGAGATTGGTTGTATTGTAACTCCAACAGGAGGTAATACATTCTCCGAGTTAAGAAGTTGAGGAGCCGCTGACTCTTGATTTAAAACAGGCTCCTGGTTTGCGTCGGATGGTGGCAGGTCCACCCCCACACGTATTTGAGTCAGAGGGATTGATGCTTGAGCTATTGCAGCTGTTTGTTGAGTTAGCATCATCCGGTGCATATTCTCCATCATGGAATGCATCTCTTTTAGTGATGTCTCCAATACAGCGATGCGTTGCTCAGTATTCCCTGATGGGGAAGCCTCTTCACGTTCATCTCCAATGGCATAGACTCCCATTTCTCTGGATGTTATTAAAGGGTTAGTATAGATCTCTGTAGAGATTGAGTCTATACTTTCAACATCCGATTCGGAAAACTGGCGACCCCCAGTATCGGAATCAGAAGAATATGAAGTCGGTTGTCGTGACCTCGAACGGGTATTTCGAAACACACCAGCTTCTATATTCTGAAGGAGTTTGTCGAATCTCCTTTGGCTTAGAGTTCTAGAGGGATGACGTCTTGAATTTGACCTTCCTCTAGGAATGTGTGAAGCCATGTTCACTGATACGAATGTAGGCTTTTCTTCCTGTAAAGACAAAGAGTAGTTCAACCGGTCGAAAACTGACCGTTTTGCCTTAGTACAGCAATAGTTAACTATAACTTTGTGACTATTACAATAATGCTCCCTAGTGGGTGTAATAGACATGTTAGAAGATCCCATATCTTTGCGCTTCTGGATCAGGAGATTACGCAAGTCAGGAGGATTAACAGAAGAAGAAGAAGAAGGCTTATTCTGCCTTTTTACATCAGTTGGAATACGGATATTAGGAATCATAACTCTCTCCCTGCCATACGAATACAGCAGTTCAGCCATGTGAGTAGCACATGATCCATGAGGAGAGTATCTATCCACAAACTGGGCCTTCTTTACGCTGAAGGGCTTGTCCTGGTATAATCTGGAACTTTGCACAGGTTGGCATAAAACTGAGAAAGTCCTCAATCGGCCATCAGTATTCCGCGTAATCTGAAGAGTGGGCATATTCTTCTCTCGACGTCGTAAAAGGTGAGAGGTCGGGAAATCTGCCACTTATTTTCCCTTGCGGTGGTTGCAGGGACCATCTGCCTCATTGTAGAGAGGAGATATATTTTTACGCACGGAGCACTTTTGGAATTTCTGAATTAGCACTGAGACATTATCAGAAATTTTGTCTACCACGTCACAGACGGAAGACTGAATTTTACGCGCGGGATACGGTATAGACTTCTGGATTGGCCCTGAGGCATTGCCAGAAGCTTCGTCTGCCACGTCACAGACGGGAGACAAAGTTTTACGCGCAAGGCTCGGAGTAGACTTCTGGATTGGCACTAAGGCATTGCCAGAAGTTTTGTCTGCCATGTCACATACGGGAGACAGAGTTTTACGCACAAGGCGCGGAGGTTGCGGTGCTACAACCTTGTTGGTCGGAGAGAGAGAGAGTCCACAGGAATGGTAGAGGATGTCCGGGGTATCCATACTTTACGCAATTTCCTGTTGTCTTGGACAGAGAGGGAATGAGAGCTACCCCCTGCTCGAAGCATGTCTTCATAAGCTGATTGGTCGAATTGGACGACCAAGATCTTCTTCGTTGATCCCACGGATACAGCATCGTGTTGAGCAATGGCTTTCTCGTCAGATGAGAAAGTAGTCCCCAACAGAGTCTCCATCTTGTGTTTGATAATAAACGAAAGAAATTGAAACTAGGGTTATACGAAACCCTTTCTTTGGTTTACAAACAAGAAAAAGAAGTACAATTAATCCTATACGAGGATGTTAAGTACAAAAAATTGATTCTGGGGAAATATTGCTATAGGAGTCTGATCTACGGTCGATCACTTTGTCCCTTGGACCACACGATGACGAAGAAGTGCTGTAGAAGACAAAAAAGAAGCTTCAAAGACTGCATGAGGGGTTGAACTCTCGTTGCCAAAACTCTCTATATGTGCTCTCTTGACCTTTTCCACTCTGGATTCCACTTTTTTCCGACCTTGGACCTCTATGGCCGGAGGTCTCTATTTATAGAGTTCAGCTACAGTCGGCATAGAAACCGAACAGCGGAGAGAGCTGCACCTTTTATGCGGCGGTTATAATAACTGCTACCCACGTATGAATGATCTTCTGAGTTGGCGTGTGACGCGTGTCCCATTATGAGGTAATGCGTATAATCGCCTATCGAGGATCACGGCATGCAAGCCTCGTAGATAATTGCCCCTTGCGTAGAGATGGTTGGCATAAAAGCCAAATAACTGTCTCATAGGCGTAAAAGCCAAATAGCTGTTCTGATGGCGTAAAAGCCGAGTAGCTGTCATATTGGTGTAGAAGCCAAATAGCTGTCTTGTTGGCATAGAAGCCAAGTAGTTATTCTGATGGCGTAGAAGCCAAGTAGTTGTCATGTTGGCATAGAAGCCAAGTAGCTGTCTTGTTGGCGTAGAAGCCAAATAGCTGTCTTGTTGGCGTAGAAGCCAAGTAGCTGTCTTGTTGGCGTAGAAGCCAAATAGCTGTGGTATTGGCGTAGAAGCCAAGTAGCTGTCATATTGGCATAGAAGCCAAGTAGCTGTCTTGTTGGCGTATTTCGAAGAGATAGCATACGGCGTATTCCTATAGTTGAAAATAGCCAGGTCGACGTATTTCAAGGAGATAGCGTACAACATGCTCCTATAGCTGAAAATAGTCTGGTTGGCGTAATGTGCGAGGATGGTGATGTGGACGTATTAGCCCTAATTATAGCTCACCCAGTCGTTAAAAGTAGAACCAAATCTCATGCATTAAATGCAGAGATCGGCCCCCATCTCGCGCATTAATTGCAGATACGTGCCTCGAGTTCTGTACGAAGAACAGCTTTTTGACGTGGCGGTTGGTTTCGTCTCTTCCTGAGCGTAAAAGCTCGTCTTTGCCTGTGTAAAATAGGCAGCGTATTCCTTGAATGCGTAAACAACGTCTTATATTAAGGGTTATGTCACTAGACCACAGTTTGGGGCTCTGTGCAGAATTATTATTGCAGCCGTCCTCTCGATCGTCGTGCAGTATTCTTTGTCAGGAGTCAGGTTCACTGCTTCCACTGACAGGTTCATTTGAGGAATACGAAGAGTTCCTCGTACAACTTCCTGCTGCATTAAAAGCAGATAGGTTTTACGTCGAAGTGGCGATATAGTAACCCTTTTTACGCTGAAGCAGTCTGGAAATACCGTATTACGCGGGCTGTTCTGGAGCTATACCTTACGCTGAATAGCGTTGAAGCTCTGTTGTACGCCGATGGCTCTGGAATTATGTTTCACAACACCCAGTGCTGGAGCTTTGTTTTACGCGGACTTCCTGCATGTTTGAGGGTTTTACGCGTATAATTCCCCATCGTATTTTTTATGCTTCTACAATATTCAACCTTGGATTTCTATTGGTTCCTCAATACTAGGGTCAAACATTATGGCCAAACTTCTAACTAACTCTAGTAGTGTCTATACTACTATCAAGTTTTCATAAATACATCAAGGGGTAATGGTAAACCAATCTATAGGTAAGAACCAATCTATAGGTAAGGGATGCTAGGGTTCATCAAGTATTCTGAACTCAGTGATGTGTTAATACTCTAATTGTATTCTTAATAGGAAGGTTACCCTACTTATCATCTAACAACATAGACTTCTATATTTTAGGAGGGGGCTATACCCAAGAAACTATTAGGAAAGTACATGAATCAAGCAGGATGCAAGTATTAAATAGAATGTAGAAGCATGAAATATGCTAGGGAGTTGTCTGCGTATTTACAGTCAAAAACCCCCAACATACTTGAAGTCCCTCCCTGCGTAAAACAAGGCTTCTAGGTTGTTTGCGTAAAACAGGTTGATAAGTTGTCCGCGTAAAACAAAGATTCAAGAAAGTTTGGCGTAAAGGTTTTCAGAGTTATCTGCGTAAAGTAGAGAAGCATAAAGTAGAGCTTCAGAGTTGTCCGCGTAAAGCAGAGAAGCGTAAAGTAGAGTTTCAGAACTGTCCGGGAAAAAGTCTGCGTAAAAGTCTGCCGGCATAAAGTTTGCGTAGAAAATCTGTGCGTAAAATATCTGCGCGTAAAAGATCTGCGCATAAAATCTACGTAAAATTCTGCGTGTAAAAATTCTGCGCGTAAAATCTGCGTAAAAAGATTTCCTGCGTAAAGTCTGCGTAAAAAGTCTGCGTAAAAAGTGGCTATACTTACTGCATAAAGTTTGTGTAAAAGGGTGCTGCGTAAAGTCTGTGTGCTTAAAGTTTGTACGAGAAACTCCTTTGTATTCCTTGGATGAATTTGTCAGATAAATCAGTGAACCTGACATCTGACAAAAGTACTGCACGATGATCGAGAGGACGGCTGTGATGATGATTTTGCACAGAGACCCATATTGTCGTTTAGTGACATATTTGATACAAGTTATTTTTACGCATGTAAGAGGAAGAAAAATGGAGTCTTCCGAATATGCTGCCTATTCTATATGGACAAAAATGAGTTTTTACGCTCAAGATAAGACAAAATTAGACGCCACGTCAAAAAGCTGTTTCTTGCACAGGGCTCGAGGCATATCTCTGCATTTAATGCACGAGATTTGTTCTTGACTGGGAAAGCTAAGGCTGTGGCTAATATGCTCACATCACCTATCCTCATATTTTATGCCTAATCAGGCTGCTCTACGCTGGTTATCTATTTATTCATGAATCCTCAAGTTTACGCAGGGGTAGTTACCTACGTGGCTTGCATGACATGATCTTATAAAGGGATACGTGTCATACGCAAATGATAAGTAGGAATAAAGAGCTGAATAATAACTGAATATCCAAGATGAGTATCAAGTCTGATAGTCGGGTGGAAACAAATCCATTACAAAACGACTATACTGCAGTAGTAACAAAAACTCTAAACAGTGGAAATAAATCATATATACTCTGAGGGTAAGTCCTCCTCAGTCTGGTAAGTATAGTCAGGTCCAGGTCCGTACTCCTGTGGATACTCCTGCTCGTCTATATCTGGAAAGGGACCAGGTCCTCAAAAGAACGTAACAAGATACATAATAATATGCCAATAAGTACTGAAATATAAACATCCAATGGGTTGCCTAACCGTCTAAGTGAATGCAATTTGAGAACAACTTTCTAACACGTGGGCTATCTGGCCATAATGGGATTGGCATGATTCTCTCGAAGAATCAGGGGCCTACAAGCATACCGTCTTTTGAACGGCAGAGGCCGCTTGCAATATATAGGGGTCATCAAACCGCGTACCTCCGGTGGAGCGTACGGGTGACATAAAAGGAAAGCGCAAAGGAGCCCAAATGTCTTACTTTTTGTTCTCCTCATCCCATGCTCTAAGCATGCCACATCCATGACACGATAAAACCTCCAAATAACTGCCAGGTCTACTAGCATACAAAGTTTCTATCAGCAGTCATCCCTAACGTACGGCTCATACGTACAGGAGGCCAACCTAATACGTAGTCCGGGATCTATATGAGACTCACAACTCGTGTAACAACTGTGTCATGGCCAATGAACCTACTGATGCTACATGATAACGGGGTAGTCTCATAAACAAGGTCAATGCAAATACATAAATAAAAATATATCACGACGACACCGTCGCGCACAGATACATGCAACATATGGAATAAGAATATCAGTACAATGGTAAGGTATACTTGCCGAGCAAGAGTTCTGTAGAGTGCAAGCGTCCAATACAGTGTTATGTTTGGTGTAAGAAGAATTGTAGTTAGGATTTGGGAGAGTTTGTAATATATAGAGATAAGAGGCGGTGGAATTAATTATAGTGGTCTTAAAATCCATTGCCGCTGCTGTTTCTTTCTTTCTTTGGTTTTGGTTTTAGTTGAGGAGAATTTAGTAATACTAGAGTAAGAAGCGGTGGAATGAGAAGGCTCACACGCGCGAAGAAAGGAAAGTAAAGTTGATTTTTGCTACTACTGTTGATATTTTGCTCCCCTAACGGATCCGGGTAGGGGCCACACGGGTAGTGGGTTCAAGCGGGTAGGGTAGAGGCTAAGGGGTTAACGGTTTTGGGTAGAGATTCAATAGGAATTCTTTTCTATATATTTATATATATACATATATATACATAGAAAATTCTAAAAATTAAATTAGTGCATACCATTAAGCTAGCAACTGTTCAAAGGGTCTCCTACATGGAATAAATTAAAAAAAATTTATAATGGCCCCATAAATCCCCTAAATGCACAAACACCTCAAATTAAATAAAATCTATTTTCTCTATTTTTAGAATTAGGGGTTTTATACCAGGTCTACTAGCATACAAAGTTTCTATCAGCAAAGCAGTTATCCTTATCCGTCGCACAACCTATACGTACCAGTGGCCAGCCGAATACGCAAGTCTGTGTCCTATATGTGACTCACACTCGTGTATAAATAGTGTCATGGCCAATAAAACATAAAATGCCTCATAATAATAGGATGGTCTCATAAAGTGGGTCCAATAATCTACATAAATAAACATGATACGACGACATCGTCGTTGCCCCAAGTTTCCTTGGACGCACAATTTATTTAGCAATAAATGAACTAAATAAGTAGAAATAAATTATGCAGACAATATATGGAATATAAATAATAGTACGATGGCAAGGTATACTTGCCGAGCAAGAGTTCTGTAGAGTGCAAGCGTCCAATATTGTGTTAAGTTTAGTGAAAGAAGTGGGGTTAGGGTTTGAAAGAGTTGTAATATATATAGAGATCAAGAGGCGGTGGGAAAACTTAGTGGTCTCAAAGATTACTGCTGCTGCTGTTTCTTTCTTTTATTGGTTTTGGTTTTGGTTGATCTTTCATTGGTTTTGGTTTCGGTTGAGGAGAGTTTAGTAATAATAGAGATGAGAGGCGGTGGAATGAGGCGGTGGTGTTGCTGCTGATATTTTTCCTCACACGTGCGAAATAGGAAAAGCAAAGTTGGTTTTTGCTACTGCTGCTGTTGATATTTTCTTCTCCTAACGGGTCCGGTGGGGCTGAACGGGTAGTAGGTTTGGGTTTCGGTTTGATATCCAATAGGAATTATATATATATATATATATATATATATATATATATATATCTATTCACAAAAAAATCTAAGAATTATATTGGTGCACACCATTAAGCTAGCAACTGTCCAAAGGGTCTCCTACATGGAATAAATTAGGAAAAATTATAATGGCTCCATAAATTTCCTAAATGCACAGACATCTTAAATAAAAATAAAATAAAATATATTCCCTCTATTTAGGTATTTTCAGAATTATGGGTTTTACATTCTACCCAACTTTAAAAATTTTGTCCTCGAAATTAAAATAGGCTAGGGTCTCTCTATCTAATCTCTCTTGATCACAATTTAAAGGATTCACCTCATGTTTAATAATGCAATTTTTACCTAACTTAGAATTTATCCATCTATCACATAAGGCTATACATCTAAGAAAACTATTCCTCGAATCAATTAATCATGTTATTCAATCCTCCAAAGTTTACACAAAATATATCACCTATGATATACCTTTAATTACGGGAAGTAATCATCAAATAATGTGATAGGCCTATGGGGTATCTCTAGTACTATATGTATATTATACTTATACTAAGTATGAGGTTTCGTCTTTCCGAAATAAGGAATGACGAAAAACAATAATAACGAGTTCAAGGGGGAGGTAATAAATTAGAAGTATGGGGATCAAGGCATTTAATGAATTCAAAAAGGAATTATCAAGGCATTTGTGGATTGAAATATATTTTGGTAATTCTTATTCACATGCTCGTATCGGTACAGTTATGTAACTGATACGATATGCTCAGACATATCTAGAGGGCAAGTATATTCGTCTACTAATCACTACATATCTCAATCCACGTAAAGTAGTTATACCAAGGTCGAACCAAGCGCACTAAGGTTAGCTAGACCTTAATACATTAATTCTGAAATGTATTAATGTATGCATCCACTAATACATATATCATGAACAAGCTCGATAAAAGACCAAGTTTTGCAAAACTAGGCTATAATATAGCAGCATAAGTCAAGGTAGTATATAAAATATAAATACGCTAGATCATGATGAAAGAAGGTACATAATAATTCAAGTCACAAAGAGATAAGACTCTACAGTCTCTACAGTTGTCATACTAATTCCTTGTCTAAGTTGCTAGTTGACCAAATAGGGTATGGGCCTCTAAAATTTAGAGCCTGGATAAACACTATCTTCTTATGCTAGCGTACAGTTAATGTCATTCAACTATACTTTACTAAGGAGTCAAGAGGACTATGTGATACTAGGTTATGAGGTATACTACCCAACTTATAAAAATCTCGTCCTCGAAATTAAAACTAAGTCACGGTAGAAAGTCAAGGATGGTATAAGGTATAAATTAACAAAGTAAATTTATACCTTGATCAACGAATAGGTTCAAAAAATGTTCGTGCCTCTGCCATCCTCGCATTACCAAGTTGATTCTCCTGGTCTATTTATCTGCTGAGCTGGCTTCGGTGCTGGAAGTGCTAGCTCCTGTACTGATGGTGAAAGTGTCATTGTCTGCTGCATTGGACAGTCTCTTACCAAATGCTGTTCGGAACCACACTTTAGACATTGTCCTAAGCGTGGCAGCGGGGCTTCTCTGGGATCTGGTACGGTCATGCTCTTTGCTGAGCTAAAGGACGTTTGATAGGTCCTCCTTGCTGTGTCCTTTTTGGTCCTGGATATGTCCTTACACCCGTCATCCATAGTTCTATAGGTAGCTGCGATGCCTCTAATAATTTCTGAGTGTGAGTGATCCAGTTGATAGTTTCCTCTAGGCTCTCAATGCCTTTGTACGGCCTTGGACCCATCTGTACAAAGTCCTTTACTGAACCAACTCTAGCTCGAGATACTAGAGCTAGTGCTTGAGCTGGTACAGCAGCCTGTGCAGCCATCCTCTCAATTGCTGTCAGAAATTCTTGCCTTTGCTCGGCTGTCTGCTGCCTCTGTTCCTGTATCATCATCTGAAAGAATTGGAACAGTTGTGCCTGGCCATCTTGTGATATTGATGAGACTGGAAGGTTCCCATTAGGTGGAACGGGAAGATCAGATGGAATTGGATTATGAATCTGTTCATCTGATCCCGGAAGTCTAGGAATTATTGAGGTCCCTCCTTGAGTTTGATCATTGACTCCAGAAGTTGTATCGCCATCGGCGACAGTACATCCCTTCTGTATATCCATCTCTCTGTAGGTGATATATGCAATGATTAGAAGAAGTACAGGAATCAAACAGGATGCAAGCATTAGATAGAATGTAGAAGCACGAAATATACTGGAGAATTTTTCACATATTTTACAGTCAAAACCCCTAACATACATGAAGTCTCTCCCCGCGTAAAATAGGGCTTCAAGGTTGTTTGCGTAAAATAAGTTACTAAGCTGTCCGCGTAAAACAGAGGTTCAAGAAAGTTTGGCATAAAGTAGGTTTCAGAATTGTCTGCGTAAAACAGAGAAGCGTAAAGTAAGGCTTCAAAGTTGTCTGGGTAAAAGTTTGCGTAAAAAGTTTCCGTGCGTAAAGTCTGCGTAAATATCTGTGCAAAAATCTGTCTGCGTAAAGTCTGCGTAAAAGGTCTGCGCGTAAAAAGTCTGCGCATAAAATCTGCATAAAAATTCTGCGCGTAAAAATTTTGCTTCGTAAAATATATGCTACGTAAAGTCTGCCTGCGTAAAGTTTGTAAAAAGTCTGCGTAAAAGGTTTCCTGCGTAAAGTCTGAAATACGTTTTGCAGCGTAAAGTTGTACGAGAAAATCTTTGTATTTCCTTGGATGAATTTGTCAGTCAAATTAGTGAACCTGACATCTGACAAAAGTACTTGTACGATGATCGAGAGGATGGTTGTGATAATGATTTTGTATAGAGACCCAGTGTAGCGTCCCGCTTCGCGTCGACGCTATGTACAAGTGAGATGACCTTGCTTGCTCCAACGGAAGTCTTCTCGGAGAGTTCCTGACCGATTAATCAAGGTGAGTGGGCAGAACTGCATTCTCTGATTCTTGCACGACTTAATAATGAATCTGAGTTTTAAATGCTTATTTGCTTAAGAAGAAATGTTTTCATAAGAAAATGATAGAACCGACTCAGCATGCTAACAAGAGAACTCACATAGCTTGTCACTGAAACGAATATGCTGCCTAGCTAAGAGAATATGTATGCTTGTCCGAAATGAAATAGAACCCTTGCTATGCTAAGAAGATAGAACTGCATGTTTTACTTGATGTGATAATAGACCCGTGCCATGCTAGTCTCAACTAAAAGATCGTTTATATGTTTGCTTGTTATCGTGTTTATATGGCTTGTCTTGAATGCTTGTTTCGATGTGAGAGTAAATGCTTGTCATGTGTGTGCTAGACTAGTAGCCCACCTGAGGTCCGGTCCTACGGGATCTTGGGGGTGCGGCTATTAGGAATGTGATACGATGGTTTAAATATGCTTGTCATGTTGTGTGCTATTATGATAGAGACAAGAGACATGTGGGTGCTTGCGGTGGATGGGGGACAAACGATATGTGGAAGACCGATAACGCGCCCTGAGCTCGGGGCGTGGATATTGGAAGGGAGGATGGTGATGCGATGGGGTGAGACTAATAGTGCGCCCTGAGGATCGGTCCTTCGGGATCTTGGGGGGCGTGGCTATTAGAGGGAGGCGGTGCTTCTGTTGAGAAGAGTCGAGTCTGCATTAGAGAAGTGTATGGAGATAAGCTGCATTCAGGTCGTTAGGGAGCATGCTAGGCAAGCCTTCTTGCATACCTAACTGTTTGATGCAGAGACGGACAGGGAACTAAAGAACGGTAAAACATATATATTTATGCAATTGTTGCTAACTTGTATGTCTGCTGCAGGGATAACCGTTCGGCCATGGGTAAGAAATATCAGTTTATACATAAGCCTGCTTATTCATTTTGTCTGCATCATAGAGACCACCTGTTAGCATTTCATGCATTGCATTCGGTCGGACAATGGCTATTAGTGCAGAGCTGAACCTTGGCTACGGCTGCTTCGGCAGTAATGTGCAACCATGAGTCACAGCTGCTAATAGCATCAGATAAAGGAGTCATTGGTTAGCTGGATTACCGCTACCGATCCTGAGTTACTCGGGGACCGACCTCTGATTGATAGTTAACTTGTGTGCTTGAATGATAGTCCCTAAACGCTGCCTGTCCCTAGAATCCGTGCATATAGTTCACCGAACACGCTGCGCACACCCGAACAGGATTCCTCGTGCTTGAATTGGTTGCCTCGATTAATTGGTTGTTTGATTATGTTTTCAAAGAATGTTTCCAAACAATGTAATATGACTCTGCTAGGACTGCATGTAAAGAACCTAAGTAAAACTAGCAAGATTACTAGTAATGCAATGTTTTGCCACATGATTACTTAGTGTGGGTTTCAGGGGGTGTAGCTTCTGTTCAGTTGCTTTATCTCACCAGTACTTGTATAAAGTGCTGACCCACCAACAGTTTGCTTGTTCTCAGGTGCTCGTCCATCTGAGGAAGCGATAGCCGTGCCTCATCCCAAGAAGCCGGAAATCTGGAGTCGATGCCTCGAGCTGCATCGAGTTTGTACCTGCTTTGAGCTGCTTCCTGATAGAGGGACATAATGTATGGAACGGTGTTATTGTAATCGAGAGAAGAGTGCTTGAGCGAATTGTAATCTCGGCCACGTGCCGCTTGTAACACTTTCGATTATCAATAAAAGAGACTATTTCATATGCCATTGAGTTCTTCACTTTTCTGCAATGTTATGTGCCGCTGCTTCAGTATAGAATAGCTTACTTGCCCTTGTATCAAAGCTTTGGCCTTGTGCAAGCGCACTTTAGGCTTGCACGGTATCACGTCCCGAAGAGAACAATTGTCCTGCGGGAGAGCTGTAACGTGGTGATTCACGTTCAGCGGGGACGATCGAGCTCGCGGGAGATTGGGGCGTGACACCCAGGTTATCGTTTAGTGGCATATTTGATACAGGTCATTTTTATGCATTTAAAAGGAAAAGGAATGGAGTCTTCTGAATACGCTGTCTATTCTTCATTTATAGAAATAAGCGTTTACGCTCAAGTCTGAAATAAGTTTTTACGCTCAAGACAGAAATGAGTTTTTACGCTCAAGACAGGACAAAATCAACAGAGATGAGTTTTTACGCTCAAGATAAGACAAAATTAGATGCCACATTAAAAGTTATTTCTTGCACAAAGCTCGAGACATACCTCTACATTTAATGCACGAGATTTGGTCATGGCTGGGGAAAGCTAAGGTTGTAACAAATACGCTCACATCACCATCCTTACATTTTACGCCTAATCGGTCTACTTTACTCTAGTTATCTATTATTCATGAATCATCAAGTTTTACGCAGGGGCAGTTACCTACGTGGCTTGTATGTCATGATCTTATAAAGGGATACGTGTCATACGTAGATTAAGGGATCGTGGGTAGCAGTTGTCATAACCACAGCGTAAATGAGGCAATCTTCTTCATAGTTTGGCCTTTACGCCAATAAGACAGTCATTTGGCTTTTTATGCCAACAACAGTCATTTGGCTTTTACGCCAACAAGGGTAAAGGGTCTGGTCACAGGGTAAAGGGTTTTGGCGTAAAACTTTGTTTATCCAAACATAGGATGGTTGAAAAGTAAGAATAAGGTTTTAGTCAAGCATGGATGAGATCCTTATACTCTATTCCTATACGCAGGCTTGTTCGGTACAGTTACGTAACTGAGACAATATATTCTGACCTGCATGGGCCACCACCAAAAACATATCACGCCCCAGTCCCAAAATACGTAGGACTAAGAATATGTAACACGTTCAGCCGTATGTATACGAACTCCAATATATGGAAATCATATATACATGTACGCTGTATATGAATATTCAATCCACTAGTGGTAATATACTGTCATAACAAGTCACACACAATCTATATCTTATCCATACCTCAAATTAAATAAAATTTATTTCCTCTATTTTAAGAATTAGGGGTATTACACCAGGTCTACTAGCATACAAAGTTTCTATCATCAGTTATCCTTATCCGTCGCACGACCTATACGTACCAGTGGTCAGCCGAATACGCAAGTCCGTATCCTACATGTGACTCACACTCGTATAAGAATAGTGTCATGGGCAATGAAGCATAAAATGTCTCATAATAATGGGATGGTCTCATAAAGTAGGTCCAATAATCTACATAAATAAACATGATACAACGATATCGTTGTTGCACCCAAGTTTCCTTGGACGCACCATTTATTTAGCAATAGATGAACTGAATAAGCAGAAATAAACCATGCAGACAATATATGGAATGTAAATAATAGTACGATGGCAAGGTATACTTGCCGAGCAAGAGTTCTGTATAGTGCAAGTGTCAATACTGTGTTGAGTTTAGTGAAAGAAGTGGGGTTAGGGTTTTAGGAGAGTTGTAATATATATAGGGATCAAGAGGCAGTGGGAAAACTTAGTGGTCTCAAAGACTACTACTGGTGTTGTTTCTTTCTTTCATTGGTTTTGGTTTCGGTTGATCTTTCATTGGTTTTGGTTTCGGTAGAGGAGAGTTTAGTAATAATAGGGATAAGAAGCGGTAGAATGAGGCGGTGGTATTGCTGCTGATATTTTTCTTCACACGCGCGGAGAAGGAAGCAAAGTTGGTTTTTGCTACTGCTGCTGTTGATATTTCCTTCCCTAACGGATCCGGGTAGGGGCTACACGGGTAGTGGGTTCAAGCGGGTAGGGTAGAGGCTAAGGGGTTAACGGTTTTGGGTAAAGATCCAATAGAAAATTATATCTATATATATACATATCTATACATAGAAAATTCTAAAAATTATATTGGTGCACCCATTAAGCTAACAACTGTCCAAAGGGTCTCCTACATAAAATAAATTAGGAAAAATTTATAATGGCTCCATAAATCTCCTAAATGCACAGACATCTTAAATAAAAATTAAATAAAATCTATTTCCTCTATTTATGGATTTTTAGAATTAGGGGTTTTACAGATTCCATTTAAGTGGAACGTATTTAGGCACCCCAGTTTGATCAAAAAATCGACCGAAAGTTGGCCGAAAAACTGTTCGGAAACAGTTCAGAAATTCAGTCCAAGTACCCCTGTTCATGCCCAATTTTCTACCATCTCGTTAATTATTTTCAAAATATAATTTAAGGGACTTCTTCACTATATAACCAAGATTTTTACTATTTTTTGTTTTAATTAGTTTGCTTTAATGGTAAAATTATTTCTATTCCAAAACGACAAAAAACTTATTTTTAAAACACCCAAAATCTCGCGATACGGGGTACGTTCCGTCAAACGAGGCAACTTCATTGTGTACAAGTTGCATTAAAGACGCGTAACATAAACGCGGACGTGTGAGCTTTCGCGAAACTTGATTTGGATGTGTGTGCACACCGAAATCAACACGTATCCGCCGAAAAGTCTCGTATCGCCCTGTTTTGACACTCGCCGTAACCTCGTATATGCTTGTCATTTCGCAACGAAACTCGTGCCATCGGATTTGCAGCGTTATGCTGGTCCTGTGACCCAAGTTTGGTTCAATTCTGAGAACATTGACAAAATATCATTTTGTCGGCCCCACTGTTCCATATGACGGGCAATTTTGTGATCGGATAATCGGAATCCAGTTCTAGACGTTCCATTGGGTTCATATCGTTGTTCTGAACTCGTAGACACTAATTTTGATAAATTTGGAGAACTTTGTCTTTAACACGTTGTACGGTGCAAAGTGGGGCCACACGTGGACCCCACTTTGATCCAAAACGGTCAATTTTGCCCTTCTGTCCGAATTGGACTTATGGGTAGTCAATCCTAGCTATTTCAACTATTCTGAAAATATTGGTGATGTTTGTTTCAGCATCCAGAGGTGTACGTACAGATTTTACTTTTCCAGGAGCAGTTGCCGGAGTTCAAAATCCAGACAAGTATACCATGCCATGATGTATTATAGTTCCTTGCCTTTATTATATTATTTAGTTATTATAGTTATTTTATATGGTTGATATGTGTGTTTACCCTAGGACCGTGAGACGTTTCTTAGCATTCGAACAAGATTCGGGTGTTGACGTCGTACGCGGAGTCGTGCAACGTCATTTAGAGAGTTGATTCCACGATCCTATTTTTACGTGCTTGCTTTACCAAGTACGCTATACCCTAGGATACTTGACACTATTTTATGTGATATAATATTTTTTGATTATTTATGGTGATTTTGTATAGGCTTACATGATTCGTGATATAAGACTTGCATATTATATGGATATTATTATGACTCGTTGCACTAGCTAGAGGTCATGATCTTGCGTGTTATGGACATGAGAAATTGTGGGCATGATACGTGAGGTTATATTAGGTGGGGAAAGACACACCATACTATAGGCTGATTATTGATATATATATACTATACTACTGGAGGTGCTGAGGCACATACGCCGGAGTCGCAATACCCTAGTGGTGCCTTGGACTCTGTCTCAGATCTTTGGCACCTATACTGAGATTTGATACTACTTGCTGCTATGGGCTCCCCGACACAGAGCCTGAAGTGGTTTCAGCCTGAGTACGAGTGATGCTCTCACGTGCATATCACATAGATGGTTACAGTAGTTTACCCTTGAGTATGTGGCATTATACTGTAAAACCCCTAATTTTGAAAACCCCTAAATAGAGGAAATAGATTTTATTTAATTTTTATTTAAGATGTCTGTGCATTTAGGAAATTTATGGAGCCATTATAAATTTTTCCTAATTTATTCTATGTAGGAGACCCTTTGGACAGTTGCTAGCTTAATGGTGTGCGCCAATATAATTCTTAGAATTTTCTATGAATAGATATGCGTATATATATATATATATATATATATATATATATATATAATTCCTATTGGATATCAAACCAAAACCCAAACCCACTACCCGTTCAGTCCCACTCGGACCCGTTAGGAGAAGAAAATATCAACAGCAGCAGTAGCAAAAACCAACTTTGCTTTCCATATTCCCGTTGTGTGAGAAAAAATATCAGCAGTAACACCACCGCCTCTCATCTCTATTATTACTAAACTCTCCTCAACCAAAACCAAAATCAATAAAAGATCAACCGAAACCAAAACCAATGAAAGAAAGAAACAGCAGCAGCAGTAGTCTTTAAGACTACTAAGTTTTCCCACCGCCTCTTGATCTCTATATATATTACAACTCTCCCAAACCCTAACCCCACTTTTTTCACTAAACTTAACACAATATTGGACGCTTGCACTCTACAGAACTCTTGCTCGGCAAGTATACCTTGCCATCGTACTATTATTTACATTCCATATGATATCTGCATAATTTATTTCTGCTTATTTAGTTCATTTATTGCTAAAGAAATTGTGCATCCAAGAAAACTTGGGGCAACGACGATGTCGTTGTATCACGTTTATTTATGTAGATTATTGGACCTACTTTATGAGACCATCCCATTATTATAAGATATTTTATGTTTTATTGGCCATGACACTATTCTTATACGAGTGTGAGTCACATGTAGGACACGGACTTGCGTATTCGGCTGGCCACTGGTACATATAGGTCGTACGACGGATAAGGATAACTGCTGATAAAAACTTTGTATGCTAGTAGACCTGGCAGTTATTTAGAGATTTTATCGTGTCATGGATGTGGCATGCTTAGAGCATGGGATGGAGAGAACAACAAGTAAGATATTTGGGCTCCTTTGTACTTTTCTTTTATGTCACCCGTATGCTCCACCGGGGATACGCGGTTTGATGACCCTTATATATTGCAGGCGGCCTTTGTCGTTCAAAAGACGGTATGCTTGTAGGCCCCTAATTCTCCGAGAGAATCATGCCAATCCCATTATGGCCAGATAGCCAACGTGTTGGAAAGTTGTTCTCAAACTGCATTCACTTAGACGGTTAGGCGACCCATTGGATGTTTATATTTCAGTACTTATTTGCATGTTATTATGTATCTTGTTACGTCCCTCTGAGGACCTGGTCCCTTTCCAGATATGGACGAGCAGGAGTATCCACAGGAGTATGGACCTGGACCTGACGCTACTTACCAGACTGAGGAGGTCTTACCCTCAGAGTAGCTGTGATTTGTTTCCACTGTTTAGAGATCCTTGTTGCTACTTCAGTATAGTCGTTTGTAGTGATTTATTTTCACCCGACTATCAGACTTGATACTCATCTTTGATATTCAGTTATTATTCAGCTCTTTATTTTTACTTATTATTTGTGCTGTAGATGAGATATAGATTTTGTGTGACTCGTTGTGACAGTATATTACCACTGGTGGATTGGATATTCATGTACAACGTATGTGTGTATATGGTTTTCATATATTGGAGTTCATATACATACGGCTGGGCGTGTTACGTATTCCTAGTCCTGCGTATAGGAATAGAGTATAAGGATCTCATCCATGCTTGACTAAAACTTCATTCTTCCTTTCAACTATCCTATGTTTGGATAAACAAAGTTTTACGCCAAAGACCCTTTACCCTGTGACCAGACCCTTTACCCTTGTTGGCGTAAAAGCCAAATGACTGTTGTTGGCGTAAAAGCCAATTGACTGCCTTGTTGGCATAAAAAGCCAAAACTTTGAAGAAGAAGATTGCCTCCTTTATGCTACAGTTATGACAACTGCTATCCACGTTCAATCTGCGTATGACACGTATCCCTTTATAAAGATTATGGCATGCAAACCACGTAGGTAACTGCCCCTGCATAAACTTGATAATTCATGAATAAAAGATAACCAGCGTAGAATAGCCTGATTAGGCGTAAAATGTAAGGATGGTGATGTGAGCGTATTTGTTACAGCCTTAGCTTTCCCCAGCCATGACCAAATCTCGTGCATTAAATGTAGAGATATGCCTCGAGCTCTGTACAAGAAATAGCTTTTGATGTGGCGTCTGATTTTGTCTTCTCTTGAGTGTAAAAACTCATCTCTGTTGATTTTGTCTTATCGTGAGCGTAAAAACTCGTTTTTATCAATATAGAATAGGTAGCGTATTCAGAGGATTCTATTTTTCTTCCTTTTGAATGCGTAAAAATGACTTGTATCAAATATGTCACTAAACGACAACCTGGGTCTCTGTGCAAAATCATCATCACAGTCGTCCTCTCGATCATCGTACGGTACTTTTGTCAGATGTCAGGTTCACTGATTTGTCTGACAATTTCATCCGAGAAATACGAAGAGTTCCTCGTACAACTTTACGCTGCAACGTATGCTAGATTTTACGCGCAGACCTTTTACAAAAACTTTACGCAGGAAGTATAGCCACTTTTTACGCATACTTTTTACTCAGACTTTACGCAGGCATAATTTTTATGCAGATTTTACGCGCAACGATCCTTTACACGCAGACCTTTTACGCAAGCTTTACGCAGACTTTTTACGCAGACTTGACGTATGCAAACTTTACGCGCACAGACTTTTACGCGCAGACTTATTACGTGGATAGCTCTGAAGCCATGCTTTACGCCAAACTTCCTTGAAACTCTGTTTTACGTGGACAGCTTATCAACTTATTTTACGCAAATAACCTATAAGCCCTGTTTTACGCAATGAGGGACTTCAAGTATGTTAGGGGTTTTTGACTGTAAATACGTGGATAATTCCCCAGCATAATTCATGCTTCTACATCCTATTTAATACTTGCATCCTGCTTGATTCCTGTACTTTCCTAATAGTTCCATGAGTATAGCTCCCTCCTAGAATATAGAAGTCTCTGTTGTTAGATGATAAGTAGGGTAACCTTCCTATTAAGAGTACAACTAGAGTGTTGACACATCACTGAGTTAGAATACTTAATAAACCATAGAACCCTTACCTCTAGATGGATTAACCATTATCCCTTGATAATTAGGGATGACTTGAGAGTAGTATAGACACTACTAGAGTTAGTTAGAAGTTTGGCCATAGTGTTTGATCCTAAAGTATTGAGGAACCAATAGAAATCCAAGGTTGAATATTAGGACTAACCTAGCTTTCCATGATGAGATAGTACTAGAACACTACAAACTTTAGTTTCTTGACTTGATATTAGCAGAACAGTATCTTAGGAAGCCAAGGGGAATGAATAGAATATTTCTTTTGATCATACCTCAAACACAAAGATTAGCATAGCATCTTCCATTAGGAAAACCATGACATTATCAATTGCCTCTATTTTATTTCATGTCTTGTTCCTCTGAACCCATAGCACTCGCTAATTGCACGACGACTAAATTATGTTCTTCTTTCAACTCGTGCCACCTGATACTTCTGATTGTAGACCGAGTAATTTTATCTTGTGTTAAGGATATATAGTTTGCTAGGATTATAGTTGTTAATGTTAAAATTTGAAAATTTTGTGCTAGAGCTTGATAAGTTTGAGTTGATCTTGTAGATTATGACCTGATGATTATCCCTTAGTTTTAAATCGCGTAACTTGTACCACACCTCGATACAAGTTATCTTCTTTTTTCCTTGAAGGCCAGTAACTTTTTCATTCTTACTATTGACACATGTTCTATGAGCACTATGATTAAGACTTAAGGTGACCCTTACCTACATAATGCAACAGGAGACCTTAATGAGTACCAAGATCTTTCCTCATATACCCTAATAAAAGTTTCTGCTTTGTTTACATGTGCAAGATTATTTTGTAGGATCCCCTTAAGACCGTCACAGTATTAGTTTATTATTTTAAGTTGGGTAGTATGCCTCATAACCTAGTATCACATTGTCCTCTTGACTCCTTAGTAAAGTATAGTTGAATGACATTAACTGTACGCTAGCATAAGAAGATAATGTTTATCCAGACTGTAAATGTTAGAGGCCCATACCCTATTTGGTCAACTAGCAACTTAGACAAGGGATTAGTATGACAATTGTAGAGATAATAAGAGTCTTATCTCTTTGTGACTTGAATTATTATGTACCTTCTTTTATCATGATCTAGCACATTTATATTTTATATACTACCTTGACTTATGCTGCTAATTTATATTTTATAAAGCTTAGTCTTTTATCAAGCTTGTTCATGATATATGTATTAGTGGATGCATACATTAATACATTTTAGAATCAATGTATTAAGGTCTAGCTAACCTTAGTGTGCTTGGTTCGTCCTTGGTATAACTACTTTACATGGATTGAGATATGTAGTGATTAGTAGACGAATATATTTGCCCTCTAGATATGTCTGAGCATATCGTATCAGTTACATAATTGTACCGATACGAGCATATGAATAAGAATTACCAAAATAGATTTCAATCCATAACTGCCTTGACAATTCCTTTTTGAATTCATTAAATGCCTTGATTCCCATACTTCTAATTTATTACCTCCTTATTGACCTCGTTATTATTGTTTTTCGTCCTTTCTTATTTCGGAAAGACGAAACCTCGTGCTTAGTATAAGTATGATATACAGTTAGTACTAGAGATACCCCATAGGCCTATCACATTATTTGATGATTACTTCCCGTAATTAAAGGTATATCATAGGTGATATATTTTGTGTAAACTTTGGAGGATTGAATAACATGATTAAATAATTCGAGGAATAGTTTTCTTAGATGTATAGCCTTATGTGATAGATGGGTAAATTCTAAGTTGGGTAGAAATTGCATTATTAAATATGAGGTGAATCTTTTAAATTGTGATCATGAGAGATTAGATTCACCTTACCCTATTTTAATTTCAAAGATAAAAATTTTATAAGTTTGGTAGAATGTAAAACCCCTAATTCTGAAAACCCCAAAATAGATTTTATTTAAATTTTATTTAAGATGTATGTACATTTAGGAAATTTATGGAGCTATTATAAATTTTTCCCAATTTATTCCATGTAGGAGACCCATTGGACAGTTGCTAGCTTAATGGTGTGCACCAATATAATTCTTAGAATTTTCTGTGAATATATATATATATATATATATATATATATATATATATATATATATATATATATATATATATATATATATATATATATATATATATATATATAATTCTTATTGGATATCAAACCGAAACCCAAATCCACTACCCGTTCAGCCCCACCCGGACCCGTTAGGAGAACAAAATATCAACAACAGCAGTAGCAAAAACCAACAAAATATCAACAGCAGCAGTTGCAAAAATCAACTTTGCTTTCCTTTCTCCGCGCGTATGAGCCTTCACATTCCACCGCTTCTTACTCTAGTATTACTAAATTCTCCTCAACTGAAACCAAAACCAAAGAAAGAAACAGCAGCGACAGTAGCTTTTAAGACCACTATAATTAATTCTACCGCCTCTTATCTCTATTTATTGCAAACTCTCCCAAACCCTAACCCCATTTCTTACACAAACTAACACACTATTTTGGATGTGCACTATACAGAACTCTTGCTTGGCAAGTATACCTTGCCATCGTACTATTATTTATATTCCACATGATGCCTGCATAATTTATTTCTACTTATTTAGTTCATTTATTGCTATATAAATTATGCGTCCAAGGAAACTCGGGTGCAACGACGATGTCGTCGTATCATATTTATTTATGTAGATTTTTGGACCTACTTTATGAGACCAACCCATTATTATGGAGCATTATTAGGTTCATTGGCCGTGACACAGTTGTTACACGAGTTGTGAGTCTCATATAGATCACGGACTGCATGACAGGTCTGGCCTCCTGTACGTATTGGCCGTGCGTTAGGGATGACTGCTGATAGAAACTTTGTATGCTAGTTGACCTGGCAGTTATTTAGAGGTTTTATCGTGTCATGGATGTGGCATACTTAGAGCATGGGATAGGGAGAACAACAAGTAAGACATTTAGGCTCCTTTGCACTTTTCTTTTATGTCACCCGTACGCTCCATCGGAGATACGCAGTTTGATGACCCCTATATATTGTAGGCGGCCTCTGCCGTTCAAAAGACGGTATGTTTGTAGGCTCCTGATTCTCCGAGAGAATCATGCCAATCCTATTATGGCCAGATAGCCCACGTATTGGAAATTTGTTCTCACACTGCATTCACTTAGACGGTTAGGCGACCCGTTGGATGTTTATATTTCAGTACTTATTGGCATGTTATTATGTATCTTGTTACGTCCCTCTGAGGACCTGGTCCCTTTCCAGATATGGACGAGCAGGAGTATCCACAGGAGTACGGACTAGACCTGACGCTACTTACCAGACTGAGGAGGTCTTACCCTCGGAGTAGCTGTGATTTATTTCCACTGTTTAGAGATCCTTGTTGCTACTTCAGTATAGTCGTTTGTAGTGGATTTGTTTCCACCCGACTATCAGACTTGATACTCATCTTTGATATTCAGTTATTATTCAGCTCTTTATTCCTACTTATTATTTGTGCTGTGGATGAGATATAAATTATGTGTGACTCGTTGTGACAGTATATTACCACTGGTGGATTGGATATTCATGTACAGTGTACGTGTGTATATGGTTTCCATATATTGGAGTTCATATACATATGGCTGGGCGTGTTACGTATTCCTAGTCCTACGTATTTTGGTACTGAGGCGTGACATATTTTTGGTGGTGGCCCATGCAGGTTAGAATATATTGTCTCGGTTACGTAACTGTACCGAACAAGCCTGCGTATAGAAATAGAGTATAAGGATCTCATCCATGCTTGACTAAAATCTCATTTTTCCTTTCAACTATCCTATGTTTGGATAAACAAAGTTTTACGCCAAAGACCCTTTACCCTGTGACCAGACCCTTTACCCTTATTGGCGTAAAAGCCAAATGACTGTTGTTGGCGTAAAAGCCAATTGACTGTCTTGTTGGCGTAAAAAGCCAAAACTTTGAAGAAGATTGCCTTCTTTACGCTGCAGTTATGACAACTGCTACCTACGTTCAATCTGCGTATGACACGTATCCTTTTATAAAGATCATGGCATGCAAACCACGTAGGTAACTGCCCCTGCGTAAACTTGATGATTCATGAATAAAAGATAACCAGCGTAGAATAGCCTGATTAGACGTAAAATATAAGGATGGTGATGTGAGCGTATTTGTTACAGCCTTAGGTTTTCCCAGCCATGACCAAATCTCGTGCATTAAATGTAGAGATATGCCTCGAGCTCGGCGCAAGAAATAGCTTTTGACGTGGCATCTGATTTTGTCTTCTCTTGAGCGTAAAAACTTATCTCTGTTGCGTAAAATATATGCTGTGTAAAGTCTGCCTGCGTAAAGTTTATAAAATATAACTACTTTACGTGGATTGAGATATGTAGTGATTAGTAGACGAATATACTTGCCCTCTAGATATGTCTGAGCATATCGTATCAATTACATAACTGTACCGATACGAGCATGTGAATAAGAATTACTAAAATAGATTTTAATCCACAACTGCCTTGAAAATTCCTTTTGAATTCATTAAACGCCTTGATTCCCATACTTCTAGTTTATTACCTCCCCCTTGATCTCGTTATTATTGTTTTCCGTCCTTTCTTTTTTTTGGAAAGACGAAACCTCGTGCTTAGTATAAGTATGATATACAAATAGTACTAGAGATACCCCATAGGCCTATCACATTATTTGATGATTACTTCCCATAATTAAAGGTATATCATAGGTGATATATTTTATGTAAACTTCAGAGGATTGAATAACATGATTAATTGATTCGAGGAATAGTTTTCTTAGATGTATAGCCTTATGTGATAGATGGGTAAATTCTAAATTGGGTAGAAATTGCATTATTAAACATGAGGTGAATCCTTTAAATTGTGATCAAGAGAGATTAGATAGAGAGACCCTACCCTATTTTAATTTTGAGGACACAATTTTTATAAGTTGGATAAAATGTAAAACCCCTAATTCTGAAAACCCCTAAATAGAGGAAATATATTTTATTTAATTTTTATTTAAGATGTTTGTGCATTTAGGAAATTTATGGAGCTATTATAATTTTTTCCTAATTTATTCCATGTATGAGACCCTCTGGACAGTTGCTAGCTTAATGGTGTGCACCAATATAATTCTTAGAATTTTCTGTGAATATATATATATATATATATATATATATATATATATATATATATATATATATATATATATATATATATATATATATATATATATATATATATATATATATATATTTCTATTGGATATCAAACCGAAACCCAAACCCACTACCCGTTCATCCCCACTCGGACCCGTTAGGAGAAGAAAATAACAACAGCAGCAGTAGCAAAACCAACTTTGCTTTCCCTATTCCACGCGTGTGAGAAAAAATATCAGCAGCAACACCACCGCCTCTCATCTCTATTATTACTAAACTCTCCTCAACCGAAACCAAAACCAAAACCAATGAAAGATCAACCGAAACCAAAACCAATGAAAGAAAGAAACATCAGCAACAGTAGTCTTTGAGACCACTAAGTTTCCCCACCGCCTCTTGATCTCTATATATATTACAACTCTCCCAAACCCTAACCCCACTTTTTTCACTAAACTTAACACAATATTGGATGCTTGCACTCTACAGAACTATTGCTCAGCAAGTATACCTTGCCATCGTACTATTATTTATATTCCATATGATGTCTGCATAATTTATTTCTGCTTATTTAGTTTATTTATTGCTAAAGAAATTGTGCGTCTAAGAAAACTTGGGGCAACGACGATATCGTCGTATCACATTTATTTATGTAGATTATTGGACCTACTTTATGAGACCATCCCATTATTATGAGGCATTTTATGTTTCATTGGCCATGATACTATTCTTACACGAGTGTGAGTCACATGTAGGACACGGACTTGCGTATTCGGCTGGCCACTAGTACATATAGGTCGTGCGACGGATAAGGATAACTGCTGATAGAAACTTTGTATGCTAGTAGACCTGGCAGTTATTTAGAGGTTTTATCGTGTCATGGATGTGGCATACTTAGAGCATGGGAGAACAACAAGTAAGACATTTGGGCACCTTTGCACTTTTCTTTTATGTCACCCGTACGCTCCACCGAAGATACGCGGTTTGATGACCCCTATATATTGCAGGCGGCCTCTGTCGTTCAAAAGACGGTGTGTTTGTAGGCCCCTGATTCTTCGAGAGAATCATGCCAATCCCATTATGGCCAGATAGCCCACGTGTTGGAAAGTTGTTCTCAAACTGCATTCACTTAGACAGTTAGGCGACCCATTGGATGTTTATATTTCAGTACTTATTGGCATGTTATTATGTATCTTGTTACGTTCCTCTGAGGACCTTGTCCCTTTCCAGATATGGACGAGCAGGAGTATCCACAGGAGTACGGACCTAGACCTGACGCTACTTACCAGACTGAGGAGGTCTTACCTTCGGAGTAGCTGTGATTTGTTTCCACTGTTTAGAGATCCTTGTTGCTACTTCAGTATAGTCGTTTGTAGTGGATTTGTTTCCACCCGACTATCAGACTTGATACTCATCTTTGATATTCAGTTATTATTCAGCTCTTTATTCCTACTTATTATTTGTGCCGTGGATGAGATATAGATTATGTGTGACTCGTTGTGACAGTATATTACCACTGGTGGATTGGATATTCATGTACAGCGTACGTGTGTATATAGTTTCCATATATTGGAGTTTATATACATATGGCTGGGCGTGTTACGTATTCCTAGTCCTACGTATTTTAGGACTGGGGCGTGACATATACTATTTTACTTTTGGTATGTTATTTCTTGTACCTTGTTACGTCCCTCTGAGGACATGATCCCCTGACAATTTTTACAGCATAGACGGTTATGGAGCCGTTGGAGTTGCTGATGGAGTTGCTTGCCTTGCAGGCATTGGTATCAGGTACTTATATCATTTCTACCAGAGTTATAATTATTCATTCATATTGTTTATTTATCTGCTGATGTAGCCTAGTTTTATAGACTCATATTTTTTTCTCGAGTCTATTCGAGTTTATATGTTACTGGATGGCCGACTTTAGCACATGTAGCTCATTCTTGTGTATTTTGTTCATTATGGTTTGAGGTATAGATATTTATATTTACTTGATTATTTAGATAGTGACCATTATAATACAGCTTATATTTATTCGAGTCGGACTAGAGTCTGGTCGAATGCGTAGCTGGCATGTTACGTATTCCTAGTCCTATGTATTTTGGGACTAGGACATGACATATTTTTGTGGTGGCCTATATAGGTCCTGATTAAATCGTTTCAGTTACTTTCAGGTACCGAGCGAGCCTGTAATCAGGATTAGCAGTATTAGTATCTCAATCCACAACTGATTTGATAATTCCTTAGCATTTAATCATCGCCCTTGGACTTCATAATTGTACTCGTTCAGTCCCTCGATATCTTTATTATTGTTTATCATCTCTCCCTATTTCAGAGAGATGGACGTTCAAAGAGATGGATGTTCGTGCGCGGTGTTTCCTCCAGAAGCAGATCCTTGTCAAGGCGAAAGAAGATATGCTGGACATAAAATTTTGAGAAGATGGTTACCCTTAGTAGGGTAGATAGATAGGTTATTCCTATATGCTAGAGCTAGTGTAGATTGTTAGCATGAGAATTGAATATAGTATTAAGTTTAAGGATTAGTTGTATTACCCCCTCGACTGCATCCCTACCCTTTCTATCAAATTCTTATCTTATGTTACATATATGGCTTTGTACGTTTTGCAACAACGATCTTTCCAATTATAACAATGAGTAGATCCTTCCTATTTCCCTAGTTGTGCCATAATTGCAAAATTAATCCCTTAGTTGGTACCACTCCTTGTGTTAATATCCATATCACCATATGTATCAGTTCTTTTCTACTCTAATCCCCTTGATATAGTCACCATGACTCGATTTTCTAAATACCTGCCTAACCGTGCCTTATTCAACCATGTAGACTTATCAGAAAATTTTCTTGTCGTGGCCTAAATTTTGGTCTCTTCATCATCAATGCCAATCAATGATCGAAGTCTCTCTACCACCTTTCCTTAGTTATATCTGACTCAATCATTTCTTCTGCCTTATAGAAGCTTGACCTATACAAGAGCAGTAATGGATGGGTATTAATTTCTCTTATAAAGTTGTTGATCAATAGCACCCTGATAGTTTCTAGGTTTCTTTAGAAAATCCTTGATTACGGCCAGTAAATCCTAGAATTCTTGTAACCTTATTTAGAAAATGGATAGAAAATAGGCCCTTCCAAAAATCTTGTTAGCAGGACCATGACCTTAGTTTTAATACCAACTTAATTTTTATAAGTTGGGTAGATCGTAGCCCCTAGTTTTAGTGTAGGGTTATTTCTAAAAATTCAGGATAAATTTGAATTTATTTTCTTGTTAATTAGGTTAATCTCAAACGGATTAAATTACCTATTTACTTTTTGTATCCTTGATACCCTTTGTTGTGGCTCGGATATTCGGAGCACAACACTATCCTTTCCTTTCCAACAACTTCCTCCTTATGACCTAGACTAGTCACTCTACACCTATGCCATGACTATCACTCATACACTGGCCTTTCCATATTTTATTTTAGTCGTACGACATTCGCCACGCAATTGTACACACATAACACATAGATATCCTTTTCTGTTGCGGTCAATTTTAATACTCAATACCGAATCAATTCTTCCAGCAACCTTGACGTTCATGAGCTTAACTGGAACCTACTCACTGATGACATAACTGTTACTTCCAAATATACACACCCATGCTCCATATAGACCCCACAATATTCGTGGCATATCTTCTTCTAAACCCTATATCCAACTCTGTTGTAATAGAATTAAATTATAAATAGGCAATCCAAATATCCCAACTACTGATATACTTGTATCCTATTCATACCAACCTACATCCGTGATATTTGTGTTTTTTATTAAATTAAACCCCTTGTACTCTTTACACAATACAAAATACCTTGATGAGTTATATCACCTTTTGACGCTTATTGCTGAACCATTCATCGGCATCCATGATATGCAATGAACAACTTCTCGGTACCATCACAACCTAGTTGTATTTGGCTATGATATTTTTGATTGTCTTGTACACTCATGACCTAATTAGAAGCAAGAAGAAATGATAAAACTTCCTTTATAGAGTTATTAACTCATTAACGCCATGATAGTACATAAATTTCCTTTAATAGGCTGTGACAACGGTCACAAAATTCTTACCATCTCGAATCCCTCATTGAAGTTAGACTTTCTAAAAATCTTTAGAAATATGATTGTGACTATAGCTCCTGCGGCCAACTTTATTCTTATAAGTTGGGTAGAGCCTTGATTAAGCGTACCCTTATTCATAGAATGCGACGTCAAACTAGGACTTCATTTGGTAACTGAGTCCCCATCTTTAGTGCAATCTTCTTAACTAAAATATTTTCTACTATGTTTATTTTTAATTTAGAGAACGAAATTTTTATAAGTTGGGTAGATTGTAAGCACCCTGATTTTCTAGAATTTAATTTTTAAATTTATTAAATTGGTATTCTGAAATTATTGTGATTAAGAGAATTTTTTATTTTATTTTTAGCTAATTATAATATATAATATTTATGGTTTAATAATTATGTGTATTTAATTAATTATTAATATTGTGAAGAAAATATATTTTTTGGTGTACAACTATTATTAGTATATTGTATAATTTTTCTAAAATTTATTGAGGTCCAAAACTTTTTTTTTTTAAATGGCCACACACCTATATATATAAATAAGACAAAATAAAAGAAAAAGAAATAACCCAAACCCATAACCCGTTAGCCCAAATCCAAACACAAACCCAAACCGATTAAACTAAATCCTAACTAAAACCCAAAATCTAAACAACCCTTCTCCCCACGTACACAAGAGCCCTTTCCCCCACCACCACCTCCGCCGGAGTGCCGCCGACCGCTGCCCGCACCGCCATGCCGCCACGTCGCCGCGCCGCCCCCACGTGGCAGCGGCAGCAGCAGCAGGCCGCAACAGCAACAACATCACCTTCTTCGGCCCCTCCTTCGCGTACAGCCACCGCCCTCCTCGCTCGTCCGTTTTGCGTTCTGTCTTTGCTGGTATGTTCACAACCTAACCCTCTAGGATTCTTTTCAAGTGGAACTAATTTAGGCACCCCGGTTTGATCAAAAAATTGACCGAAAGTTGGCGAAAAACTGTTCGAAAACAGATCAGAAATTTAGTCCAAGTACCCCTGTTCATGCCCAATTTTCTACCATCTTTTTAATTATTTTCAAAATATAATTAAAGGAACTTCTTCACAATATAACTAAGATTTTTACTGTTCTTTTAGTTTTAATTAGTTTGCTTTAATGGTAAAATTATTCTTGTTTCAAAACGACCAAAAACTTATTTTAAAACATCCAAAATCTCACGATACGGGGTGCATCCTACCAAACGAGGCAACTTCATCATGTGCAAGTTGCATTGAAGGCACATAACATAAATACGGATGTGTGGGATTTCGCGAAACTTAATTTGGATGTGCGTGCACACCGAAATCAACGCGTATCTACCAAAAAGTCCCGTATCGGCCTGTTCTGACACTCGCCGTAACTTTGTGTGTGCTTGTCGTTTCGTAACAAAACTTGCTCCATCGAATTTGTAGCGTTATGCTGGTCTTGTGATCCAAGTTTGGTTTGATTCTAAGAATGTTGACGAAACGTCATTTTGTGGGCACCACGGTTCTATATGATGGACAATTTTGTGATCGGCTCATTGGAATTCAGTTCTGGATATTCTGTTGGGTTCATATCTTTGTTCTAGACTCGTAGACATTAAGTTTGACGAATTTGGAGAACTTTGTCTTTGACATATTTTATAGTGCAAAGTGCCCAAAACTGTCAATTTTGCCCTAGTGTCCGAATTGGACTTATTCTTAGTCAATCCTAGCTATTTCAACTATTCTGAAAACATTAGTGATGTTTGTTTCAGCATCCAGAGGTGTACGTACAAATTCTACTTTTCCAGGAGCAGTTGACAGAGTTCAGAATCCAGACAAGTGTACCTTGCCATGATGTATTACAGTTCCTTGCCTTTATTATATTATTTAGTTATTATAGTTATTTTATATGGTTGATGTGTGTGTTTACCCTAGGACCGTAAGACATTGCTTAGCGTCCGAACAAGATTCGGGTGTCGACGCCGTATTCGGAATCATGCAACGTCACTTAGAGAGTTGATTCCACGATCCTATTTTTACGTGCTTGCTTTACCAAGTACGCTATATCCTAGGACACTTGACACTATTTTATACAGAATCTTTCTTGAGTTATTCATGGTAATTCTGTATAGGCTTACATGATTTCTGATATAAGACTTGTATATTATTTGGATATTATTATGATTCGTTGCACTAGCTAGAGGTCATGATCTTGCGTGTTATGGACATAAGACGTTGTGGACATGAGACGTGAGGTTACAATGGGTGGAGAGAGATACACCATATTATATGCTGATTATTGATATATATACTATACTACTGGAGGTGCTGAGGCATATACATCGGAGTCACAATACCCTAGGGGTGCCTTGGACTCTGTCTCAGATCTTTGGCACCTATACTGAGCTTTGATACTACTTGTTGTTATGGGCTCCCCGACACAGAGCCTATAGTGGTTTCAGCCTAAGTACGAGTGATGCTCTCACGTGCATATCACATAGATGGTTACAATAGTTTACCCTTGAGTATGTGACATTATACTATTTTACTTTTGGTATGCTGTTTCTTGTACCTTGTTACATCCCTCCGAGGACCAGGTCCCCTGCCAGTTTTTGCAGCATAGACAGTTATGGAGCCTTTGGAGTTGCTGATGGAGTTGCTGATAGAGTTGCTTGTCTTGCAGGCATTGGTATCAGGTACTTATATCATTTCTACCAAAGTTATGGTTATTTATTCATATTGTTTATTCATCTGCTGATGTAGCCTAGTTTTATAGACTCATATTTTTTTCTCGAGTCTATTCGAGTTTGTGTGTTATTGGGCGACCGACTTTAGCACATGTAGCTCATTCTTGTATATTCTGTTCATTATGGATTGAGGCATAGATATTTATATTTACTTGATTATTTAGATAGTGACCATTATAATACAGCTTATAAGTATTCGAGTCGGACCAGAGTCTGGTCGAATGCGTAGCTGGCATGTTACATATTTTTAGTCCTACGTATTTTGGGACTGGGGCGTGACATGCCTACATGTCAATATTGTGGCAAGCGAGGTCATTACGAGAGTGAGTGCAGATGCAAGTTAGGATTATGCTTGATTTGTGGATCCAACCAACATTCAGCCAAAGATTGCCCTGAGCGTCGAGAGGGAGCACCGATGGTAAACCGACAAGCTTTACCAACACCGAGAGGATATCAGTCGAGGCCACCCTTGGCACTAAAGGCAACACTCTTCCAGCAAGCCCAGCAACAGCAGATCAGGGCACCACCACAAGGACATGGACATGTTTTTGCGATGACAGTGGAGGAGGCACAGACTCGAGGAGTAGCAAATATGAGTAAGATTTAATTTTATTATAGCTAGCAATAATAGCTAATATTCCTAGTAATACTTTAGCATGTGCCTGTTAGTTCCATTCCTTAGACTATACCTAGTATTATGTTAGAATGAACGTGTTAGTCTAGATTAGTAATATATCAGTGGTACCCAAGTTTTCATAATCTGTAGTTGATCTTCATTCTAACCAGGCTCTTTTACTCTTGAGTTACTCATCTCTCATTGCCTAAGAAAAAGTTTTCATTGCTTTCCTACATATTCTGTTTGAACAAAACTCTCACCATTCCTCTCAATTTTTTCTTGTTCATGGTTCCTTATCGTTTGTGTCGTGCATCAACAAACATGTCTTGCAACCGCGTCATCTCTTATGGAGCAAATCTTTTTGGACCAATTATGTTCAGTATTCTTAATTGCGAGAACGTAATTCTTTTAAGGTGGGTAGATTATAAACACCCTAATTTTTAGATTTTAATTTTAATTTTTATTAATTATTATTGTAGAAATTTTTTATTATTTTTAGTTAATTATAATAAATGTTCGTTCATGAATTTATATTTTTGTGTACTAAATTAATTATTAAAATAGTACATAAATTATGTTTTTGGGTGTATAACTAATAATAGAATATTATGTAATTTTTTTGGAATTTATTGGGGTCCAAAACTATTTTTTATGGTCATATATGTATTCTTTTAATAAACCAGCCCAAACCAACCCAAACCGAACCAACCTAAACCAAATTAAACAAATTCGGACCTAAACCCACACCCATAACTCGATAACCCGACCCAACCCGAAACCCCAATCCACTCTCCCCCATAGCCCGCACGATCCCCTCTCTTCCCCTCCCAAAATTGACGCCAACCCCTCCTCTTCAGATCCCTGTAACTCCCTCCACTCACCCCTAAATAAAGCCTAGCCTAGTCGACCACCACCACCATCAACTTCTCTTCAATCATGACAAGTCCCGATCACCGACGACCACTGGACAGTCGTCGCTACAGGCTGCAAGAAGCCTCCGCATAGCCGCCGAAAATCCCGAGCAGTAGCGAGCATCGAGGTACCCATCTTCTAGCCCCCGTATCTCTCTGCACAGTTAACTAAATATTGATTTGTTGAATCCTATGCAAAGATCACATGACCCTCTTGAATCTTATATAATTAGTTCGGTGTGTCGTATCCTGTGACGGTCGTAATTCGTGAAGCAAAACAGGAAAAAAAAAACTCAATTTGTAGTTCAGAAACTATTCCAACCACCCATGTTCATGTTTGATTTTCTTCCAATCTAGTTAATATTTTAAATTTTACTTGAATAGTAATTTAGACAACATAACCGAGTTTTAATCTCTTCAATTAGTTTATTTTAATTTGATGTATGCTGTATTTTATTTGCTGTTGAATTTGACCAAAAATTTGGTTTTCTAAATCCAATATTTCTTGAAATGGGGTGCGTTCTGCTAAACGAGGCGACTTCATCATTTGTGAATTATACCGAAAGGCGTGTATCGTCAACGCGGACATGTGAGATTTTGCGAAAGTTGATTTGGATGTGCGTTCACACCGGAATCAACGTGTATCCGTTAAAAAATACCGTATCGACATATTTTGACACACATCATTATTTAGTGTGTGCTTGTCGTTTCGCAACAAAACTTATGCCATCGTATTCTTAGCGTTATGCTGGTCCTGTGACCGAAGTTTGGTTCGATTTTGAGAACGGTGATGAAACACTGTTTCGCGAGCCCCACAATTTCACTTGACAGGCAATTTCGTGACCGGTTCATTGGAATCCAATTCTGGATGTTCCATTGGGTTCGTATCATTGTTCTGGACTCATAGACACTAAGTTTGATGAATTTAGAGAACTTTTTATCTGGCACAATTTTCGGGTGAGAAGTAGACTATATGTGGACCCCGCTTTGACAAAAAACTGTCAATTCTGCCCCTGTGTCCAAATTGGACTTATGGGTAGTCAATTCTAGCTATTTCAAGTATTTTGAGAGTAATATTGATATTTATTTCAATATTCGGAGGCGTACCTAGAGATTACACTATTATAGGAGCAACTAACGGAGCTTAGAACACAAGTAAGTGTACCTTGCTAACTTGTAGTAGATCTTGTAATATTATTTTACTTGAGTTATTTCTATATAATTTTATGATGTACCTGTTCAACCTAGGACCGTAAGACATTGCTTAACGTCTGAACAAGATTTGGGTGTCGACGCCGTACGCGGGGTCGTATAACGTCACTTAGAGAATTGATACCACGATCCTATAATTTTACGTGCTTGCTTTACCAAGTTCATCGTACCATAGGACACTTGACACTATTTATGTGACAGAATCTTTTTTGAGTTATTCATGGTAATTCTGTATAAGCTTACAGGATTCGTGACATGAGACTTGCATATACATAGATATCATTATGACTCGTTGTACTAGCTAGAGGTCATGATCTTGCGTGTTATGGACATGAGACATCGTGGACATGAGACATGTGATTACATTGGGTGGGGAGAGACACATAGGCTATAGCCTGATTATATACATATATACTTTATTATTGAGGTATTTTAGTCTCTGTTCCAGAGCTTGGCCATTACGTGATATTATTGCTACCGGCTCCCCGGCACAGAACTTGTAGTGGTTTCAGCCTGAGTACTAATGATGCTCTTATTTGTATTTTACATAACTGGTTACATAGCTTGCCCTGAGGATCTATTTTTATATACTGTATTTTATTTGGCTTGAGTTATTCTTGTACCTTGCTATGTCCCTTAAGGACCTGGATCAAGATTATGTCCCCAGGTACAGCAGACGAGGAATACCCCGAGATATATGGGACAAGAGTTGACGCTGGAGCAGTACTGGCACCAGAAGACGAGGTTGTGCTAGAGGATTTCTCCTGAGTATTCTGTTACATACTCAGTTATTTATGCTTACAGTTATTTCATATCTTGACTCATGGACTTATCTATTGACTTATTTTCTTTTCTTATTTTTATCGAATTGTTCCCCGAGACTACTTATGTTGACTTAATGATGGATTATTTCCTTAATCTATTATCTTGATTAGTCTATCATATTTAGTTATATTTCTTTCTGTGGATGATATTAGAATTATTCTGTGATAGATGGTGTAGACTGTATTTATATTTATTACAGCTTAAGTGCACTCTAACAGGTCCATTAAATTGGGTTTGTCCATTGGAGTTATGATGCTGGGCATTGCCATATGGCTAGTATCTCAATATTTTGGGACTGGGACATGACAGAATCACATACTAACTTGATGGTTATTCTGTAGACGATTATCACAAGACCCTTAGAGTATAGACTACACCTGGTAGGGAAGTGTATATGGAAGATAGAAGTCTTATAGGAATGATAGCTGAATAATGTGGGTTACACATAAACTGATTACGGCCTGAAGTTTAGATTGTTAACCAATAGGGTTTGAGCCTAACTGGACCTACTTCACTCATGACCCAGCTGTTATGCCCAATTATACATTTTTATGCTCCATATAGACCCCACAATATTTGTGGCATACCTTCTTCTAGAAAACCTATACTTACTTAGTCAATTTCGTTGTAATTAAATTAAATTGTACATCGGCAACCCAATTACCCTAACCACCGATATACCCGTAGCCCACTCAAGCCAAACAACGTCCATGACACTGGTGTTGCATTAAGTTGAGCCCTGGAACTCTCTACACAATGTTAATCACCTTGACAAGATTTGTGATGAAGTATTCCTCGATACTATTTTACCCTAGTTGTATTTGGCTAGGATATTTCCTATTGTCTTATAGACTCATGACCTAATTATAAGCAAAGAGAACTGATATAACTTTCTTTATAGAGTTATTGACTCATTAATGCCATGGTAGTACCTAGATTTTCTTTGAATGGCTGTGACAACGGTCACAAAATCCTTACTATATCGTATCCCTCCTTGAAGTTAGACTTAAAAAAAACCTTAGAAATATGATCATGATTATAGTTCCTGCGGTCAACTTCATTCTTGTAAGTAGGTTAGAGCCTTGATTAAGCTTACCCTTATTCTTAGAATGCGACGTCAAAATAGGATTCCATTGGTAACTGCGTCCCCAATCTTTAGTGCAACCTTGCTTAAATAAAATCTTTTCTACCATGTTTAATTTTTAATTTCGAGGACAAAATTTTTATAAGTTGGGTAGATTGTAAACACCCTAATTTTTTAGAGTAAAATTTTAATTTTAAATTTATTAAGTATTGGTATTATTTAATTATTTGAGATTAAGAGAAAATATTCTGTATTTTTAGCTAAATAGAATAATATATATTCAAGGATTAATATTTATGTGTATTTAATTAATTTATAATATTGTACAAAAAAAAATATTTTTGGGTGTACAACTAATATTAGAGTATTATAGAATTTTTCTGGATTTTATTGAGGTCAAAAACTTTTTTTTGATGGCTATATATGCATATACATATATGGTTATTTATTATTAAACCCAAATCAACCCAACCCAAACCAAACCAACCCAAACCAAATCTTAGACCAACCCGAAATCCTAAACCAATACACACCCCCAGCACTCGAAATCGCCCCCCCCCCCCCCCCGCGCTACAGTCCCTCTTCCCTGTAACCGCTCGACCGCTCCCTTCCTCTCCTGAAACTGCCCCGACCCCCTCTCTTCCCATTCCAAAACCTCCCATCACACCCTATATATAACCCAACAAAGCAGACCACCACCACCATCATCTCCCCTGCGTCCAGACGACCGCCGTCGACCGTCGTCGATCGTCGCCGCAAGCCGCCGTGAGCAACCGTCGGAAATTCGCGATCAACAGACTAAGCGAGGTACACTATTTTCCATCCCTGTATCTCCCTGTACAAAAATTCAATCAGAGTCCCGTTGAGTCCTATACGAAGACCACATGACCCCCTTGAACTTTGTGTAATTAGTATAGTGTATCGTGTCCTGTGTCGATCGCAAATCGTGACAAAAAATAGGAAAAAAATGACCGAGTTTTGGAAACAGAAATTGTTCCAAGTACGCGTGTTGAGTCCCGTTATCTTCATAACAGCACACAATTTTTAAATTCTACTGGAACAATAATTTAGATAATATAACCTAGTTTTAATCCCTTTAAACACTTTATTTTAATTCAATGTATGATGTATTTTATTTGCTGTTGAAATTGGTCAAAAACTTGATTTCTTAAATCCGAATTTTCTCGAAACATGGTGCGTCCCGCTAAATGATGCAACTTCATCATGTGCGAATTGCATTAAAAGATGCGTATCGTTAATGCGGACGTGTAAAATTTTGCAGAAGTTGATTTGGATGTGCGTGCACACCGGAATCAACGCGTATCCGTCAAAAATTACCGTATCGGCATATTCTGACACTCGTCATAATTTGTGTGTACTTGTTATTTCGCAACGAAACTTGCGCCATCGGGTTTGTAGCGTTATGCTGGTCCTGTGACCCAAGTTTGGTTAGATTCTGAGAACGTTGACAAAATACCGTTTCGCGGGCCCTAAGGTTCCATTTGACGTTCGATTTTGTGACCGGCTCATCGAAATCCAGTTTTGGACATTCCGTTGGGTTCATATCATCGTTCTTGACTCATAGACACTAACTTTGACAAATTTGAAGAACTTTATCTCTTCCATATTTTTTGGTGCAAAGTGGGTGTAAACCCCCTGAATTTTCAAAATTTTAAAAACTGGATTTTACACAATTTTTTGGAATTTTCTAGGATTTTTCTGTAATTTAAAAACAGGGTTTTAATTATTCAATGATTTTTAATTAATATTAAACAGTATTAAAATATTATGAAAATAATATTTTTGGATGTAAAATGAAAAACTGGACTTAGGGCAATTTTTCTGGAATTTATCGGGCCCCGGACCTATTTTTAAATGCCTAAATAGTATTTTATTATTTAATTAATTAATTATTTAATTAATTACTGGTTTTTATATATTATTATTATTTATTTATTTTTTTAGACCGGCCCGCGGCCCGTTGGGCCGGCCCAGCCCAACGGACCCGAACCCAGCCCACTTCACCAGCGGGTCGGGTCGGATCCGCCGCCCGACCCGAACCCACCGACCCGCACCCCCCAGTCACCCACGACCCAGCCCAGCCCCCGCGTCGTGCGGCGCCTCCGCCGCGTCCGGCGCCGCTCCGCCCGCTCGCGCCCACGTCCACCCCGTCGCCCGCCCTATAAATAACCCCTCCGCTCCCCCTCTCGGCCTCACCCCCCGCCGTCGACCCCGCCGTGCTCCGCCACCTAGCCCTGCCACCACTCCCTGCGCCGCTCCCCGCCGCTCCCCGCCGCCCTCGCCGAGACAGCGCCGCCATCGCCGTCGCCTCCACTGCCCCCAGCCCCTCCGGCGGCCACCGTCAGCAGCCGCAGCTCGACAACAGCAGCTCCAGCGGCCGCAGCTGCCCCGCCCGACGCCGTGCCGCCGCTCCGCCAGTCCGCCGTGACTCGCCCAGTGCGCCGCCGCAGAGCCCCGGCCTCCCCGCCGCAGATCCGCCGCAGAGCCGCCGCCCTCCGCCGGCCAGTGAACAGTAGCCCTAACCCTAACCCTAATTCACCCGCGTGTCCGACACGAGTCGGACACGGCTCGAACCTGTTTTTCGGGTCCCCTTCAGGTGCGTGTAACTTTTGATTCGTAGCTCCGTTTTCGATTCCGTCAATTCCTACGCATAGCCTGTATGACCCTCTCGGTGTCCGGACAAACTGTTCGGGACATCGCTGCCTGTGGCGATCGTACACCGCGATCCAAAAACAGGAAAAACCCAGACCCTGTTTCACCCCGAAACTGAGTACGCCCCGCCAAACGGGACGACTTGGTCGCGCGCGGTCTTCACAGATATGTGCGCCTCGTCGATACGGACGTGTGGGTTTTCGCGGAAGCTGATTCGGGTGTGCGTGCACACCGGAATCAACGCGTATCCGCGGACATCGCCCCGTATCCGCCTTTTCTGCAATTTGACCTAACTTTGTGTACACACGTCGGATCGAGACGAAACTTGCGCCATCGGACTCGTAGCGATACGCTGGTCCTGTGGGTCAAGTTTGGTTCGATTCTGAGAACGTTGACGAAATCGCGTGTCGTGGGCCCCACAGGCCCCGCTCGACGGGCGATTTTGTGTTCGGCTCATCGGAATCCAATTCTGGAAGTTCCGTTGGGTTCGTATCAGCGTTCCTGACCTATTGACACTGAGTTTGGTGAATTTGGAGACCTTTGACCCTGACGCGTTTTTCGGTGCAAAGCGGGCCCACCGGTGGACCCCGTTTTGGCCCGAAACTGCCGTTTTTGCCCTTGTCTCCAAATTGGACTCAAGGACAGGCGTTTCTAGCTGATTGATATTTTTTGGATCTGATGGTGATGTTTGTTTCAGCAACCGGAGTACCGCCTGCAATTTCCGCCGAAGTCAGAACCGCGAACATAGCCAGAACCACAGGCAAGTGTACCTCGCCAAAACTTGCAGCTTGCTACATATTTCCTGGAATTGGTTGTACATCAGTGGGCAAGTAAAGCTTGCCAATTCTCAGATATTTCTGGTTATAGTATTTTACTTGATTTTCTGGTAGCTTTTTATGAAAACTTGTTTAACTGCTCAACCCAGGACACTTGACACTATCATGGAACGGAATTGCCTGAGATATACCTGGTGATTCCGTATAGGTTACATTTCATGACATTTACAGTTTACATGCGTAGATTCTATCCTGACTAATTGCATTAGTTATATCTTGCGTGACTTGTACCTGATATTCTGGAACTGTGACGTGAGATTACATGGGGTGGGGAGAGGATTATCATATCAAGGCTGAAAATAATATAATGAAAACATGGTTATCTGGAGGTATCTTAGTCTCTGATACAGAGCTCTGGCATAAGTACTGGCCCTCTCGAGAAATACTGCTATGGTTTCTCCAACACTGATCCTGTAGTAGTCTCAGCCTGAGTATGACTAGAACTCTCACTTGCATATCACTTAGCTGGTTTACATAGTTACCCTGCTGTTTATTTCATTGCTGCACTGATATTCATTATGGCTTGAGATATTTCTGTACCTTGCTATGTCCCCTGAGGACCTGGAATGGATGATGTCCCCAGGTACCGCTGAAGAGAACTACCCAGAAGTGTACGGTACCGGAGCACTCCTCGGAACAGAACCAGGAACAGAGGACGAAGTAGTGGCCGAAGACTTCTCCTGAGCACCTGCTTCAGCTACACAGTATTTCCATTTTTCAGCATTTTATTTCCTGTCTTTTCTTAATTGTAACAGAATAATTCTCGGATTTGTTTCCCGAGATAACCTTATTTCATATTGCTTATTTAATTCCAATGCATTATTTCCTGGCAATTAATCTGTGTTATCTGTGGAAGAGATTAGAAATACCTGAGACTGTAACTTAGTATTGCTAGACTACAGCTTAAGCATGCCCTGATGGATCCATTAAATTGGGTTGTCCATCGGTGCGTGCTGCTGGCCATTGCGCACGTGCTCAGTCCCTCGGCATTTTGGGACTGGGGCGTGACATGGTTTTTGTGGTGGCCCATGCAGGTCTACGACTAAATTGTTCGGTTTCAACTTAGGGACCAAACAGGCCTGCAATAAAAATAGGATAAGTTTTTAGGATCTCATCCACTTGCTTGAATCATTTTTGATATCTGTATCGTATTCGAACTAATTTGAACTTGCATCTTGCCTTGATTCCTGTACGCCTCTTATTGGGTATTTTGGATACAGGGAAATGGACCCACAAGAATGCAACGAGACTCCCGTCGGAACGCCACAAGCTACAGGTGTCACCTACGACGACGAAGTGACACCAGTCGGAGGAATTCCCACAACTCAACAGAGCCAGCAGCCAGGACAACCTACCTCTCGATTCCGGCGCGATGACATCCCACCTCCGCCGCAGTTCGTCCCACGAATGCCCGTGTTCCCACCAGGACAGCCGATCGACGGGCAGCAAATATTTCAGATGATCTACGCGATGATGCAAGCTCAGCAGCAAGTCCAACACGAGGCTCAGCGTCGCGAAGCTAACTTCTTGAGAGACAGCATCGTAACTGCACTGGGGCAGGCCAACCTACCAGCTCGACGGCCAACTACAGGCTCAATCACTGACTTCCGCCAACTGAAGCCCCGCACTTTTTCTGGAAAAGAGGAGCCCACAGAAGTTCACGAGTGGCTCACCAACATACGGCATCAACTTGAAGCAGCTGAGCTTCCCCGAGAACGCTGGATGACCGCCGTCCGAATGCAATTGACGGACAATGCCCATCACTGGTGGCTATCCGAGGAGACGCGACTCGGACCAAACCGAGTCACTTGGGAGGAGTTCTCCAGACTCTTCCAAGAGATGTACATTCCTGCCATCGCTCGATCAGAACTGCGGGACAAATTCAACCGCCTCACTCAGGACTCCATGACGGTGGAAGAGTACAACGCAGAATTCATCCGTCTGAGTCGCTTCGCCCCCACCCTGATCCCGACTGAGGAAGAGAAGGCCGAGAAATTCTTCGACGGACTGAACATCGAGCTGCAGAAACTAATTGGGTCCGTCGCACCAACATCATACTCGGACGTCCTTGCTGCGGCTCGACGCATAAAGCGCGTCACCAAGAGAGAGACCAGACTGAAGCGGTCGTCCCCATCCGCACCAACCAAAGCAGCACAAGAAGAATCTGCAAAGAGACCGCACCAACAGCAGAAGGCACCTGCACCACAAACGGTAGTCCTCCTTACCTGTCACTATTGTGGCAAAGCAGGCCATATCGCCAAGGAATGCCGACGCAGACTAGGATTGTGTTTGGCATGCGGATCCCGTCAGCATTCAGTAAGGGATTGCACTCAACGTGGAGAAGGAGCACCAAGGGCGAACCAGCAAACTCAGCAGCAGCAGAGGAATCTACCTCAAGGACGAGAGCAAGCTTACGCGATTGCTGTGCAGGAAGCCGATGCGAGTAAGTGATTTATAGTTATCCGTTTTTAGTCTTGTGTAGTTCGTGCCTCTTGGTTCGTGACCTCAGCCCCAACCTAGTAATTTGCAACTTGTTAATAATAGCCTGGTTTTCATAAAAGTTATAGTTTTAACTAGATTTTCCTGGAAGTGCATAACTTTCATTATTAGGGAAACGGTAGTTCCCTGAAATATCTTGTGATGTGTTTTCAACCGATGTTTGCGACCGCGTCATCTCTGTTGACCGGTTATTCTTTGATTGCGAGGACGCAATCCTCTTAAGGGGGGTAGATTGTAAACCCCCTGAATTTTCAAAATTTTAAAAACTGGATTTTACACAATTTTCTGGAATTTTCTAGGATTTTTCTATAATTTAAAAACAGGGTTTTAATTATTCAATGATTTTTAATTAATATTAAACAGTATTAAAATATTATGAAAATAATATTTTTGGATGTAAAATGAAAAACTGGACTTAGGGCAATTTTTCTGGAATTTATCGGGCCCTGGACCTATTTTTAAATTCCTAAATAGTATTTTATTATTTAATTAATTATTTATTTAATTAATTACTGGTTTTTATATATTATTATTATTTTTTTTATTTTTTAGACCGGCCCGCGGCCCGTTGGGCCGGCCCAGCCCAACGGACCCGAACCCAGCCCACTTCCCCAGCGGGTCGGGTCGGATCCGCCGCCCGACCCGAACCCACCGACCCGCACCCCCTAGTCACCCACGACCCAGCCCCGCCCCCGCGTCGTGCGGCGCCTCCGCCGCGTCCGGCGCCGCTCCGCCCGCTCGCGCCCACGTCCACTCCGTCGCCCGCCCATCTCGGCCCTGACCCCCTCCGTCCGCCCTATAAATAACCCCTCCGCTCCCTCTCTCGGCCTCACCCCCCGCCGTCGACCCCGCCGTGCTCCGCCACCTAGCCCTGCCACCACTCCCTGCGCCGCTCCCCGCCGCTCCCCGCCGCCCTCGCCGAGACAGCGCCGCCATCGCCGTCGCCTCCACTGCCCCCAGCCCCTCCGGCGGCCACCGTCAGCAGCCGCAGCTCGACAACAGCAGCTCCAGCGACCGCAGCTGCCCCGCCCGACGCCGTGCCGCCGCTCCGCCAGTCCGCCGTGACTCGCCCAGCGCGCCGCCGCAGAGCCCCGGCCTCCCCGCCGCAGATCCGCCGCAGAGCCGCCGCCCTCCGCCGGCCAGTGAACAGTAGCCCTAACCCTAACCCTAATTCACCCGCGTGTCCGACACGAGTCGGACACGGCTCGAACCTGTTTTTCGGGTCCCCTTCAGGTGCGTGTAACTTTTGATTCGTAGCTCCATTTTCGATTCCGTCAATTCCTACGCATAGCCTGTATGACCCTCTCGGTGTCCGGACAAACTGTTCGGGACATCGCTGCCTGTGGCGATCGCACACCGCGATCCAAAAACAGGAAAAACCCAGACCCTGTTTCACCCCGGAACTGAGTACGCCCCGCCAAACGGGACGACTTGGTCGCGCGCGGTCTTCACAGATACGTGCGCCTCGTCGATACGGACGTGTGGGTTTTCGCGGAAGCTGATTCGGGTGTGCGTGCACACCGGAATCAACGCGTATCCGCGGACATCGCCCCGTATCCGCCTTTTCTGCAATTCGACCTAACTTTGTGTACACACGTCGGATCGAGACGAAACTTGTGCCATCGGACTCGTAGCGATACGCTGGTCCTGTGGGTCAAGTTTGGTTCGATTCTGAGAACGTTGACGAAATCGCGTGTCGTGGGCCCCACAGGCCCCGCTCGACGGGCGATTTTGTGTTCGGCTCATCGGAATCCAATTCTGGAAGTTCCGTTGGGTTCGTATCAGCGTTCCTGACCTGTTGACACTGAGTTTGGTGAATTTGGAGACCTTTGACCCTGACACGTTTTTCGGTGCAAAGCGGGCCCACCGGTGGACCCCGTTTTGGCCCGAAACTGCCGTTTTTGCCCTTGTCTCCAAATTGGACTCAAGGACAGGCGTTTCTAGCTGATTGATATTTTTTGGATCTGATGGTGATGTTTGTTTCAGCAACCGGAGTACCGCCTGCAATTTCCGCCGAAGTCAGAACCGCGAACATAGCCAGAACCACAGGCAAGTGTACCTCGCCAAAACTTGCAGCTTGCTACATATTTCCTGGAATTGGTTGTACATCAGTGGGCAAGTAAAGCTTGCCAATTCTCAGATATTTCTGGTTATAGTATTTTACTTGATTTTCTGGTAGCTTTTTATGAAAACTTGTTTAACTGCTCAACCCAGGACACCTGACACTATCATGGAACGGAATTGCCTGAGATATACCTGGTGATTCCGTATAGGTTACATTTCATGACATTTACAGTTTACATGCGTAGATTCTATCCTGACTAATTGCATTAGTTATATCTTGCGTGACTTGTACCTGATATTCTGGAACTGTGACGTGAGATTACATGGGGTGGGGAGAGGATTATCATATCAAGGCTGAAAATAATATAATGAAAACATGGTTATCTGGAGGTGTCTTAGTCTCTGATACAGAGCTCTGGCACAAGTACTGGCCCTCTCGAGAAATACTGCTATGGTTTCTCCAACACTGATCCTGTAGTAGTCTCAGCCTGAGTATGACTAGAACTCTCACTTGCATATCACTTAGCTGGTTTACATAGTTACCCTGCTGTTTATTTCATTGCTGCACTGATATTCATTATGGCTTGAGATATTTCTGTACCTTGCTATGTCCCCTGAGGACCTGGAATGGATGATGTCCCCAGGTACCGCTGAAGAGAACTACCCAGAAGTGTACGGTACCGGAGCACTCCTCGGAACAGAACCAGGAACAGAGGACGAAGTAGTGGCCGAAGACTTCTCCTGAGCACCTGCTTCAGCTACACAGTATTTCCATTTTCCAGCATTTTATTTCCTGTCTTTTCTTAATTGTAACAGAATAATTCTCGGATTTGTTTTCCGAGATAACCTTATTTCATATTGCTTATTTAATTCCAATGCATTATTTCCTGGCAATTAATCTGTGTTATCTGTGGATGAGATTAGAAATACCTGAGACTGTAACTTAGTATTGCTAGACTACAGCTTAAGCATGCCCTGATGGATCCATTAAATTGGGTTGTCCATCGGTGCGTGCTGCTGGCCATTGCGCACGTGCTCAGTCCCTCGGCATTTTGGGACTGGGGCGTGACAGTGGGTACATGTAGACCCCGCTTTGACCCAAAATTGTCAATTCTGTCCCTGTGTCCAAATTGGACTTATGGATAGTCAATCTTAGCTATTTCAAGTATTCTGAGAGCAATGCTGATGTTTGTTTCAGCATTCGGAGGTGTACATGAAGATTCTAATGTTAGAGCAGTTGACGGAGTTCAGAGCCCAGGTTAAAAGAAGGACAACTCCGTCCATCTAAGTTAAATTTTACTCTGTAGGTACATGGCTTAATGGGACTCAGGAATTTCTATTGACAAAAGTGGGATCCATGGTAAAAAAAGAAAAAATGTCAAGGAAATTTAGTGATAATTAGAGAATTTTTAGATATTTATCATTTTAATAACTCGTATTTCGCAAGTTTTTACTTTTTTAATATAACCTAATTCATATTTTGAATTGGAAAACTCGAATCTTTAGTTGATTTTTGATGTCGCCATCGATGGAGAAAGTGAAGACCGAGGAACACTAAGAATCTTTTCCTAATTTCTCATACACATCTTCCTACACCTCTCACCACATATATTTGCTTTCAAGGAACAATGCTTCAGAATTATTATTCAATGTTCTTTTTCTTGCTTTACAAAAATTTGTGACTTCCTAAAAATGAACTTGCTTTACAAAAAATTATGACTTCCTAAAAATAAAAGTTTCCAAGTATTACTATTCTCTCCTTGGTCTTTGGGAAAAAAAAAATTTAGTATTGTAGAAAGGAATAATTGGATGATTCATTATCAATAAAGGACACTAATACTTAACACCCTCCCTCAAGCTAGAGCATAGATGTCAATCATGTCCAGCTTGTTACAAAAAAACTGAATCACACATGATATTTTCTATTTTATAATTAAAAGTTACATGGCAGAGCAAATAGGTTGATAGTACAAATAGATAGAGTGTGTTGAATAGCCCTTTTTGGTTTTGCTGTTTGAACCACACATGGCCTGTTTGGTTCGGAGAAATAAAAAATCATAAAATCGATATTTTGCGTACGCACGTTATGCGCACGTAATTTTTTTTAGTTTTTTACTTTCTTCTTTGGGATGCTTTGAAGAAGTGAAACATGGAAGTAAAAATTCATGAATCTGTTGTTTGGAATGTTTGTTGAAGTGGGGTTCGAAGTGAAACTTTTAGTAATTCCTATGTTTAGATGTTAGGGATTATTTGATTCATGGATTTGTAGTGCGAAAGTGGCTAATATTCAAATTTGGGACCGCTTTACATGTTTGGTTGGAGGATATGTAGACAAGATTTACTTGATTTGACATAAATAGTAAATCGTGTCTGCCACGAAATCAGTGTTTTTGCACCGAAATTTTTTCCTCCGAAGCGTGGAAGGCGGATGTGAAAAATCCGCATTCCCACTTCGCACGAATGGTTGGAGGACAATTTTCTCTCTACTTTAACAAATTTTTTTTTTACTATTCATGTCACTTCAACAAAAAGTTATATTTTTTACTCACTTCAACAACCAATCAAACAGAAAACTTTAGAATTTCCCACTTCTAACATCTACTTCTTCAAAACACCCAAACGAATGATTTTCCACTTCATCTCACTTTATTCCATTTCATCACAATGCATACGCAAAATATCGATTTTTGAACTTTTTACTTCACTTCACCGAACCAAACCGTCCCTTAAGTGATAGTAGAAAAAATGATATGATTTTCCACTTTTGAAATATGTGAGGTTAACCCCACACATTTATTGATTTAATTTTCTATTTTTTGTTAATTTGTAATGAGCACACAATTACTAAGACAATATTTTTTCATAAATTAAAAATGTAAGACTTTATATTAATAACTAGAAAAAACATGTCTTTAATTTATAAATTATCAAATTATATATGCAAACTAGCATTTTCAACATTTTCCTCAAATAATATACACATACGATGAAATTGGGTAAAAAAGGGGAAAAAAAATTCTTTTTTAGTTTTTTTAAAGGAGCAAATACTCATTAGAACACTCAGTCAGTTACATAAAGAGAATTACAAATAACACTATCAACTCCAGTTGGTGAAGAAGGCAAGAAGGTGGATTATAGTAGAATTGACTAAAACAATTGGAGATAGCGAACTTGGCTAGTTCGTGTGCTAGGACATTTCCAGAACTAGTGGTGAAGGAGAAAGAATTTGAGACCTATGTCAGGTATCTCCTTTTGGTGTAGTAAAACCATTTGCTGCAGTCTCCATGGAATAAGAGACTTCTCCCCTTTGAATATTCTGGTAGAAGTTAAAGAGTTTCCTTCTATAACCATAGACTGTAATTTCAAAAGCTTTGCAAGAAGGATGCCCTGATAGATGGCTTCTAACTCCGACTGAAGAGCTTGGTCTGAGAAGAAGAAGTCATTTGAAGTGAAACTTATTGCCCCAATGAAGTTGCCTTCATGATCTCTCGCCACTGCTGCCGCGGCTATGGACGTTGATTTTGAAAGTCCCAATGTTAGGAGGTATCCAACGAGTGTTCTTTGTGGCTAAATGACTCAGTTCTTCAATGTCTGCGATGTTAGTACTCAAACTATTAGAGAAATTAAAATAATTAGAGGCTTGCTTAATGATGACCTGGCATGTCGGTGGTGTGTTTCTGAAGACACAGTTGCATCTCGCCTTCCTTATAGCCCAAAGAAGTGCAGTACCTAACTGGAAAGCGTCTTTTGATTTCTTATTTAAAAGATACGCCTCAAGTAATGCTTAGATGCTGAGATGAGGTTCGATTCTTAACCCCAGGGGACTAGAGAACCAAACTCTTAGAACAATATCGCAGTAAAGGAAGAGATGGTCTTCATCTTCATTATGCATAAGACATAGTGGCATGAGGGGTCTATAGATGGAATCCTTTTGTTGATAGAATCTCGGAGAAGTAGCGCTTGATTCATGATACGCCAAATGAACATCTGATAGGTGATAATGTTTTAATTTTCCAAAGTCGTTTCCACACCATAGGATTAACGACTGTAGCAGAGGTGCTTGCTTCCTATCTTCTTATGGTTTCATATAATGATTTGGAGGAGAAAGTTTCATACTTAGAGCATGTCCATATTGGAACATCAACACCATCACCTTCACTCAATCTGATCTTAGCAATGGCCATGGCTTCTAAATGTGAGAAGATATTGCGTATAACCTCCATATTCTAGCATTGTAAAGAGTGATCCATCAGATCTATGACTACCTTAGGGCTATTAGGAGAACTGATAATTGAATGTGGTTTGTAACCAGGGAGGGAAGGAATCCAGGGGTCTTTGTTAATGTCTAGACAACCACTCCGAACTTTCCAACAGAAGCTTCCAGCAAAAAAACGACGGCTGTCAACATGCTAACCCAGGTAGGAGATCCTCTGTTTATTTTTCTCACTTCCCAGAAGGACTCTTTATGTAAGTAGATTCTGCAAAGTAGGCGGCACCATAATTAGTGAGGCTTTTCTAGGAACCTCCACACCAACTTCCTAATGAGCGATTGATTCATCCACTCTGGATTCCTGAAGCCAAGTCCTCCATAATTTGTGGGTCTAGTGAATTAGTCCCAATATAAGAAGTGCAGTTTTCTGTCATTGCTAGAATGCCCCGACCAGAAGTTCTTCTGGATCTTGCCGATAGTATAAGTAGTGGCTTTAGGAACCTTATAGGCTGATAAATAGTAGATAGGCATGGACGCTAAAGTAGAATTAACAAGGATTGATTTACCGACAAGGGAAAGGAGTTTGGACTTCCAACCTTCCAATCGATTGCAACATTTAGAAATGAGAGATTGATAGGTTGCAGTACGATTCTTAGATTTAAGAAGTTGGTGACCCAGATATTTATCATCCAAAGACATAGCAGAAAGATGTAGCATATTGGCGAGTTGAGTCTGCATAGGTAGCTCCGTGAACTTGCTGAAATGGATACTAGATTTTGTGTAATTGATTTCCTGACCTGACCAGGAAGCAAAAGTACTTAGGATCTTGTGGACTTGATGCATAGAGTCAATAGATGCAGTTCCAAAAATAAGAATATCATAAGCAAAAAGAAGATGAGAAATAGATGGAGAGTGGTGATTAATTCTAATACCATGGAACATGTATTCTCTCTCAAAGTAGTAGAAGAGCCGAGAAAGAATTTCAGTACAAATGATAAAGATGTATGGTGAGAGCGGGAACACCTGCCTTATGCCTCTTCCTATCACGTCCCAATTTTTGCTAAATCAATAATTGTCTCCCGGACGTAATGTCATGCGAGCGTAAGGCGTACCCGCACAAAGCCTAGACATAATGATTTACTTTACAAACATATGCAACAGAGTACACAAATGAGATATCACACATTGGAATGAAAAAAAGTTTTCTTTATTGATAATGAACATCTTGTTACAAACTCTTGACTCAAAAGTAAAAAGGGTGCCGCACGGGCTTACAACATGGACGCAAAATGAGATAGCCAATCCATACATTACACCCCTTACTAAAATTCAAAGAGAAAACCACCTTGGGTGTGTGTTTGCACCATCGCCTAGGAGCTTCAAAAGGGTATGTGCGAGCTCCTTAAGAATATGTACTAGCGCTCCCAAAAGACACGAACATGAATGTGTCAGATTAGTGAAAGGTTGGAGGAAAGCTTTAGCTCCTTGCCGCGTCGCCTTGGCTCGGGGAACCTGCTGCAATGAGGGTTAGTACTTTGAAAAGTACCTGCGAGGGCGAGCTAACCCAACACACCAAATCGATACCGTATTCATGTGAACATGCAACATTGTTATTATGTGATCCTTCTATCTTGCCTTACTTTATTTTTTCAACATGCGATAGAATAAAATAACATAACAAAAATATGCCACCACTCGGTGACTTTTACCTACATCATCTGAACCACCTGTACACAACTTACCATGACCTTCCCTGCTACGAAGACATAGTTAGTTTGCACAGTTTTAATATACATAAGGATCACTGTCTTGACTAGCCATCATGGACTATAGTTTGGGTAGACGACGATGCTTGTAGCACAGGTAGCGAGCCCCGTTACAAACTCCCGCCTCACCCGTGCTAAGTTGCTAGCACGACTAATTGTTGTTCCGCCCGGGACGAATCGGCCCCGGTGCCCCAGTGACCCTTCACAGGACCTATATACCTTGGACACAAGTTGTCAATGACCATTGATGATTTAAACACTAAGTTAAAATATGAAGTATTTTAAGACATCAAAATAAACATAACTACTTTAGCACAGTGCGATAACATAATCTACTTGCTGATGCGATCATATTTCAAGTTATGTACCACCCATTGAACAGTTATAGATGGATAAGTTCTAGCTACAAAATAAAACATAAAATAGATACATGCCTAGCGAATAAGCACGCAACAATATGATCGTGTAGTAATTTTATGTAACCAGCATTAAGTGTTTCAAGTTTACTTCTTTTTATCTTAACTCAATTATATTGTTGTAAACTATTGACTCTTCCTTGAGGCAGAATCCGATGAATGTAGGCCTTGATTCCAAAGAAACTAATCCATAACGAGGAAAGGATCTTGATTTAATCTATTCTAATCGAATGATACCAAGTATTTCTTAGCCACGCTCTCCGAAAAGGGTGAACGGGGCACTACGTCTTAACCAACTAATAGAAAGTTTCGTACTCAAAACTTAGGAATAAGGGCACTAATCGGAAGTAAGGCCACTCACAAGTTGGTGAATCGGGAAAGAGAAAGGAAATATCTTTGCGTAAAAATTGTGTCACAGGACCAGCGTGATACCACGAGTCCAGTGGCACAAGTTTCGTCGCATTCTGCCGAGCGTGCACTAAATGCACAGGGTTTTTGCAAAAGTTGCGATACGGGGAAATTTTGCAGATACGGACTGATTTCGACGCACACACGCGTCCAAATCAGTTTCCGCAAAAACCCACACGTCTGGGTATACTGTGCGCACCTTTTGGTACACTTGGTACACGACAGGGCGGTCCCGTTTGGCGGGGTGCGCTCCGTATCGCAATTTCTGGAATTTAGGAAAAAATAGGTTTTCGGAGTTTTCTAACTGATTTAATTCTACACACAACAACTAATAAATTATTGTATTTGACAGAAAATAAACTAGGTTAGGTGGTCTTCGCATACCAAAAAGAAAAACTGAATTCGGATCTCTGTGGTGGGAGATACGAGTCCGTGAACATAGGTAGTTACCGCAGTTTTCTGTGATCCCAAAAGTTGTCATTTTTTGCCAACTTGGTCGCTGTTTTTGCCTAGGGTTACGCGCTGTTCGAGGTTAACTAATATACAAGTATGGAAGGGGGATAGGTCGTGAACATACCAGTGAAGACGAGGTCGAGTTTGGTCGTGCGAGGAGGCGGGAAACGAGGCGTGAACATGGGTACTCTGCTGCAATTTTCTGTGCGGCGACGCTCGCGATCACGCGTCGTGCGAGCGGTGGCTGCTGGCAGCGCGCAGTGGTCCGATGGCGGCGGGTCGACGTGGTCGGCGGCGGCAGGGAGATGAAGATGGGAGGATGAATTAGGGTTAGAGTTTTGGGTGGTGTTATTTATATAGAGAGAGACCGAGAGCGCGGGGCGGGTGAAGGAATACGGGGGGGGTATTCAACGCGGCTGGGTTTAGCCGCTGTTGCTGCTTCTTTATGTTGAGCGGGCCGGGTAGTTTTCACTAAGGGTCGGGTAGGGTTTGTAGTATATTGGGTTAGGGTTTAATCCACTTATTTCTTTTCTTTTTCTTTCTTTCTCTAATTCTTTTCTTTTTTTTCTTATTCTTTCTCATTTCTTTTCTAATTCTTTTATTCTTAATTTCTATTTTTATTCTCTTTTATAATAACTATATATATATATATACATAAAAAATTCTAGAATTTATAATAGTGCATACAATTAGTCTGTCAGTCATCCACAGGGTCTCCTACATGGAATAAATTAAGAAAAATTTATAATTGCTCTAAAAATCCCACTACCAGAAAAAGTTAAATTAGCGACGTCTAAAAACGTCGCTAAATAACCAAAAATCGTCGCTAATTTGGTTTAGCGACGTAATTAGCGACGTTTAAAAGCAGTCAAAAAAAACCAAGTTGCTAAAACAAAAAACGTCGCTAAACGTTGCTATGCCGACGTTTTTTAGCGACTTTAATGTGTCGCTAAATTTAGCGACGTTTTGCGACGCCAAGTCACTAAAAAGCGACGTTTAGTAAAGTCGCTAAACGTCGCTGATTAGCGACGTCTATCGCGACGTTACACCGACGTCTTTAATGACCTGGCTATACTACCATGTCAGCAATTGGCGACGTATAGCGACGTCATTAGCGACTTTTTACAACATCGCTAAATAGCGACGTATTTAGCGACGTAACTTAACGTCGCTAAACGTCGCTAAACGTCGCTAATAACGTCGCTAATTTTAAAAAAAATAGTGTCCAGAAGCAAACATTGGTGATTCCCTGCAATTTTACATCATCTTCATCATACACACCAATATGATTCAATCTAGTTAACTATATAATCCAATTAAATTAAAGACCACAAGAAGTATCAATCCAATTAAATGTGGATAACTATATAATCCAATTAAATTAACTAAAAAATTAAAGACCACAAAAAGCATCATACATCATGTCTATTATTGAAGTATCAATAATTCATAATATACAATCGCATCCTAAATAATAATAAAAATAACTATACTACTACGGATCTGCAGGAGGCTGACCACCGGTGCGCTTGAAGGATAAGAACTCCTCATACTCGTCCCGTGGAATCGACACCGATGTCGATGGAGAAGACAGTGACGTCGGTGGAGGCCGTGCCCGCTCCAAGTCTGCGAGTCGCTGGTTGTAAGAATCCAGGGTAGATAACAGCCTCGTACTGCTATCACCCATTGAATCCTGCATCCTCGTCAGCTTCTCGCCCATCGATAGCTGTGACGCCTGCAGCTCCATGATGTTGCAATCATTGGAGGCTCTAATATCATTTGTCAATTCCCGTAGCTCCGTCATGCTGCGGTCGAGCATATCCAATCGTGCGATGAGCATCGGATCGTCCGCCTGCGGCTGGGACCGGGACTGGTCCTCCATACTTCGCAGCAAGTTGTCACGGAGAGACGCAATCTGACGGTCAACGGCCTCCTGGACGGCCTCCTGGACTCTGGCCGACGACTCCGAGGGCTGCGACTGCGAGGGGTGTGTGGAATGCGCAGCTGTCGGGGAGGCCCTAGATGACTGCGTCGCAACCAGGGCGCCATAGGAGCCCGTACCGTAGTACGTACCCCTCTGGAGACCACCAGCTGCGGTCACCCACAGGTCGTCTGCCGACGGAGATGGACCGGGCTGCGACGAAGCACCAGCCTCTCCAGGTGTAGGTGCACTAGCAGTCGCCCGCTCACGAAGCCTAAGATACTCGGCCTAGAAAAGGTTTGGAAACTCAATAATTGCCTAAGTTATATTAAAATAAACACAAAGTAAAGTAATACTTACATAGGTCTGTGAGGCCCTCTCATCAATGAGATTTCTGTCCTTGCGATGGGTGGCCAAGAAGACGGTCACCATGTTTGCATCCTCACCCCTCTGTACCTGTTAAAAATATATTATTTATTACTAAACTTAAATATTTTTTCCAAGTACCATTTTATGGTACTTATATTAAAATAATATATTTTAAAAGAAAAAACATACCAAACGACGGAAATGTTCCGTCATCGGAATCGAGCCACCACACCACTTGGCAGCATTCTGCCTAGCCGCCTTGGCCTTCTTAGACCTTTCCTTGTAGCTCGGATCGTCGAATCTAGCCCTCATCGCAGTCCACTGCTCAGGCGTGATCCAACCTTGGATCGGTTTTCCAGCACGATCACGAGCCTTCTGGTCATCCAGAGCATCTCGGATAAGCTTGGCGGCAACGGTAGGAAAGAGCCGCTCGATCAACTCGGCCCGGTGCGGAGGATAAAAATACGTTTGCTACAATAAATAATTCATTAAGTTAGCATCACGAATATGCATAAATTAGAGGATTTATTTAATATACTTTTACCTGGAAGTGCGCAAACCAGAACGCCTTCCTCTCCTCCGGAGCCTCAAAGTAGTTGATCCAAGGGCCACCGTAGTTGTTCCTCAGAAATTGGCCCAGGCGTCTCTGAACCGACGATGGACGATATCTATACAGAGATAATAATTTAGATTATTGAAAAAGTCAATATACGATGAATAAAGAGAAACACAAATATATACTAAACCATCTAATTGACTTACTTTGTACCGTCGGCCCAAATCTCTGTCCTCGTCTCCTCCGGTGGTGCGCATGGAGGATCTTGCTGATGCTGGGACAACGTCGGCACGACCTCCTCTACATGCTCATCTGTCTCCATGGTTCCGTCAGCAGAAGGAACGCTGGACGAGGGAGTACTATCACGCCTGAAACTACTCATCCCAGGAGTGATGCCACGCAACGTCGTCGCAGTCGGAGATGTGGCTGATCGATATACTGGAGTACTGGGCGACGATGATCCGGAACCAACAGTAGGCAGTACCGGAGTGGCACTCTGTCTACCTCGGGACCTGCCGAATCCTCCGCGTCGTCCTGTCATATCTGATAACAACATATGATGAATATAGAGAAACACAAATATATACTACATTCTACAGTCGAAATGTGATACATATCTTAAAGTATTATACAGTCAAAATATAATACATATATTCGTTAATGTCAACATCTACTTCTACATGCAATATTTACAGTCCACATATAGTTACATTCTACATGCAATATTTTTTATTTTTAATCATCTTCAGAAAATTCATCTTGTTCGCCTTCGTCGTCCTGCTCTTCCTCTTCCTCGTCTTTACTTTCATCTACTCCGTCGTCCTCTTCGGATAATTCTACATCTTCTACATTATTACTCGTGTAATGAGTAATTTCCGTTGAGTCCACATCTACAATATTTGTTACAAGAGGTAGATCGTCCTCCTGGTAAGCTATTTCGTCAATGTCAAAGGTATTTCTAGCTTTAGTCTTGCATACTGCCCACCAATCCGACCTCGCTGTCCCCCGTCTAGGATAAGTTGTGAAGTACACGAGCTGAGCCTGACTTGATAGGATAAATGGTTCGTAGCCTTGATATCTACGCTTGTAGTTTATATCCACAAGGCCATGCTTGTCAATTTTCCAACCTTGATCTTGAATCGGATCGAACCATTCACACCTGAATAGCACGATATTAGCAGGTTCTGTGCTATAATTATATGTCAACTCCACAATCTCTCGTAAGATGCCAAAAAAATTATTGCCCGGATTGACGTCTTTGTAGTTTGAAGATTTGATACACAAACCACTGTTTTTCGTGGAATCAAGATCCAGAAAGCTGTCTCTGATAGGAGCATTTATTGACTTGAACCTGAACCCATTCACACAGAAACTTGGCCATATTTTTATGGCAGTAATTGGTCCCTTGGCTAGAGTCCTAATAGATTCAGTCTCGGGTGATATTAGACGATCGACCTAAATACCAAAGTAGCGATAGTAAGTTATTTGTTTTGCAAGTGCAGAAATAAAAAAGTAATTACCAAGCATCTTACTATGCGCTTAACCAAGAAGAAAAATGACATCTCATATCTTGTTTTACTTCTTCGTCTATTATGTAGGGTCTAACCGACCTCAACTCATCATTATATGTGCTGAAAAACAATGAAGCAACTGCTGATTAGTAGCATAATAGTATCTTATACTATTATTACATTGAGATGATGTAAACGTGGACGTATTAATTACTTACCCCTCTAGCTTCTCCACTTCATCCTCGTCGCAATTGAGTAATATATACAATTGAGCAGCCCTTAGCTCATCGTCATTCAAATATCTCTTCTTTATTTTTCCCGAAGGCTTTCCGGATGCATTGAATACTTTGAGTATTGCATCATTAGATTCCTGATATGCGTCGTCGTTTCTGGGAGCTTTCGTCCTATTAGTAGCAACATGCGATTTGAAATACGTCGAGCAAAAGTTTGTAATCTCCTCGAGAACATAAGCTTCACAAATAGAGCCTTCAACTCGTGCCTTATTTTTCACCTTTCTCTTTAGGTGATTCAGATGGCGCTCGAAGGGGTACATCCACCGATAACCGACAGGACCACCAACACGTGCCTCATAGGAAAGATGAATTGGCAAATGCTCCATAGAGTCGAAGAATCCAGGAGGAAACATCTTCTCGAGCTTACATAGTGTTACCGCAATGTCCCTCTCTTGCTTTTCTAGACGATCGACGAGCAACTTAGTACAACAAAGATCTCTAAAGAATATGCTCAGCTCTGTCAATGGGTCCCAAATGACCTGCGGTAAGAATTCCCGAAATGCAATCGGAATTAACCTCTCCATGAATACGTGACAATCGTGGCTCTTCATACCTACTAGTTTGTTCTCCTTGAGGTCGACGCATCTTTTCAAGTTCGACACGTACCCGTCTGGAAACTTTAGACCCTGAATCCACCTACAAAGTCTACCTTTATCCTCTTTATCCAGTGAGAAAATTGACTTAGGATGCTTTACTTTCCATTCCCCTCCTCTATCAAATGCAATGCATGACGTCTACATATGTCTTCTAAGTCCAACCTGGCCTTCGGATTATCTTTCGTCTTCCCCTTTACATCCATTATAGTATTAATTATGTTATTAAATACATTCTTCTCGATATGCATGACATCAAGGTTATGTCTGATCAGATTGGTGCTCCAATATGGCAGATCCCAGAATATACTCCTCTTCGTCCAGTTATGGGTGCGACCAAATCCGTCACACTTGTACCCCTTAGCAGGCTCTTCGATAGCACTTGGTAAATCTTTTACCTCTTCCCATATCGTGCATCCGGGCCACCTTGGCGGTGGATTGGCCTTCTCCATAACTCCCGTACGAAAAGCATTCTGATTCCTCCGGTACGGATGATCCTTCGGCAAAAATTGTCGATGACAATCGAAGAAGCACGGTTTGCCTCCGTGTTTCAAACGAAAAGCCTGAGAACGGTCCATGCAATACGGACATGAGAGACGACCATGGGTGCTCCATCCCGATAACATTCCATAGGCCGGAAAGTCGTTGATGGTCCACATAAGTGTTGCCCTCATCTAAAAATTCTGCTTTCTAGAAACATCGTACGTGTTGGCACCGACTTCCCACAGTTGATTCAACTCATCTATCAAAGGCTGTAAATACACATCGATGTTCCTCTTCGGATTGTTCGGACCCAGAATAATAACGGTTAGGAACATATACGGAGTCTTCATGCACATCCAAGGCGGTAGATTGTACGGAGTGACGATCACAGGCCAACACGAATACTGGGAGCCTAAAAGTCTGAATGGGATAAAATCGTCAGAGCAGAGCCCCAATCTGACATTACGCGCTTCCTCGACAAAATATGGATACTCTCGATCAAAGTGCTTCCATGCTTCTCCATCGGATGGATGATCCAATACTCCTTCGATCTGTTTTCGCTCGTGCCAACTCATGTTTTCTGCAGTCTCCTTAACCATAAACAACCGCTGCAATCGCGGCGTCAAAGGCAAGTAGTGCATCGAATCGGTAGGCTTCCTTGCACCGACAGACTTTCCTCTAACAGTGGCCTTGTAGCGATCAGCACCACAAAATCTGCACGCATCTTCATCCTTGTCGTCTTTGTAGTACAACATGCACCCGTTGCGACATGCATCGATTTTCTCGTATCCCATCCAAAGCGATCTCACCATCCTCTTAGATCGATAGAAGTCTTTAGGCAACTTTGCACCCTCGGGCAAGATCTCTATAATCAAATCGAGCAGTCGATTATAGCATTCTTGCGACATGTTAAAATCGGACTTGATGCTCAATAATCTTGTAACCACCTCCAACGGTGAATGATCCTCACAACCAGGATATAGTGGAGTCATTGCATTCTCAAGCAACTCCATAAACTTTGCAGCATCGGCATTCGGTGCCTCCTCAGCTGCATCATAATTGTCCGGATTGAAACTATGTCCTGCCGCATCATAATTATCAGGATTAAAACTAGGCCCCGCCGCATCATAAACCATGTTCACCAACCCGTCGTCGTAAGCATCGTGGTCTTGGACATCCATATACGGCTCCACATAGGGCTCCGACTCCGATGCTAGAGATACAAGTTCTCCGTGCGCGGTCCACTGATAGTAATTCGGCGTAAAGCCCTTCGAGTATAAATGATATGTAACTTTCACTTCTGGATGATATTTCCTGTTGTGACATCTCACACACGGACACTTAATTTTGGTACCGTTCATGTACTGAGGGAACGCCTTGGCGAACTGCAGGAACTGCTGTACACCCTCAATGAATTTATCCCGCACACCGCACATGTCATCAGGATGACGGTTGTACATCCATGAACGATGACGCAGATAGTAATTCATATCCATTTCTAGAAACTTCTGCAAAATTGACAGTATGTATCATATAAATCATTACATGCAAAATTAACCGTACTATAAAAATCATAACTGATATAATACATATTTTCATTTATCAAAACTGCAGCTGCCCCCAACCCCATAGTACTATGAACTGCATTATAAGTGTGCAGTCAACACACTACAAATAGTGTGTCATACTATATGACTGCAGCTGTCCCCAACCACACTCCTAGGTCAGTGTCCGTTATGGGAAAAGCAGTCATGGCATTGCACTAAGGCACCTGGTGCTTGAACAATTTTTGCATCAAAAGTTTCCCAAGTACACGGGCTATTGCTCTATGAAATGGATAACCCCATGCATTGTGGTTGTACTCACTCACAATTACCGGCAGATTACTGCACTCCCTTTAGTAAAAAAAACTAACCCCCCAAATTGGCACACTGATACACACATACACTCTTAAGAATTCTGTAATCAAAACTCACCTGGTACCAACAACACCTATTAAGTACTCTAAATTCTATACTTCATATAAACACTCTATCTATACTCATATAAACACTCCATCTATACTCCCAGATCTGGGATACACCTATATGAATGCTCAACCTTCACACCTATTACTTATTCTCTTCAACACATATATTCACTCAAACACCTGACTAATACACCTCTTTAAATTAGTCACCCACTGCTACTGCTTACCTTCTTCCTCAATATTTGATTACCCCTTATCCCGAGCCACACACTCATGTGTGCACTATAGTATCACTATGAATACCCAATCTTCTCTCAGATATTGGTGTTATATCTGACACTTGCCCTCATGTCCTTCAAATCATACGAGTTCAAACCCCATCTCAAACACATCCACATCCTGCCTTGCACTAGTTGCTGACTGGCTCAGTAAGTTGCTGCACAAGGATGCAGTGTTTACACTGTATTAGGACCCCCTCACACCTGCCTGCAGAAGCTAACAACCAACTACAATGCACCTAAACCTTAATGCACACTATGTTCAGCTGTGCAGTGCCTCCCCAAGTTGCTTGTTGCACATTGGGCTGATGTACCTCAAGTCTCCCCCTGCTCACTGCTAGTAAGCAGTGCTCACTACTGCTGTTACCTCTCTCGTTGACTTGGGCTAGTCGGCCCTAACCCTAACCCTAACCCTAACCCCATGTCAAAAAACCTAACCCTAACCCTAGGTCCTGATCAGTGTCTGTGTCAGTGTGTGTGTGTGTCGTGTCTGTGTCTGTGTCTGTGTCTGTGTCTGTGTGTGTGTCGTGTTTGTGTCAATATCACATGTGTCCTGTGAGAGAGAGAGAGAGTAGGGTTTACCGGAGTAGTCGCGGTGGAGAGCCGGTCGACGGAGCGGGGGGGGGGGAATTTTTTTCTTTTCAAAATTTTAACAGATGGGAAAAAATGAAACCGAGCCCTAATTAACCATATTTTAGCGACGTTTAGCGACGTCCAATAAAAACGTCGCTAAATTAAATTTTAGCGACGTCAATGACGTCGCTAAACACGTTGCTAAATATTTTTAATATAAAGGTCGCTATATACGTCGCTAAACGTCGCTAAATTAGACATATTAGCGACGCTTAGCGACCTTAATTGAACTTATAGCGACTTATCTTTTAAAATCTTAATAAAAGTCGCTAAACGTCGCTAAATGTCGTCATTTAGCGACGTCTAGCGATGTTTTTATAAGGAGTCGCTAATTTATATATTATTAGCGACGTTTCTTTTGACGTCGCTAAAATACGTCGCTAATACCGCTTTTTCTAGTAGTGTCCCCTAAATGCACAAACACCTAAAATAAAAATTAAATAAATTCTATTTTTCTCTAATTAGCTCATAATTACTACAAATCAATTAATAATTAATAAAAAAAGTTAATACGGTTTTTAGAATTAGGGGTTTTACAGTTTTAGTTGCCAACGGCTGACGTCATATCCAGAATATTGTATACAGCGACGAAGTATTATTGCATGATCAATGCCCCACCAACTGACTTTGACCCATAGAAGAGTTTTATCAAAGGCATAATGCTAATGCCTCCGGAAGCAAGGGTACATAGGACGCCCAAGAAAGCAAAGGGTGTTGCCAGACCTTTGATCATGGAGCTAGACCCGTTGACCGTGGAAGAGGAAACGTCTTCTTTCGATGATCCTATGCCTGCTAAGCGCATATCAAATATCGAGACACATCATGTTCTCTATTCTAAGAAGGCGAGGACTGCGATGGTCCCTGAGACGGGACCTGTGGCAAAGTCAAAGTCACTTGCAAAGGGAACCGTGAGTGAGGAGGTAAGACCCCTTGCATTAGCGGCTTCTGAACTAGACCCCCCTCTAGATGCGATGGCGGTACTCGTAGAACCTCTCAGTTTGATTCTTCCTGGTCCTCTCTATAAATACCTTTCTTCTGATCTGTTTGACAATGTGCAGACACCATCGAAAAGGGACCATCCCCGGCGTGCCGCTCCCTCGGTGGTTTCTTACGCCGAGAAGGAAGAGGAAACCACCTTTCCCGAGGCTGATGCTGAACCTGCACCTGAGGCGTCGGGAGCACCGGTATTAGATGGGGCCTCAATGAAGCATGGTTAAATGATAGAGACGATATATTAAGAACCAATTTAAGATATACTGTGATAATCATACACGTCTATCTGAAATTATCTTACCCAAAATCCTTGCTACGCTAGTAAGCATAACTGCGATAAACTATAGAGTCCGTAATTAAGGTACATACCTCTAGAATCATGGTTTCTAAAATTTTTGCTCTGCCGCATGCTTGGCTGCAAAAACTATAAATTTCATAATCATGAGAAATATATCCAAAATTAAGCTCTATGACTTCGTTATGCTAGCTAATATGGCTGTAATAAACTCTAGACTCCATAACTAAGGCAGACGATTACCTTTTTCACTGTTCTTATTCATTTATGTTATCATAATATACATCAACTTAGTCCATATGATTTATCTCGATACAAGAATCAAATTCAATAACGAATAGGTACAAAGGTGAAGGTGAATGAAGCAAGTGGAAATGGATTCAAAATAAGATTCTCAAGGATCATCCTAGAAATCTCTCAAAGAATCCTAATTTGTGATTGCGTATTCTCTCATCCTATATCATATATTCTATATTCTATCGCAAGCTCACAGTAGTATAACTAAGCAGTTACACTACCCCGACTTCGTACTAATTGCGAAGACTGACCTGCATGGGCCACCACAAAAATGTGTCACGATCCGCACCCGGTGAAGGAGCACGAGTACGTAGGTATGTCCAGCCTACGCCATAGCATCGATGGTAGAATGCTGTCTAGGTCATCACTAACTATATAGCATCATACACAATGTAAAACTCAACAGTCAATAATATCTTAACTCCATAAGGAGGACAAGGTAATTAAAGTAACATAATACTCAATTACATATCTAAAGCACGATAGAATATCAAAGAAGTCTAACATAACTATGAAGTCTAATCATTAACAACATCCAATAAAATCACCAATATCCCTGTCTTAAGTATAAGCCGAAAACAAATCCGGTACCAAAATGCTAACAAAAACTAATTAGGATAACTAGTGATTCAGGCTAGACCTCCCAAAAATCACTCAAGAATGTCAAGGCCCATGGTTGCTATCCTCCCTTGTGGTCCGTAGCGCATGGGACACCAGTCCTCTAAGTCATCGTCTGAAAAATATATCCAGTTAGGATTGGAGCGAAGTATAACCCAATCGCAGTTCCAATTAATTGACAAAGACTATAAAAAAGTAAAATAGAGGATGCTATATACGATAAAAAAAATAATAAACTGATACAATGGAAAATGGTAAAGAGAGACAAGCAATATAAGCAATAGGGTATAGCCAATGCATATATGAAATGATAGAGAAGGAACTACTATATCAGGTACAAGGCAATGTAATATATGAACTGAATATTAAAACTACAACATACAATGTGTTTCGAAATACTAAATAGATATGAGATCGGATTGGAAGATTTACATTAAGGGGAAAACTAGCTCAACTATACGTGAAGTATATGATTAGCTAGTAGCCGATGATTTACACTACTTGCCAATAATTCTTGATCACATATCTAACTAGTACTTCCTCCGCCCCGACTGATATGATGGATCCAACCATGACACATTACTAGCCAATGTATCCACTGTTAACCAATATTATCCTATATCATCCAATACCAAACAATACGCAATATTCCATAGCATTGTGATGAGTCAAGGTAACATCTCATGACTGAAGATCCAATGTCAATACCAATTCGCGTACCATCGTGTCAAGAATCATAAGTAACATTTCTAAATACTTGAATTATAGTAGTAATCAAATAATATAAACTATCAAAGAATGTACTCGCTTGTGGTCCAGAGTAATAAATGTCAAACTGTGTCCGTAAGGGTGTCTTACAGACCTAAATATGAAATATTACATCAATACATGGTTTTGAAATGATAAATAAGTTAAACTAGTCAATTTCTAGGTCTTTAGGCCAAATCTAAGTTGAAATAGTCAAACTAGGTCATTAACTCGATTCGGGTTCTAAAATACCTATTTAGTTGGTTCATGAAGTTGTAATAGTCATCACTAGCTAATACTAGGTTATACCAAGTTATTTCTAGGCTTCTAGATCATCACCTTATAACTATGACTATACCAGGTAGTATAAATACACTATGTATAATATATATATATATACTATATAGACTCGTATATAGCTAGCTATACCTTAAAATATTTTAGTCTAAATACCTATAACTTGACATGCCCATTACCTAATAACATATATCTTAGTTATCTCATATCCAATACCCATTACCTCACACTTTCCCCCTATCATAGTAATACTCAACTAACACTATAGGGTAATCTCAATGGTACCAACCGTATGCTAGCCAATACGCAACTATTCAAGTATCTCACCTAACCTCTCTTATTAGTCAATTTCCCTTATAGCAGTCACTTGGCACAAGACTACATTGTTCCCTCTCATCCCAACACTATTACCACTGTAGTGCCTCAAATTCTGATCCGACCGGGATATGCACTATATAATTGGGCTTGTGGCTAGTCTGTCTGAGTCATAGTTTGGAGTTTAGATCTTTGACATCCTCTTGCCACGGATTAAATGGGATGATCCTTTCTAACTCATAGATAGGCCTATATTTAAACAAGTCCAATAGTTTTCGTGCTTTCTCGCTTGGTTTTCTTGATGTCGCTTTGGGATTTTATTTTGGTGTTGCTTTCAATTTGCTTGGTTTTCGCTGTTGGCTTTCTCGCTTGGAGCTTTGATTCTTAGGGAGTTCGGAAGGAAGGATAGGCAAAGGATTCTTACTCAGTGCTCATGCTATTGCAGGTCCGCGTAACTGATGTTTAATCGTCCCTAGGCGGGACTCCTTTTTTTAGCACTTTTCCTTAACCAGTGAGTGGTTCGGACCCTTCTTTCCTACTTTTTCACATCCATATCTCTAATGTTTCAAAAGTTCAATCGATGATGCCCGGCTGAACGCCTAAAAAATTCTTAGCCACAATGCATACCAGCCACTAAGAAAGGAACATGAAAATTGTAGACTACTTGTATTTCTTTAACACCTTATAAACACAAGCTTCATTATAAAGGAATTTGGGTTATTGGTTGCGGCCTGGTGCCTCGGATAGAGTTTGGACCCACGGGATACCAAAAATCTGAACACGAGTTAAGAAAATATGAATCGTTGCATAAGTATATATTGCTGCTTTATTTCTTCAGTTTTATTTCATACATTATATGATATTTGAACTGTTCATGCATTTGCATGGTCTGGGACAACTTGTGCACAAGGTTTGGCATTTCCTCGAAACGATATTTTGGGGCACTGGAAACATATTGACCCGGGGGGAAATATTTGATCATGCTAGTCGTGATGCATTGCGGGACCTTCAGCAGGACTTGCTACCCTGGCAGATAGGGCATGCCGCAATGCTTTGGATAAGTCCCTATGGTGTCGATCACACCAATGACCTCATAGAATAGAACACATGCTAATTTATTGTCTTGTGCAGATGGTAAGTATACTTGTGTTTCGCTGCAGGGAAGGCATGCATCGGTTGAGTAAGCAACCGATGTACTGATGGATTCAATATTTTTTTATTTCTATCAAAACATACAACTGATATGAACTGAATTCACTTAGTTCTCTATAGAAAGATCATCTTAATGCATGCTCGCCCCTAATAAGCAAGTGTTGATTTAGTCGAGTAGGTTTGTCCTACTCATCAGTACAACTGAGTACAGACCCACGTTATGGGCAACTATTTCAGGCACTCAGACGGTGCAACCTTAGTGGATAGACGAGAAGGCATTAGAAGCTCTTCAATTTTGAAGTATAGTTGAAGTCAGTTCATTTTGGAGGCATGGATTTTTAACCTATACAAGGGCGTAATGTATGAACGACGAGGCCTATCTGATGGAGCTGTCACGACCCGCACCCGGTATATGGGCACGAGAGCGTGGGTACGTCCAACCTACGCCGCAGCATCGGCGGTAGAACGCTGTCTAGGTCATGTAACTATCTAATCAATCTCACATGAATATCCAACTCCATAAGGAGACGCAGATATCACAAAATAATATGGAAATATACTCAATCACATAAGCTAAAGCACGATGAGATATCGAAGTAAGCAATACAAGACAAGTCTAAACATAATAAATAGTCTAACCTGCAATCAATATTACATCCAAGTCTCCAAGTATGTCGGAAAAGTCCTCTATGTCACAGTCTGGAAAAATATCCAGTCAGGATTGGAACGAAATACACCTCTAACAGCAGTACCACATATATTGACAAAAACTATAACACAGTGTAAAGAAATACAAGATAGATATAAAAACTGGCAATAAGAAATACTGACGAGCATGGATATACTGGAATAACTGAAATACTGGAGCATGTCATCATCAATGTACGTCTAACAATGAATAGAACTACAAGTACACGCAAGAACAATGAACTGGTATATAAGTGTGTACAAGAACAATAACTAGAACATGTGGAGATGCTAGATCAATATACTAGAGATGCATATCAATGATCCTCTAACCAAGTGTGTGAAACATTAGTATATCATGTGATCGGCTTGGGACTGATCAGGCTTGTTACATATGATTAGCTATGATTCATGTAGGGTCAGGCTAACCATCCGGATAGCTATGATGCGAGCAATAGTCAGGCTAATCACATGTAACAGGCTATGAGGCATGTAATGGTCAGGCTGTACCGACGTGATGTGTGGGTGAGTTATGATGCATGTAAGGTTGGGTATGATCACATAAGCTACTAACATTTCCCCATTTTCCCCAGCTAGCACGATGGATCCCCAATCACGACTCCTCGTGACAGGTCTCGATGATGTCAACTCGTGTAAAGAACAGTGTCAGAGTCATGTACGCTATACAACAAGAATTATAGAGATAATCAACATAATGGAAACTGTCAGAGAATGTACTCGCCTGGGGTCCTGCTGCTGGTATGAATCAGAGTCCAAGTCACAGTCCAAATAGCCTATGTATTATAATTTACCATGTCAAAAGATAATTTATTTTAATTTATTTAATTCTGGAATAATTATTCTAAAATCCTATTTTAATCTTATTATTATGATTTTTAGGTTAATTCCTAAATTTTGTCCAAAGGAACTGAATTTTATCAACTCGAGACTCATGGCACACAAATCGAGGCAATCTGTTGACCAAAAAGTCAATCGACATAAACTCGACTTTCATACATGAATTCCTGTAGATTTCAGCGTCAAAAATATGCTGGAATTTATGGCTCATCCGAATTCAAATTCGTTTGGAAATTATGGCACATACAAGTTTTGTATCGTGCACCGATGGTTAAATTCTAACCTAGAAGTTCTACAGAATTAACAGTATATAAATACTTCGAAATAAATTCTAGGAAAAAATATATGTCAATGATCTCGACATTAGCTTTCCGAAACTTTAAACGGTTCATGATTCTGATTCCTGGTTCTCCCGGAATCGCGAAAACATCAAAACACGTCTATTTCCGGACATACTGTGTTCTACGAATTTTCCAGAATTTAATAATAATAATTTCATAAAAAAAATTATATAATCAGAAATCTAACCTCAATATCTTTCTAACACAAAAAACTAGGCCTCGTTTGGAGTTCAGAGCTATGCGCAATGGCTTCTGGAAGATGAATGAACCCTAGATGACAATTCTCCAAAAATCGACTGAAGAAAAACCCTAGAAAATAACTAAACTAATATATATATATATATATATAGAGGAGAGAGAAAGAGCAGCCGCGGCTCAGGAGCTTGCCACGTGGCAGCCATCCGTGGCTCCCCGCCCAGATCCAGCGGTTGTAGATCCACGCGGCTCGGCTCAGCTGAGTCCGACTCGGACTTGGACGCGGCTCGGCTCGGCTCGGCTTCACCCGCGGTCGCTGACAGGCGGGCCCGGCACTGTTCACTGCTGGAGGCTGACAGGTGGGCCCCTTATTTGCTGACTGGGCAGAAATAATTTCTTTTTGGGTTTTTTTTTTCAGAAAATAGTTTTTAATTCAGTTTTTTATAATTAACTCAAAATAAATGCTAAAAATAATCAGAAAATTCCCAAAAAATTCTAGAAAATATATTTTATTATTTAGAATCTAAAATAAAAGTTTGGGATATTTTTAAATATATTTGTCCCTAAAATAAATTCTTGAAAGTCCTAGAAAATTAGGATTACTAGTTTTTAATTAACTAAAAATTATGAAAAAATCCCAATAGCCCCAAATTGACCTAATAACAACATTTAAGCATGAATTTCAGGATACGGAGGTTACAAGTCTACCCACCTTAAAAAAATTTCGTCCTCGAAATTTAAAATTCTCAATTGTTTTTTTTTTACCATCAAAATTAAATTCATCAAATCATACAATCATGAACTAATCCATATTATTTTTTCACAACTTTTCAAAATTCTAGAAGTATCATATTCCCGCAAACCTTTAAAATTAAAAAATCAAATTTCATTCTTATCAAAATCTCCTCAAAAATTTATGCTAATCACTAAATACAAAACTTAATATTCAATCCTCTAATTTTAAATCCACTCAATGTATATTTATAAAATTTAAAAATCTCGTCCAAAAAGTTTGTATTCAAATACTAACCCATTAATCATCTTACTCCTCAAATTTTGAGTAAATCACTAAATACAAAATTTACTATCCAATCCTTTAATTAAAATCCAGTAAATGCATATTTATAAATTTTAAAAAAATCTTATCCCAAAATTTGAATTCAAACACTAATCCATTAATGATCTTACTCCTTGATTCTTTTTCCACACAATGCTCAAATAATATAATACTCGCAAAATCTTCAATTACAATATTCAAAATAAATCTATATCTTGCAGTCAAATAAATACAATGATAATCTTCTTAATTTCCTCAAATGTTAGTGACATTCAATCATACCACAATCTTCATAAAAATTTATGATTTTAATAAATCGTCAATTCTGTCATTTTAAATTCTCAACTCTCTTCATTTAAATAAATATTTATCCTCAAAATTTAAAATACATTGTCTCTCTTTGTCAATTCATAACCTCTTTATTAATTCTTCACCACGGTCAAACCCCCAACAATCAAGGTCTAAGAAAATACTACCTACCGTCATACAATATACAATCTAGAGAAAACATACATGGTTATGGTCACTTTTGTCATGGTATTGCAGTATCTGTCGGGGTGTACTACCAGCTACATTCTAGCAAGAGAATTATTGATACAAACTACGATACTAAGAAATCAATTAATCAATCAAACAGACGAAAAATGAACAGAAGGAAAGAACAGAACATAGCCTTCTAACCCATTACTTGGACATCTTTAACTTCTATTGTACACTTAACTCTGGCACATTTATTCACAAATTCCTGTCCCTATACACTGTTACCCATATCAACTAATCATTAGTCCACAACATCCATGAATACATCCTCATTGCATACACCTATCTATTGATACCTAGATATGATACCAAGAATCTCTAACACAACCATATTTCAATGATGCATCCAAAGTTTGATACTTGTATTCCTTTAGATACCACTGTTTCTACTACAAGCATACTCACTGCTAGCTTCTTACCTACTATAATTGTTTATACAAGTTGTTCTTATCACTCAACTGCACACCAAGTGTAACACACCAAACTAAGTATTGCTCCTTCTAATGCAACTCTAGATGGACATCCAAGTTTGTTTGCAGTGCCATCTCAAGCCATCTCAAGCCAATATATCCTTACACATGCACATCAACCACTCATATACTATTATACATTTCTTACCCACCATAAAATTTTATCCTCAAAATAAAATCATCAAAATTTACTTCTCGAATGATTTAAAATAAAATGCATATACTTTCCTCAAAAGTCAAATACTCAATATCGAAAAAATAAATTTTAATCGCTTCCAAAATCTTTATAGCTTGACTATGTTTATTGAATTGAATTCGAATCCTCAAAATTTTAATAACATAAAATCTTAACTCCTCTAAATTCTTAAAAATTGAAATTCATTTCCACTCTTCAAATTATAAATTTAATCCACAAGCATCTAAGTACACATATATGCTCACAGTCTCTAATACTCAAGGTGCACACAAATACATCAATTATCTATAACTCTCAACTGTGTACTGAATATTGCACTATTACTTCCAATAATCAAAGTTATCATCACACATATTTTCTCCAATGATTTTCTATCTATATTAACTAGTACACAAATCTAATTATCATCACACGAAGTACTTACTGTCATTAACACCTTGCTCAACAAATCTTTGATATAGAATCACTAGCACTATTGGTATGGTAACACTAGCTTCATCATTAGATTATCTCATCAAACTTATTACAACTCACGATTACTTGCACTTTCTATAATGTCCATGCTTTACTTCAATCTCAAGGGCAGACATATGGTTCCATATCTTGATTTATGTATATGTATCTTCTCTTAAATCTTTTACAGACTGTTATACTAATCTGTGATACACTTCACAACTTTTATTACCAATCCTGATATTTCTCTACTCATGATATCTCATTAATACCCTTTATGCATATACATTTATTTACTCTTGACACACCCAAGTAATCAATCATCAAATTGAACATCATGCTCCATTAATCTTTAACACAATTCCTTGATACTTAATTGTTTACATAGATCATCCCATTACATAAATTCATGACTATCCAGGACGGGTATGCTGACTCTGATACTAACTCTTGGAACCATCATTGATACTTTTACTCCTTCTTCTACCTATAGTACCAATATTAACTATAATAACACCTATCATAGAACTATTGCTACAAGGTACTATGCTATGGGTATCTCTAGATTAATGCCTACTGCTCACATGTCCAACTAAGAAACACTTACAAACTCACAAGTCACACTCAGTCAAACTAATACAAGATACAACCAAAATTACAAGTCACTAATTATCATACTAACAAGGATCCTTAAAGAAATAAGGCTCAAAAGAACTAGGTTAAGGACTGAAGGTATCTTTACTGCTAGTAAAAAAAAGAAGCGATGGAACAAAGTCCTGGAATAACAGAAATAGATAAGTCTTGAGATGATACTTTAAGAACCAATTTAAGATACAACCTGATAATCATACACGTCTGTCTGAAATCATGACACTCAGAATCCTCGCCACGCCAGTAAGCATAGATGCGATAAACGATAGGTTCCGTAACTAAGGTATGCAACTCTATAATCATGTCATCTAGAATCTTCGCCACGCCAACCGGTATGGCTGCGAGAGACTCTAAGTTTCATAACTATAGTATGTATATCCAAGTCAGGTTCCTGCGTTCTCGTCACGACAGCTAATATGGCTGCGATAAACTCTAGGGTCCATAACCAAAGTAGACGTTTTACCTTTCTTACTGTCCTCATCAACATATGTCATCAGATGATACCGTAAATTTTAGCCCGTAAAATTCATCTCGATATGAAATCAACTCAACAACGATACCAAGAATTAAATTTAACAACTGGTCAACAAGAATCAAACTCAACAATGATACCAAGATTTTAATTTAATAACTGATCAACAAGAATCAAGTTCAATAACAACAAGCGAGAGCGGACGGAAACAAGGAAAGATTTAAATTGTAAATTATAATAAGATTCTCAAGGGGTCGTCCCAGAAATTTCTCAAGAATTTTTGTGATTGAGTATCCTCTCTCATCCTAGTATCCTATGTCCTATATTCTATAGCAGGCACGCAGTAGTACAACTAAGACGTCGCACTACCACGACATCGCACAACTTGCGAAGTCTGACCTGCATGGGCCACCACTAAAAACGTGTCACGACCCGCACCCGGTATATGGGCACGAGAGCGTGGGTACGTCCAGCCTACGCCGCAGCATCGGCGGTAGAACGATGTCTAGGTCATGTAACTATCTAATCAATCTCACATGAATATCCAACTCCATAAGGAGACACAGATATCACAAAATAATATGGAAATATACTCAGTCACATAAGCTAAAGCACGATGAGATATCGAAGCAAGCAATACAAGACAAGTCTAAACACAATAAATAGTCTAACCTGCAATCAATATAACATCCAAGTCTCCAAGTATGTCGGAAAAGTCCTCTATGTCACAGTCTGGAAAAAATATCCAGTCAGGATTGGAACGAAATACACCTCTAGCAGCAGTTCCACATATATTGACAAAAACTATAATACAGTGTAAAGAAATACAAGACAGATATAAAAACTGGCAATAAGAAATACTGACGAGCATGGATATACTGGAATAGAAATACTGGAATAACTGAAATACTGGAGCATGTCATCATCAATGTACATCTAGCAATGAATAGAACTATAAGTACACGCAAGAACAATAAACTGGTATGTAAGTGTGTACAAGAACAATAACTAAAACATGTGGAGATGCTAGATCAATATACTAGAGATGCATGTCAATGATCCTCTAACCAAGTGTGTGAAACATTAGTATATCATGTGATCGGCTTGGGACTGATCAGGCTTGTTACATATGATTAGCTATGATTCATGTAAGGTCAGGCTAACCATCCGGATAGCTATGATGCGAGCAATAGTCAGGCTAATCACATGTAACAGGCTATGAGGCATGTAATGGTCAGGCTGCACCGACGTGATGTGTGGGTGAGCTATGATGTATGTAAGGTTGGGTATGATCACATAAGCTACTAATATTTCCCCATTTTCCCCAGCTAGCACGATGGATCCCCAATCACGACTCCTCGTGACAGGTCTCGATGATGCCAACTCGTGTAAAGAACAGTGTCAGAGTCATGTACGCTATACAACAAGAATTATAGAGATAATCAACATAATGGAAACTTTCAGAGAATATCCTCGCCTGGGGTCCTGCTGCTGGTATGAATCAGAGTCCAAGTCATAGTCCAAATAGCCTATGTATTACAATTTACCATGTCAAAAGATAATCTATTTTAATTTATTTAATTCTGAAATAATTACTCTAAAATCCTATTTTAATCTTATTATTCTGATTTTTAGGTTAATTCCTAAATTTTGTCCAAAGGAACTGAATTTTATCAACTCGAGACTCATGGCACGCAAATCGAGGCAATCTGTTGACCGAAAAGTCAACCGATGCAAACTCGACTTTCATGCATGAATTCTTGTAGATTTCAGCGTCAAAAATATGCTGAAATTTACGGCTCGTCCGAATTCAAATTCGTTTGGAAATTATGGCACATACAAGTTTCGTATCGTGCACCGATGGTTAAATTCTAACCTAGAAGTTCTACAGAATTAACAGTATATAAATACTTCGAAATAAATTCTGGGAAAAATTATATGTCAATGATCTCGACATTAGCTTTCCGAAACTTTAAACGGTTCATGATTCTGATTCCTGGTTCTCCCGGAATCGCGGAAACATCAAAATACGTCTATTTCCGGACATGCTGTATTCTACGAATTTTCTAGAATTTAATAATAATAATTTCGTAAAACAAATTATATAATCATAAATCTAACCTCAATATCTTTCTAACACAAAAAACTAGGCCTCGTTTGGAGTCCAAAACTATGCGCAATGGCTTCTGGAAGATGAAGGAACCCTAGATGACAATTCTCCAAAAATCGGCTGAAGAAAAATCCTAGAAAATAACTAAACTAATATATATATATATATATATAGAGGAGAGAGAAAGAGCAGCCGCAGCTCAGGAGCTTGCCATGTGGCAGCCATCCGTGGCTCCCCGCCCAGATCCAGCGGTCGTAGATCCACGCGGCTCGGCTCAGCTGAGTCCGACTCGGACTTGGACGCGGCTCGGCTCGGCTTCACCCGCGGTCACTGACAGGCGGGCCCGGCACTGTTCACTGCTGGAGGCTGACAGGTGGGCCCCCTGTTTGCTGACTGGGCAGAAATAATTTCTTTTTGGATTTTTTTTTTCAGAAAATAGTTTTTAATTCAGTTTTTTATAATTAACTCAAAATAAATGCTAAAAATAATCAGAAAATTCTCAAAAAATTCTAGAAAATATATTTTATTATTTAGAACCTAAAATAAAAGTTTGGGATATTTTTAAATATATTTGTCCCTAAAATAAATTTTTGAAAGTCCTAAAAAATTAGGATTACTAGTTTTTAATTAACTAAAAATTATGGAAAAATCCCAATAGCCCCAAATTGACCTAATAACAACATTTAAGCATGAATTTCAGGATACAGAGGTTACAGGAGCGCGCTCTGCCTTTTGAGTTTCTTTTTTGTAATGCAAACCAATTAGCCGAGAGGCGCATCAAATGTAAACTTTATGTAAATTACTTTGAATTATATCAATGAAAAGCATGTTTCTTCCTGTACTTGTGTTCAACGTCTGTGAATGTGTTTTCTAACTTGTGTTTTTAAATGGGTTCCTATCACTGCATATTCTTGTCTTATGCGAGCACAACTCCTGGCTCGCACGACATCACGCCCCAGCGTGGACGATCAATTCTGTAAAGGATCCAGCCAGGACGATTGACCCTTTTAGGATCGGGGCGTGACATATTGGTATCAGGGTACAACTTCACTTTCTTGGATTTTCAAAAGATAATCAAGGAGTTTGATGCGCCTCTCTGAGTTGCATTCAACGTTTGCTGCATGAGATGAATCACCCTATACAATGAGCCCATAAATAAGGATTTATCATTTTTGGAGTGTTGACAAGCTATTCTCTTTTGTAACAATGGCTAAGAAAATTACTGCTGCAGCAAGCAGTGCTCAGCCCATCCAGAGCAATCCGACAAGTTCTGGAGAATCCGGAGGAGCGACTTCAATCGATATGACCGAACGACTCATGCATCTAATGGAGGTACAGCAATAGCAAGCTGCCACTCAACAGGTACAAATTCAGTGCTCAACAGAAGCAGATGGATACCATGATGCAATTAATCGCATCCTTGGTATCCAACAACGGTGGAGCCACGGTGACGCTTGTCACGCCTTCGGCTGTGGTGGTAGAAGACGAATCCGAGAAAACGCAGCCCCCCGCTAGGAATACCTGCAGAGCGGCGGAGTTCACCAAAATGCACCCACCAACGTTCAACGGGCGAGCAGAGTCGGACGTGGTGATGGGATGGATTACAAAACTAGAGGGACTCTTCAACCTGGTTGGCATTAAGGGGTCCAAACAATTGTCTTGTGCATCAGTGCAGCTGGAACTACGGGCGCATGATTGGTGGAAAGCCACCAAGCAAGAGATTTATGATGCCAATCCCAACTGCAAGATCACCTGGGAGATATTCAAATATGCCATTATTGAACATTATATCCCACGAGCCGTACGGCAACAAAAGGAAGACGACTTCAGCAATCTGGTGCAAGAAAGTATGTCTGTTGATGACTATGATTCAGTGTTCGCTAGACTCGCTAAGTTTGTCAGACACTTCTTGCCTAACCAGCAGGCGTGGTGCTACCGTTTTCAGAAAGGTTTGAATGATGACCTACGTAGGGACGTTATAAATCAGAAGTGTCAGACCTACCGGGAATGTTATGAATCTATGATATAAATACATGTAAATTATCCATCACACTCAATCTAATAAATAATAATTTGAACTTTCCTATAAATTGTTTTGGGGACTGTATAGTCTAGAGTTTGGGCATGCACTTAACATAATTATGAAGAAAATGAGTTAGATGGAAAAATAATTTTTTTTTGTAAGATTCAGTCCATGAAATGCTCGTAATTGGCTTGTCATTCATGTGATTCTTTCTGTGTGATCGACCACTAGAAAAGTAAATTAAATTTCTAAGGCTAGTGTGAGTGGATAAAGATCTAATACATCTAAATAGTTATTTTATTGTAAATTCATAACCTCTTATATCTAAAATTCATGCATTTATAATTTATTTATTTATTTTCATATTAAGACCCAACCATGTATTATGTCCACAAATTCAATGGATCATTCTCACATAGATATTCTATCTTTAGCATCTGAATATGATACCGTAGGAAATTCAATGCCTTAGCATTCTTAATAGTACCATCAAGCTTGTTGGACTGCAATTGCAACTTCGCATCCAATTGCCTCATATCAAGAGCTTTGAATTGAAGCTTTGCAAGACTCGACGTCTCTATAGCATAAAATAATTATATTAGAGGTAAATTAATTAAAATAATAAAAGTGATGCTTTCAATATTACGAAACTTCACATATACCACAATGTGATGAAACCTTATCAAAGAATATTATATCTTATGTGTATCACATATACAACAATGTGATAATTATATAATAATATATTTTGGGTACTTTATCATAATTCAGTTCACATATACAACAATGTGAATTAGTACCTTGTAGAATTCAAATATATCAAACAAAATAATGGAAATAACAAAATCACATACATTAATTTAATGTAATTAACTAATTCATAATAAGTGAAGAAAGATACTCTAGATTAATTTCATATTTGGGTACAATTTATAATAAAAAAATATAGAGATGAGGTTTATATAATCTTAAATAATTATTATAAAAATATAGAGATGAGGTTTATATATAATCTTAAATAATTATTATAAAAATATAGAGATGAGGTTTATATATAATTAATCTATAAACACATAAATCAAACATGTATTTAATTTTACTAAAACATGTATCTAAGTGTACAAGATTTAGACTTACTTTTTTAATATAATTGTCTTTCTAATAACCATCACATGATAGTATATATAAAGATTATTGAAATATTTATTGGACATAGATAGATGTAAATTTAAACATTTCTTAATCACATGCATATAAAACTAAATTCAATTGTATCCATAAAATGTTTTACTTATGTGCTTGTAATAGTGAAAAAATATAAATCATAATAATGAAGGAAGTTGAACTTACCTTTTTTTTTTTTTTTCTTAAGAGAATTCTTTATCCCTTATTCTATTTCCTAGAGCAACTCGTACTGATAACATTTTATAAAGTAGAAAAAAGTAAGATAGAAAAAATGAAAAAAAAAATTTGTTCTACTTAATTAGAGAAGAGCCCTTTATATAGGCTTACCATTTGGATTACATCATGATGTCAATTAAGAGAAAAAATGCCAAAATACATAGGTTAAAGATAACCAAAAGACATAGATTATGGATAACCAAAAGACATAGATTATGGATTATGGAGACGAAATAATTATGGTTACAACATTTTTAACAATATTACATATAAAAAAAAACCTTTTTAACAATGTAGAAAAATTTACCAGGTATAAGGAAAGGAAAAAGAAAATTCCACTTAAAAAAAGGTACACAAACGGCCTCACATCACAGCTTTCCCCATTTCTGAAACTCTCTCCCTCCCTGTCCCTGTCCCTGTCCCTGTCCCTGTCCCTGGCGGGACCTGAGCTTTTCTTCATCCGTTCGTCCGTCCGTCCGTCCGTCACATCTCTAGTGCTAGTGCAACTCTCTCTTATGGTTTGGTATGGGCTCCTGTTTATTTTCTTCCCCTTCTCCCGATACTGCTACTCCCAACTCACCAAAACAAATCCCCACCGTGACCTCTTCCTCTTCCTCTTCCTCTTCCTCTTCTTCTCTGAAGGTCTGCTGCACAGACTGGAAAAAACTCAGAAATGGGAAGAAGAAGAGGAGTGAAGATGGTGCTACACTCACCGGTCGTCGCTCGGCGATCCGGTCCTCCTCCTCCTCCGTTACCGGAAGGGAGATCCGCGAGGAGGAGGTGCACCGGTTGCCCGGGCGGATGTTCCTGAACGGCGCGAGCGACGTGGCCTGCCTCTACACGCAGCAAGGGAAGAAGGGGCCTAACCAGGACGCAATGCTGGTCTGGGAGGTACACTACTTCTATTCACCCCACCCGAGATATCTTCGTTGTTGTTGAGTTGCTGTATCAATCAAGATTCACATCTTTATTAACTTATTTGGTGGTCACGTGTCACCCCATTTCTTTAAGGAGATGTAGTTGTTCTTTTCTTTTTGTTGGATGACGCATGTTAACCGAATCAAATCTCACTACAACTATCAGTTAGTTGGATAGGGAACTTGCCGCATCTGGAGTCATGGGATATGATCGGGGTAGGGGACGGTTCAGTATGTGATGATCAACACTTGTTCTATTTTGATCATCCATTATGAATAAGATATCTACTTTCACTTGGAATCAATCTGATTTATTTGATAAAAAAATTGCTAGAGATCTAACAATAAGCTCAACCGAGAAGTCAAAAAATGTGTCTTCTATTTTTTTAGATTATGCATGTTAGCCTAATCAAATCCCACTACATTATTACCCTACCTTAGGCGAGGTTTGCTTTGATATGTGGTGGTACGGGTTATGGGGGTACAATTTAACCGCTACGAACTGCGTTCGCTTAAGGGTGATTTGTTTGTGTACGGATATATAAATGTCTGTGTCTACTAGGGTAAAGATCGCTTCGAATCCTACAACATTATGCTCTTGTATGATTCATTTTGGCAATTAACCGACTTCACTCTCTTTTTTTGTGGATCGTTGTCTCTTGGGAATGCCGGATTGTTGCAGAGTTCTGGAGGATTGTTACCCCCAGCTTGCAAAGCTGTCTGGGATCCCGAGGAAGAACTACTCCCAGCGTTGACCATTTCTTCTTTGAGCGGGTGTCCAGGAAAACTCCTTCAACAGGTACTGTTGTTCGTCTTTCCTGGACCCGTCTTCTCGACCCACTGACCGATAGTGGGGGATTGGAGGTGCTGGATTTTTGGCCTCCCCTTGTAGGGGGGTGGGGGGGATTTCTAGGCAGAATAACACGAGGCGAAGAGCAGCTCCTCCTCTTCCGGTGGTTGCAACTGTTCTCCGGAAGGCTGTCGGATGGGTGATCTTGGTTGCAATCGTTGAAATGCTGACTGTCTATCTGCAGGTACTTCTACCTTGGCACAACAGCAGTTGATGACGACGTTGGCACAGTGACATCTTGGAGAGGACACTTCCCAAGTCGTAGTTATTTTTCTTGTTTTGCGCTTGTGATTGATCATGTTGCGCAAGTCGACCGAGGGATGCTTCACTTTTACACTCTCGTTATGAGCACGGGTAGACCGAGCACATGGGTTTGTGGGTGTTGCCTTTGCTCCCTGGTCTGAGATTCATACAAGAACTTTTACCTGGTCGTTAGTGGAAGACTTTCGAGACCGACCCTGTCCGTTTGCCGCTGCGAGCTGGTCATATGGGTCGGTTTTGTACAGCTTTCCGTCAGGGGCACGCATGGCTCAGCTGAAGAGTAGGAACAATCACTTGGCTCTTGGACTACCCACGTAATTGGAGAAGCTCCAAACAAAATACTATAACGGGAAATAATATACCTCCTAGAGTCCTTTTGATATAACAAAGACCATGAATAATGACGTGATGATGGTGATGACAATTCAAAATCATTAGCCAAAGAATGGAAAAAAAAGATTCCCAAATCATTATATTTTGAATGAGTCATATAAATGAAATATCTTTGTTTTTCTTTGATGATTTATTCATGGAAACTTTTTATTGGCCTTCTTCTTTTGGAGCTCACCTTTTCGTTTATAAGGAACATTTCTATGGGTTTGGTGTGGTACTATTACAGGCATGAAGAACATGTCTGTCCTCATGTCTTTAACGTCATAAAAAAGGAGTAAGTAATTATGTAAGACGCATACTCTCCATTTGAATCTATATACTGTGATACATTAATCTATAACACCAGTGATATGCATTTTCCCCCCCTCAATACAGTATATGAGGCTAATAGTATGTCCTAGCTCTATTCGTTGGTTTGAATGATCAAAATGTGGTAATTCAAGGAATCTGCTTACAACTATTCCTATTGTTGATGGTAACATATTGCTTACCGATATGCATGAACCATTGATGCTATTCTATTAACAGTGACCTAGAGTGAGTGGGTGATGGGTTGATTCAACGCTAATGAAATATTCGTAGATGGTGTTACTCGACTCATCTAGTGGAGTTTCCTCGAATAATTAGGTCGTTCGAATCCACTAATTGAAAATATAAATCTCTAATGATTGATTGAAACTTAGTACGATGTGCTTTAAATAGGCATGCAAGTTCTTTAAATACGGAAGGAAATCTTATCTAATTAATTAAAGCAATCTATTCTAAGATATAGGATATTTTGATCTAATATAATATAATCTAATGAATTAAATCAATTTATTCTAAGATATAGGATGTTTGAAATATGATCTAATCATATTCTATTCAGACTACCTTACTAAAATTTCTGAGAACTCGAGTTGTGACCACAACAAATATTTGAGTGTTGCAAACACTGGAATCATAAAATACTCGAAAAAAGAAGTAGAATTTTCTGTTATGGAGTGGGACGTCAAAAATGGCGCTTTTGGTTAGAAGATACTGCTGAATTGCCACATCCACATAATACGGATACGAACATGAGTTGAATTTGCAAGTTCTACTACATCAAATAGTATGCTCAAAGATGGTACTGTATTAAAGTAGTGTCAAAAAAGTTGGAAATATTAATTTGAGTTCCTCAAAGAGGAATACTTTTAATAAAAGACTAAAATGTGATGATATAGGAAGCACACTATGCAAAATATGTGCCGTGTTCTGTGGGACACATAATGGAAAAAGCATGAATGCTCAAAAGTAAATAACGCTGCCCCTAAACGGTGCAGTGTCGTCACCATTATCTGTACGATATGCATGGGTGTGATCACAAAATTATGCAAAGTATGTAAAGTATATTACCATGATGTCACCGACAAGACACTTGCCCAACTATATTGATTGAGCGATTAATTCATTGATTGCTTCTTTTAGGGTTTCACTGAACTGAAACATCTAATTTACCTTATATACAGTGGCAAATGTACACTAGGTTTGGGTGGGGCGGGGGATTGCCTTCTATCTTTGTCATATTGTGACCTAGTGATGTGGGGGCAACCTTCTAGTTGAATCGGGTTAAATTTTTTGAGCAAAAAGTTTTTTTTTTGAAATCAGGGATATGGGGATCGGCTATATTACGGTTAAAACTTAAAGAAGTTGAGAGAGTTGATGAAAGGTGGGTATTTTAGGGTTCTCTAATAAAAAAAGAAAGTCTTCCTGGACAAAACTATATAATTGTACTTTTGAGTTTGAAACAAAATATTTTTTGACAAAACCTAGGGTTGGAATTTGACAAGGGTTAAGTTATACCAGGTCTAATGTTATTTTGCAGGTATTTAGAAGGGGTCTTCTAAGGTTTTGACGATCCTTTGTTGTGATGAAACATTAAAAAAGGGATATGATTTTCTATGTTAGAAATAGCACTATTGATTGATTGATGATAAAGAAAGAAGAAAAGAAGGAATGATATTGAATCACTCGATAAAAGGGGACGATCTCACACTGCCAAGTTCTTGGAATCACACCAGAAATTGTCAATTTTACATCAGAGTTGATGAAAGGTGGGTATTTTAGGGTTATTATTATTATTATTTTTTTACTGTTTTCTCTCTCACTCACTCAATTCATAGTGATTGCAACCTAGACATGTGGGAGTTTGAAGCACACATGTTTATCAATGTAGAAATCCGATGTATATATATATATATATATATATATATATATATATATATATCTCGCATCGCTCGGACGCGCACCTTAAGTGCGCCTTGCGCCTCAGGCGATTTGGACCCTTTGCGTCTCAAGTGCGCCTTGCGCCTTTGACAACCTTGGATTGTATGTAAGATATTGACACAAAAGTTTGTGTCTTTGTGGTTAGTAGGATGTATGTAAGGCTTATTGTTGTCTGAGGGTGGTGGGTTCAAATCCCACCTAAGTTCAATTTTTTTTCCAGTTTTTTGTATAAAAGAGGAGAGAGAGAGAGTCCTCTCCTCTATTCCTCTCAGTCTCGACTTCTCTCCATCTCGAGTACTCCTCGCGCTCTCTCTCTCTCTCTCTTTCTCACCTCTCCACAACCACCGGTCCACCACCACCAACCGTCGTTAGCAGCAACCACCACACCACTAGCAGACCAGCATGTATTTATTTATTTTTGCGAATTTTTTTCATATTTGAAATATTTTCAGATCTGAAATTTCAAAAAATTTCTGATTTTTTTGAAATTCAAACCCGAGTAGGGCCGCCTAGGCCGGCCGCCGAGGGGTTTTTTGCTGCGGCCTGAGGCCGCTTAGCGTCTAGGCCGTAATTTAGAACACTGCTTGTAAGCCCAATAGTTAATTTGAGTTTTTGATTATGGTTAAGTTTAGTATTATGGAATCACTAATGATCAAGCAATCACTATATTGTTAATGCTTAAACTTATGAAAGTCCTAGTGTAAATTAATCTTATCATCCTTGTTATATGTATATTGTTTTGTTCGCTTAACATTTATTTTGTAGAAAATAAATAGGCAAGATTAAAGATGAAATTATGTAACGAAAAAATCATGTTGGGCCAAAGATACGGTTAACCCAATGATGTCCTTGAATCCTCTACGATATCTCTGGGTTTATAACATGGCTTCGAGGGTTCCACTGTCCGGTCAGCGGACGAGGGTCGAGGGGACAACACATGTAACGACCCGCTCCGTTCAATCCGGAGAGCCGATTCAAACGGCACAAGTGTGACGACCCCACCCGTTTTGCCTCGGCGAGATGACTCGTTTGATTCAAAGGCGTTCAGACTTGGCCCTTCAGAAGTTCAAACTTAGAATTTTCAAAGGTGCGCTCGGAGTCTCGTTCGGCCGATGCGAATCATCGCTAAGGTGAGTGGCTCCGATGAATCTGTCTTTGCTCAGCTTCCACAGCTAAATATACGGACTATATATATGCTAGATCGCTAGGCGATAACCCTTCCATGCTAATAAAAGAATTCAACGCACTTAGCTAAGGAAATAATTCAATCTTGTATTACTGCATAGAATATGGAAATAAACTGGCTAACTGGAAATTGATGTTCACTCTGCCACTTAGAAACGTTTAAGTAGATTGGCTTATGTTTCAAATAGTCTATTGTACAAGCTCTTAAATATGTCTAAACGTTACACTACTGCATCGTTCGTCACTTAGATTATACTACAGATTGAAGCACTCAACGGAATATGGTTCACTCATTTGAGGCAGGAAGACAATCAAAATAGTCGTTCCGAGCCGAGTAACGGAAACATGAAAAGGCTACGGGACCATAAGGTCGCCAAGGTGGTTCCCGCAAAGGGAGCTGCATAATGAAAGAAAAATGAAAGCATCGAAAATATTATAGACGGGTATGTCGGGGACGTGCAGCGGGGCTCGCTACCCACGCTGCAGGGAGTGTCACCAACCCAGTCGATAATCCAAAATGGCTCGGGGAGCCCGTTAAGTCAGAGAAAGAGTGGTTCTGAGAGCCCGTTAAGTAAAAAAAGAGAATAACTGAACTATACTGATAAAAGAAGATAAAAGAATAACCTGCATGGTCACGGACAACTCGTGCACGGGTTATGTAGATTCCTCGGACGATCAGCGGGGCACCGAGATCGTGCCGGCCTAGGAGGAATCATTTGTGTAATTATGCGACCATTACGGCACATGATGCTCCCCGTTTTAGGGCGACGCAATTATCGGTAGGTAGCCCCCTGGTAGTGCATCCTACACTTGGGTATCATCCTATCTCAATGGTAGTCTCAGTCATGAGAGAGACTAGTCCTTTATGGCTATGGCAGTGACCTCATGTTCATATAGATCTAAGTTGGCTCAATTGCGGCAATCCGCGTGCGAGTCATTGCATTGAAACCATCAACCTGAATTTGAATATAACTCATCTGAATCAATCTGAATATAACACATCTGAGTAGTCTAAGTATATGATTCACCTGAAGCATGAAATACGCTCGTAACACCTGTGTTTTCTTATGCGATTCTTTGATTTCATCATATATACTGTGCTTGGTTAACTTGATATATCGTGTACAGGAAAGGACGAATGGTAAGTCGGTAAGTTTCGTCGTTTTACCCTTATATCCTACGACGCACTGCAACACGAGTTAGGCTTTATATCATATGCCATGAAACTGATCCTAAGGCAAGACTAGAAAGATAACATAATAGATGGTGCACAGTACTAAATGAACGTGTTTGGTTTTGTTGAGTTGGGTGAGAAGCCTCCCCACCAGTGCATTCAATGTACTGATAACCCACTAGATTGCTTGCAGGGTTCGGGAGAATCTCGTTCAGTGTGGAGCTTTCCCTCGTGCGCGCTAAGACGTGGAACTAATTCTGGAGCCTTGGAGCGTTGTGGCAGGAGCTAAAGCACTATATACATGATGTAATGTATTGGAACATCGCTTATCGTATCATCCCCAGTTGTAAGCCACTTGGTACGCTTTTATTGTTTCGAGAGAGAGAGAGCATGAGCGATTTGTAATTCGGCCTAGCTCCTTTTGTAATATTTCTCTAACATCAATAAAGAGAGTGAAGTTTGGAGATGGAGAAGAGAGGAAAAAAGTAGGAGAAGAGAGAATATGAGAAAGGAGATTGTAAGGACATAAAACCCTATGTTGTATCTCATGTCTATTTATATTGATATGTAATACACCAACAATTACTATCATACCCTCAAATAACAAAATAAAATAACTCTAACACCCTCCCTCAAGTAGGAGCATATAGATCAGGTATGCCCAGCTTGCTACATAAATCAAAAAATGGACAACGAGCAAGTGGTTTGGTGAGGATATCACCTAATTGATCCTCTGACCGAACATAAGGACTGACAATCTGTTTCTTCAGCAACAAATCACGAACAAAATGACAATCCACCTTGATATGCTTCGTGCGCTCATGAAACACCGGTTACTTGCGATAAACATTGTCGACTGATTATCACAATACACCTCTATCGGAATAGGATTCATGAAGAAGATACTGCACCCACATTATCTCAGAAGCTGTATGAGCCATCGTACGGTACTCGGCCTCTGCACTAGAACGAGCCACAATATTCTGTTTTTTACTACGCCACGTGACAAGATTGTCACCCACAAACGTACAATAGCCATAAGTAGACCTCCTATCACTGCGACTACCTGCCTAATCAGTACCACTGAACCCGGTCACCGTAAGCAACTAGGCATGAATAAACTGACTAACTACTCCAACTGCATATATGATGTCTGGTTGAGTAACAGTAAGATATATAAGTTTGCCAACCAAACGTCTATAATATCCAACATCCTCAAATAACTCTCCCCTGTCAGCATCAAGCTTGTCATGATAATCCATAGGAGTCTCAACTGGCCGACACTCCAACATCACAGTCTCGGAGAGCAAGTCTAGAACATACTTGCGTTGTGACAGATACACACCCTTCTTAGATCGAGCAACATCGATTCCAAGAAAATATCCAAGAAGACCTAAATCCTTAGTATGAAATTGACGACTAAGGTAGGCCTTCAAGTCCAGAATCCCAGCATGATTACTTCCAGATATAATGATATCATCAACATAAACAATCAACACGATAATACATGCTGGGGAATAATGATAAAATACTGAATGATCTGATGTGGTACGTCGAAAGCCATACTGAATGAGAACTGAACTGAACTTGTCAAACCAAGCACGAGGTGACTGTTTCGGTCCATATAATACTTTCTTCAATCAACATATGAGTTTTTTTTTTCCTGCTACAACATATCCCGGCGGTTGATCCATATAAAACTTCTCCTGTAAGTCCCCATGCAAGAAAGCATTCTTTATGTTCAGCTGATATATAGGCCATTGTCGATTAACCGCCACAGAAATAAGAATCCGAACTGAATTCAGCCAAGCCACTGGAGAGAGTCTCCATATAATCCACACCATATATCTGAGTATACCCTTTGACAACCAACCGTGCCTTGAGGCGCTCAACAGAACCATCGGGATGATACTTAACGGTGTACACCGATCTGCAACCTACTGTCTGCTTCCCAACAGGAAGTGATGTAAGCTCCTAAGTCTGATTTTGATGTAAAACATACATCTCATCCATTGCACTTTTTCAACCAGAAGATGACATAGCCTACTTGTAAGTTTTGGAAATGGAAATAGAAGACAATGAAACAACAAATGTATGAAAAGATGATGAAGCACGGTGTAATGAAACATAGTTAGAAATGGAATGCTTATTCTTTATGGTACAAAGGCATTTTTTTTCTGAGAGCAATAGGAAGATCATCTGAATCCGTGGTGATGGGAGTAGAAACCTCAGGCACGGAAGCTGATTGGTTTAGGGCTGAATTCTGCAGAACCACTGGTCTGTCCTTGGATCTCTGATAAACCTGTAAAGGGGGAATGGAGACAGAAATTGATTCAGGAATGACTGAAAGTGGTATGGAAGATGTCAAATCTGTTGTAAAAGGAATACAACGGTCTCCTGAAGGAAAGAAATGGGTAGACTCAAAGAATGTAACATCCGCACCGACATAATACTAGCGTGACTGTGGACTATAACAACGATAACCTTTTTGAGTACGGGGATAACTAAGAAAGACACTTCAGAGATCTAGGAGCCAACTTATCTTGATTAGGTTCAAAGTTATGAATAAAAGTGACACACCCAAACACTCGAGAATGTAAAAAAAAAGGTGCGACATCTGTATGTAATATGGTAAATAGAACTTTGTTATTTAATACAGATGATGGCATGCGATTAATTAGATAACATGCAGTAAGAACGACATCTATCCAATACTATTTAGGGACATGCATATTGAACATGAGAGTTCAAGCTACATCTAAAATGTGTCGATGTTTGCGTTCGGCTATACTATTTTGTTGAGAGGTGTGGACACAACTTGTTTGATGAATCATACCACGATCAACACAAAAACTGTTTACAGAAGATTGAGTATACTCCAAAGCATTATTAAAACAAAGAATTTTGATACGTTTATCAAACTGAACATAGACTTCATTATAAAAGACGGATAACACATTTGGAAACTCAGATCTTTCTTTCATTAAATAACACCAAGTTATTCTGGAATAATCATAAATAAAAATAATAAAATACTGAAATTCTTTTGGACTTTTGACTCTAGATGGACCCCAAATATTAGAATGAACAAGATCAAAAGACTCAATTGGCGACTCTCACTACGATGAGGGAAGGAACTACGATGATACTTGCCTAACTGACAAGCCTCACATTCAAGACTAGAAACATGACTCAAACTAGGAACAACTTGACGCAACTTAGCCAAAGACGGATGTCCCAAATGATAATGCCACTGCAACGGAAAAGTAGAAACAGAAGTGAAAGTCTTTCCAGGTAGATCCAAGTAGTACAGTCCATCTTTTTCATGCCCCGAACCAATCATCTTCTTCGCCCCGAGGTCCTGAAAAACACACGAATTGGAAGAAAATGTCACAAAACATTAAAGAGATTTGGTTAACTGGCTCACAGATAACAAATTAAATGAAAAATTAGGCACATATAATGAATCAAATAATGATAGTGATTGGGTAGGGTGAATGATACATTTCCCAAGCACAGGACAAGTAGACCCATCAACCAAGATAATATTATGTTTCATGTGACTACGATTATGAAAGAGAGAGGTTATACCAGACATGTGAGAGCTTGCTCCAGAGTCGATGACCCAAGAGGTGGATGGTGACTGGGTTATCACAAAAGTAGGATTACTTATATGTGCCATGGTTGCAATAGGTTGGGAGGCGGTACTAGCAAGAGCGTTCAACTTCTGGAGGATCTGTTCAAATGAAGATGAGGTATCAGAAGTTGAAGTCTGATTGAAACCCAAAGTATCATCTCTGGGAACAGAAGTGGTGACCTGGAACTGCATATTTTTATCATGCACTTGATGTGCATATTTTGGTTTGTCCCACTTGTCCCAACAATAGTCTTCGACATGACCAAGCATTCTACAATAGTTATACTTCCGTAGTTGATCACGGCCACCACCACCGCGACCACCACCACGGCCACCACCACGACCATTGTCTCTACCACCACGGCCTCCTCCTCGACCAAAACTACGACCACCATCTCTACCGCCACGTCCACTACCACGTCTACCACCACGACCAACAACACTAGAAACTAGGAAAGAAGAGTCAGTACTCGGCACTACAGAACTCTGTCCTAGAAAAGAACGATTGAGACGGGAGAAAGTATCTGCCACCGTAGGTAACTGCTCTCCAGCAAGGATTTGAGCTTTATATGGTTCGAGCGCACGATCCAACCCGACTAGGATAAGTGAAACATGAAACTCTTCCTTCTGTCTCTGAGCTTCCTTCAAATCAGTAGTAACATAATGATATTGAAGCAGTTTCTCCCACAAAGTCTTCTTTGAAGCCAGATATTCATTCACATGCTTCCTATTTTGCTTTGTATTAAACAATAACTCGTACAACTCATAGATCCATGCAACGTTTCGCTTCTGCGAATATAATTCTTTTAGAGATGCCCAAATATGTTTGCTTGATTCACACCACTGAACATTAGCAACGATATGTTGCTCCATACTATGCCACAACCACGACACAGCGTATGCATCTGCATTCATCAAATTTTCATATTCAGCGGAAGTTTCAGGCGGGGTTTCTTCCGTCAATTTTTTTTTTCTTTTTGCCCTTAACACCATTTTGATAGACTTGGACTAGGCAAGGTAGTTCACACTATTGAGTTTTACTCCTGTAATCAACTTTTTTAATTCATTATTATGAATAACAGTAAAAGGAGAACCACCTCTGCTACCACCACCATTATTAACCTCGTCAGAAGATTCGGTCCCCACCATACTTGCAAATGCAACAGAAATACAAGATTTTTGAAACCCTAGATCTCACAACGAACCTCAACCGACGACGAACAACCAATGAAGATATGTAGAAATCCTAGATCTCATAAATGAACCACGAACGATCACGAACAACGAACGACGAATCATGAAAAGTTTGATCGGCCCCGTCGTGGATGGGATGTACAGTACTTTCAAAATATGCTCTGATACCAAGTAAAGTTTGGAGATGGAGATGAGAGAAGGAGAAAAGTAGGAGAAGAGGGAATATGAGAAAGCAGATTGTAAGGACATAAAATCCTAGGTTGCATCTCATGTCTATTTATATTGATATGCAATACACCCACAATTACTATTATACCCTCATATGATAAATAACAAAATAAAATAACTCTAACAGCTTGGTTTTACTTCATACTTATGTTTATTCAAATTTCTACTGCATTGTGATTATCTGTGCAACTCTGTGGCTTTGCTTTAAATCGGCCGTTTTAGGTGCTTGCCTTGCGCGGGCACATCTTAGGCTCCCGCGGCATCACGCTCATGCGAGGACGTTCGTTCCTGCGGGGACGGGGCGTGACAACACCTCCCATAAGGGTTCAGATGCGAAGCTCTCGAAAGCTAATCAGATTTCTAGATCTGGTTTCTTACAACAATTGTCATTAGTATGAACAAAGTTGAAGAAGTCAAGCTATCTAGCCCCCAAGCTCTTTGTAATCTTTATTTATATTTATTCCAATCTAGGAATAATTGTAACTCAATAGGTAACGACAAAAAAAGCTCCAAAACCCTAGTCATTTGAGCTAGATTTTCAACCTGATAGTATACCGACGGTTTGTTAGAACAAGTTTTTGCCAAATTCAATTTCCAAAAAGTGTCCCCCAGACAGTATATTGTTCAAAGCTGGCAGTATATCGATGGTATACTTTGATCCCAAATTTGATTTCCAGAAACTTTCTAGAGAGTAGTCTCCTAATATTTCTGCCTTGGCAATATATTGACGTTATACCCGTTATCAAAAATTCTTTGCATAGAGTGCAACGACTATATTCCAATGATCGAAAATATAGTCGTTATTGCTGCAACAATATATCGACGGTATACTGCATGCAACAGTAACAACTCTAATTTGAGAGCTTGTTCTAGGTTGCTTTCAGAACCAACAACTAATATATGCTATTTTTTCCCGAAAAAGTAAACAAGAAATAAGAAATACTACTAAGCAATGTTGTTTTGTATGGTGCTAACTTATACTACTTGTGCTATATTTGATGGTTCCTTGCTCCTTTTAGGCAGCTTCGGTAAATGATGCATGCATCTATCTTTTTGTTACATATAATTTCTTTCTGGATCCTTGCCCCTCAAATAACCTGCTACTATAGTCTATATCCATCTCAATGAGTTGACATAGGGTGGCAGGAAATCTTTTGGAGATGTGGATAGTCTCAAACAATGCTCTCCCATAATTTACAGCCAATACGCTAAGACTTGCCTTCATGTTATATGAACTGTCATTGAAGGTGGTTAATTACCATACAATTTTCTTGTGATTTGCCATGATGGGGTTGTCCTCAGATGGTCAGCTTTTGGTTAAGACATCAGTTGCCAGTTTTAAATCTCCCTCCATCCATAGCCCAAAGCAAGTGAGGTGCTTGATGATGCATTTCAGACCTCCATAAGCTTGGATATCAACTTCAGTGACGTGTTTTAATAAAAAATAGTTATCTTCGTATATATACATTTTATTTCAATTTGGAAAATTGCATTCCATATCAAATGTGTTTCACAAAGGCTACATGTACTATGGCCCACTCGTCAAACACCTTCATTTTTTTCTGTCATCTCTCTTTTTAATACTATGCCATCTCTTTTTATTTTTAACGCTAGATTCTTGAATCTCCGAGAATTTCAGAATCCCCTATTGACCAACCCCCTTATATGTATTATTCTGTGGAATATGCTTGTTGCATGAATTTTCCTTCAGATATTATATTCTTATTTTGTACCGAACTCCTCTTTCACAGTCTTTCTTTTTTATCCCTTAGAATAATGACACTTCTGTGATTGCCAGAATTTTGCTTCAAGAAGAGACACCATCTTTTGTGGAGTATTTGATGGTCATGGTCCGTATGGGCATATGGTTTCCAAAAAAGTCAGAGATGCTCTTCCTCTCAAGTTGTGCACCCAATGGAGAAGTACTCTTAGTGGTCAAAATAGTCCTTGCCTCAATGGCTCTGTGCATGGGAGCCTTTATTCTGAAGAAAGCATTGGTCATGATTGGGGTGAGTACATCAATGTCAATGAGAATGAGAAGATACCTGAGATGTATGTTCCCCTTGGACAATCTCTTTTGAAGGCCTTCTGGTTGATGGATAAGGAACTGAAGCTTCACACAGCAATTGATTGTTTCTGCAGTGGGACTACTGCCGTTACTGTAATAAAGCAGGTCTCTAACTATCTATGCAAGTCACCTCTTTTTCTTGAATGCTTTTGTCTGATCATTGTTCAAAAACTTTATATTTCCAAGTTGGGCTTGGCAGAGCTAAATAAATCACACTAATATACAAGTATAAGAACTCACTGTCAACTAATAGTATGAGATTTATGTTGACCTGCCCAGTTCAAGTGATTTGGCAAGTTTGTGAACACTTGTTCACCTTTAGTTTGAGCAACTTGTGCTTATCCAGGGACAGGATCTTGTAATTGCAAATGTCGGAGACTCGAGAGCAATACTGGGTGCACGAGATAAAAATAACAATTTGGTTGCTTTGCAGTTGACTGAGGACTTGAAGCCCAATCTTCCTAGTAAGTTTTCCTTCTACTTTTATTTCTTTGTTACTTCACAACAAAAGTTTTTGATAGGAGTGAGAGAGATCCAATTTTCTAGCAATTAAACCTTGATAATCCAGCATGTTTAGAACTTGCTTAACAAGGGGAATTTAACCTTCTCTGTTTGATGATGTTTGTTTCTTTACCAAGTTAACTTGCTCATCTCTGTTCCTTGGAACGTACTGCATCTGGGAGGAAGGGGTGTTTATACTACTGAAGCAACCAATTAGTAGATTATCTTTTTGAGTCAGATGGGGTTTTTCATGTTTTATTTTACAAATAACCTTATCAATGTGAAGTTTGATTTATAATAATTTGTAATATGTTAATAAAAATTTGTTAACTGCAGAAATAAAGGCTTAGGAAACCAAAGTAACAATAGATTATTTGGCGACCTTAAACAGGATGGTCAGAACAGGACCAGATTATTCTCTCTGTAGAATATTTTTTGTTAACTGCGTAGCTGGATATCTGAGATGAGGAACAATACGTGACTATGTGAGAGTAGTTTCCATCATGAGGCCTGGCATTGATTCCTTAGAGAATGACTTCATTTCTATTCGAAGGTAGAGTAAAAGTGGATGAGATGGTAAATGTTGTAAGAAATGTTTGATCTTTATTTTGGGTCAGGGTTCTTTGTGAACACACTGATTCCTTTCACGTCATCCATTCCTCAGCCCGTTGCGAGACGCTGCTCTGATCCTCCTGAACTTCGCATGCGATCTGCACATGAAACAAACTCAAATCAATACTTGCTTCCAAATCCAACTTATTGAAATACAACCAAACCTTTGTCTCGTTTCAATCCGACTCGGCGTAATGCACCGTGCGGGTGCGGAGCATTACATAATATACCACTTAGAATAAGGTTCGTCCTCGAACCAAACCAGTACCCATTTCTATCTCGTATGCCGCTTGCACATTTCATAAACTCAGTACCCATTCCTATCTCGTATGCCGCTTGCACATTTCATAAACTCTGCTCCAAGTAACTCTTACTTCACATCTTGACCCATCATCTTCGCTTCGCGTTCAACGCTCACACACAAATTCCATATACCTACATCCTCCTTGCAGCTCAATTTGAATTCAACATATCGCTTAGTTTGTATCATACACATATTTAAGGCGTCCCCGAAATACATTCATTTCAGCCGAGCTTAGCGCTAGCGAATTTGGACAAGTTACAAGGGTATCTTCATGTCCGAGACATTCATCGCTTCACTCTCGACTGAACCGATCCTAACACTCAGCCCACAACTCATCGCACACACTATTCTCAAAACGATGATCCTCCACTAACGATCGATTCACATGACCCGATTCAATTCGTGTTCCGACTCAATCCATTCTCTAGCGATAGCCCAAACTATGCACGCTCTAAGTCCTTGCGCATCAAAGCACAACGAGTATTCTGCAAGGTCCTACCTGTAATGCTCCGCTCCGCACGATGCATTACGCTAAGTCGGATTGAAACGAGACATTTGGGTTGGTTGCATAACATAAGTCAGAATGGGAACGAGGCATTGAGTTGCTTGTAATTCAATAAGACGGATTCGGGAACATGTATTGATTCGGATTTTGGTTTTATTTACAGGCTTTATGTAGAACTTTCTGAGGTTCGATCTATCGCCTTGATGCGGGCAAAAGCACGGAGTCAAGTATCGTGCAACGAAATCAGTGGGCTAGTTCAGAGCGAGGCAGAAATAACGGGACTTAAGCGATGGTGCAGTCTTCCTTGAATCCGCTCAGATCGGATGATTGAGAAGCACGACCTGCTCGCATGGTTATACCGGTTAAGTAAATCGTGCTTCGCATCAGACCATAGATATTTAGGGATAAGCTGTATCGACTCAGGTGGAGCGATAGGCTGTGTCAACTTGGCATAATGGGTAAGCAGGTAAGTAAAGGTGAGCGGGTCCTGACCCTTCTCCTCTACTCCTTCATGTTTAATAAAATATATCAGTTGCGTCCTAGTGATAACATCGATTCAACGAGCGAGGGTCGGAGAAATATAAGTCGGAACACATATTGAACACTAAGAACATTGAAACAAAGTATATCGAGGCATAAAGAGCACGAATATCGAAAGAGAATCATAAGATAGCTTTATAAGTGAAGCAGACAGTTGTGATTCAAACCACGGAACTGTCAAGACGGGATACGAGATGACTCAAGTAATCGGAAAGGATAATGGTGCCACGGAACTATCGATCATGGATAGGGCGCCATGGAATACTGTGTCGAGAAGCGGCACAAGACTTAGTTGTTGGGACCTATGGGTCACCCAATCGGAACATCGATCGAAAGAGTAATGATGTCACGAGGATTGTTTGGTGGGGCGAGTCGACACGTACCTCGCCATACTTATATTTCGAAACGTAGGACGAGTAGACACGAATCTCGTCGTACATACAAAGTAAAACGATGATAAGTATTTGAGTGACGCGAGAAGACTCATACGTCGTCGTACTTACATTATCGAAACGTTGCATGGATATAAATAGTCATGGGTTGCCCGTGCACGGGTTAAGGTATTCCTCGAATGAAAGTCGCCGGAGTACCGGGACCTTTCGGCCATGGAGGAATTTAAGAGTGCCATTGAGCACGGTATGGCGGGTCATTCAGGCAGGCTTCTACCTGGACGCTGAATGAGGCATCACATACCATAAAAACGACATTGGGGCCCCCGGTCGACTCGGACTGAGAGGATGCACCACTAATGACAAAAGAATTTTCGGGATCTCCAAAGGGCTTGCAACTCCACTGAGAGGACGACCGAAATGTTAAGATGAGATGTGCCAAATATGACGCTCGTATCATCAGTGACCTGCATATAGATAAGAGACGATGGATTAACGAACGTTTGAGCGAGGCGATTCAACGTGTTTCATGCGTTTCATAAGCGATACAAGTATTGCTTGCTTAGTTAACGATGCGATCCGAATATAACAAGTTTACTTATCGAGGTGATGGAATATAACATGCTTAGTTATCAAACGAGAAACGAGAATAACATGTTTGTTCGCTTAAGAGAATTTAATGGTTCATATGCTTTCATAACTTCAATGTTTACATGCGAGCATGATTTACTGCTTTTGAGACTCGCCTCAACATGAACTTAAACTCATCTAAGTTCTAAATAGAAAGATCACTATAATCTGTATGCTTGCCATGATCACTTAGTGTCGGTTTAGGCGAGTGGGTTATCCTGCTCACCAGTACAAGTTGCGTACTGACCCACGTTTGTAGGCACTCTCTTTCATGTTCTCAAGTGCGAGGCCTTAGCTTGGATATACGAAGACATGATATATGGAACGGTAGAAATCCTTTGTAAGCAAGAGAGATCAACGAGTGTTGTAGCCAACTTGGCATATTCAATTGGACTATTCAAACCTTTGTAACCGCTGCTATTATCAAATAAAAGAGTTTCGCTTTGCATATTCTGATTGTTTCATATGACTATAAATCTTCTGCGACGACTCGGTGTTTTCTATGAAAACCATATGTTTTATCTTCTTGTCTTGTGCGTTGCGCAACCTAGACACACTGCATCACGTCCGGGGGACGATTATCGAATTTATGGAGTCGGGGTGTGACAAAGTGGTATCAGAGCGCTCGGTTAATTACTTCCTTGGATAATCATTCATTCTATCACAAATTCAAAGTTGCTTCCGCGTATCGAACGACTCTTGACTCTACTCGATGCTACACTGGATGTTCCATACAATGAGTCTATATAAACTTAAACTGATATGTGTTTGTTGCTTATAGTTTCTATCGATTGTAATACCGAGTAACACCGTACGGCATTCTATAGCGTGCGACAAGCCGATTCGAGCGATGTTTGTTGCGTTGATGCAACATGTCGATCTCTTGAACGATAGTATATACGTGGTAACATCGAAACGATAACAAACGGGTTGAACGGTTTGAATAATTGCTTGGAAATCGAGATAAAAATGTTGCATAAGATGCAACGGGCGGGATTATAATAGAAATAGTAAGTGATGGTGTATGTTGGCTGGGATTGTGTCAGACTTTGAGTAAGCGAATGTCAGGTTCGTAATCGGTAATAGCACCGCGGGATGGAAAATTCGGAATAGATGTCAGATTGAGGCAAAGGAAGTGCGATACAAAGAGTAGCTCGATTTTTGAGTGGTATATGCTATACCACAAAGCGATCGTGCGTCGGAACATTCACATGGACATCGATAGAACTGGCCACAATGTATGGGGTAGTACCGAGACTTGTTTGGGAATTTACAAGACATTATGTGACTCAAATATTCTTCGATGCATTATGTTCGAACGACCGAGAACAGACTCGAGTCAAACAAATGATAAATCAGAAGAGAATTCGGAAAGTGTAAGACGAACAGTTGGCCGAGAAACACGAGGGAAATCGATTGCGGCTAGGTGCGCACGCCTGCGCAAAGGATCGATTCAAATCCAGGATCGATTCAAATCCAGGAGTAACAAGCGTAGTCTGTGGATTTGCAAACGCAAGGAAACTGTTGGCCGAGCAGAGGGACTCGTTGGGAATGAAGGATTGGAAATAGTTCGTGCCGCATAAACTTCGAGTACCTGATCGTTGTTACATATGACTTTGATCCATAACTAGGTTATGCGATCGGGATATAAACGGAGGCGGATAATAGCGAGATGGTGCAACGAGCATAGGCAAGTTTCCTACAAAACATATACGGACGTGGCGTATCGGAATGAATAGAGTTGGAATGAAACTTATCGCAAGGAATTGTGCGCAAGTCATCGGGACTGTGCGGTGCGAATGAAATGCATGGAAATTAACATAGCGATCGAAATGATCGAAACGGAAGTAAGAATCATAAGGGATGTAAATTTGAGGAAACTCCGCGGGACTTGACGTCAGGATGAATTTCAGTATCGCTCAAGCGAAATGGATGCGCAAGTAAACTTAAGCGGGATAAATGATACAAAACGGAGTAATGTTTACGATTCGGAAAGTTGCGAGTAACGATATGAGAAGCCGTATCGAACGGTCAGAAATTTACTTGATGGATTCATGGCAGAACGATAAGAGTTAGCGAGATTGAGCTAGCGGGATTTGGCAGTTCAATTGAGGAGTATCTCGGATATCGATTAAATGGTAGATAGAGTCAAACCCTAAGACGACTAAATGTTTCCTGGTTAGCGAATATGTTGGCAGGTAATGCTTGCGTTTCAGAATTCGAAACGTTCTCTCAGATTTGAGTAGAATCCCATAGAACTTGTTGGAATTGATTTGGCTTCGGAATAAGATATAGCATGGTTCTTAGTAACTGTCCATCGATGATGATTCACAATTATCTAGCGTAGTTTCGGGACAGATGACCCTAGAAACTTAACCGCCGAATCGAAGAAATCGTTGGAGACCCATAGAACGACCCTAAAGATGACGCATAAGAGATTGTGTTGAAGATAAATATTGAGTGGTGCATGTTGAAGATAAGTCTAGGCGATCGAATATTAATTTCAGAATTCTATGAAATAGCTTCGGCTGAAAATAACATAGCGGGATTTTGATGGTTGGTGATTTTCATACTCGATAGAGTATGTAACGTCAGATTGCGTCGGGTAAAACATTGGTGTCAGATAGAATGATGCCTTTGAGCATTGCCGATTTTATAGCAAGAATCGAAGGATAGTTAACGTTGGTTATCGATTCGATCAACGCTAAGCGACTTATGTTGGGACGATGTGATATAACATCCGAGTATTTTGAGGAACGTAATAGACGGGAATGATTAGTTTAAGCTAGTCCCTTATCTCAGGAAGACTTAGAACGTTGTCTGGATAGGTTGTCTAGCGGGGGCGATCTCAGACATTGATGCGTCGGCAGTTCGGAAAGATATTCATGAGAAATAGATGACGCAAGCGATAGTGTGATTTGAGGCAGTGAGTTCCTGGATATTTTGGACTCGGTCCGTATCCAACAAATCTTCAGAAATAGTTGGACAAGAGGTGGCTAACAGTTGGACGGAAGAGTGTTGCGAAAAACTCATTGCGATCGGATGCGCAAAGGGCTTGATGCAAACGCATACGCGGGATTATCGATGCGAAAGATTTGAGGAACGAGGAAGTGTTGCGGAGACTCGTTGCGTTCGGATTACTCAACGACCCGATGCAATGCGCAAGTCGAAATTGTCAGTTTGAAACATATCAAGATGGTAGACGATTATGAATCAAGTTGGGCAAAGAGAATTGTGTCGAAAAATCAGGTGTTCAGAAATAGTGCGAATGCGAATGAGTAACGGGAATAGACGCTAAGGTCAGTTCAGTCGGAAAATGAAACAATTGGTATTTTGAAACGAAGTCGCACCTGCAACTTGTCCGACTTCGCTATCACTAAGCTTGGCGGAATGTATATATTTTAGGGACGCCTAAAATATGTGTACAAATCCAAACTAAAGGATATGCTGAACTCGAATGGAGCTGTAGGAAAGCGATATGGAACTAAGAAAATTTGTACGAGCGTTGCATACGATACAGAGATAGAAAATTTTGAGGCAGTGTTTGAAACAAAGATTTAGTATTATCAAAAGAAACGAGTATAGGCTTTGGTTCGAGGACGAACTGTAATACCCCGTTCCGTTCAAGCGGACCGTCGATTCAAACGACAAAAGTGCAATGTCCCGACCCGCTTTGCTCAGGCGAGAATACTCGTTTGAGGCAAAGGATATCCAGACTTGTCCCTACAGGAGTTCGGCTTAGGCTTCCAGAGGCTCGCTTGACGTATCACTCGACCGAGGCGAATCATCACTAAGGTGGGTGCTACGGTGAACTTGTCTTTGCTTAGCCAGCACACATAAAACATGAACGATACATACTAGTCGCTAGGTGAATCACCCCCTGCATGCTAATAGGAATCCAACGCACCTAGCTAAGAGAATAATCCCAACTTGTATTGCTGTGCTAGAACATGGAAATGAAACATTGCTTATATATATGTTCAGATCCTTGCATGCTACCTTTGCCTTGCGCAACCAGACTCCGCTATGCCTCGGTTAGAATGATATATATATATACATATCTTCTGTAGTGCACTGTTAACTTGTTCACACTGCACGACCCTAGAACATGTCGCTCGGGAAGTCCCTTACGGTTTCACTCTCTGCTTACCTTCGGGCCCGAGCCAACGTGTTTGCTTAAGTTCCTTAGAAACGAATGTTTGCCTGCTTACAAATGTCTAACGTTATTCGTATTGTGCATGCATTCTAGTTAGCCAGGAGACTATCAAATAGCTCTTCTGTGAAATTGAACCTGCAAGTATCCGAGACCGTTAGGTCACCAAGGCAATCTTCGAACCAGGGGCATGCATCAAGGCAAAGTGAATACCGAACTGGAATCACATCAAGTTTACCTCTGAACGAGAATCCTGTTAATGCTCGTTCATAGCGAAAATTCAAGATTGTACTCGTGTTATTGATTGTATTGTGAAAGATGTGAATTTGGATAACCCTAGAGACCTGCATGTTGTCACGCCTCGATCCCGAAAGGGTCATTCGTCCTCGCCGGATCCTTTACGGAACCGATTCGTCCTCGCTGGGGCGTGATGCCGTGCGAGCCTGGAGTTGCGCTCGCACAAGGCAAGAACTTGCAGTTATAGGAACCCATTTTGAAACACAATTTATAAAACACATTCACAGAGATTTGAACACAAGTGCAGGAAGAAACATGCTTTTTCATTGATAATTCAGAGTAATTTACATAGAGTTTACATTGATGCGCCTTCTCGGCTATTTGAATTGCATTACAAAAGATAACTCAAAATGCAGGGCGCGCTCCATCAGATAGTCCACGTCGTTTGTACATTACGCCCTTGTATAGATTGAAGTCCTTGCCTCCAAAATGAACCGACTCCAGCTATACTTCAAAATAGAGGTGCTCTTAACGCCTCATCGCCGTGCACTAGCGTTGTGTCGTCTGAGTGCCTGAAATAGTTGCCCACAACGTGGGTCAGTACTCAACTTGTACTGGTGAGCGGGATGAACCCACTCGACTAAATCGACACTAGCTTATTAGGGACGAGCATGCATTAAGAATGATCTTCTATAAGGAAGCAAGTGAAATCAATTCATATCAGTTGCATGTTTTGATAGGAATGAAAATAGCATTGAATCCAACCAGTACACCGATTGCTTACTCAACCGATGCACGCCTTCCCTGCAACGAAACACAAGTATACTTACTATCTGCACAAGACAATAATTAGCATGTGTTCCATTTTATGCGGTCATTGGTGTGATCGACACCTTAGGAACATATTTCCAAGCATTAGCGGCGCGCCCTATCAGCCCGGGTAGCAAGCCCTGCTGGAGGTCCCGCTATGCATCGTGACTAGCACGAATCAAATATTTTCCTCCGGATCGATACGGTTCCAGTGCCTCGGAATGCCGTTTCGAGGAAATGCCAAACCTTGTGCACAAGTTGTCCCAGACCATGCAAATGCATGAATAATTCATATCTCATACAATGCATCGAAATAAACAGAAGAAGTAAAGCAGCAACATATATCTTATGCAACAGTTCATATTTTCTCAAGCGGTGTTCCGATTTTGGTATCCCATAAGTCCAAACTCTATCCGAGGCACCAGGCCGCCACCAACAACCAACTTTCCTTTACAAAATACCCAAGTTTGTAATGTATGCAAGCATATAATGAAAATAGTTTACAATTCCCATGTTCCTTTCTTAGTGGCTGGCATGCCTTGTGGCTAAGGATTTCCTAGGCGTCCAACCGGGCATCATCGAGTGAACGTTTGAAACATTAGAGATGTTGGCGTAAAGAAGTAGGAAAGAAGGGTCCAAACCACTCACTGGTTAAGGGAAAAGAGGCTGAAACAAGAAATCCCGCCTAGCGACGATCAAACGTCAGTTACGCGGACCTGCAACAGCACGAGCACCGAGTTAGAATTCTTGCCTATCCTTCCTTGCCGAACTCCCAAAAATTCAAGCTCCAAACGATAAAACCAACAGCGAAAACCAAGCAAATCGAAAGCAACACCAAATCAAAATCCCAAAGCGGCAAACAAGAAAACCAAGCAACCAAAATACGAAAACTATTGGACTCGTTTTAATAGAGGCCTTTCCATGAGTTGGAAAGGATCATCGCATTTCGTCCGTGGCAAGAAGATGTCGAGATCTAAGTTACGACTCGGACGGACTAGCCACAAGCCCAATTACATAGTGCTCGTCCCGGTCGGATCGGGATTTGAGGCACTACACATGTCGCGGACAACTCGAAAACGAGGTATAGTTCCACGGACGGTCACCGGGGCACTGGGACCGATCCGATCTGGATGAAACTCAAGTGTTCAGTCTATTGTGCTGGACGAGATGGCGTGTAGCACTCATTGTTCTTTCGCTGCATACCATTCTCTCCGGTGGTTGAACTCTATTGTGCAGTCTATTGTGCTGGACGAATGGCGTGTAGCGCTCATTGTTCTTTCGCTGCATACCATTCTCTCCAGTGGCTGGGGTCCTTTATGTCTATGCCAGCGACAATTGTTCATATAGATAAGTCATCCTCGCTTAGCGGCTATCCGCGTGCGAGTCATTGCATTGCATTGTGAACAACTGAACACCTGAACGATTATGATATAACAACACTCGTGTTGCATATGCTATTGCCTTTGTTTCATTATGAATGCTCGTACTTGAATTAACAATGTTTGCCTTGGACAGGGAAGGTAAAATGGTAAGTTGGTAAGTCTCGTCGTGTTTTCTCTCATGTCGCACGGTGCACTGCCACACGAATTAGGTTATTCAAATCTTGCATGAAACTGATCCTAAGGCAACTAGAAAGACAACAAAATAGTTGGTACACGGAACCTATATTACGTGTTTGGATTTGTCGAGCGGGCGAGCAGCCTCCCCACCAGTGCATTCAATGTACTGATTACCCACCAGATCGTTTGCAGGGTGCGGGAGAACCTCGTTCGGTGCGGATGCCTCCTTCGTGCGTGCTAAGACGTGGAGTCAAATCCGAAGCCTTGGGGTGCTGCGTCCGGAACAGAAGCACATATACAAGACATAATGTTGGAACTTTGCCTGAACATCGCCTGTACAATCATTCCACAATTGTAGCCACTTGGCACGATTTTACTGTTTTAGAGAGAGATCTGAGCAAATTGTAATCTCGGCCAAGCGCCGCCTGTAACACTTGTTTATATCAATAAAGAGCTTGTTTTACTTCAACTTGTGTTAATCAATGCTTCCGCTATTGTCGACTCAGTGAACTTGTTACCGATCGCCTATGCGTTCATGACTCCGCTGCACTCGGACTATCTGTGCGACTCTGTGGCTTAGATTTCTTACCGCCGGCCAATGAACCACGGCCTTGCACGGGCGTGGCTCATGCTCGTGCGGCATCACGCCTGGATGGGTCAAAGCGATCGTTCCGCGGGAGCGCTGGCGCGGTGATTATCGCCTAGCGGGAACGACCGATTTGCCAGCGGGAGATTGGGGCGTGACATGTTGGTATCAGAGCTTGGCTTATACGTCTTTGGACTTCATTTCGATTATCTCAGTTTCGAAAGCTCGTTCGTGGGTTATGTGCACGCTCTCTCTCAATGTTCCGATGGAATGTTCCAACAATGAGTCTAAATACTTTCAAAAAGCGCATTAGAATAATGTGATTGCTTGTATGAAATTGTGATGCTAGGGCCTTTGTGCCGACCTGTGCAAACCCTTGAGATTTTCGCAAGTAGCTTGTCCGATTTCACTATCTCTAAGTTTGGTTGAATGCATATGTTTGAGGGACGCCTTGAACTTGTGCACGATCCAAGACTCAAGATGATGTGAAACTCAAGTGCTAAGACTTCGCTATCGCCGTGTTGGTGAAATGCATGTGTTTGAGGGGCACTTCGAATATGTGCACGATCCAGACCAGCGATATGCCGTTCTCGATGCTTGCGCAAGTGAATATTCAAATGAACAAGTACAACGACTTGTATAGGTTTGCCTCAACCTTATATCGTTAAATCAAAATTGATTGAAACGTACTGCCTACTTTCAGGAAGTCTCGAGGACGAGACTTTTTTGAGTGGTGGATGATATAATACCCCGTTCCGTTCAAGCGGACCGCCGATTCAAACGGCAAAAGTGCAATGTCCCGACCCGCTTTGCTCCGGCGAGAATACTCGTTTGAGGCAAAGGATATCCAAACTTGTCCCTACAGGAGTTCCGCTTAGGCTTCCAGAGGCTCGCTTGACGTATCACTTGACCGAGGCGAATCATCGCTAAGGTGTGTGGCTACGGTGAACTTGTCTTTGCTTAGCCAGCACACATAAAACATGAACGATACATGCTAGTCGCTAGGTGAATCACCCCTGCATGCTAATAAGAATCCAACGCACCTAGCTAAGGGAATAATCCCAACTTGTATTGCTGTGCTAGAACATGAAAATAAAATATTGCTTATATATTGTTCAGACCCTTGCATGCTACCTTTGCCTTGTGCAACCAGACTTCGCTATGCCTCGGTTAGAACGATATATATATACATATCTTCTGTAGTGCACTGCTAACTTGTTCACACTGTACGACCTTAGAACGTGTCGCTCGGGAAGTCCCTTATGGTTTCACTCTCGGCTTACCTTCGGACCCGAGCCAACGTGTTTGCTTAAGTTCCTTAGAAACGAATGTTTGCCTGCTTACAAATGTCTAACGTTATTCGTATTGTGCATGCATTCTAGTTAGCCAGGAGACTATCAAATAACTCTTCTGTGAAATTGAACCTGCAAGTATCCGGGACCGTTAGGTCACCAAGGCAATCCCCGAACCAGGGGCATGCATCAAGGCAAAGTGAATACTGAACTGGAATCACATCAAGTTTACCTCTGAACGAGAATCCTGTTAATGCTCGTTCATAGCGGAAATTCAAGATTGTACTCGTGTTATTGATTGTATTGTGAAAGATGGGAATTTGGATAACCCTAGAGACCCGCATGTCGCGGACAACTCGGAAACGAGGTATAGTTCCACGGACGATCACCGGGGCACTGGGACCGATCCGATCCGGATGGAACTCAAGTGTTCAGTCTATTGTGCTGGACGAGATGGCGTGTAGCGCTCATTGTTCTTTCGCTGCATATCATTCTCTCCAGTGGTTGAACTCTATTGTGCAGTCTATTGTGCTGGACGAATGGCGTGTAGCGCTCATTGTTCTTTCGCTGCATACCATTCTCTCCAGTGGCTGGGGTCCTTTATGGCTATGCCAGCGACAATTGTTCATATAGATAAGTCATCCTCACTTAGCGGCTATCCGCGTGCGAGTCATTGCATTGCATCGTGAACAACTGAACACCTGAACGATTATGATATAACAACACTCGTGTTGCATATGCTATTGCCTTTGTTTCATTATGAATGCCCGTGCTTGAATTAACAATGTTTGTCTTGGACAGGGAAGGTAAAATGGTAAGTTGGTAAGTCTCGCCGTGTTTTCTTTCATGTCGCACGGCGCACTGTCACACGAATTAGGTTATTCAAATCTTGCATGAAACTGATCCTAAGGCAACTAGAAAGACAACAAAATAGTTGGTGCACAGAACCTATATTACGTGTTTGGATTTGTCGAGCGGGCGAGCAGCCTCCCCACCAGTGCATTCAATGTACTGATTACCCACCAGATCGTTTGCAGGGTGCGGGAGAACCTCGTTCGGTGCGGATGCCTCCTTCGTGCGTGCTAAGGCGTGGAGTCAAATCCGAAGCCTTGGGGCGCTGCGTCCGGAACAGAAGCACATATACAAGACATAATGTTGGAACTTTGCCTGAACATCGCCTGTACAATCATTCCATAATTGTAGCCACTTGGCACGCTTTTACTGTTTCAGAGAGAGATCTGAGTGAATTGTAATCTCGGCCAAGCGCCGCCTGTAACACTTGTTTATATCAATAAAGAGCTTGTTTTACTTCAACTTGTGTTAATCAATGCTTCCGTTATTGTCGACTCAATGAACTTGTTACCGATCGCCTATGCGTTCATGACTCTGCTGCACTCGGACAATCTGTGCGACTCTGTGGCTTAGATTTCTTACCGCCAGCCAATGAACCACGGCCTTGCACGGGCGTGACTCACGCTCGTGTGGCATCACGTCCGGATGGGTCAAAGCGATCGTTCCGCGGGAGTGCTGGCGCGGTGATTCTCGCCTAGCGGGAACGGCCTATTTGCTTGCGGGAGATCGGGGCGTGACACGAACCTTGTTTTGAGTGGTATATTATGTAATGCACCGCTCCACACGGTGCATTACATTGAGTCGGATTGAAACGAGACATTTGGGTTGGTTACATAACATAAGTCGGAATAGGAACGAGGCATTGAGTTGCTTGCAATTCAATAAGACGGATTCGGTAACAGGTATTGATTCGGGTTTTGGTTTTATTTACATACTTTACGTAGAACTTTCTGAGGTTCGATTTATCGCCTCGATGCAGGCAGAAGCACAGAGTCAAATATCGTGCAATGAAATCAGTGGACTAGTTCAGAGCGAGGCAGAAATAGCGGGACTTAAGCGATGTTGCAGTCTTCCTTGAATCCGCTCGGGTCGGATGATTGAGAAGCACGGCCTGCTCGGATGGTTATACCAGTTAAGTAAATCATACTTTGCATCAGACCACGGATATTTGGGGATAAGCTGTATCGACTTAGGTGGAGCGATAGGTTGTGTCAACTCGGCAGAACGGCTAAGCAGATAAGTAAAGGTGAGCGGGCCCTGACCCTTCTCCTCTACTCCTTCATGCTTAATAAAATATATCAGTTGCGTGCTAGCGATAACATCGATTCAACGAGCGAGGGTCGGAGAAATATAAGTCGGAACACATATTGAACACTAAGATAGTACATTGAATTAAAGTATATCGAGACGTGCATAAAGAGCACGAGTATCGAAAGAGAATCATAAGATAGCTTCATAAGTGAAGAAACACTTGTGGTTCAAACCACGTAACTGTCAAAACGGGATATGAGATGACTCAAGTAATCGAAAATGATAATGGTGCCACGGAACTATCAATCATGGATAGGACGCCATGGAACACTGTGTCGAGAAGCGGCACGGAACATGGTTGTTGGGACCTACGGGTTACCCTACCGGAACATCGATCGGAAGAGTAACGATGCCACGAGGATGGTTTGGTGGGGCGAGTCGACACGTACCTCGCCATACTTATATTTCGAAACGTAGGGCGACTAGACACGAACCTCGTCGTACTTACAAAGTAAAGCGATGCTAAGTATTTGAGTGGGACGAGAAGACTCGTACCTTGTCGTACTTACATTATCGAAACGTTGCATGGATATTAATAGTTATGGGTTGCCCGTGCATGGGTTAAGGTATTCCTCGAACGAAAGTCGTCGAAGTACCGGGACCGTTCGACCATGGAGGAATTTGAGAGTGCCATTGAGCACGGTATGATGGGCCATTCAGGCAGGCTTGCTACCTGGGCGCTGAATGAGAGGCATCGTATACCATAAAACGGCATTGGGGCCCCCCGGTCGACTCAGACTGAAAGGATGCACCACTAATGACCAAGGGGCTTTCGGGACCTCCAGAGGGCTTGCAGCTCGACTGAGAGGACGACCGAAATGTCAAGATGAGATGTGTCCAATATGACGCTCGTGTCGTCAGTGACCTGCATATAGATAAGAGACGGTGGATTAACGAACGTTTGAGCGAGACGATTCAACGTGTTTCATGCGTTTCATAAGTGATACAAATATTGCTTGCTTAGTTAGCGATGCGATCCGAATATAACAAGTTTACTTATCGAGGCGAAGGAATATAACATGCTTAGTTATCAAATGAGAAACGAGAATAACATGCTTGTCCGCTTAAGAGAATTCAATGCTTCATATGCTTTCATAACTTCAAAGTTTACATACGAGCATGATTTACTGTTTTCGAGACTTGCTTCAACATGAACTGAAACTCATCTAAGTTCAAAATAGAAAGATCACTATAATCTGTATGCTTGCCATGATCACTTAGTGTCGGTTTAGGCAAGTGGGTTTTCCTGCTCACCAGTATAAGTTGCGTACTGACCTACGTTTGTAGGCACCCTCTTTCAGGTTCTCAAGTGCGAGACCTTAGCTTGGATATACGAAGACATGGTGTATGGAACGGTGGAAATCCTTTGTAACCAAGAGAGATCAACGAGTATTGTAGGCAACTTGGCATATTCAATTGGTCTATTCAAACCATTGCAACAATTGCTATTATCAAATAAAAGAGCTTCGCTTCGTATATTCTGATTGTTTCATATGACTTTATAAATCTTTCGTTGCGACTCGGTATTTTCTATAAAAACCATATGTTTTATCATCTTGCCATGTGCGTTGCACAACCTAGGCACGCACGATATCACGTTCGGGGGACGATTATCGATTTTACGGAGTCGGGGCATGACAAAGTGGTATCTGAGCGCCCGGTTAACTTCCTTGGACATCATTCATTCCATCACAAATTCAAAGTTGCTTCCGCGTATCGAACGACTCTTGACTCTACTCGATGCTACTGGATGTTCCATACAATGAGTATATAAACTTGAACTGTTATATGTGTTTGTTGCTTATAGTTTCTATCGATTGTAATACCGAGTAACACTGCGTGGTTTGTATAGCATGCGGCAAGCCGATTCGAGCGATGTTTGTTGCGTTGATGCAACATGTCGATCTCTCGAACGATAGTATATACGTTGTAACATCGAAACGATAACAAACGGGTTGAACAGTTTGAATAATAGCTTGAAAATCGGGAAGAAAACGTTGCACAAGATGCAACGGGCGGAATTATCAGAAATAGTAAGTGATGGTGTATGTTGGCTAGGATTGTGTCAGACTTTGAGTAAGCGAACGTCAGGTTCGTAATCGGTAATAGCACTGCGGGATGGAAAATTCGAAATAGATGTCAGATCGAGGCAGAGGAAGTGCGATACAAAGAGTAGCTCACTTTCTGAGTGGTATATGCCATACCACAAAGCGATCGTGCATCGGAACGTTCGCATGGACAGCGATAGAACTAGCCGCAACGGATGAGGTAGTACCGAGACTTGTTTGGGAATTTACAAGACATTATGTGACTCAAGTATTTTTCGATGCATTATGTTCGAACGACCGAGAACAGACTCTCGAGTCGAACAAATGTTATATCAGAAGAGAATTCGGAAATTGTAAGACGAACAGTTGGCCGAGAAACACGAGGGAAATCGTTAGCGTCTAGGTGCGCACGCGTGCGCGAAGGATCGATGCAAATCCAGGAGTAACAAGCGTAGTCCATGGATTTGCAAATGCAAGGCAACTGTTGACCATGCAAATGCATATATGACTCAATTATAAGCAAATTTACATGGTAGAGTACTGAAGTAATTACAACCGACATTGTTCATTATCTTAGTCGCATCTTTCTGGGGACTTATCGGTCCATATTTTCTTTTCTTTCTTGGGGACTTATTAGTCCATACTTTTTTTTTATTTCGTTCACAACATGGCATACTCATGACAGTTATGTTAGCATTCTTTTTCTTGTGTTTCATATGTTACAACAATGGTAATAACTTGTGGCATTACTGGCTTTATCGATCATTGGACAGAGCAAGGTTAACAAGAGAACTCCATTATCATTAGTGGCGTGAAGGAGTAGAGAAGAAGGGACAGATCCGCTCACCGACTAGAGAATGCTGAGAGAAGGAGAACACTTGTACGATCAGGCTCCGCGGTTACGCATTTACCTGCATTGGCACCAACATCAGATCAACATACCATCTTTATCTTCCTTTCTCTCAGAGTTCTCAAGAATGAATGCAAGAAATTGATGAAAATGGACAAGAAAATCAATCATCGAAAATCATCACAAAAACGCTTTCAAACAAAACATCCAACGAAAACTCTTGGACTCATTCTAACAGAAGTTGATCCATGAGTTGAAAATGTTCATTGCATTCGTCCGTGATCGATTATGCTGAAAGGTTTCTCCAATACTCAGTTCCAACTGAGTCAATTTAGCCACAAGCCTTACGTAGTGAACCGCTAGGAGCGGGGCACTACACACCCTCCCTCTCTTTCTCTTGACATTTTTCGAGAACGTTAAAGTGGCATGGATAAGGTTCATAAAACGTAAATCTGAAGTAGTTACACATTTTCAGAACTTTGTCACTTGTATTCGCACTCAATTTTCTACTAATGTCAAATAGTTTCTAAGTGACGTTGGCGGTGAATACGACGATGTTCAATTCAAAGATATTTGTACTTATCTTGGTATTCATTGCCGTATGTCATGTCCCCACATACCGGATCAAAATGGCCTTGCCGTACGCAAATATTGCCATATTTATGAAATGGTCCGTACTCTCCTTGTTCCTTGTTTCTAGTCATGTTCCTCTAACTAGCCTGAAGTTGTATCCGCTGTTGTCCATCTTATTAATTGTCTTCCTTCTTCCATCCTTAATTGATCTTCACATTTCTCTCGTATTTATGGCACGTCACCCTCCTACTCTATTCTCTAAGTCTTTGGGTGTGCTAGTTACCCGCATTTAGGTGCTTATTTCACTAACAAATTGTTGCCAAGAACTATTGAATATGTATTTCTAGGTTACAACTTGTAACATAAGGGGTATCATTGTCTAGATAGAAGAACTGACCGCATTTAGATTTGTTGCCATGTTCACTTTGACGAAAAAGCCTTTCCATTTTCCAAAACAACAAGCCCCTCCCTTCAATCCACCTAGATATTTGTCCTAGTTATATCTCCAGTCTTATCTCCCATATTCTCATTCTTCTCCTTCACAGAGGCACCTTCTCCCACACCAGCGTTACGTCTCCATGAACCTTATCAATACCACTTTTAACGCCCTCAATCTCAACTACCATCTCCCCTCACCTCCCCCACAACCTGCCTCCACTATACATGAACCTTCCCCAACTACCTCCTTCAAACATCCAATGATAATCCGACAACTAGATGGGTCCAGTAAACCTGGTCCAGTTAACCTCTTAATCGTATAGATGACAAACAAATATCTCCTCTAGAGCCTTATTGGCCCATGCCCACTCTGCTACCATAGAAACTACATGTTACTCTCTGACTGCTCAGATCTCCTGAATAGCGTTATGCCATGACTTCTGAATTCAATATCTTACTAAAAAATGGTAATTGGGTCCCTATTCCTCCTGCTCCTCAGCAACATGTTGTTGGTTGCAAATTGGTCTTTAAACTCAAACGACGTGCTGATGGGTCCATTCAACGTCACAAAGTCCATCTAGTTCCCTTCTTTCAGATGCCACTAAATATCGTCAACTGGTTGGTTCTCTGCAGTAACTTACCTTTACCCATTCGGATATTGCTTATGTCGTTTAACATGCAGTTCATGAGTCAACTCCGCTCTCCCCATCTCATTGCTGTAATACGAATCCTTCGGTATCGCAAAGTATCTCCTGATTTTGGCCTCTATCTTCTGCCACTCAGCTGGACTGTACACACTACCTACTCCGACGCAGACTGTACAGTTTGGACCGTTCACAATCACTGTACAAGTCTAAGTAACAGGCATTCTTTCGGATCCACAAAGTGGGGTGGGCTTCCTATTGGTTACCGTAATAAACTTGGAAAATGTATCATATGTTGTTGGAGGTGTTATTATTATTTATCTCATGTGAGTACAATGCAGTATTTGTGGGTGTATTTATATCATCATACATATAAATATAAATACATATGAGGTGTAACCTATTCTTATATACTCTGTTCTTATCCTCCTTTCTTTCTCTTCTCTCCAAACTCCACTTATGAAAATCTGACGTATTGAGGAGTGATATGATTGGTAGCACTAGAATTAACAATCCAAGACGAATTATGAGTCAAGGATATACATATTGTCAAAGCAGAAGACACATCCAGATAATTGGGAAATAAAAGTACGTAAATTCTGCAACTTATCTCGTTAACTCTGTAGCACAACAGAGGTAGGATGAACAATAGGTGAAGTCATGAGTACCCTCAACCGGTACGGTATAATGGAGTGATATTATATAAGAGAGCCCTCGACGTAGAAGACGAGGAATCTGAAGAAATCGCCATTAAGTCCCAACTAAATCGTAAATCACCAATAATAGTCGAAATAGTAGAAAAAATTCGTAAACCAATACGAGAAATCGTATGTAGATGGGTTCCCGACGTAGTCCAAGGTAGAAGAATACGGAGAAGTAGCGTGCAATACCCGTGCGCTAATCAACTGTTAGAAGAACAATCCCAAGCCAAAGAAAATACGAGCGCTAGATCCAAGTAGCCAAGAGAAGAAGAATCTTGAACAATAAATCGCCCAATAATAGCAGAGAGAACAAATGTGCCAATTCCAATCACCAAACAAGTGTCATAGATGAAGAACATTCCACAAGCAAACTCCATAAAGAAAAGCTGCAACAAGCTCCGATAGCCCAATCCTGCATACAATTAACAACAATCATCAATATCTCACGAGCTGGACACAAAATATGACTATTGGAAGCAGGATCAGTAGTTCAAAAAGCATCTCACAAAATATTGAGAACTGATCATTCTCAAAAAAATTGCGAGCAGAATTAATAGCTCACAGAAAGGATACTGCTGGTAAATTTTGCAAGAACTACCTGGTATCTCGTGAGTTGACGAAAATCTTGTGATAAAATACGAGTTGAACAAAGAAACCGGGAGAAGTTGCGAGCTGGATGTAATCTCACGAACAAGATTAAGAAAGTTGTGCGAGAAAAGGAAGACAGGAATGTTTTACTCAACCCAAGCAGGAAAACAAAACGTAACTTGCAAACTAAAAATGAGAAGGGAAGCCTTTCAAGTTTGTTCCATGGCTGCTGCAGTGGTGACCATGTTTACCTGGAGAAGAGAAGGTCGACGGTAAGACATGAAGTTGTCTACGAGCTTTGGAGTTGAAGCTGCGTTGTTGAGGTCGAACAGAGGCCTGAGAGAAGACGAGATCTGATCTAAAGGCCGAGGCAGAGGCGGTGATGGTGGTCCTAGCGGCGTTGGGATCCGACCACTAGTGGATCAACACCAGAGAATGGCCTGGACAAGGTGATCTGGTTGGTTCCAAGGGTAGGGTAGTTTCGAGGATGGGGTTGGCTGTGGTTGGCTGCGGAAGTGGTGGCCAAAGTTCCTAGGGTTAACGTTAGGGTTTAGGGGGTGGCAGCTGGGCTGCGAGATTAGGGAGGTATTGGGTTTAATGGAGAAGAAATTAGAGTTAGGGTTTTTGGAATTGGGGGCTGGAAGTTAAGAGTTAGGTTTTAGGAAATTGGGGAAGTAATTTTGAGAGATTTGGGGAGGAGGATTTGGTAGAAGTGCTAGTCCCAAGAGGAACCCCATATTGAGAAGTTGGCTCAACTTAATTAACTTAATTTATTAATGTGGATGAGAGTACATATTTATAGACGAGGATATGCTCCCCTTTCTTATGTTTTCCCGATGTAGGACTAAAACAAGAGAAACTATTTTGTCTACGCAATACAAGAAATAGGACTAATAAACTTCTATAAGGTTAATGGCTCCTTGGTCACTTACCTGTAGGAAATTTTTTGCTGGAATGAATGCTGGGTTATCTTCAAATCAATTTGGTTAATGGAGTTGGGAGCTTAAATAGTTTGGTTATCTCATCAAGAGTCGTGGTGGCAACATAGCTTCTTTATCGTGAACCATTGTTATGGTTGAAGTCTCTTGTCAAGGGGTTACTTCACCTCCAAAAGTGAGATCTTGTTGGAGATGGAGTTAACATGGCTATATTGGAGAGGCGGACGTACCAATGTGATGATGTGCCACCATCTGACCCATCTAATGGGTACATGCTAAAAGGCCTTGGGTGAATCTTTTGTGTTCCCCTTGTATGGAAGGGTGAGGTTGTAACTTTGCCAATAAGGAATTCTTGCTCTCAATTGAAATATTATCCAAATTATTTCATCTTTGCGACTAAAGTTCTTAAAACGTTCTGATGAGATCCCCAAACTTGCTGACCTGAGACTGGAAGATATCCGTAGCAATTTGACATTTCTAGGTTAACTTGAAGAAGAATTGAGAGAAATTAGAAAGTAGATCTGGAGATTTGGGGAAGAACAGTAAGATATATTTGAATTTCCATAATGGCGGGAAAGTACAATACAAAGGAAAATTAACAGAACAGAACTGAAAACAAAGAAAGGATACATTGCAAGAACTAGAAGCTAAAAAAGAAATCTGAAATTGGCAAATACAATTCTTTCCATACCCCTTCTCTTCTACTCCTACTCACTACTTATAGTTTCTGATACCATGTGCAGTCTAACTAAGTTCTTCTAAGTTCTAATCTTTCCTGCTGACATGGCTCTTCTTGATGAGCTAGCTAACCAATTAGCTGATTGAGCAATTAACTAGCTAACTGAGCACTGAGACTAACTGCTAATTAGACTATTCTGATACCATGTCTGAAACTAAGGAATTGGAGAGAACATGTCTGAAACTAAGGAATTGGAGAGAATGAAGGCTCTGATACTCTTCTCTAATGTCTGATACCATTTCTACCATTCCTGCTACTCTTCCTAATGTACTGGACTACTGCATTGGCCGTTGACACTGTAAGATACACTGTCTGATACTGAGCTGGAATCATGGGATGCAAAAGAGGGCTGAAGGCTAAGCTGTAGGAGCTGGAGGAATGGAGCCAACTGATCACTGTAAATCCTTGTACTGAACAGGCTCGTATCAATACCCTCCCCTTATATTGACCTTGTCCCAAGGTCAATGAAGGAATAATTTTGATCCCTGGATCCCACACGCGCCTTAAAGCCTCACATTCAAGCTCCTGTTGAGCTTTATATAACTGCCAAGCTGCAGAAAAATGCCCAGCATCCTTACCAGAATCCGAATAACCAAAAAATAGTAGACGAACTTACATTCTTCAAATTGACGAGGAGTTATTAATCAAAATTTCTATGTGAGATGGAAAACCACAAACTGACCAACATAGCTTATCAGTTATCATTTTGAGTCTCTTATTATTTGATATTTATTTTTGACTTTCCTTTTCAACTTAGTATCGTTGCTACTATAATCAGGGGAAGCTGCCAGAATCAAGCAATGCAGAGGAAGAGTTTTTGCTTTGCAGAGTGAACCTGAGGTAGCACGGCTGTGGTTGCCTAACAATGATTCACCTGGTTTGGCTATGGCTAGAGCTTTTGGTGATTTCTGCCTGAAGGATTTTGGTTTAATCTCTGCTCCTGACATCTCCTATCATCGTCTGTCAGAGAAAGATGAGTTTATTGTTCTTGCCACTGACGGGGTACCTTTTGTTCTCTTCTTACCTTTTTTGGTTGAATACCTCTTGTTTCTTTTGCTCATTTGCTGAATTTATTGTTAGGAAATAGTAATTGATGTAGAGTTTTGGATTGAATATGCTTCAACTTAATCACTTCAAGAAGGACTATAGCCAAAAAGTTTGAAAATCTTATCCCATGCCTGAGACTAAACTTGGAATATTTTTTTCCACTAACAAAAAAGTTTAGAGGTATTTTCTTTCTTTTTGTTTGGTCTCTATGAGAAACTTCAAATATAAAGTTGAAGGGATCCACCAGATGAACTTATGAATATATCACTCAGTTTAAAGTTCACCTAAGTTGGATTTGTGAACTTGTAAGTTCCTAATAAGCATATCCATAATCAATGAAACATCCTACGTAAGAAATAATATATACTCAAAATGTTGGACATCCCTATCTGGTAACTTAGAGAAACATAAAATATACTACTTCATATTATGTAATTGTAACTAACATTATGTAATTTTATTTGACAAATATTTATGACTTTATACTTTGTAGAAAACTGAATATGAAGAACAGTTCCATTGTCACCTGGGGGTGGTCTAACAGTTGGGGTTGGTGGGGGTCATTGGGGAGGTTTTGGGTTCCATCCCAGATCTTAGCAAGAAAAAGTTTCATTTAATAATCCTTTGTGCGCTTTCAACCATTGCTTGTATGTAATTTTTTTTTCATGTACTAATTCTTTGGCTGCAAAATAAGGTTGCAAAGAATGTCGCTACATGTCCTCTATATGCGTATGTGTGGTCTCTACTTTCGTTTGATTCATGTGTGTCACTAACACATGCACACCTTAAGGTATCCATCACAACATGACAAGTTGGTGTCCCCACAACTCATCCAACTTTCATGTTGTCATTGGCCTTTTATGATGTGCATTCGTTGGCCACACACAATCCAAACATGGTTCATAGGATGGGAATCAGTATCACATCCTTCTTAATTGGTAGTTTCGTGCCGGTTTAAGGGGGTTTCAATAGTTTTTAATCGGTCGGTATCAATAGTTTCAACAGTTTTGGCGGTTTTAGTAGTCGGTATCGGCAAATACCGCATACTATGGATCAAAATCGTATAACATTCATCTCTAACTCTGATAGAACATGAACCACATCTCTAGTCATAGTTTGATGTATCGGCCGATAATGATACGAGCGAATACCGATACAACCAATACAGATACGGTTTGGTATGCCCCGGTCTGATACCGATCACTACTGATACTGACTGATACCGACGTTTAGGGTGTCTTTTCCAATAAATCCGGTAGAGAAAATTGAACGAAAATGATTAGTCAGTAAGGGTGTAAAAGTATAGTAATGTTATAAAAGCATGCAAATGAAGAAAACAACAGCAAGGTGACAATTATTTTATTCAATTTCAAAACTATTAAGAAACAACATAAAATACTTTAAATTATGCCTAAATGTATAAATAATTTTGAATGGTCATTATTGAGATTCAGAAGTCAGTAAGCATATAAGATACATCAATGATTCTCGAAGGAGATGCAAAGACGCACCCACTTTGAGTGTTTGTTCTCCTTGTAGCGTCACTATTATGGTTCTTTTCTAATGAGTAGGCAAGAGGAGGATGAAGAAGAATAAAAAAAAGTTCCATTTTGGTAGAGAGATGGAAGTAAGTAAAGAAGAGCTTTACATATTTGACACTTTTACAATTGTAAAGTACCTTGATTGTATAGTTTGAACCTAGAGGACTTGTTGCATGCAATGCTACTAGTAGTGAGTTTAGCAATACGTGACTCATATTAAACTTTGGCATATCAGCCTAGGTCATCTTTACTTTCCATCCTTGAAGTTTTTGTTTTCTAACTAATTTCACAACATCTCCATCGAGTCTTTGCAAAATGAAGTTATTCAGTTGTCAAACAAGCTCATATTTTTTCCTTGATAAATAAAATAAGTTTTAATTCATTTGACATTGTTCCTTCTCGTGTTTGGGAACTCCTCTTTTTTGGGTGGTTTTCGATACTTTCTATATATATGGATAATGCTCAATATATGTGGTTATATCCTTAAAGTTGATAAAGTTCAGAAAAATGTTGAAGGGTTCTGTAGAGTGATAGAAATCCAATATCAAAATAAAAATCTTTCACTCTAAGATACAAAGAGTAGAGTTGAGCATTCCTTTGAAGAGTCGTCCATTAAAGTATACAATCAAGGTATCTTTCACTAAGATACAAAGAGTAAATAAGAGCTTTACATATTTGACACTTTTACAATTGTAAAGTACCTTGATTGTATAGTTTGAACCTAGAGGACTTGTTGCATGCAATGCTACTAGTAGTGAGTTTAGCAATACGTGACTCATATTAAACTTTGGCATATCAGCCTAGGTCATCTTTACTTTCCATCCTTGAAGTTTTTGTTTTCTAACTAATTTCACAACATCTCCATTGAGTCTTTGCAAAATGAAGTTATTCAGTTGTCAAACAAGCTCATATTTTTCCTTGATAAATAAAATAAGTTTTAATTCATTTGACATTGTTCCTTCTCGTGTTTGGGAACTCCTCTTTTTTGGGTGGTTTTCGATACTTTCTATATATATGGATAATGCTCAATATATGTGGTTATATCCTTAAAGTTGATAAAGTTCAGAAAAATGTTGAAGGGTTCTGTAGAGTGATAGAAATCCAATATCAAAATAAAAATCTTTCACTCTAAGATGCAAAGAGTAGAGTTGAGCATTCCTTTGAAGAGTCGTCCATTAAAGTATATATCCCTGAACTGAAAATAAGGGTATGACATGGAGAAGATATCGATATATTAGTGCAGAAGAACCTTGGTCCCCTGTCACATATTCAACAAGTAGCACAAGATTTGATATTATTGACATATGTCCAAAAGAAATCCCGGCTGTTTATATTTTCACCTCTTTTTACTTGATCAATCTAACGCCATCTAAGGTCCCCAAACTTTCTTCTTCCTCGTCTACCGTGTCCTGGTAAATCACCTTGTTCCTCACTCCTTCGTATGTTTGGTTGCTTGTGCTTGATTAATAATGTGTCCATGGATGTTATTTTTTCTGTCTACTCCTTTGTTTGGTTGCTTGTGCTTGAATTTTCTTAAGCTGTTGACAAAAGTTGGAAGAAATAGAAGCATTGGAGAAAGATGAGACTTGGGAACTTGTAGATTTGCCGTAAGGAAAAGGATCTAGTTGAGAGTTGAGTGTGCATGGGTATACACAATCAAACATAAAGCTATGGGTCGATTCATTGATTTTTGTATGAAGGAGAATTAGAGGAGAATACTATTTAGAATAATAGAGTATAAACCTCAATATTAACTTTATTAATACCTTTCTCTGATACATTATTTCAAGAACATTTGATGTCTTTATATAAGTTTGCATGATGGACTCTTAACAAGATTATGATAACTACCTACATATAAATTCTAATTAACAATCATAAATAAAACTACTCATATCAATCTAATACATAAACTTCTACTTGAGTTAGAATACTAACTAAACTTTAATGTGATCAAGCTTTTTAAGGCGTCGTGAGGTGCCTAGGTGGCAAATCTCTGAAAGGCTTAAGTGGGACCTCAAGACTAAAATTTTGGGCGTGCAGTAGTTAGGTTAATACAAACATGTAGTTACTAAAATTTATGTGCCCCAAGTCATCAACAACTCTCACTCTACGAGTAAGAAAAAAAATGTGAGTTTCAATTAGGACAGACCAAGCATGTTAAGACGATGACCAAAAGGCCTAGGCAGGACACAATACTAAATTAGGCGTAGATACCGTGTAGTAAGTCAAGACAAACTTTAGTATTAGGTAACACAAGATGACAATATAAGGCCAAAATCAAGTTTAGTTTTCGACATCCCCCCTCAAACATAATTGTGTTTTCAATTTCTTCCAACTAATTTGATGTTCCAACACCAACTTTGATCTTCTAAATCTCTTTCATATCATGAGTTTTTGATATATATATATATATATATATATATATATATATATAAGTTTAGTTCCAATATTTTGTATCAAATTTTTTTGCCTTATATTTGGCAAATACTCGTTTACCTCTTGTTTCTCTAATTCGTTCTCTATCTTATCCTATATACTGAGCTCTTTATGGTTTAATCAAAAGTCTTTATCTTTCATCTTGATTTTGTGAAACTTCAATTTTGAATCTTTTCATCATGTTTGATGAAAGCGTTTTTGCTCATTTCTCGTCCAGACTTCTCCATAGCCTTGGCCATGCCTACATAGGCTTCCTTCTTTGGAACCCTCTCGCCAAATTAACTTTTTCTTTTAATGATTTTCTCAACATGTTTGATGTAAGTGTTTAAGCTCCTTCCTCGTCACATCGATCTCCTTCACCTCTGATACCATGTTGATTTTTGTATGTAGGAGAATATAGAGGAGAATAATACGCAGAAGAATAGAGTATAAAACTGAATAATTGCTATTAGTACCTTCCTATGATAAATTATTTCTCGAGTATTTGGTGCCTTTATATAAGCTTACATGATAAGACTGCTAATGAGATTAGGATCACTACTTCCATATAAATTCTAACTGACAATCACATCTAAAACTACTCATATCAATCTATACATAAAATCTTACCAGGATTAGAATACTATATATATATATATATATATATATATATATATATATATATAGAGCCATAGTGCTCATTTTCCTAAATGAGCCATGCACATATGGACCAATAGGAATAGAGTGTACTAGTGCACATGGGATGTAGAAATCCATTCCTATTGGTCCACATGTGCATGACTCATTTAGGAAAATGAGCAGTATCCCGTTTACCCACAAAAGAGTATAGACAAGGATGACTCACCCTTCCTAGTATTTTCTCAATATGGAACTAAAGCAAGACTAAAGTTGGAGTGTCTATATATATATATATATATATATATATATATATATATATATATATATATATATATAGACACTCCAACTTTAGTCTTGCTTTAGTTCCATATTGAGAAAATACTAGGAAGGGTGAGTCATCCTTGTCTATACTCTTTTGTCCAGCTCTCCTATCCTTCCCAAACTCTAGCCTCCATAGCCTCCACCTAGCATCTATTATCCCAAAATCTCCTTAATGCCCTAAAATTTTCTCCAAATCCCTAAATTTTCCAAAAATCTCTAACCCTATTTGCACCCTGTCACCATCTCAAGCTCACTTGATTCTGGTCATTTGCTCGAGCTCAGGTGGATCTCTACTACCATCATTTATCCTAACATTCTCGACGAGCTATGCAACCTGCTAGATCACAACGTGCTTTGCAACTGATGACAAGCTCTGCCACCAGCAATAACCTTGGCTTCCTCGTATTTATCCAGGTCAAGACGAGATGTGAGTCTCCTCTATTGCTGTGCCTCGTTGTCGATCGACTGGGCTCCGCTATCCTTGTATACTGTTTTGAATAGAGCATCTCTATTTAACCATTGACCATAGCTCACTGTCGATCTGTTCCAATCTTCTTCTTTGACCATGATAGGGCTACAACTAACAATCTCCCTATAGTGTCGATATTCCTCTTTGAGGATGACATTACCACGACCAGACATCTCATATGCTTCCTGAGGTTCTTTGTTCTTGTTTGTTGAGAAGTTGGCTTAACTTAATGGGCTTACTTTATTGATGTGGTGGAGCCTTTTATAATCAAGGGTATGCTCCCATTGTGTTTGCCCGATGTGGGAATAAAACTAAGAGCAAATCTAGAAAGGCTCTAGGCCATACAAGACATAAGACCTTACTAACTTCTACAATCTCCCGCAAATTGGAGTTGATTTCGAGAGTTCTAAGTTTCGATAGGAAATGAAGATAAAGTGGGCGATGCAAGACCTTGGTGAGGATATAGGCGATCTATGACGCAATAGGAACATGATGGAGCTTAACCTTACGAAGCTGAATCTTACGAAGCGTGATCTTCTCCCGAATGAAATGACAATCAACCTTGATATATTTGGTGTGCCAATGGAATATTGAGTTTTCAGCAATATGAATAGTTGCCTGGTTATCACAGTAGAGAACCACAGGAGAGGAAAGGGTAACACCAAAATCTCTAAACAAACTCTTCAACCATATTAGCTCGGAAATGCTACGAGATATAGAATGATACTCAGCTTCGAAAGAACTAACAACGGTCCAGTTCTTACTCCGCTAAGTCACAAGGTTATTAAAAAAAGGAGAAGAATATGCTCGATAATGCATATACTTGCTAGGAGATTTCTTCAAGTAGGAAAGAATATACTCAACAACTTGAAGATGTGATACCCGATCACAATGCATATGCTAGATCACAACACTCACAATAAAGGAAATATGTGGTTGAGTCACATGCAAATATATTGTCTTCCAAACAAGATGCCAATAGTAGTCAGTATTGAGTAGTAGTGAGTCAGAAGCATAACCAAAAGAGTAGAGCTTTAAATTTGTATTCATAGGAGTATCAACTAGCTTACATCCCAAATAGCCAATAGCATTAAGAACATCCATAAAATACTTTTGCTGAGATAAGATAAAAGAATCATAACGTCTAGCAATCTCGATTAATAAGAAATGTCGAAGAAGATCCAAATCCATGATATAAAATTGAGAAGACATGTTCTTTGATTATAGAAATCTCGACAACATCATTACCAATCATAAGAATATCAACAACATAAAAATAAGAAAATAACCGTCCCCTACTGTCGGTGATGGGTAAATAAAGAGAAGTTAACAGTGCTGCCAATCGCCTGAATCACTCGACTAAATTTGTCAAACCAATAACGAGGAGACTACTTGAGGAGACTACTTGAGACCATAAATAACCTTGTGTAACCTTGAGGATGAAACTCGTATCTCCAAAGTCCTCTTCTGAGCTTGAGGTCGGAATGGTTGTTATTCAGGGTAAGTCGGAATGGTTGTTCTTTTTTCAACATCCTTTCCTGATTTCGCGCAGCATTTGTTACTTCAGAGTAAGTCTGGCACCAATATGATGCTACCTTACTTTTCAGTTGGCCTTCCAGTCCTTCTAGGAATCTAGATATTTTTGTTTCTTCATCAGCCACCATATAAGGAGCAAAACGACTGAGTCTAGCACATTCTACAGTATATTCGTCTTCTGCAAGCTTTTCTTGCTTTAGGTGAATGAACTTTCGTTCTAGCTCTATTCTAGCTGATTTTGGAAAGAATCTTTCTTCGAACTTTTTAAATTTTTCTCATGATATTACTTCGTTAGATTCTTCAAGGTGTTCCGCACTCCACCAATGTTCAACAACATCTTCTAATTGGATACAGATTGTAGATACTATATTCTAGGGACTAACTCTTGCTGCCATTAATAGTCCTTCGATGGTTCTTATCCATTGTCCAGCTTCTATTGGGCTCTCTGTTCCATCGAACTTGGGAGGCCTGAGGTTTCTAAAATCCATTATTGTCCCATCCTTTGAGTTTGTGGACATCTTCATCATCTCTAATATTGTCACAGTAGTGGCTTGAGCTTGAGCTGCATTCACACGTTCACTGTTAGATTCCAGAACTTGCTGGAACAGTCGATACATGTCTGCGATGGATGGTCCGGACTGTCCTTGAGAGGATAAAATATGGAATTGGTCTGGATTAGAGGTCTCCTGAAAAATTTGAATATACAAAATTTTCAAGAATGATTTGAATTCAGTACATAATTCAAAAATGGTATAATTATCCATGCTAAAGGATAAAAGATCTTGCAATCGTAAGAATATTCTATAAAGAAATAATTGTAAGATTTACAAAATACAAGCTGAGGAACGTGCATATTTCATTGACTATGGTCAAAATATAATACAAATATGCAACTGAGACTACCGGATGTCTTACATACATATACATATACATATACACATACTTCTTGTCTACCCTTCCTTCCTTCAAGTTAATATATACATCAGTTGTTTTACAAAATGAAGTATAGCAGATAAAATATCCCCTATTTACAATAAAGACTTACTAGCTTACGTATTTACACAACCTTCCTTAGTAACACCAGTTTTAGATAAGTCTAATCCCGAGGATAGTTGTCTCAGGATAAAGTTCCAGCCATTCTTGCAGAGTACCATCATAACCATCCATATTTGAGTTGGGATCCGCAGATGGCTGAGCCTTGATGAGTATGTAGTAGTTCATCTTGTTAAAATATACTTCGTTTTCATCCGTTATATCTGAGACTATTGGATAGTTAACCTCATAATGCACCCCATACACCAGTATCATCTGTCTTCGAGCTAATCGCCATCTCCTTTTCACGAAGCTATAATACCCATTAAGACTTTGCCTGCTATTTCCTAAAATCGTACAAGGCATAAAACGAGACATGATCTACACCCAAGAAACTTCAAATCAGTACCCCTCAAACATATCTTAATGCAACTATGAATGCTGAAATAACATATAGCTTTGATTCTTAAGTGCATATGTGAGTAGAAATAATACTCTAATAAAGTATAGATCGTATCAACTAATCATCCTCAAATATATACATGTATGTCTTATGCTCCAGTTCGAATATTGCTTCGCATTTCTATACTTTGGTTCTTTCCAAACTTTTCCAAGAAAGTAACTTAGGGTCTAAGCTTAACCTATATAGGCTTCTAAAATGCTTGACCTTCATAGGTTTTCCTAAAAGTCCAACCTGCATGAGCCACCACTAAAAGATGTGTCATGTCCCGCTCCCAGAACACGGTGGGTTAGATTCGTAACTAACATTTTCAGGCTATGCATCATACGAATACACCAATACCCGTATCAGCGATTGTCACCTGTAATATTCTAGGATGTAATACAAGTAAAACACATTTTGTTTCAACAACCATAACTACTATACATAAACTGTTTAAAAAGGTACATCATACACTAGTAAGCACTCCTAAAACTTTTAATTTACATATGTCGTCCAACTACAAAATGATTCCTCAAGTTGTTGATCAATCCTCAACTTTGCCGACGCTATATAGAGACATCGTTTCTTCTGGGACCTTGTCTTCTCCTAGTGAACAATACTTCGTCATCAAAACGACATGCAAGTCCTCGGTCAAGAACGGTAAGGAATGGAGATATGATAATATTGAATGATTGAAAAAGGTTTAATATAGTTAAACTCCATAGAAGTTTTATATTGTTAACTTGAATTATGACTCCATTTAAGTCCTATTCTAGTGTGCTCTTAGCGTTCGATAAATCAATATATTTTAAGAATCACTACCACAATCACAAATAAGTTTCTTATATGATGATGCAATTTGGAGAACAATCCTTGAATATCCATATTTTCTAGTTTTTCGTCATCAATCTCGTGGCCAGGGATCATACTGTGGCAGGGTGATACGATGCTTAGAGTCCGGCGGCCCTCACATCCAATGAGTAAAATAAAGTATATTATTAATTCACCTAATCGATCATTTTAATTGAAATAGGTACGTCCAAAATCATGTACATGTAAGTGAGCTAAGCCTCACACACTCATTTCGCAAGGTCTTGCGAAATGGCTAACTACTGATTATTTTTTGTTATTATTATGTTGCAGAAATTTCGTATGTGGGTATTCGAGTTCTCTCCCTCCTTATGCTCTAACCTAGACTACAAGCAATTCCTATTCCATTAACTTACTTTATTTTGCTCTATATCTCATTCAATACTTCTCAATATGAAAGTTTACCTCTTGTTCACAATCCCAGGAATCAAGTACATTTTATTTTTTGGGATTCAAATATGTATTTCATTCAAATCTCGGAATGATCACGGGATATGAGAATATCGATTTCGAAAATAATCTCTTCCAATTGACACAGGGCAGAAAATATCGAAAATTAATTTTGGTTTCGATTGCGTGACTTGTGTTTGTGTCCTACACATCCTAGACTCTTATTAGTCGTCCCCTAATAAATTTATTTAAGGATTGTCGTGAGTCCGTTATTATCTATAATATAGTATCATGAAATTTAGGGTTTTAGTATAAGCGATAATTTATGGATATCAAAATTTGGTTACTCCCGAAATTCTTACAAATTTCGGTAGAGTCTAAGTCTCCTTTGTATTTCGAGCTCCAGAATTTAACAATTAATAATTTCAGACCCCGAGCAACCTTCTGTAATATTTCCTGGGTACGTCGACCTCTTCGATGGAACAACTAAACACCGGATCACACGCAGTTTTATTTATATATAACAACAAAAATGGAACGAGAAGTGAATTTTCTTACCGAATCTTCTTTAGCTTTAGCAATTAGCTATCGATTTTGATCTGCTAATCTCAATCTTTAGGAAACTAGAAGAAATTGTTAGACAGATTTATATCATGGAAGTGAAAAATTCAAGTTCATATCATAACACAGTATCGCTATAATTCTAAAAACATCAAGTTTAAAAAAGAAATAAGACTTCTTTGGAATAAGAGCCTAGTTCTTCTTACTTTAAATATCATGTTTAACAATTCCAGGCCATGAAATTGCTGCATATTTCAAAATTGAATAGGTTTATTAGTGCCATTATCCAGTTTGAGACTCCTTGAAACTCTTTAGGTTTAAGACATACCTAATACGACACTTGGTTTCTTTAGCCTATAATGGTAAAACCAACTTTTTAAACAATATACATGCTGATTTTATATAATAATCCACAACTATTGAACTTATCGTGTTTATATGTGACCCGATTTGATTTTATATCCTTATACTAGTAGTATCCCTAAAATTTCATATAACTCCATCTCTAAAATTTACAATTTGATGAAATAGCTATGGTAATCACTAAAAAGGGCAATTATACTATTCCAAGTCTTTAAACAAAGTCCGACATATCGTTATTATATTAAATGTATAGTCTAAGCCTACTCAAGTATCCATCACTTGTAAGTTAACCCATGGATTCTGAGCTTTGGACAAATATATATATCAAGGTTTAAAATATCGGTATCGGAATCGGTATCGGACCATTCCTATCAGTATTGGGATCGGCGGTATCGGTAGTATCGGCGGTTTTGAATCGGAGTATCGGATTTTTTAGTATCGAAAAACAAATAATTATTAGTAAATTATTAACATTTTAGAAAATATAATTTATACATTTTTGCATAATTTTAAGTATTTTCAGTGTTGTTTCTTAGTATTTTTGAAATTGAATGAAATAGTAGTCACCCTTGTCGATTGATTTACATGATACAGATAAAATTTTCTCTTTTATATGCTTTTACAACCTTATTATGTTTTTACACCCTTGCTAATTGGCATTTTTCATTCAATTTTTTTCGCCGAATTGACTGGAAAAGAGATCTGTAATGTCGGTATCGGTCGGTATTGGGTATCGGTTGGTATCGGATCGGAACATGCAAAAATGTATCGGTATCGGCCGATACGGTAAACTATGATATATATACATTTATCAAATCTTGATTTGCTAATTTGGACAGCTAGGATCGCTTTCCTTATTTGACGAATTTTAGAAATCGTTCATCTAGGTATTTCTTATTCTTGATTTGGTATAAACATGACTATTACACAATACACACAACTCAATCACACACACACACACACACACACACATATTTGTTCTACAATTCAATATACCACAGTTACATAATTATATAAATATGAACCATTATAAATTTTAACAAGAGAAGAGTATCTATAATATTATTTCATTGTATCGGTGTGTCGGAATCGTGTCCTAATACCAAATTGGTGTAAAGATGATTTATTATGAAACATTCATAATCATGTTGCTATATAAAGCATTATGAATTAACAGACTAATTTGTACGGCTGACATTTATACTAACTTCTTGAGTAAGGTTGTCAGGATAGATGAATAATTGAAGAATAAAATTTAGAAATTAAAATGGTAAGTGAGGACTTGCCTCGCTTTTGGTTCCAACTCGAAATCGATTTCTTAGATCTCCTAATATTCTCCCAAACTCTAATTTTAGCACAAAAATTTATATAGAGTATATTAGAGTTTGACCTAGGTTAGAAGAAAATTAAATTTTTGACCTAGAAGGAAATTGGGGGAAAAAGGAGATTATACCTAAGATGTGAAGGAGGAGGAGGAGGAAGTGGTGGAGGTGCTGCTGGAGGTCGGGTTAGAAGGGGGGGAGGGGGGGGGGGGGACGCGGTGGCAGCCGGAGAGCGGCGGCTGGTGTGGTGGCTGACAGCGCAGCAACAATAGGAGAGGGAGAGGAGAGATGGTGGTGTTGGGGATGGTTTTTGTCTTTAGATAGAAGGGAAGGAAAAGAAGGGAATGAGGATGAGAGATGGTGATGCCTGTAGAGGAGGGGAATATATGGGTTAATATGTGGTGATGAAGGGAATTGTTGGAACTTGGGAGTGATGGAAGGGAAGACAGCAGCAGCTTCGGCTGTTGCTGACTCATGGAAATGTCGGGGAAGAGAAGCGGTGCCTCTCTCCCGACCAATGAGTAATTTCTTTTTCTTTTTCATTTATCCTTAATATTGTAATTTAAGAGTTTTGCACAAGGGCCTTATTGTAAACAAGGTTAATATATATATATATATATATATTTGCGAGACCGGTCCTAAATTGCAAATTTTGCATTTCCGATATACAGTTATGACTGTTTTGTTGTCAAGAGTAGTCAAGACCAGCTAAGGGTCCTCCTCTGTCATCCGTTCTTCGATGACTACTATGACTTTTATGTGGTATACTTGGTGTTATTACTCTACCAAAATTTCGAAGCTGTGCCTCGTTTCTGATTTTTGGCTATGAAGCCTTTCTTCCGATACTCCGATACTATTGGTATCCTTCATTTTGGTTATCAGGACTTGATCCTCCTTCAAGACTACATGGTATCTTTGTGTTATTATGATAAGATGACCTTTGTGTCCTCTTCCAGTGATATTATTTCTGGGGTTGTACTTTTTTACATATTTCTCCGCTTCTCTACTCTCTTTCCGTAGCACATGAGTTTGGTGCCACTCTTTCTCATGCTTTGGCTATTCTATTTTGTTGTGGATTCTCAGCCTCATAGCGAATCATTTATCATTGGTTGTACTCATGATGATGATGGTGGTATTCTTCTGCAGTTCCTATGACTGGTTCATTTTGTGGACTACTCGACTATTCTCTAGTTGGTGTGTTTTATGGTGATATTTGGTTATTTTGGTGGCATTATGGAGACTATGCTAGCCCAAGTTCATGATCGCTGGGGAGTACGTGGAGGATGTGCTCCTCTATTCTGGTACTATTGCGGTCGTCGCCACCATATAGAAGTCGTATGCTGGCAGTAGCATGACTACCATTCCAAGCATTTTTCACCATATAAAATGCAATGTCTTCATAGCCTTATTTCTAACCACATGAGATGGAGAATCACTATTGCCTGATTTCTTATACCAGTGGATACATCTCTTCTTCCTGTGGATTGTTGATTTGGAGGGGTGGGGGGGCACCAATCATGTTACTTTGCAACTGTATATTTCGAGGATGCTTCGTTCCCTAAATCTATTAGGGTGGCTAATGGGGAAACCACCCTGGTTCTCAGATTAGAAACAATAACTATTACCTCTACTCTCCATTTTTGTTCTATGCTTGATGTTCGTGCTTTACATTTCAATCTTTTTTTGTTAGTGTCTTACTTTCTCCTTCCTTTGTGATTCAGAATCTTCAGACGTTGGTAATTATTTATAAGGGCTATGAAACAAATGGATTATATCTTCTAGATATAATACCACCTATCTTGATATCTGTTTCTTCTGTTGATCCACATCGTGTCTGGAACATGCACTTTTGCCTATTCTTGAAAGAGCGCTTTCTGATTATTATTTTTTCTAAGTTTTCTTGTGAGAAGTACATTGTGGGTAAACATCACTCTACTCTTGCTTTTCCTTTACTCCCTTTGCCTAAGTACACATTGATATTTGGGGCCATATAAAACCTCTACTTTGTTTGGTTTTCTATATTTTTCCATCTTTATTGATGATCACTCTTGTATGGCTATGTTGTTTTTACTTTGTGATCGATATGAAATCTTACGTCTTTCACACATTTGTTGTTGAGATTTGTATTCTTTACATTTTTTTACCAATTTAAAACCATTCGAATCCACAACTATCACGAATACATACTATAAGGATTTCCAGGATACTGGTCTCACTTGACATCATTTTTCAAACTTTTTTGCTCCTACACCCACAACAAAATGGCCTGGAGGAATGTAAAAATCATCTTCTTCTTTAGGTTTCTTGAGGTTTCACGTTCCTTACTATGTAGATGAATGTTCCTAGATTTATCGGAACTTTGCTATTGCTATTGTTGTCTTATCATAATCGTATGTCCTTTGTGGTCCTTGACCACAAATCTCATTTCTTTGTTCTCTTTCCTTCTAATAAACCCGTTATAGGTGGTTTCGAGACTTTTCGGTTGCATATGTTTTGTTCACCATCTTGGTGCCAATATTGATAAGCTATATGTCTGTGCGGCCAAATTTGTCTTTATTGCATATTCTCGTACTAAAAAGAATTCTTTGCTATTTGCCTTCGGACCAAAAACTTGTTACTTCGACTGTTGTCACATTACTTGAGGTTCAACCATTCTTTCCACCACCACAATCTACCCTACCTCCACCATCCAAGCCTTCTCGTCTCATTGTCCTTGTTGAGGAGCCCCCTGTCTCTCTATCCCCACCTTTTACCTCTTCTCCCCTACTACCTCCCCATGACCATAAGAAACAAACTTGCCAGGACATGTTCGAGACCAGCGACCCCACTTATGTTGTACATGCTCTGGATTATCTTTCCATTGGTCTTCGTAAAAACAATGTACTTGCATTATGCTTCTTAGTGCTAATTTTCTTTCTTACCATAGTCTAGGTTCTCTAATCCTCTAATGCTCTAAGTTTTCTTGTTCTCTTTCCTTTATTTCTATATCTTCTTCTTCTGTACATGGGGCACTTCAACATCTAGGGTGGCGGGCTGGCATAGATGAAGAGATGCAAGCCTCTTCGGTCCAATAATACTTGGGATTTGGTTCCTCTACCGTCTGGTCACTTTCGTGTCACATGTCGCTAGGTGTTCACTGTTAATCATAATTCATATGGTTTTGTTGAGTGCTTGAAAGCTCTTGCTGCTTGAGGTTCTACTCAACCTTGTGTTATTGATTATGATGAGAATTGTTTTCATGATTGCGTAGCTTAATACTGTGGCTATTGATTACTTTTGCAAACACCGTACATGACCTTTGTACCCATTGAATATAAAGAATTTGTAGAGAAGAATAATAGTATGATTTATTGACTTGAGAGATTACACATATATGGGAGAGGATAGGACTCTTCCTTATTCTCCTATCCGATGTGGGACTAAAGTCCAATGACTAATAATACTTATACTTAACACCCTCCTTCAAGCTGGAGCATAGATATCAATCATGTCCAGCTTGTTAAATAAAAAACGAACACGAGGACCTAAAAGAAACTTCGTGAAAATATCTGATATCTAATCTCCAGTTATTACATAGTAAAATTTTATCACCCCCTTTTGGTATTCATCACGGACGAAGTGGATGTTGATCTTAATACGTTTCGTCCGTTCATAAAATATGAGATTGGTAGCAATGTGGATGGCTGACTGATTATCACACTACATGTCTGCAGCTTCCGATCATGCTTTTTCTTTTTCCCCAGCTCCTTTTGGAGATGTTGCAAATATAACACCTCTGTTGTGCCATGAGCAATAGGTCGATATTTCGCTTCTGAACTTGATTGGGAGACTACACTATGTTTCTTGCTCTTCTATGACACCAAGTATCCTCCAATAAATACTGAATAATCGGATGTAGACTATCGATCTGCAAGACTTGCTCCCCAGTCAGCATATGTGAAACAATCAAGACGAGTATATCCCTGATTCTCCATACAGATTCCTTTCATCGGGTTCTGAGCTAGATAGTGCAAGATCTTGAGAACAACGTGCCAATGCGGAACTCGTAGAGGACATTTATCTACAGACTATACCGACAATAAAAGATATGTCCGGATGAGTCATAACTGTCAAGTAATTGAGTTTTCCAACCATCCTACGATACTACTCAGGATCGGTCACCAGTATCACCTCATCTGAAAGTAATTTTATCCCTGGATCCATGGGTTGTCAAACCCCGATCTCTCGCAGGAATCGGCCGTCCTGCAAGGCACGAATCACCGCTCCAGCGCTCCCGCGGGACGTTCGTTTCCATCGGGACGCGATGCCGCACGGGCCTGTAGTTGCGCTCGCGCGAGGCAAATACCGAAACGGCCGTTGATAACTAGTTCACAGAGTCGTCATAGCGGAAACATAGAATAAACACAAATATTGAATCCAATTCAAGCTCTTTATTGATATGAAGTAAATATTACTAGCGGCGCTAGGCCGAGATTACAAGTCACTCATGCTCTCTCTCTCTCTTACAATGAATATGCCCTTAGGCTTAGAACCGATATAAACGATCTGGATGATGATGTTCCCATACATTATGTCTCCTATATGTGAGCTCCAGGTCCGCGCGCCACGCTCCAAGACGCCAAGTGCAGTCCGACGCCTCGTTGCGTTAAGCGATATCCAAATCCGTACGAGTTTCCCCTGCACCCTGTATGCAGACTAGTTGGGTGTCAGTACATTGAATGCACTGGTGGGAGGCATCTCGTCCACGCCACAAAACGAGCACGTTCATTAGTTATGTGCACCGACTGATTTTGTCGTCTTTTTATTCTTTTGCCTAGGATCAGTTATATGACGATATAAAGAAAGTAATATCCGTGTCTGCAAAAGAGTCATAATAATGAACAACTGAGCAGTGTAGTCAAAGGCGCGCCTAAGGCGCGCCTTGCTCCTAGGCGCAGGGGCAGCGCCTCAGGGCACTCCAGGCGAGGCACAATTCTTAAGGCGCACCTAAGGCGCGCCTAGGTGCGCATTTTTCGAGCGCCTTGGAATAGCTAAGGCGCGCCTTAAAAATCTTGTGAAAAAAATAACATGTTTAGACTATTTTTTTAAATGTTGTACTGTTTTTAGACTATTTTTTGAACTGTTGTACTTTTTTTTTCTCTCTCACTCACTCAATTCAAAGTGATTGCAACCTAGACATGGGAGAATTTGAAGCACACATGTTTATCAATGTAGAAATCCGATGTGAATATATATATATATATATATATATATATATATATATATATATATATATATATAATTTTTGTGCCTCGTGTCGCTCGGGCGCGCGCCTTAAGTGCGCCTTGCGCCTCGGGCGATTTGGACCCTTTGCGCCTTGAGTGCGCCTTGCGCCTTTGACTACCTTGCAACTGAGTTCGTCTTACCATTTTTTACCATTCGGCTTTCCTGTTATATGCAACAATATAACAATGATCTACTGAATAACAAAGAACATTTATGAAGTCCAAGTGTTATGTCGTGTCTTTGCCACAAAACCCATTTTACTTGAACTATGTGTGTTACCGTACATCCATTCTAATTATGCAAAATGTAGTGCAAATGTACTCCTTCACGTTGCTCCTCTTCTGAATGCGGATAGCCGCTATGCAAACATGACTTATCTATATGAAGGTCACTGGCTCTGTTAGCCATATTGGACATGATCTGCGATGGACGGCTGCCTTTCCAGCTCGGTTGCTAGCCTTGCTCGGCCTACCAAACCGTCTGACGAGTCGGCGCCCATCCAGGTCGGTAGCAAGCCTTGCTGGATGTCCCACTCTCGCCCGCTAGTCATCAGCTAGCGTATTACCAGGACTACACTGGCATTGTCCTCCCGGGCCGATACGATTCGGATGCCTCAGCAATCGTGTCGAGGACTCATCTCTACCTGGTGCGCAACCAGTTGTCCGTGACCATGCAGCTACTCCCCCACTTCCAATCCTAGCCGAGAAACAACTCGGTTCAATCTTAGCCGAGGACTACACTTGGATCTTTCTTTCCTTACGCAGCTCCCTGATTAGAGACTGCCTCGGTGATCTGCATATCCCGATTACCTTCCTTTCTTTCCATCTCCTGACTCGGAACGACTACTTGATAGTCTTCCTCGTCTATGTATGCAACATGATTTTACTCTATCCCGTGTCATGTTTCGTGCGGTGCAACGCCTCAGTATGAACTCACACTACTTTGTGGCATATATGTAAGAAGCTACTACATTCCAACTCAATAAGCCCGACTACGCAAATAGCAAGTAAGATCTCCATGTTCTATACAATGATAAGGCGGGGTTATCCCCTTAGCTATGTGCGTTCATCTCTTTTATTAGCATGCAAAGGTTATCGCCTGAAAACTAGCATGTATCATTCATTTTCTTAATGTGCAGCTAAGTAGAGACAGGTTCACCGGGGCCACCCACCTTAGCGATGTATCGCATCGGTCGAGCGAGACTCCGAGCGCGCCTCTGAAAGCCTAAGTCTGACTCCATTTGAAGATCAAGTATGAATGCCTTTGCATCGAACGGGCCATCTCGCTGATCAAGGCGGGTCGGTTCGCTACACTTGTGCCGTTTGAATCGGCCCTCCGGGATGAGCGGAGCGGGTCGTTACATTATAAACCACTCAGAACAAGTCTCGTCCTCGAGACTTTCTGAGCGAAACTCGTATTATTGTACAACTTTTAAACCAAACTCTATACATCTTGTCTAACTTTCAAGGACTGTTTCAATACTATATTCATTTATTTTCTCACCACGTATTACGCACATGTTTAACCAATTCTCATCGAACGACTCTATCGTTCAATGCTATCGAACTATACTCAACTTAGTCGTTGCACTCTTGACTCAAAATCTACTGTGCCTGGCGCAGGGCTGTATTACTCAAGCACATGGTATTCTATAACTCAATGGACACTTGAAAACTCCGACCTTGGGTGGACTTGCCCAAATTGTTATATTCCATCAAATTGAACCCAACATACCCGACCAATTACTTAATGTCACCTATCGAAACCCGTCGATACGCCTAAACCCAAAGGCTCGAATCTCAGCTAGCTTTTCAATCTCGTTTTGCATCAATATCCCTCTGAGTCACCGTCCCATCTCGCTAAGTAAATCTACTGTCGGCCAAGGTCGTCGCATTTAAATCGCCTACGTCTTCTGACTCTGTTTTTATTGCGCCTTAGCGTAGAGCTAATTTACCCACTTGGTATGTTCTAATTATTCACGTCTTTGGTCCAATCGAATTTAACTTCATATTCGTTTTACTCGTTCTGTTTTTGCACGAGTACTTAATCACTTTTTATCGAATGATTCATTCGTTCAACTATTGCATTCCCAAACTCAGTCTCTTACTGCGCCTTAGCAGAGAACTATCTCGGTAGCACGAGGAACGTTACAATCTTCCCTTTTATGAAAGTTTAGGTTAAGGCTAACTTTTTTCAGTTGCCATACTCATCCAAGTGAATTCGAACATTTTCATTTGCAGCTGCATCCGAGTTATGCATATCGCTACGTCTGGATCGTACCTATATTCAAGGCGTCCCCTAAATATGTGTATTTCAACCAAGCTTAGTAACAGCTAAGTCGGACAAGCTACTCGTAAAAATTTTTTGAATCGTCGATCGTTTCGTTACACGAATAACCGAACTCTGGTTCGTTTTTTTTAGTTATCGTCTACTCCAATCTCATCCAAATTCAAGTATTGCATTACTAGCAATGCATATCTTCCAAGCAACGATCCGACTCGTTGTGCCAATTTATCTTCAATATCACCAATTCCAATCGTAAGAGTTCCGTCCGATAATTCTCTAATACAGTCTTATTCCTCACCGTCGCATAACCTATCCCACCAAATCAATTAATACCTGAGTCCTATCTCCCATTTGCGTTCATTTTAACGCCAACGCCACTAGTATACACTCCCATTTTCAAGTCCTAACTCTTAAGTCTCGTTGTCCCAGTACTATCGTTTTCTCGAACGATACTCTTTAGTCCGCCACTCTAGTTTAACTCGAGGCATAGGGTCGTCTGCCTAGCCACTAGGTCAGCTCACAAGGTCATAGGTACAGTTCAAGTTTGTGACTCATCGTGCAATCGTATTGCACAACGCTCGCCCAAAATATCCTAAGGTCAAACCATTGTTCTTTTACACGGGTATTCTACCCAAGCTCGTTTCACTCAGATTTCTAAACATCGAGCACAGATCATCCTATCACACCAACACGTTCGTTCAACCAAACCCACGATACGTCCACGTTGCATGTCCAACCTATCGATTTGCACACACTATCTCTTCCACCACGTTTGATAGAATCCACCTATCCATCCTTTTCTAAGCCTGTACCACTAAGTCACGATCCCATTCTAAATCATCGATGTATATCATAAACTCTAAGTCGTCCAACACGATCTACGTATCCGTTCATGAAACCATACAACATATCTTATTTCACTTTCTAGACTAACTCCTCCTAAAAAACACTTAGATCCATTGGTATCCTGAAACTTGTCTTATCGTATCGAACCACAAGTCAAGACGATCCTTAATTATCACGCTCTGGTCTCCCGCAAGTTCAGTCATCCCCGTTGGACGTGAAATTACCACGACAACGCTTCCGCGGGATAACCGTCCTAATCCGGGTGTGATGCATATACGAGCATAGAGTTACGCTCGCACAAGACAAGAACGTCGAACAATATGGTTATCACTGAAACGATCGAGATACCGTATCATTTTACTTTGCTCCATCCAAGTTATATACTTATCCATCAAGTCATGTTCGTTCATCTCGTGTTTATAATTCGTCTTAAAAAAATCATCCAACTTCAACGTTTCTGTTTGATAATTCCATAGTCCACTTCTAGCATTCTTAAGTTTCACATCCCAAAACCAAAGTCTATCCCATTTTGATACGTTCCATTCATCGAGTTCGTTTGGAAATCATCGAACATGTTTCCTTGAGTTCGATTATCCCTGCCGGGCGTGAAATTATCACGCCAGCGCTCCCGCAGGATAATTGTTTTCGCTGAGACTGATTTCGAATGTTGTCTTTCCGAACTTGATTTTAAGATTGTTCTTCCAAACTCCAAGCCAAATCTGTTATCGCTTATCTCTTCATCGAACCACAATATTCTTTCTCGGGCTAACTTATATTCGAGCGATATTGTATTCAAGTTTCATTCGTTTGTTTCAATCCGATATCGCACGAGACCTACGAATCCGTTTGAACATTTCTAAATGATCCATACTCCACTCGGAATCCAGTCACCCAAATCAATTCCTCAATTGATGTTCGCCAAGTCGTTCCTAGAATTCCTGCACGATACTTAAGCATCGCCTAGTAACTCTTAGTCTCGTATACATCTATCCCATTTATAGTCATCTAAGTAAACCACATTTGGTTTGTATCTTCCGACACGAAACACCGTTCGAGCATTTCTAAGCCGACCAATACACCACTCAGGGTTCGAGCTATACTCTATGAATCTTTATAACTCATTCTATCCTCAATTCGCATATTCGAACCTGGGACCTATCGTATACACCACTCAGGAATCGAGTCATCCTAATAACTCCTGAATCGCGTTCGCATCCTTCACTCGTATATCCAATTCGTTCCTTAGAACTCCAGCACGGTCCCTATGTGCTGCCTTAACGATCTTAGCCTCGTATGTACCCTTATCGATAGTCCTCTATACAAACTATGTTCTGAATCATAACTTATCGCTATGAATAACCGTCCAAACTATATCTGAAACTCCAACATAATTCTCATTATTCGCCTTAGCGGTATTCCAATGACATCTCTATCTATTTCCATTCTAAGTCTGACTTTATTCTTATCCGAACGATACACAAATCTCGCTGCAACTTACTAGCACCAAGGGTCTTGGCGCACGATACTCAACACAATTTGGTCAAAAGGCTGTATGCATAGACAACTGTCCGAACGATATTCTATCTCGCACACTAACTCGCTTGGTGTTTTCGTATAGACATAATTTGCCGGTTCTAACATGAGTCTATTTCTACAATGTCTTACAAAGGTTGGCACAAGGCCCACGCATCATAATCCTGTTCAAGCAATCGTATTATTCATATGCACTTTTCGAAAATATTTAGACTTATTGTATGGAACATTCATCGAATATCGAGAGAGCATCTATCACTTTTCAATACACAAGGTCAAAACTGAGAGGATCGATACGAATTCCAAGGACGTAAAGCCGAGCTCTGATATCAAAATGTCACGCCCCGATCTCCCGCAGGAATCGGCCGTCCCCGTTAGGCGCGAATCACGGTGCCAGCGCTCCCGCGGGACGTTCGTTTCCATCGGGACGCGACGCCGTGCGGGCCTGTAGTTGCCCTCGCGCTCGGCAAATACCGAAACGACCATTGATAACTAGTTCACAGAGTCGTCATAGCGAAAACATAGAATAAACACAAGTATTGAATCCAATTCAAGCTCTTTATTGATATAAAGTAAATATTACAAGCGACGCTAGGCCGAGATTACAAGTCGCTAATGTTCTCTCTTTTACAATGAATATGCCCTTAGGCTTAGAACTGATACAAACGATCTGGATGATGATGTTCCCATACATTGTCTCCTATATGTGAGCTCCAGGTCCGCGCGCCACGCTCCAAGACGCTAAGTGCAGTCCGGTGCCTCGTTGCGTTAAGCGATATCCGAATTCGTACGAGTTCCTCCTGCATCCTGCATACAAACTGGTTGGATGTCAGTACATTGAATGCACTGGTGGAGAGGCCTCTCGCCCACGCCACAAATCGAACACGTTCATTAGTTATGTGCACCGACTGATTTTATTGTCTTTCTGTTCTTTTGCCTAGGATCAGTTACATGGCAATATAAAGAAAGTAATATTCGTGTCTGCTCAAGAGTATCATAATAATGAACAACTGAGTTCGTCTTACCATTTCTTACCATTCGGCCTTCCCTGTTATATACAACAATATAACAATGATCTACTGAATAACAAAGAACATTTATGAAGTCCAAGTGTTATGTCGTGTCTTTGCCACAAAATCCATTTTACTCGAACTGTGTGTTACCGTGCATCAATTCTAATTATGCAAAATATCGTGCAAATGTACTCCTTCACGTTACTCCTCTTCTGAATGCGGATAGCCGCTATGCAAACATGACTTATCTATATGAAGGTCACTGGCTCTGTTAGCCATATTGGACATGATCTGCGATGGACGACTGTCTTCCAAGCTCGGTTGCTAGCCTTGCTCGGCCTCCCAAACCGTCTGGCGAGTCGGCGCCCATCCAGGTCGGTAGCAAGCCTTGCTGGATGTCCCGCTCTCGCCCACTAGTCCTCAGCTAGTGTATTACCAGGACTACACTGGCATTGTCCTCCCGGGCCGACACTATTCGGATGCCTCAGCAATCGTGTCGAGGACTCATCTCTACCTGGTACGCAACCAGTTGTCCGTGACCATGCAACTACTCCCCCACTTACAATCCTAGCCGAGAAACAACTCGGTTCAATCTTAGCCTAGGACTACACTCGAATCTTTCTTTCCTTACGTAGCTCCCTGATTAGAGACTGCCTCGGTGATCTGCATATCCCGAGTACCTTCCTTTCTTTCCATCTCCTGACTCGGAACGACTACTTGATAGCCTTCCTCGTTTATGTATGCAACATGATTTTACTCTATCCCGTGTCATATTCTGTGTAGTGCAACGCGTCAGTATGAACTCACACTACTTTGTGGCATATATGTAAGAAGCTACTACATTCCAACTCAATAAGTCCGACTACGCAAATAACAAGTAAGATCTTCATGTTCTATACAATGACAAGGCGGGGTTATTCCCTTAGCTATGTGCGTTTATCTCTTTTATTAGCATGCAAAGGTTATCGCCTGAAAACTAGCATGAATCATTTATTTTCTTAATGTGCAGCTAAGTAGAGACAGGTTCACTAGGGCGACCCACCTTAGCGATGTATCGTATCGGTCGAGTGAGACTCTGAGCGCGTCTTTGAAAGCCTAAGTCTGACTATATTTGAAGATCCAAGTATGAATGCCTTTGCATCGAACGAGCCATCTCGCTGAGCAAGGCGGGTCGGTTCGCTACACTTGTGCCGTTTGAATCGGCCCTCCGGGTTGAGCGGAGTGTGTCGTTACATGGGTGAGTTTGCTCCCTTTGTTTGCATCATCCATGCTTCAGTTAGTATGTCAAGGACATACTTTCTCTCAGACATTACAATGTCTTGCTTGTCTCGTGTGACTTCGATGTCCAAGAAATACTTCAATACTCCTATATCTTTGGTCTGAAAGTGCTCGTCCAGATAATTTTTTAGCTCAATAATACCCTGACTGTCATCTTCCGTAATCACGATGTCATCAACATAGACACCTAATACTTGTAGCGCCCCGTTCTCCCGGTGCGGAGATCGCGGCTAAGAAACACAAGACGGTATCGTTTGATCGGGATAGATTGAATTAAGAACTCGTCCTCGTTATGGATTTGTTTCTTCGGAATCGATTCCCATATTCAGTGGACTGCGCCCCAAGGATCGGCTTAGCGGCAGAGTCAGGAGGGACCTCTCCGCTGCTATCTTTTATTGCCTCGGTTTTCGATGTCGCTTGTTGCTTTCGTGCTTTGAGTTGGTTTTGAGATTTGCTTGTTTTCCTTGAACGGTTTCGATGGTTTTCATTGTTTTCGTTCATTGACTTGCACTTCTATTCCGAGACTTGGAAAGAGAGGAAGAAGGATTAATCGAGCTGTTCGTGTGCAGGTGAACGAGCAGTAGGTGGCTTGCGAGCGGAGTCGTGAAGCGCCTCTTTCCTTCTTCTTTCCAAAATCTAAGTGAGTGGCTACCAACCCGATTAGCTAGTCCTGCTTCCAAGCTTCACAGCTAATCAATCTGCACTCTTCTTTGCCCCGATCAAACGATACCAAATAATAATAAAAGAAACCAAGATAAAAGAGAATAGACTTGGTTATTATGCTTGTCAATATAATTTCATGAACGGATACTTAACTGCATGCTTGTTCGTTTGGGAATAGATCATGAATGACTGCTTGTCTTGTTCAGTGCTTGTCTTGTACTTGCTTGTCTTGTACTCGTGTTGCCTCGGCTGCTTGAATGGTTAACTTAGTAAACATATTGTTCGATCACGGACAACTTGTGCACAAGGGTATAGTTCTGCGGACGGTCGCTAGGGCACTGGCACCGATCCGGTCCGGGCGGAACTCTATTGTATAGTCCATTGTGCTGGACGGGGTGGCATGTAGCGCTCCTTGTTCATTCGCTGCATACCATTCCCGCCAGTGACTATTGTCCATTGTGGCATCCCGCCAGTGATCTCTTGTATATTTAAACCTGTTGCATACTAACTTGTGTCTTCGTTTCAGGGAAGGCATGGTAAGTATTGTGCAGGTAATTCAGACGGGCAGGTAAAATCCACCGAACGGTGGCACGTTCATTTCAGTAAATTCAATATGCTGCTTACTTGTAAATGAACTAAGGCAAGATAGAAACCCACAAAATATGCATGCTTCACAAAACAACGTGTTGATTGGTATAGTCAGGCTAGCTCGCCTTCACCAGCATGTTTCGATATGCTGACCCTCGTTGAAACAGGTTCTCCGCACCAAGGCGAACCGAGCGAGGAGCCGAAGTCGTCTACCCGATCCAGTCCAGCTGTTGGCGCATCTTCACCGCGCCCCTGAAGCCTTTTGAAGTCCGAAGCTGCAACTCTTCATACACAAATGCAGCTCCGTGGCAAAGCTATCCTCCAGCCTGGAGGTCTTTATCGTTAGAGTTTATAATGGGATGTAATGTACAGGACTGCTATCTCATTTTGAGTCATCTCTTTTGTAAGCCGTTCGGCATATTAGCTAACTCGTTCAAGAGTTTGTAATAGATGTTCATTATCAATAAAGAGAACTTTTCTATGTTTCAAATCTGTGTTTCAATTTATCTGCGTACTCTGAATATGTGCTTGCTATGCAAATCATTAAAGCCTTGTACGGGCGCAACTCCAGGCCCGTACGGCGGTCACGATTCGGGGGACGCCTCAACGATTCTACGGAATCGGGTCGTGACATAGTGGTATCAGAGCACTGATTCAAGTTCCCTAGACTTCGTGCTGGAAAAGTTCCTTTAACGATCAAATTCCTGTGCGAACTCTTGAACTCGCTAGGCCAAAATGAGATACGTTCATGCAATAAGTCCATAATACATTATGATCCTAATGTAATTTACCTTCTTTTGAAGGAGTGGCTCCAGCGCAATCTGCAGCGCAAGCCCCGGACGAAACGCAAGGCCAAGGAAGTAGTTCGGGTACTTCGGGGAGTTCAGAGAGCCAGCGAGCCGTGCCAAGCATCGATCCCGTCCAACGAATGTTGTAGATGTTGGAGGCAAACCAACAGAGGGACGAGGCTCGCTATGAACGGGCCGAGAAGCGGGCGGAAGAGAGTCAGCTCAAGTTTCAAGACAATATAGAAGCACGATTCTCAGTCCAACAAAAGCAGGTAGATACCCTGCAGCAGATCGTTCAGACTTTGGCATCCAACCAGTCCGCGGCAACGCCAGCGACTCCGGTGGAACAGCCCGTGCTTGAAGTAGAGACGCCGCAAATACCAAGGACGAGGGACGTGACTGCCTTCTACTTTGGCCACTTCAAGAAAGTCTGCAATACCCCATTCAACGGGACTGAGGACCCAGTCGTAGCTCTAGATTGGTTGGCCGAACTTGAAGATCACTTCGCTCTGCTAGAGGTCCCCGAAGAAAAGCGCGTCGCCTGCGCGCAGCTACAGCTCCGCCTCAACGCGCACGATTGGTGGGACGTGCATCGACGATCTCTCCAATTTGATCACGGAGAGGAGGCGATCTCGTGGACGACTTTTCGTGCCGCGTTCGAAGAGGAGTTTGTACCCCCTCCAGTACAACGTCAAATGGAAAACGAGTTCGTGCAGCTGCGGCAAAGCAGCATGACAGTTAAGGAGTACGCCGCCGAATTCAACCGACTCTCCAAATTCGCTAGGGCCTATTTACCTGATGTAGCGAGTCGAGCTAGAAGGTTTGAAGGTGGACTACGTCCTGTTATCCATTCGCACGTAGCCGTTCCTCAGTATCGTACGATGCGTGAAGTCATGAATCACGCCCTATCGCTCGAACCACACTATCCTCACGTTCCTGCCGGCGCTGTGCATACATCCAGTCACAAATGCCAAAGCAACGACAGAGGAAATACTGCTGCAAAGCGCCGAAACAACGGTGGTCCACAAAGAGGGAAACCAGGGCAACTGTGTTACTTCTGTAACAAGCCGGGGCATACGAAGGATAATTGTCGCCTGAAACTTGGTTTATGCCTAGCCTGTGGCGGATCAGACCATTCTGTTCGTGATTGTTCCTTGAGCCATGATCGCCGTCCCGAACGCAATAATCCCTAACGGTAGGTCCTATTCTTAAGTTTCGGGACGAAACTTCCAATTAGTTGGGTAGGATGTAGCGCCCCGTTCTCCCGGTGCGAAGATCGCGGCTAAGAAACACAAGACGGTATCGTTTGATCGGGATAGATTGAATTAAGAACTCGTCCTCGTTATGGATTTGTTTCTTCGGAATCGATTCCCATATTCAGTGGACTGCGCCCCAAGGATCGGCTTAGCGGCAGAGTCAGGAGGGACCTCTCCGCTGCTATCTTTTATTGCCTCGGTTTTCGATGTCGCTTGTTGCTTTCGTGCTTTGAGTTGGTTTTGGGATTTGCTTGTTTTCCTTGAACGGTTTCGATGGTTTTCATTGTTTTCGTTCATTGACTTGCACTTCTATTCCGAGACTTGGAAAGAGAGGAAGAAGGATTAATCGAGCTGTTCGTGTGCAGGTGAACGAGCAGTAGGTGGCTTGCGAGCGGAGTCGTGAAGCGCCTCTTTCCTTCTTCTTTCCAAAATCTAAGTGAGTGGCTACCAACCCGATTAGCTAGTCCTGCTTCCAAGCTTCACAGCTAATCAATCTGCACTCTTCTTTGCCCCGATCAAACGATACCAAATAATAATAAAAGAAACCAAGATAAAAGAGAATAGACTTGGTTATTATGCTTGTCAATATAATTTCATGAACGAATACTTAACTGCATGCTTGTTCGTTTGGGAATAGATCATGAATGACTGCTTGTCTTGTTCAGTGCTTGTCTTGTACTTGCTTGTCTTGTACTCGTGTTGCCTCGGCTGCTTGAATGGTTAACTTAGTAAACATATTGTTCGATCACGGACAACTTGTGCACAAGGGTATAGTTCTGCGGACGGTCGCTAGGGCACTGGCACCGATCCGGTCCGGGCGGAACTCTATTGTATAGTCCATTGTGCTGGACGGGGTGGCATGTAGCGCTCCTTGTTCATTCGCTGCATACCATTCCCGCCAGTGACTATTGTCCATTGTGGCATCCCGCCAGTGATCTCTTGTATATTTAAACCTGTTGCATACTAACTTGTGTCTTCGTTTCAGGGAAGGCATGGTAAGTATTGTGCAGATAATTCAGACGGGCAGGTAAAATCCACCGAACGGTGGCACGTTCATTTCAGTAAATTCAATATGCTGCTTACTTGTAAATGAACTAAGGCAAGATAGAAACCCACAAAATATGCATGCTTTACAAAACAACGTGTTGATTGGTATAGTCAGGCTAGCTCGCCTTCACCAGCATGTTTCGATATGCTGACCCTCGTTGAAACAGGTTCTCCGCACCAAGGCGAACCGAGCGAGGAGCCGAAGTCGTCTACCCGATCCAGTCCAGCTGTTGGCGCATCTTCACCGCGCCCCTGAAGCCTTTTGAAGTCCGAAGCTGCAACTCTTCATACACAAATGCAGCTCCGTGGCAAAGCTATCCTCCAGCCTGGAGGTCTTTATCGTTAGAGTTTATAATGGGATGTAATGTACAGGACTGCTATCTCATTTTGAGTCATCTTTTTTGTAAGCCGTTCGGCATATTAGCTAACTCGTTCAAGAGTTTGTAATAGATGTTCATTATCAATAAAGAGAACTTTTCTATGTTTCAAATCTGTGTTTCAATTTATCTGCGTACTCTGAATATGTGCTTGCTATGCAAATCATTAAAGCCTTGTACGGACGCAACTCCAGGCCCGTACGGCGGTCACGATTCGGGGGACGCCTCAACGATTCTACGGAATCTGGTCGTGACAGTACTATCCAACCGACAGATGTCTGTCGATAAATGATTAAATGATATTTTACAAACTTGGTAACTACATGTGTAAATCGACCAAATCAGGCACGAGGTGACTATTTGATACCATATAGGACCTTTTGCAAATGACATACTTTACCCTCCTTTGCAACGAATCCAGGAGGTTGCATTACATACACTCCCTCTTCAAGGTTCCCATGGAGAAATATATTTTTTACATCCAACTGAAGTAGAGGTCTGTCATAACGGACGACTAATGATAGGAGCACGCACACAGACGTCATTCTGGCAACATAGTTTAAAGTATCGGCCGATACCGATCCGATACGACCGATACCGATACAGTTTGGCATGTCCCGATCCGATACCGACCGATATCCGATACTGACCGAAACCGACATTAGAGGTCTCTTTTCCGGTCAATTCGGCAAAAATATTGAATTAAAAAACCAATTAGCAAGGGTGTAAAAGCATAGTAAGGTTGTAAAAACATATAAAAGAGGAAAATTTATCTATCGCATATAAATCAATCGACAAGGATGACTACTATTTCATTCAATATCAAAAATACTAAGAAACAATACTGGAAATATTTTAAATTATGCATAAATGTATAAAATATATTCTCTAAAATGTTAATAATTTACTAATAGTTGTTTGTTTTTCGATACCAAAAAATCCGATACTCCGATCCGAAACCGCCGATACTACCGATACCGCCGATCCCGATACTCATAGGAATGATCCGATACCGATTCCGATACCGATACTTTGAACCTTGTCTGGCAACTGGGGAGAATGTCTCACAATAATTCTCACCGTAAGTCTGAGAATACCCTTTTGCCACAAGACGATCTTTTAGACGATCAAGAGTGTTATCCGGTTTCAATTTTTTTTTGTGAACACCCATTTGCAACCTACTACCTTCTTACCAGCAGGCAAATCCACCAAGTCCCTTGTATAGTTCTTCAGAAGCGCTCGTATTTTCTCTTCCATAGCGGCACGCCAATCAAAATGTTTGAGTCATTTCTCTACAAAATTGGAAATCTGAATTCCGTCAATAGTAGCCACTAAGGATTGAGTCTGACTCGCGAGCCCCTTGTAGTTGTCTATAAAAAGGATAGTCGCGACATGCATGACGGGGGCGAGCCGGTATATCAGGTGGTGGTGAATCGGTGGAGCTGGAGGAGGACAATGGCTCTATGGTTGTTGGCACCATTGGTGATGCTTGTTTTGTCAGAGCTGGTGAGACTGACGATGCCGGTTCTGATTGAGCCGGTGTTTGCAGACCATTGGCTAGTAGGGGAGAGCACCATAACGGGGGGCTATTGTGTTTGAACTGGATACAAAATAAAGTTCTCATCTGGTTAAACTTTTGGACCAGAGTCGTTAGTTGGAGGGGGTGAAGGGAATTCAGTTTTAATAAAGGTAACATCCCGAGATGTCACGCCCCGTTCTCTCGCAGGTAATCGGCCGTCCCCGCTAGCGCGAATCACCGCACCGGCGCTCATACGGGACGATCTTTCCCATCTGGGCGTGATGCCGCACGAGGGTAGGCCGCGCCCGTGCAAGGCCATGATCCGAACAGGCGATAAAATGTCTAAGCCACAGAGTCGCACAGATTGTCCGAGTGCAGCGAAATAAGAAACGCACAGGCGATTGGTAACAAGTTCACAAAGTCGTCAATAGCGGAAGCATTGAATAACACAAGTATAGAAATAAAACAAGCTCTTTATTGATATTGAATAAGTGTTACAAGCGACGCTAGGCCGAGATTACAAGTCGTTCAAGCCTCTCTCTGAAACAGTAAAAGCGTGCCAAGTGGCTACATTTGTGGAATGATACATAGGCGATGTTCCAACATTATGTCTTGTATATGTGCTTCAGTTCCGGACGCAATGCTCCAAGGCTCCAGAGTGAACTCCACGCCTTAGCACGCACGAAGGAGGCATCCGCACCGAACGAGGTTCTCCCGCACCTTGCAAGCAATCTGGTGGGTTATCAGTACATGAATGCACTGGTGGGGAGGCTTCTCGCCCGTTCGACAAATCCAAACACGTTATATAGGTTCCGTGCACCTTCTATTAAGTTATCTTTCTAGTCGTGCCTTAGGATCGGTTTCATGGCAATGATGAATAACCTAACCCGTGTGGCAATGCGCCGTGCGATATAAGAGTTACACGGCGAGACTTACCAACTTACCATCCGTCCTTCCCTGTCCAAGGCAAACCCAGTTAAAATCAAGCACGAGCATTTATATATGATAAAATCCAGGGGCAATAGCATATGTCGTGAACGAGGTTATGTTTCGGATGCACGAGTTACACGGATTATCAAGTGTGTTGCAGAAGATGTTCAAGTACTCCATATGTACAAGTGTGTTATATTCATATCCGTTCAGGTGTTTTCGATTACTGGATGCGATGTAATGACTCGCACGCGGATTGCCGCTAAGCGATATGACTTATCTATATGGAGGGTCACTGACATAGCCAAAATGGACGATGTCTCACTAGCGGAATGGGTGTAACGCATTGAACAGGGCATTGCAGGCCATTCCGCCGAACAATTAGAGACTGCCTCTTCAATGGGAATGGAGCGAACGTAAAATAACCTGGGCGTTGCGCACCATCCCCATGAACAAGGAAGAGGACAACATGGAGTCCGTCTAGACCGGATCGGTCCCAATGCCCCGAGACCGTCCGCGGAATGAGATTTTGTAATCCCCCTTGTGCACAAGTTGTCCGTGACATGCAAGTCTTGGGTCTCAGGTTCACAGGATTCTTGACATAATATGTAAATTCTTGATTTTGTTCAGAACGAGTATGCTCCGCGAGCTGTGATTCTTTCTATACTTAACATGATTCTGGTTCAGTGTTCAATTTGACTTGATGCATTTCCCTGGTTTGCGGATTGCCTTGGCGACCTAACGGTCCCGTATACTTTCAGATTCATACTTGCACGGAACGATTATTAGATAGTCTTCCGGTGAATTTGATGAATGCAAGACAAGATGGTGTTTACTTAATTATGTCATGAATTATGTGACAAACATTGAATCGAGGCAACGAGTATACGTTAACATATAAGCAGGGAAGCATTGCATTCATATGAAAACATAAGTATTTACGTTTGGTATGGGTCTAAGGGTAAAACGAGGAGTGAAACCGTAAATGGACATACCGAGCGACATGATCTAGGGACGTGCAGTGTAAACAAGTGAACAGTGCACTACGAAGAGTATATATATCGTTCTACTCGAGGCAGCGGGGTCTACTTGCACAAGGTAAAGGTAGCATGCGAGGGTCCATTTAAAAGCAAAGTTTCATTTCTTTGTTCTAACACAAGCAAAATAAGTTGGGATTATTCCCTTAGCTAAGTGTGTTGTATTCTTTATTAGCATGCAAGGGGTGATTCACCTAGCGACTAGTGTAGCGCCCCGCTCTGCGACGACGCTATGTACAAGTGATTCGCCTTGCTTGCTCGAACGGAAGTCTTCTCGGAGAATTCCCGACCGATTGATAAAGGTGAGTGGGCAGAACTGCATTCTCTGATTCTTGCACGACTTAATAATAAATCTGAGTTTTTGAATGCTTGTTTGCTTAAGAAGAATGTTTTCGTAAGAGAATGATAGAACCGACTCAGTATGCTAATAAGAGAACTCACATAGCTTGTCATCGAAACGAATCTGCTACCTAACTAAGAGAATATGAATGCTTGTCAGAATAAGATAGAACCATTGCTATGCTAAAGAGAATAAGAAATGTAGTATGCTTAGAAACACCGACACAGCTATCGAACGAACATTTGCTATGCTAAGAAAGTTAAGTAAATGAATGCCTCGAAAATGTCCCTTGAATATGCTAAGAAAGAGATAGTTATTGCATGTTAACTATGAAATCAATCGTGCTTGCCTTAATATGTTTCGCTTGTCTGGTTGCTATATCGATCTGCTATAAGTGAAATGTGTGAATACAGTGACTAATAGTATGCCCTGAGGATACGGCTCGCAAGGGTCTAGTGGGGTGTGCTATTAGTAATGTGACAAGATGTGCTTCGTTTTGATAAGATGTGTTTCGCTAAGACTGCATATGTTTTGCTTGATCATTGTTTTGCTTGCACTATGTGTTTATGTCATTGCATTGGTCTCGGACAACTTGTGCACAAGGTCTTGTCTCTCGAACGGTTCCTGGGGCACTGGGAACCGCTCGGTCCGGAAGAAATTTTTGGATCGCCCTGAGGTATACGGCTCGTAAGGGGGTCTAGTGGGGCGATATGTCTATTAGTGTTGTGCAGAACCCATGATGTCACAGCTGCTTGCACTCGGGTGTGTTGGTGAAGAGCTGAACCTTGAGTCACAGCTGCCGACACCCGCGCGTGCTAGTGAAGAGCTGAACCTTGGGCAACTGCTGCTAATCATGGGGCAACCCATGGACCGTCATATAGATAGGGCGCATGCTAGGTTTACCTTCTTGCATACCTATTGATTTATGACACCAAGTATTTTGATACATAAGTTATGAATATGCAAATGTGGCTAACTTGTGTGTCTGCTGCAGGGATAACCGTTCGGCTATGGGGTAAGAAATATAAGTTTGTGCTTAAGTCTGCTCGTTCATTTTGTCTGCATCATAGAGATTATATGTTAGTGCTTCATGCATTGCATCGGTCAGACAATGACTATTAGTGCAGAGCTGAACCTCGGTCATAGCTGCTAATAGAATCAGAATGTGAGTCATTGGATAGCTGGATTACCGTTGCCAATCCTGAGTTTCTCGGGGACCGAAATCATATAGATGTGTCTACTTATGTGCTAATAAATACATGATATGTTTGCCTCGATTCGATATGTTCAGTCTGCTAGATAAGCTTTGCCCCAAGAGTTAGTTTTGTGTTGCACAATATATGCTGCGCACTACACGATACCGCACTGTCCCAATTCGTATGCTTATAGTTTGAATGTGCAAAACTGTTTCAAAGTTATGTTTTCAAAAAGATGTAATCTGACTAATAGTTCTGAACTGCATGAAATGAACTTAGGTAAAAAGTAGCAAGATCACTAGTAATGCAATGTTTTGCCACATGATTACTTAGTGTGGGTCTCAGGGGGTGTAGCTTCTGTTCAGTTGTTTTATCTCACCAGTACTTGCATAAAGTGCTGACCCACCAACAGTTTGCTTGTTCTCAGGTGCTCGTTCGTCCGAGGAAGCGATAGCCGTGCCTCATCCCAAGGAACCGGAAATCTGAAGACGATGCCTTGAGCCGCATCGAGCTGTGCTGCTTTTGTATAGAGGGACATAATGTATGGAACGGTGTTATTGTAATCGAGAGAAGAGTGCTTGAGCGATCTGTAATCTCGGCCATGCGCCGCTTGTAACAATTTTGATTATCAATAAAAGAGCCTGTTTTCTTATGCCATTGTGTTCTTTACTTTTCTGCAATGTTATGTGCCGCTGCTTCAGTATCGAATAGCTTACTTGCCCTTGTATCAAAGCTTTGGCCTTGTGCAAGCGCATCTTAGGCTTGCACGGCATCACGCCCGAGCGAGGACGATCGGTTCCGTAGGGACCAAAGCAAGGACGAACGGCCCTGCGGGACCGGGGCGTGACAACTAGCATGTATCGTCCATATTTTAAGTGTGCTGGCTAAGCAAAGACAAGTTCATCATAGCCGCCCACCTTAGCGATGATTCGTCTCGGTCGAGCGAGCCTCTGAAAGTCTAGTATGAACTCCTGAAGGGCCAAGTCTGGAAATCCTTTTGCCTCAAACGAGTCTTCTCGCTGAGCAAAGAGGGTCGGATCGTTGCACTTGCGCCGTTTGAATCGGCTGTCCGCTTGAACGGAACGGGTTGTTACATTATACACCACTCAGAAAAAGTCTCGTCCTCGAGACTTCCTAAGAGCAAGTCGTTCTATCTCATTATCGAATCTATTCCAAGTGTAGCAATCGGTACCACTAGATCCGTTCGAACACAATTTTCTACTCGTTCCTTATTACCGTGTCGCGTGTATACTGGGTCGGTCTCATTGAATGACTCTATCATTCAATCCAAGTTCTGACTCGGTCTCTATTGCGCCTTGGCGCCGAACATATAGCTTAACGCGGGGTCCGTTACAATCCATCTTGAATGACGATCTATGGCTGAGGCAAACTTATACAAATCGTTATACTCGTCCATGCGAGTCTTAACATTCACTTGCACTAGCATTCGAGATCAGCATATCTCCAGTCTGGATCTTGCACATATTCAAAGCGTCCTTCAAACATATGCATGTCAACCAACTTAGCGATAACGAAGTCTTTGCACTCGAGTTTCACATATCACTGGGTCTTGGATCGTGCATACGTTCAAGGCGTCCCTCAAACATATGCATTCAACCAAACTTAGTGATAGTGAATTCGGCCAAGCTACTTGCAAAAATCTCAATGGTTCTCGTCTTATGAATTACAAGGATACTTCTGACAAAGTCAATGAAATTCCAAGTCATTTCTATTCCAACTCAAACCAAGTATTGCACTACCGTTAAACACGATCTATTCGGTCTACGACTAGCGTCCATCCGTTCGGGTCAAACATAGCACACACTTACCGTTCCAAGTTTAACTCTAAGTCTTGCTGCCCCAGTTTTTATGGCTTTGTTCAAGCAATGTTCTAAAGTCGGTCACACAAGTTCTTTCACTCGGCACAGGGTCGTCTGCCTAATTACTAGGTCAGCTCACAATGTCATAGATACAAGTTCAAGCACACGATTCATCGTACAAATTCGTCACACGATGCTCGCCCCAATTTCTAAGGTCAAACCATTGTTCGTTTGCACGGGATATTCTACCCAAGCTCGTTTCACTCAGATTTCTAAACATCGAGCACGGATTATCCTACTCTCTTAACACGTTTGTTCGTAAATGGTTCGAGTTCGTTCAGGCAAATCCATGATATATCCAAGTTGCAGGACAAGCCTAGCAATTCGCATAGTCTATCTCCTTAAACATATTTGATAGAATCCATATCTATTCAAAGTCTAGACCACCAAGCCAAGATTCAATTCTAAACCTTTGGTTATAACTCCAAGTCGTCCAACATGATTCATGTATCCGTTCACGAAACCATCAAGCGTGATTTACTCCAGGTTCTAGGCTAACTTATCCCTGAAACACTTCCGATTCACTTGTATTTCCAAATTCGTCTTATCGTGTCGAACCAAAGTTAAGACGATCTATCAGTTGTCACGCTCTGGTCTCCTGCAAGTTCGATCACCCTCGTTGGACGTGAGATCACCACGCCAACGCTCCCACTGGATAGTAGTCCTAATCCGGCGTGATGTATGTACGAGCATAGAGTTACGCTCGCACAAGACAAGAACTTCGAACAATATGGTTATCATCGAAACGATCTAGATACCTTATCTTTTCACTTTGCTCCATCCAAGTTGTATATATAAAATCCATCAAGTCATGTCCGTTCATGCCGAAATTATAATTCGTCTAGTAAAATCATCCAACTTCAATGTTACCGTTCGGTAAATCCATAGTCTACTTCTGGCATTCCTCAAACAACTAAGTTTCAAATATTCAAGCCAAAGTCTATCCTCTTTTGATACGTTCTATTCATCGAGTTCGTTTGGAATAATCACCGAACATGTTCCCGTGAGTTCGATCATCCCCGCCGTACGTGAAATCATCACGCCGGCGCTCCCGCATGATAATCGTTCTCACTGGGATTTGATTTCGAAGCTTATCCTTTTGAACTAGATTCAAGATCGTTCTTCCAACCTCCAGGTCAAATCCGTTATCGCTTCTCTCTTTTATCGAACCACAATATTCATTCTCGGGCTAACTTCTATTCGAGTGATTTTGTATTCAAGTTCAATCTGTTTGTTTCAATCCGAAATTGCTCGCACGATCCTCCAAGTTTCCACCAAGTTTCCTTAACCAAGATATCGATTTCCATTTCTATGAATCCCTATTCGATATAAGCCTTATCACTTATTCAAGACATTCTTAAATCGTTCAATCAAACTATCGCACGAGACCTATGAATCAGTTTGGACATTTCTAAATGATCCATACACCGCTCAGGAATCGAGTCACCCACTCAAATCCTTAATCGGTGTTCGCATCAATCACTAGTGTATTCATCAAGTTTTCTTAGAATTCCTGCACGATACCTAAGCATCGCCTGATAAATCTTAGTCGTATATATTCCTGTTGATAGTCATCCAAGTAAACCATATTCAATTTATATCTTCCGACACGAAATACCGTTCGAACTATTTTCCAAAATCCAAGCACGATTCTCTATGTTCACTTTAGCGATAAACTGATAATGTTTCTATCGGTTGTTATTTTAAGTCTGACTTATCCCTTTTCCTGAACGATATCCTAATCTCGCTTGCAAACTAGCTTACACCAAAAGGGTCTTGGCGTTCGATACTCTACACAACTTAGCCGAAAGGCTGTGTACATAGCTAACCGTTCGAACGATATTCTATTCCGCACACTAACCAGTTGGGTAATCACGTATAGGTATTCGAGTTCGCACATAACTTGTAAATTCTGGCACGAGTCCATTCCCACAAAGCCTAACACAGCTCGGCACAAAGGCCTTCGCATCACAATTTTGTACAAGCAATCATATCATTTACATGCACTTTTGAAAGTATTTAGACTCATTGTTTGGAACATCCCATCGGGTCAACGAGAGAGTGTATGCACATAACCCACGAACGAGCTTTCGAAACTGAGAAGATCGATAAGAAGTCCAAAGGCGTATAGCCATGCTCTGATACCAATATGTCACGTCCCGATCTCCCGCAGGTAATCGGCCGTCCCCGCTAGGCGTGAATCATTGCGCCAGCGCTCCCGCAGGACGACCTTTTCCCATCTGGGCGTGATGCTGCACGAGCGTAGGCCGCGCCCGTGCAAGGCCATGATCCGAACATGCGGTAAAATGTCTAAGCCACATAGTCGTACAGATTGTCCGAGTGCAGCAGAATAAGAAACGCACAGGCGATTGGTAACAAGTTCACAGAGTCGTCAATAGCGGAAGCATTGAATAACACAAGTATAGAAATAAAACAAGCTCTTTATTGATATTGAACAAGTATTACAAGCGGCGCTAAGCCGAGATTACAAGTCGTTCAAGTCTCTCTCTGAAACAGTAAAAGCGTGCGAAGTGGCTACATTTGTGGAATGATACATAGACGATGTTCCAACATTATGTCTTGTATATGTGCTTCAGTTTCGAATGCAACGTTCTAAGGCTCCAGAGATAACTCCACGCCTTAGTACGCACGAAGGGGGCATCCGAACTGAACGAGATTCTCCCGCACCCTGCAAGCAATCTGGTGGGTTATCAGTACATGAATGCACTGGTGGGGAGGCTTCTCGTCCGCTCAACAAATCCAAACACGTTATATAGGTTCTGTGCAACTTCTATTAAGTTATCTTTCTAATCTTGCCTTAGGATCGGTTTCATGGCAATGATGAATAACCTAACTCGTGTGGCAGTGCGCCGTGCGATATAAGAGTAACAGGACGAGACTTATCAACTTACCATCCGTCCCCTGTCCAAGGCAAACCCAGTTAAAATCAAGCACGAGCATTTATATATGATAAAATCCAGGGGCAATAGCATATGCAAACATAAGTGTCATGAACGAGGTTATGTTTCGGATGCACGAGTTACACGGATTATCATGTGTGTTGCAGAAGATGTTCAAGTGCTCCATATGTACAAGTGTGTTATATTCATATCCGTTCAGGTGTTTTCGATTACTGGATGCGATGTAATGACTCGCACGCGGATTGCCGCTAAGCGATATGACTTATCTATATGGAGGGTCACTGACATAGCCAAAATGGACGATGTCTCACTAGCGGAATGGGTGTAACGCATTGAACAGGGCATTGCAGGCCATTCCGTCGAACAATTAGAGACTGCCTCTTCAATGGGAATGGAGCGAACGTAAAATAACCTGGGCGTTGCGCACCATCCCCATGAACAAGGAAGAGGACAACATGGAGTCCGTCTAGACCGGATCGGTCCCAATGCCCCGAGACCGTCCGCGGAATGAGATTTTGTAATCCCCCTTGTGCACAAGTTGTCCGTGACATGCAAGTCTTGGGTCTCAGGTTCACAGGATTCTTGATATGACATGTAAATTCTTGATTTTGTTCAGAACGAGTATGCTCTACGAGCTGTGATTCTTTCTATACTTGACATGATTCTCGTCCAGTGTTTAATTTGACTTGATGCATTCCTCTGTTTCGGAGATTGCCTTGGCGACCTAACGGTCCCGTATATTTTCAGGTTCATACTTGCACGGAACGACTATTAGATAGTCTTCCGGTGAATTTGATGAATGCAAGGCAAGATAGTGTTTACTTGATTGTGTCATGAATTATGTGACAAGCATTGAATCGAGACAACGAGTACAAGTTAACATATAAGCAGGCAAGCATTGCATTCATATGAAAACATAAGTATTTACGTTTGGCACGGGTCTAAGGGTAAAGCGAGGAGTGAAACCGTAAAGGGATATACCGAGCGACATGATCTAGGGACGTGCAGTGTAAACAAGTGAACAGTGCACTACGAAGAGTATATATATCGTTCTACTCGAGGCACAGCGGGGTCTACTTGCACAAGGCAAAGGTAGCATGCGGGGGTCCATTTAAAAACAAAGTTTCATTTCCATGTTCTAATACAAGCAAAACAAGTTGAGATTATTCCCTTAGCTAGGTGCGTTGTATTCTTTATTAGCATGCAGGGGTGATTCACCTAGCGTCTAGCATGTATCGTTCATATTTTAAGTTCATCGTAGCCATCCACCTTAGCGATGATTCGCCTCGGTCGAACGATACTCCGAGCGAGCCTCTGAAAGTCTAAGTATGAATTCCTGAAGGGTCAAGTCTGGAAATCCTTTTGTCTCAAACGAGTCTTCTCGCTGAGCAAAACGGGTCGGGTCATTGCACCTATGCCATTTGAATCGGCTGTCCGTTTGAACGGAACGGGTCGTTACACGAGACATAAAATACCTCTTCATAGTTGGAGAAAAACAACGATACCATTTCTGATCTTTAGAATACCCAAGAAAAATACACTTGATTGCCTTCAGATCTAACTTAGAAAGAGTAGGTCGAGTATCCCGAATGTAACACAAGCAGTCAAATATTTTTCAGAGAAAGAGAAAACGTTACACAATTGGGATATAACCGAGAAAATAGAGTATTGTCATTGAAAACAGAAGATGTCATGTGATTGATTAGATAGCAAGTTGTAAGGACCGCATCCGACTAAACTTTTTTGGGACTACGTGCATGAAACATAATAGCACGCGTTGTTTCCAAAAGGTGACGATTCTTGCGTTCGACAACACCATTCTATTGTGATGTGTAAGAACAGAAAGTTTGGTGGATGATTTCATACTAGCCAGATGAGAATTGAACTCACGAGAAAAATACTCACGACCATTGTCACTCCGAAAACACTTAATAGGAACTCCAAATTGGGTTTTGATTTCTGCAAAAAAATTGCACCAAATATTAAATAATTCGGAACGATTTTTCATCAAGTAGACAAAGGTGACGCATGAGTAATCATCAACAAAGAAAACAAAATACTTGAAATCCATCACAGATTCAGTGGGACAAGGCTCCCATACACCAGAATGCACTAACTAAAAAGGAGCTGATACAACTTTATTAGTAGATGGTTACATATAGTGATACGACTGAAAGCTTTTATATGCAACAACCGGCTACGAGACTACGGGGTGTCATATATTTGTCATCTATGAAAATCCATCTATAATCTCAAGTTTTTTCCTCGTGCTTGATTCGGAAGGAAAGTGGTCAAGGCGATTGGTTTTACTCGAAGCACTGCTGATTCTTTTTTAATTACTCAATGTCGTCAACATGGGACACTATTCTCTTTGTCTATGTTGATATTTCTTGGATATCTAGTTAAAGATTACTTTTATGCTCATTTTTGCACTGTGTATCTTGGTTTGCTAAGGTGATCATTTTATTCTCTTACAACGGAAGTATTGTATGAATCTTTTGCACGATTCTGGATATTTGGTTGAGGAGCAGCTGATACTCTTGTGGATGCTAATATGGAGCTCTCCTCTCTGTGCTTTGCATCTGACGCTTACCCAATCCTGAATTACTATGGTTATCTTGTGGATAATTTGATATTTGATGGTTATTCACCCTAACATATTTCCTTATGAGTATGGTCAACCAATATATGCAATCTCTTCGGATATCTCACCTTAAGACTCTTGAGTGTATACTTCGCTACTCGAAGAAGCTCCTGACCAAGGTCTTGTTGATCAGCCTTCCTCTTTTCTCTTCCTGACTGCTTCTCTCTTCCTGACTGCTTATGCAGATAATGATTATGCCGGTTGGATAATCCTTGCTCGAGGAGTGATTTCTGTACATCTCAAACTGGAAACCTTGTTACTTGGTAGAGCGAAAAATAAACTGTTGTTGCTTACTCCTTGGTCAAAGCTGAGTAGCGCTCGATGACCTATGCAGTTTCTAAGCTCACGTGGCTGAAGAGTCTACTTACTGATCTTAGTGTTGCTTTCTCTTCTCTAGATATTCTCTACTGCTACAATTAGGCCACCATTCACATTGTTGGGAATAATATTTTCCATAATCTGGCCACCATGAGTGCACCAAATATCAGGAAAAAGGTTAAGCTAAAGAAGTCATTTATGTGTTAAACAGTCTCCAAAGACTGTTTGAGATGTTCAACAATTCGGCATGGGAATACGGGTATATTGAAAGTGGAGCTGAATCATAATCTCTAGTTTTAAAAAGGAAACTTCATTTACCAAGGCAATTGTATATATTGCTAATACCATCATTTCAAAAAAAAGCCCTGAAGAAGCAACAAGCCTAGAGGAATTTCTAGCTACTCAATTAAAACACAAAATATGCACAAGAAAAATTAAGTTTGCTCTGTTAAAAAAGAAGATTTGTTATTTCCAAGTGGAGCCCCACTACTTCTTCATAAAGGGGCGACTGGCCTCGTGACTTTCCACTGGGCGAGAGGTGCACCTATCCCACCTAACCACTCATCAATTACGGTGTTCAGCTGATTTGCACAGAAAGACAAGACCTCCTATTGATTAGTCATTCGGCGTCCCATCTTCCGACTGTTGTCAACTAATCATTTCATGTTAGATTTTACTCTATGTTAAAACGTTTCTGTGAATGTTATTCCGATCTAAGTGGTCCGATTCCGTGTCCCGTGTTAGGAAGCATTATTCCTCTTTTCATTCCAAATTCAAGAATACAACCGATACGATTGTTTGGTCTATGCGCTTCTCTTAGTACTTTTTTTTGTATTCCCTGTTTCTCGGATGCAATTCGATTCTTCTTCGACCAAATCTTCAATTTGTGGAAAGCCTTCGATGACTTCCTTACGAAAACATCGTTTTGTATTTGGTATAGACGGTCTTTCTTTATTCTTCGTGATATTGACCACATTTTTGATCCCTTGTCTCGTTCGTTGCATTTTTTTTGTATTTTCATATTCAGAGAAAAGGCGCTTGCGTTCTTGAAACTTTGAAACTCAAACCCCAACTGTCAAAAGAATGCTACAATCTTTGACATTTGAAACTTAACACGTCCCACTACTTCATCTACCAAAATGACTGGTCTAATGTATTTTTGCATTAAACCAGCTCATATCCTTTGGCTATACAGTATGGAAGTATGGAGCAGATACAGAGAGGAGGACCACCTTATCATGCTTGATCGGATTCCATTCACTAATTGTATAGCTGAAATGATACTTCACTTAGTAGTAGAAACTCAGAGAGAGAGAGAGAGAGAGAGAGAGAGAGAGAGAGAGGACTCTCTCATACTTGCAAACTCCTAGGATAAGAAGCGTTGTTTTTGACATGCGCTGTTAAGTCCAGCCTTTCTTGCATCCAAATATGAAGTTAACGACCGACGATGACAGCAGTTTCGAAAATTTGGGGAGAGAAAACTGAGAGGGAAATTGATTTATTTATCAATGACCCCACTTGATATAGCTTCTGCAGGGGCATGATGAGTAGGTACATACATTCTGGATTTGAAATGATGTCCAGTGTTGGGCTTGAAATTTTCCAATGAAGGTCACATGAATTAGAGGGTTTTGCAGTTTCAGACTGAGCTCAAGATGATGACGGTCTAATTCAAGGTATTGAGTTATGTGTGGTGGCAACCTAGTGGCATGAAGAAGCAAGAAACAACCAGGAGTAGACAAATTAATTGTAGGGGCCAATAATGAGCCGAATATAGGTCTATGACAAATGCTCTATTAGACTTGTTATGGATTTGGATCTAGATTTATAACAAAATTACGATGAAGATCTATTGCGACATTGGAAGTGACCTGATATGACATGACCATACCTATTAACGAGCTGTGTCCAAAGTGTTGTGCCTTGCATATGCTACTTAGGAGACTCAAGTTACAAAGGTACTTATTGAGGGGCTGTTCAAGTCTCAAGTTCAGATTGTATTGTCCAAGTTGAGCATGACTGATATCCACGCTCCAATTTAGGGCTAGTTTTGGATTAGAGAAGAGAAGACTAATATTGTCCAAAATAATGTTTCGTCATTTTGACCATCATTGATCATATCTTGGTGGGTTGGAAATCCGACTATATAGCCTGGAATAGTCCAGCCAAGTTTTATTGATTGGTGGAGTTGCAGTGCCACTATTGGAATTCTGTTCAGTGAGTACCAGAACTCCGGTCAGATGGCAAGTTTGTAAAGCCTAAATAGGCATGTGTATTCATTGGTTTTGTATGTAATGAAACCCTATTTCTTGGTGATGTATTTTCCCTTCTTCCCTAGAATCTTCTTTAATTCTTCCGAGGATCTGACGAACAACATTAACATTTGAACATTTTGTCTAGAGATGGTCTTCAGTACCATACCATAATATTGCTCAAAACTTCAAACCACTTGGACCTCAATTCACATGCTTATTGTAAGGAGTTTGGAGAATCCTATAACACTGGATGTCTGAACGTAATTTTTACCTAGGAATATTTTTTATTAACTTACGCTTCTCTTCATCATATGCCTATACTGTAGACAATGTGCAGAATCATTAATTTTTCTTTATTATAAATAAATAAGTATTACTATTTATATTATTGCATTTTTTTTTCTATATTCCAACTCATTTAGTGTTGTTAAGAAAATGGCATAAATCCGTCTTTAACCCTCTTTCATATTTTCTCAGTTTAGTAGATAGTTCAAAAATATGTTCTCGTTCTCTTTGTAGGTTTGGGATGCTCTCTCAAACAAGGAAGTTTTGGACATTGTTGCTTCTGCACCAACCTGTGGGACTGCAGCGAGAGCACTTGTGGACTGTGCAGTTCGATCCTGGCATGTGAAATATCCCACATCAAAGGTTGATGACTGTGCTGCTGTATGTTTGTTCTTGGACCCTCAATCCTTTCCTCATCGACCACCGGATGACAACTCTGGAAGACCAAAGGAGCCAATAAATCAAGTTTCCCTCTGCTCAACTCATCAAGACGAATCCAATCAGGAAGTAGATGAATCAGCCTCAACTGGTGCTCCAACTCGTATTACTTCACCAATACATTCAGATAATTTTCTTGAGACTGATAAAATTGCCCCCTTAGCCAAGGAACCAATGCACGAGAAGGTGCAAGAAATGTCCTAGTCTCCGAGGAGCCTAGCAGATTGCATATCAAGCTCGGAGGAGGAATGGTCTGCTTTGGAAGGTGTAACAAGAGTTAACTCTTGTTAACCTTCCTCGGTTTGTTTTCCTTGAGAAAAGGTCCACCTCATGGAGGAAATGGTTGTGAGAAGGTACAAGTAATTGGAAGAGAAGCCAGAAGCTAGTGTAGCTGGAATGGGAAGTCTTTCAATGGGTTTGCAAAAGCTTTTGCCAATTTGGATTCAGATATACAGGTATTTTCTTTACTTGGAGTGGCGGTGGTGGGGGAGGGAGGGTAATTGTTTGTTTCTATTTTAGAGCTTTGTAATTATCTTTCTGTTCATATAATATAGTCTAAGTAGAGAAGTTCATATTATTGTGTAGTATCGCTGTTGAAGCGGATTGCATTCTGGCTTCCTCGACTTAGTTTGCGTTTGGTTTGAATGATCGGACAATGTAATATAATTGACATATATTGTAAATCTTTTCTGGTGTTTAGTTAGACAAATCTTTAGGATGTAATATAATGGACATTATATTATATCACTTTCTTCTAGAACAAATTATATTATAAAATTCATGTAATAATAATTACATTACATTACATTACAATTATTTTATTATTTTGTTTTTTGTTTACTTTTAAAAAAAATTATTTTAATTTTTTTAGTTTTCCAATTTTAATTTTAATTTTAAAATGTTTTATATATACAAACCCCTCCCTCCTAACATGCGCCTCATCCTGCCTCAAGGCAACCTTTACATTGCTCAAGGCAAACAGTGCAAGGCAACCTTTACATTACGAAAAGATTCTTGAATTCTGTTCTCATTGTCTCCATCAAGAACATACTTCAGAAGTATGCAAAAGAAAACCAAAAAGGGCAGAGAAGATCTCTAGTGAGAAAGGCCTAGAGATTACGACAGGAGTAAGTGAAGATGGGCTTCATCAAGGCGTCAAAAAGAAAGAACAGATCCCGCAAGAGGAAAAAGCACATGTCAAGAGCTCCTACACATCAAGGCTTCTTCATCAAGGCGGCTGCATACTTTAAGAGAAAAGAAGAGGATACTAGAATGGTTCTTTTCAAACTTCCAGTAATAGAAGAAGAAGAAGAAGAAGAAGAGGAAGAAACAATAGGAAAATCTCTAGAAGAAGAGAGTGATGTCTTTGAGAGAACATCAACTGTGGTCTCAGTAATTGAACCCAAGGATGTATTAGTTGACGTATCAGGCCAAGGCATTATCAACAAGAACCAAGAAGAAGAAAGAAGAAGAGATCGGGATCTAGTTATCTAATCCTTGGTCCCCTTTGGTTGAACCCTCGGACATGGAAGAAGCTGCAGATCCTTCGGACCCTATATACCAGGGTTATCAATTGCGTTCCGAGGTTCAGGTTGCTGACTCCAACAGTCCCTCAAAGCTCGACTTGTAGACTCTCTCTCCCTCAGATGATCAAGTAACACTCTCCGACTTTTCCCATGACTGAGATCGACCACAAGATTAGGCCGCAACCCCAATCTGCAATGTTAAAAATATTGATTTGGATCATCTGCGGGCTGGCGAATCATCATACCATCAACAGGCTTAAGGCGTTGTGGAATATTCATTGTTTCACGATGCTTGTGATTATTGAAACCAAAGTAGCAGACACCAAAATTGATCAATTTCGGATAAAATTAGGCTTATTCAATGCATCTACAGGAAGTAAAGAGATCTGGGTTTTTTGGGACAACGATTCTCCGGTCTCGATCGTCGATAAACAATCTCAATCACTCTCAGTAGAGCTCGAACGCAACCTCCTCCAGAAGAAAACGATTCTCTCGATCGTCCACGGCGGCAACACAAATTTCTCTTGTCGAGAACTTTGGGAAGAACTCCTTAATCTTCACGACACGATTCCCCTTGGGTCTGCGGGGGATATTTCAACGCAACCTCTTGTGCTTCGGAGAAAATTGGAGGTCTCCCTCCAGCTACGGGCTCCATGCTCGATTTCAACCAGTTCACTTTTGACGCCCAGCTTACTCCGATCCCTTTCTTCGGCAACGAATTCACTTGGACGATTTGCCAAGAAGGGAATAACAAATAGTAATCCCGCCTCGATCGTGTGCTAGTCAATCACCACTGGCATGACATCGTGCATGGCTCTTCTGTCATTCATCTCAACCGAAATGAATCAGATCATTCCCCACTTCTCCTCGACATCGTCGCCTCCAAACCCAGTTACAATAAAGGATTTAAGTTCCAATTTTTGTGTGTGTCAGCACCCAGATTTCAGTAGGGTGGTTTCAACAGCCTGGAACTCTATTCATCACGCCAACCCACTGGTGTGGATTGCTCGGAGGCTGAAGAGTACTCGGGCAACCCTCACGTCCTGGAGCAAGCACACATTTAGAGACTTGTTCCAAGCTCTACGGAGTGTGGAAGATGGCGTTTCCATAGCTGAGGACGAATACGACAGGCATAGCAGCCCGCCAGAGAGGATCTTGTTGAATGTAGCTCGGACAAGGCTTAAGCAATGCACTATCAGAGAAGTGTAGTTCTGGCATCAGAAGGCCAGAATCAAGTGGGACCTAGTTGGCGACAAGAACTCATAATATTTTCATGCTTGCGTCCGCCAAAGGATAAATCTCTTATTCATTCACAAGATCTTACATTCAGAAGGATCCACACTTATAGACCAGGAAACCATCGCAGAAGAGGCAGAATCTTTCTTCTCGAACCTTTTCACCAAAGAGCCGATAGAAGCAGACTAGGAGCTTCTCGCGCAGATCCCGAACTTAATTAGCCCCGTTGACAATCTCTCGCTCTCCCGACCTATCTCGGAGGAAGAGGTTTACCGTGCAGTTCAGGAGCTTGGTAAAGACAATGCCCCCGGCCCATACGGTTTCTCGGGGACTTTCTTCAAGGCGATCTAGGACTTAATCCATTTAGATGTCGCGGAAGCTGTAACTGCCTTCTTTGAAGGGGTAGAATTTCCCAAACGATCTCCAACTGTTTCTTAGTGCTCATTCCGAAGTCTCCTAATCTGACGACTTTTCGTGGATTTTCGTCCGATCAGTGTTTGCAACTTCATCAACAAGGTGATTACTAAGGTCATCGCAAGAAGGATGGCTCCGTTTCTCCCCAAGATCATCTCCAGGGAACATAGTGGCTTCGTCAGAGGGAGAGGGATCGTTGACAATATTTTGCTAGCGCAAGAACTTGTTAACAAGATGGGCAGAGATAACCGATGTGGCAACATCTAGATGAAGCTCAATTTTGAGAAGGTCTACGATCGGTTGGACTGGTAGCTACTCATTTGGGTCTCCGTAGATTCGGCTTCTCGAAGAAGTGAATAAACATCCTGTTGAGATCTGTGAGCAACTCGTGGTTCTCGATCATCATCAACGGAAATCCCTCCGGCTTTTTCAAGTCCCATCGAGGGGGTGAGCCAGGGAGATCCGTTGTCGGCCACCCTCTTCATCATTGTTGCAGAGATTCTCAGCAGGAACCTTATCATTATGGGTTCTCATCCCGGCTTCAACCGTTATCGCACCACCAACAGCTTGTTGCAGAGATTCTCAGCAGGAACCTTATCAATGCTGGCAAAAGCTGCATCTTCGTCCACGAGTGTGCTTCTCCTTCTTTTTGTCACGATCTCCTTGTGATATCTGGGTTCAACATTTAACATCCTCCTTTCACTTACCTCGGGTGCCCGATCGCCTACGACAGGAGAAAGTCCTCCCTCTATATCCCTCGCATCAACAAAATCTAGAAACGCATCGGCGGGTGGCACAACAACCTCCTCTCTTTGGGTGGGAAGTTGATCCTCATTAGGCATGTCCTTAACTTCATCCCGACACTCTTACAACATGTTGTCCCCCATTGAAGGTTCTGGAAGCCATAGAGAAATCCTTCAACAACTTTCTTTGGGGACATCAACAAGATTCGAGCCGTCGTCGTTGGGCCAGCTGGGCCTCTATTGCGAGGCCCACTAGTGAGAGAGGACTCGGGGTTCGTTGTCTTCGTGAGATGGTGGACGCGCTGTCAGTCAAGATCTGGTGGAAGCTTCGTACGACATCATCCCTCTGGTCGGAGTATATGAGAGCCTTTTACTTTCTTCGCATTCATCCAACTCTGTCCATTGCCAACAATGCCGCTTCTTCAGTCTGGCGTCGGGTGCTGATCGGCAGGACTCTCAGGGAACTTTCTATCCATCTGTTGGTGGGTAAAGGTGGAGCGGATGCTTTTTGAGAGGATTGGATCGGGAGGGGTAGGATCATCCCTTTATTCCAGCAGGAGGAGGTCTCCGAGTTTCGTCATCTACAGACTATTTGGCATTGGGATTGGCATCACATTTCTCAGCTGTGCAGTCAGGAAGTGGTTGAGAGGATCATAGTGGACGGATTAGAGTTGTTCGAGGAGGAAGATACCTTAAGGTGTGGGGCTACTGCAAGCAGGTTTTTCTCCACCGCCTCGACATGGTATGTTTCTTGAGTTGCGATTCAGGGCTCGCAGGCGCCATATCCGGTTTGGCACCATTTGATTCCAGGGAAGTGATCCATCATGGTTTGGAGGGTGGTGAGGCTTAAAATCCTGGTTCGTAGCCTAATATTTAGCCACAAACAAAATTTCCATCAATCAACTTTAGTCTTCTCAATTTATATAACTTTTTAGTATTTAATTATCTAGGTTATGATTCAACTATTAGACATGCACAACTACTATTAATATTCCTTATTTGTAATATTTACTCCCCATAATTTATTAGGTAATGCTTCATCTTATCATTCCAAATTGCTATATAGGTCCCTTATTTGATTTCTTGAAATTCCTTATGTCTAACTATCCATAATTATCTTTGATATATTTAGTTTTAGCTATGCGTAATCAAGGCTACCTAATACGGTACTACTATATACATATCCCCATATACCCTAGTTAACATGTATATTTATACAAACAACTCTAACTAGTTTCACTAAAAGGTTCGTCTATGAGATTTTTCTAGTTTAGCCATTGATAAGTGAAAAGGTAGCAAGGTCCTAGGGCTGGGTTAAACAATCCATATCAATATCAACCAAGGTTAGGCTCAAACAAAGTAGAAAGAAAGTCAAAATATTTCCCAGAATAGTATAAAGTCAATCGAGATACATATAACGTAATATAGATAAAATATGATAATCTTATACCTCCATGATCATATTACCTAAAGTTCTGCCTCGCCAGCATACCTTTGGTTGTACGAACTCCTGATTCCTTAATACAACAGATGGCTACAAAAGCACTTTGAGAAGACTCGATCTGCATGGGTCACCATAAAAACTATATTCGTTTTTAAGTTTTCTTAAGTATCTTTACTATAAGTTTTATGGAATGTCATTTAAATAAAGATAGTATTCCCGTCGTTAGATGAAGATAAAAGGCAGATGAATGCCTTATTCTAGATGAACGTTTTGAGTTATCATGGAACATTCTCACTTTATCTCATCTAGATCCTTGAACCTCAAATATGGGTATTACTTGATGTCTTTAAATAATGCTAAATAAATAACTATGTCACATATACAAACTATAAATGTACTTGCTAGAATAGAAGACCAAAGGAACCAAATCAATCGGTTCTACATCAAGAAAATATAAGACCTAAAGCTTTTAAAGATTTAGCTCTTTAGAAGAAGAGAATGAAAAATATCTCATATAGATCAACTCATCCTAATGATCCTGAAGAAGCAAGTCATGAAGTAACATCTCATGTAGAGAAAGTTCATGACGGTCCAGAAGATATCGTGAAATAAAGATCCAATTTATCTAAAATAAAGCATATCACTCTGGTCGAGGATATACCTTAGGTCCTGAAAGAGACTAAGAAAGAGGTACCGATATCCAACAATAATGAGAAATCTATGTTTTACACATACTTAAGAGAAATTTGGAATTGAAAAGAAAAATGTCATAAATGACATTTTCTCATATACCATAGAAAATGAGAATAAAAATGATAATTAATATGATAATAACACTAAACCATGAATAATCCTTAAATATGCAAAATAAAAGTTGTGTATAAAGTGAAATTAGATTCTCTCGCAAAACATAGAGTGTTCAGTCATAGTACAAATCCTGAAAAGGAATACGCCATGCATGCAAGATTTAAATGAGTGTTTGTAAGAAAAAAAAGAATGAGATCTAAAGGTAATACACGGTTGTTGCTCAAGGATTCTCATAAAAACCAGAAATGGATTATGAAGGATTAAAGTGGCAAGGTATATCCCTGAAGGATTCAAATTACCATAAACTAAGTCTAGAGATACGCATTATATGGACTAAAATATATGGACCATAATAGTTCAACATTCTCATTGAGTATCTGTCTAAAAAAAGGATATAATTGTCACGACCCGCACCCGGAAATCGGGCATGAGCCATGGGTACGTCCAGCCTACGCCGCAGAATCGGCGGTAGAACGCTGTAAAGGTCCGTTCTAGGTCAACCATATCTATCTATATCTCACTGAAAAATCCGGCATGACCTCTCCAAAAGGAGGGCAAAACCACGCAATATATATATCAAAATAATCTTCTCCCGAAGGAGGGCAACCACGCAATATATATATGAATCTCAATCACAAAATCTAGGGGAAGAAATAAGCACGATATGATATAAACAAGGAAAACCAGAACCAAGAGAGCAAGACAATCCAAAATGATACAGTCCAAGTCTAAAAGCTACAACATCTCACAGAAGCACAAAAGAATAAGTACAGTCATCCAAAATACAAACCACTGGAAATAACCCAGGAAACCCACCTAGCTAACTAGGGTGCTATCGGCGTCTCCTCGGCGCACTCCTCCTCGGGGTCACAACAGTCGTCAACACCAGGCCCGTAGAACGTAGGGCAATAGTCCTCAGGATCCTCTGGAAAAAATATGCCCAGTCAGGACTGGAGCGAAGTACATAACTCTGAAAGCAACTCCAAATGCATGGTAAGGTGTATATGACGAGCAATAGAAAAGTAATCAAGATGCACAGGAAATAAATATATGCTGGAGCACAATAAATAGCTGTAATGTAAACTGGAGAACAATACAAGTAGTGGAAAAGTAACTGCAGGTGAGAAACATGAATACTAGCTAAGTGCCTTGAGCACAAGTTCGTTATGTGATCGGCTTAGGTTGCACATGAAAAACACTAAGATAACTCCGTTATGCGTGAGTTGCATAACCGACATACACATGAATACTGTTTGGCTTTGATCACATAACCAACTCACTACTCCCCTCCCCCACTAATACCATTGGATCCAACCACAACACGCTACGTACATGATAATAGCTCGCGCACACGAAGGCGAGAGCACAAGAAGCACATGATAGCACATGATAATCAATACCCGAAGCACATGATGAAATACACGTGATAGAGTACCCGCTGAACACGGTAAGGGGGATAGCACCTCATGACGGGATCCACTAGTACCAGCTCGTGTAATAAAGTGTCAGAATCAAGTATTACAGTTCTAGAACAAGTGATATAAACGCTATCATGAAATGGAAACTATCAGAGGTAGGTACTCGCCTGATGTCCTGAGCAACTGATGAGGATCGAGGTCCGGACCGGTGTCGCAAGGACCTAAAGCGAAAAACAAGGATTAAACAGGGTTCTAAGCATTTAAACTGATATAAAATAATTAAAAACAGGCTTCTAGGGCTATTCTAGGTCGAACGGGTCAAACCGGTGAAATTCGGATCAAAAAGTCAACCCGGGGTCCAAAAAGTCAACTCTAGGTCCAAACTAGGTCAAACGTTGACTTTTACGGTCAACGGAGACAATTATGGTCAAAGCTAGGTCAAACTAGGGTGCCCCTGAAATTCTAGGTCAATCCGAGCTCATTAAGCTACTAAACTCTCAAACTCGCCTAATCGAGATACCGGGATACCCTCGGTATCCGATACCTCGCCCTAGGCCACGCACCCCGCCTAAACCCGCTAAAACCTATGCTAGCACGCGTAATTATATACATATAAACATATAAAAATCATTCCCAAGCATTTCCTAGGCTAAAGCTCAAATACCCCGCTCGAAACTCAATACCTTGAATATCTCAAGGTATCGAGATACCTCGGTATCTCAAGGTATTGAGGTTTCGCTCTAAAACCCTCTAACTAGCTACCTAGCTATTAATTATGCACCTAGTTATTAATCTAGGCTAGGTAATATATATATCTACCATATTTATATATATCTAAGTAGGTATATACCTATGTATATAGATATCCACACACATTTACCCGTTACCCATTACCTTACCTAATCATAACATATATATATATATTACCTATCAAGATATCTATATATATATAACTAACTATAGATATATAGATATCTATCTCCTAGATAGATAAAACTACCTATCTACCTATCTACCTATCTAGTATCCATAGATATAGGTATCTATCTATCTAAGTATCTAATAACTATTTAACTAGCTATCTTATCTATTTATCCTACTATCTATCTATCTAACTTATCTATCTAACATATACTCTAACTATTATCTATTACCTAACACCCCTCGCTACTAGCCTTGCCAACGCGCTGCTGCTGCTGGCTCTACATGCTGATGATGCTGCTGCTGGCTGCTGTTATTGCTGCGCTGCTGCTGCTCCTCTATGCTACTGCTGCTGCTGATTCTGCTGCTGCTGCTCGCTGCGGCTGGTTCTGCCCCCCCCTTCCTCACACATACACACACACACACACACCCATATATATACATATATATATCACTATCTATATATATATATACATACATATATATCTATATATATATAACTAGATACATATATATATACACACACTTAACTACACACTCTAACACACACACACTAGCACACTCACACACTAATACACACACACTCACAACACTAACAACACACACACACATAAATATATATACATAGCTACATATATATATACACTTAATATATATATATATATATATATCTACACACACTCTCAACTATATATATATACATACACCTATATATATATATATACATACACACACACAAGCACACTTACACATATACATATATATATATACACACATAGACATATACATATACAAGTACATAGATATAAATACACACATATATATATAAATATATATACATAAACACACATACATATATATAAATATATATATATATAGACACATATCAAAACAAACACAACCACGCACACAACACTCAACCCACACGCCCTACTCACGCCCAACGACCCCGACACTCACCAATACCCTAAAATATATAAAATATAGCCCGAAAACTCTAGCACACACTCCCCGATACTAACCCAACGCGCGTACAAGCCCGAAACGAGGAAACCAAGTCAAAATGGCCGTTCGGTCATTTCGACGAACACGTGGTGCGCGGCTCGGAAAACCTCCTGAAACGCACACCAAACGAACTCGAAATCGGCCCAAAATTTACCCACGCGCTCTACACGATGTCTAGATCCTAAAAAAAGCGGTCCCGCGTCGATTCTAGGTCCGTGGCGGAAACGCACACGCACTTAGAATCGGCGACGACGAAAAGCCCCAATTTCGCCCGAAACGCCCGTTTCTCCGCGACGCGGCTTCCCGTGTCCAAACGGAGACACGCACTCACCCTCTAGACACCCGACAACGTCTACCTAGGTCCATCTAACCTAGGGCATCACCCAAAGTTGGGCCAAATTCGGATTCCACCCGAATTCGACACAAAACCTAATGTCAAAGTCTCTAAACTCACCCAAACTAGTTCCAACTTCCTCCTACGGGTAGGGTTAGGGTCTAGGAAGGTTCTACAACACTAATTACACTACACAAAAATAATTAGGAAGGGGAAAGTTAGGTTTTACCTCTTGGGAGTTGGAATCCCAAGGCCAAAGTCCCAAATTCCCTCCAAATCAACTCCCTCAAGCTCCAAGCTACCAATTCTAGCTCTCACACTAGATCTAGGCTCCTCACACCTAGGTTAGAGAAAATGTAAGGTTAGGGTTAGCTTAAGGAAGAAGGAATGAAGAAGAAAGAAGAAAAATGGAAGAAAACTCACTTGGAGAAGGAAGGAAGAAGAAAGAAGAAGTGGAGAAGAAGAAGAAGTGAAGAATATGAAGAGGGGGGCTGTGCTTGCTGTGATCGGGTGGGGGCTGCTGTGTTCTCACAGAAATGGGTAGGTAGGGGCCGGCCATGGGTAATAAAGGGGGTTCCACTAAGTCCAAATGACCAAAATGCCCTCCCGTAACTCGATTTTGGGTTTCGGGTCTCCAAATGCACTCAAACTAGTTCCAAATCTCTCCAACTAACCTCCTAAAAATAAAATAATAATTCTAGGCCCCAAAATAATTCTCACAAGGGTGTGGGCTGGGTCGGACATGGGTCCACTAGGGTCTGACATGGGTCCAGGCTAGCCAAAACCCTAAAACAATTAAAATAAAAATAAGACAAGCACTAATTAATTATAAATATAAATAATTAAATACAATACACTATTTATCAAAATAAAAAAAAATATACCCTATTTCTAGAATTGGGTAGTGACAAGTCTACCCTCCTTAAAATAATTTCGTCCTCGAAATTAAAAGACGAAACTAGGACAGGAATGCAAAGAAAGAACCATACCTCAGGGCTCGAAGAGATAGGGGTATCGCTCGCGCATTTCATCCTCCCTCTCCCAGGTCGACTCTCCTGGAGAGTGATGCCTCCACGCGACGCGAACCAAGGGAATAGTCTGGTTCCTCAACACCTTCTCTCGCCGATCCAGAATCTCCACCGGCTGCTCTGGATAGCTAAGAGTAGGGCCCACTGCGATCTCCGAGTGATCCAATACGTGACTGGGATCCGCCACGTACCGTCTCAACTGCGACACGTGGAACACATCATGAACTCCCTCCAGCGTAGGCGGCAACTCAAGCCTATACGCCACGGCGCCGACCCTCTCAAGAACACGGAAGGGTCCGACGAAACGTGGGCTAAGCTTCCCGCCTCCACCGAAGCGAATAGTGCCCCGCGTCGGAGAAATCCTCAGGAACACCAGATCTCCAACCTAGCACAAACAAGGTCTCTGCACTTAGTCTAAAACAAGCAATCACAAGCAAACACAAGAACAAAATCTAGATTCTAAGCTATACCTCGAACTCCAAAGGTCTCCGGTGGCTATCGGCCCAATGCCGCTGCCTGTCCTGCGCCACCCGAAGTCTATCTCTAATGAGCTTGACCTTCTCCGCTGCATCAACCACCATCTCCGGGTCAAGCAAAGCTCTCTCACCTACATCATCCCATGATAACGGAGTGCGACACCTCCGTCCATACAACGCCTCAAAAGGTGACATCTCGATACTGGCTTGGTAGCTATTGTTGTAAGCAAACTCTACCAAGTGCAAGTGATCCTCCCAAGAGCCTCTGAAATCCAAAACACAGGTGCGAAGCATGTCCTCAAGTGTCTGAATGGTCCTCTCTGACTGACCATCTGTCTGTGGGTGATACGCACTACTAAACTTGAGCTGGGTGCCCAAGCTAGCCTGCAGGCTCCTCCAGAAATGCGAAGTAAAGCGACTGTCCCGATCTGATACTATGCTCACTGGAACTCCATGCAGTCTGACTATCTGGCGCACATACATCTCTGCTAGTCTCTCTGTAGACGTACCCACTTTGAATGGTAGAAAGTGGGCCGATTTGGTCAACCTGTCCACGATGACCCAAATCGCATCTTTCCCGCCTGGAGAACGGGGAAGTCCAGAAACAAAATCCATGGTCACATGCTCCCATTTCCACTCTGGAATGGGTAACGGCTGGAGTAATCCTCCTGGCCTCTGCCTCTCCGCCTTCACCTGCTGGCACACTAAGCATCGGGATACGAAGCGTGCTACCTCCCGCTTCATCCCATACCACCATACATGCTGTCTCAGATCTCTATACATCTTATTGGCACCTGGATGCATAGAGTACTGGGATCGATGCGCCTCCTGGAGAACCTCCTCGCGCAACGACCCACTCGGCACACACAACCTGGTACCGTGCCGCAAGGAACCATCATCAGCAATGGTGAAGTCATCTGCTAATCCCATCTGAACCTGCTCCCTGATGCTCCTCAGGGACTCATCCTCAAACTGTGTAGCCCTGATCCGGTCTACCAACTCTGACTGAATCTGCAGTCCCCACATCTGCATCTCAACTCCAGGCACTATCACCTCAATGCCCAAGCTCTCTAGATCTGCCAGAAGATAACGATCTGTAGTCAGGCACATAGCTACCGGATACCTGCTCAATGCATCCGCAACTACGTTCGCCTTCCCTGGATGATACTGCAATGATATGTCGAAGTCTTTCATCAACTCCAACCATCTCCTCTGCCTCATGTTCAGCTCTTTTTGGGTAAACACATACTTCAAGCTCTTGTGGTCTGTGAAGATCTCCACACGCTCTCCGTATAAATAGTGTTTCCACAACTTAAGAGCAAAAATGACCGCTGCCAACTCCAAATCGTGGGTAGGGTAATTCTTCTCATGAGGACGTAATTGCCTGGAAGCATAGGCAATCACCCTCCCATTCTGCTGTAACACACAACCCAATCCCTTCCCCGATGCATCACTATAGATAGTGAATCCTCCAGAACCTGATGGCAACGTCAACACTGGAGCTGTCGTCAACCTCCTCTTCAGCTCATCAAAGGCGATCTGGCACTCCTCTGACCAAACAAACTCCACGTCCTTCCGAGTCAACCTGGACAACGGCTCTGCAATCCGGGAAAAATCCTGAACAAATCTCCTGTAGTAGCCTGCCAATCCCAAGAAACTCCTGACCTCGGCTACTGAACTCGGAGCACTCCATGCCTCAACTGCCACGATCTTTCTCGGATCCACCGAGATACCCTCTCCAGTCACCACATGACCAAGGAATTCAACCTTGTCAAGGAAGAACTCACACTTCGAGAGCTTTCCATAAAGCTTCTCCTTCCTGAGAGTCTCCAGCACTATCCTCAGATGCTCCTCGTGCTCCTCTGGGGTCTTCGAATACACCAAGATGTCATCTATAAACACCACCACAAACCTGTCCAGATGCTGATGGAACACCTTGTTCATCAGATTCATGAACACTGCCGGGGCATTAGTCAACCCAAACGGCATCACCAAGAACTCATACTGTCCATATCTGGTCCGAAAAGCTGTCTTCGGAATATCCTCCTTCCTGACCTTCACCTGGTGGTAGCCTGTCCTCAGATCAATCCTGGAAAACACCCTCGCTCCGCTCAACTGGTCAAAAAGATCATCAATACGCGGCAGCGGATACTTGTTCTTGATTGTGAGGCTGTTCAGAGCCCTGTAGTCGATACACATCCGTATCGACCCATCCTTCTTCGGCACAAAAAGTACCGGAGCACCCCACGGAGAAGAACTAGATCTGATAAATCCCTTGTCCTGAAGCTCATCCACCTGCTTCTTTAACTCTATCAGCTCACTGTTGCTGACTCTATAGACGTGCTGGGATATCGGCTCCGCGCCTGGCACCAAGTCTATAGAGAACTCCACGTCTCTGTCCGGAGGTAACCCTGGCAACTCCTCCGGAAAGACATCCATATACTCCTCTATCAGTGGATGTAGCGACCTCGGCTCTACCACCAGGGCTCCGCAGAAGACTCCCTCTGTCTGCTCCGCTGCTCCTCTGGCAAACTGAAACTCTGGCTCACCCGGCGGACTGAACAAAACTCTGCCTCCACGACAATCTATACTAGCACAATGCGTACTCAACCAATCCATCCCGAGTACAACATCGTAGCTCGGAAGTGGCATTACGAGTAGGCACACACTCAACTCCCGGCCTCCCAAGGTAACTCTCCGGTCTCTGCAAACATCACGGACTAGGATGATACCACCCCCGGTCGTGATCTTGCAGAGTCTAGCTAAAGGTTCAGCAACAAGATGGTGTCTAACAGCAAAAGATACAGACACAAAGCTATGGGAAGCACCGGAATCAAATAAAGCAAGTGCTGGAATGGAATCAAGGAGAACAGAACCTGAGATAACATCACCAACTGGCTCGGCCTCATCCACTGTCAGGGCAAAAGCTCGCCCCTGCTGTCCTCCTCGGTGCTGCTGCTGGTGCTGGGCGAACCTCTGCTGCTGAGTCTGCAAGGGCTGACCTCTCTGCTGCGCTGCAGGTGCTCTGGCTGGTGCCCTCTGAGCGGCTCCTCCGCCCTGAGCTGTACGGGCAAGCGCTGAAGGACAATCCTTCAGCTGGTGGTCTGCGGCGCCACACAATAAACATCTGCCCAGCCTCTTTCTGCATATGTCCCATCCGTGCCCTGGCTTCTTACAGAAAGGGCAAACGATGGGCTGCCTCTGGCCCTGCTGCTGACCCTGCCTCTGCTGCTGAGGCGCCTGCCGGAAGGGCGCCCGACCCTGACCCTGGTGCTGCTGGGTCTGCTGGAATGGCCTCTTGGCTGGGCCTGCACTGCTGCCTGCTCCGGAAGTGTCTCTGCCCCTCTTCGTCTTCAGCTCCAAATCATCCTCAGCCCTCTGAGCATCGCTGACAATCTGCTCGAAGGTCGCCTCGCGGTCGCTCCTAGTCAAGGACTTGACCGCCATGGCTAAGCCCTTGCGGAACTTCCGCGCCTTCGCTGCCTCTGACAACCCCTCAACAAATCTGCCCAGACGGCAGAACTCCGCTGCATACTCATCCACTAGCATACTCCCCTGGACGAGCGCCTCGAACTGACTCTCTAAGGCACTGAGAGCCACGTCCGGGAAGAACTTCTCCTTGAAAAGCTTCTTAAAAGCCTCCCAAGTCAATCCCGGAGCTGCTATCCGCGTATCCGTGCGGAACCAAGTGAGGGCAAGGTCGAACATCTGGCTGCCCGCTGCCTCTATCTGCATGCTGGCTGGGATCATCGCCAGCCGAAAGATGCCCTCTATATGCTCGATCCAGTCGTCGGCATACAGGATCCCCTCTGTGCCGCGGAACTCCTTAGGCCGCATCCTCTGAAAATCGATGATAGTACCCGGCCTAGGATACTGAGCCTGCTCTGGCTGTGGCTGGGTCTGAGCCACTCTGTCGACAGCTGTCAAAGCCACCTGATGAGCATTCTCAATGCCCATCCTCATAATATCTGCCTGGCGGTGCTGCGCATCCATCATCTCTCGGAAGAACGCGAACAGCTGAGTAGCATCTACTGGCGCAGGCGGTGGTGGAGGAGGTACCACCGGGACAACTGGGGTGGCTCTCGGATCAATGGGAGTAAGGGGATCTCCGAGAGAAACTGAAGCTCCCTCAACCGCAGGAGTGGCGAGTGGAGCGGTAGCGGCTGCCGGAAGTCGAGCAGGTCGAGAGGTGGCAGACCTCTCGGTGGCAGCTGCTGGGGCGGTGCGCTGAGATCTGGTCTTCGGAGGCATCCTGAACACAGATCAAAAGAAGTCAATACAGTGCAAGAAACGATAACATCAATGAAGGACAGTAATATTGCAAAAGAAACAATTTCAGGAAAATTAAGATAGCAAGAAAAATCAGGAGGGGTCCTAGTTGTGATTGAGCACACTCTCTCTCAGCCTATCTCCTATATCCTACTGCAGGTAAACTAAAAAGCTGACCTGTATGGGCCACCACCAAAAACGTGTCACGACCCGCACCCGGAAATCGGGCATGAGCCGTGGGTACGTCCAGCCTACGCCGCAGAATCGGCGGTAGAACGCTGTAAAGGTCCGTTCTAGGTCAACCATATCTATCTATATCTCACTGAAAAATCCGGCATGACCTCTCCAAAAGGAGGGCAAAACCACGCAATATATATATCAAAATAATCTTCTCCCGAAGGAGGGCAACCACGCAATATATATATGAATCTCAATCACAAAATCTAGGGGAAGAAATAAGCACGATATGATATAAACAAGGAAAACCAGAACCAAGAGAGCAAGACAATCCAAAATGATACAGTCCAAGTCTAAAAGCTACAACATCTCACAGAAGCACAAAAGAATAAGTACAGTCATCCAAAATACAAACCACTGGAAATAACCCAGGAAACCCACCTAGCTAACTAGGGTGCTATCGGCGTCTCCTCGGCGCACTCCTCCTCGGGGTCACAACAGTCGTCAACACCAGGCCCGTAGAACGTAGGGCAATAGTCCTCAGGATCCTCTGGAAAAAATATGCCCAGTCAGGACTGGAGCGAAGTACATAACTCTGAAAGCAACTCCAAATGCATGGTAAGGTGTATATGACGAGCAATAGAAAAGTAATCAAGATGCACAGGAAATAAATATATGCTGGAGCACAATAAATAGCTGTAATGTAAACTGGAGAACAATACAAGTAGTGGAAAAGTAACTGCAGGTGAGAAACATGAATACTAGCTAAGTGCCTTGAGCACAAGTTCGTTATGTGATCGGCTTAGGTTGCACATGAAAAACACTAAGATAACTCCGTTATGCGTGAGTTGCATAACCGACATACACATGAATACTGTTTGGCTTTGATCACATAACCAACTCACTACTCCCCTCCCCCACTAATACCATTGGATCCAACCACAACACGCTACGTACATGATAATAGCTCGCGCACACGAAGGCGAGAGCACAAGAAGCACATGATAGCACATGATAATCAATACCCGAAGCACATGATGAAATACACGTGATAGAGTACCCGCTGAACACGGTAAGGGGGATAGCACCTCATGACGGGATCCACTAGTACCAGCTCGTGTAATAAAGTGTCAGAATCAAGTATTACAGTTCTAGAACAAGTGATATAAACGCTATCATGAAATGGAAACTATCAGAGGTAGGTACTCGCCTGATGTCCTGAGCAACTGATGAGGATCGAGGTCCGGACCGGTGTCGCAAGGACCTAAAGCGAAAAACAAGGATTAAACAGGGTTCTAAGCATTTAAACTGATATAAAATAATTAAAAACAGGCTTCTAGGGCTATTCTAGGTCGAACGGGTCAAACCGGTGAAATTCGGATCAAAAAGTCAACCCGGGGTCCAAAAAGTCAACTCTAGGTCCAAACTAGGTCAAACGTTGACTTTTACGGTCAACGAAGACAATTATGGTCAAAGCTAGGTCAAACTAGGGTGCCCCTGAAATTCTAGGTCAATCCGAGCTCATTAAGCTACTAAACTCTCAAACTCGCCTAATCGAGATACCGGGATACCCTCGGTATCCGATACCTCGCCCTAGGCCACGCACCCCGCCTAAACCCGCTAAAACCTATGCTAGCACGCGTAATTATATACATATAAACATATAAAAATCATTCCCAAGCATTTCCTAGGCTAAAGCTCAAATACCCCGCTCGAAACTCAATACCTTGAATATCTCAAGGTATCGAGATACCTCGGTATCTCAAGGTATTGAGGTTTCGCTCTAAAACCCTCTAACTAGCTACCTAGCTATTAATTATGCACCTAGTTATTAATCTAGGCTAGGTAATATATATATCTACCATATTTATATATATCTAAGTAGGTATATACCTATGTATATAGATATCCACACACATTTACCCGTTACCCATTACCTTACCTAATCATAACATATATATATATATTACCTATCAAGATATCTATATATATATAACTAACTATAGATATATAGATATCTATCTCCTAGATAGATAAAACTACCTATCTACCTATCTACCTATCTAGTATCCATAGATATAGGTATCTATCTATCTAAGTATCTAATAACTATTTAACTAGCGATCTTATCTATTTATCCTACTATCTATCTATCTAACTTATCTATCTAACATATACTCTAACTATTATCTATTACCTAACACCCCTCGCTACTAGCCTTGCCAACGCGCTGCTGCTGCTGGCTCTACATGCTGATGATGCTGCTGCTGGCTGCTGTTATTGCTGCGCTGCTGCTGCTCCTCTATGCTACTGCTGCTGCTGATTCTGCTGCTGCTGTGCTGCTGCTGCAGTGCAGCAGCAGCTGCTGCTCGCTGCGGCTGGTTCTGCCCCCCCCCCTTCCTCACACATACACACACACACACACCCATATATATACATATATATATCACTATCTATATATATATATACATACATATATATCTATATATATATAACTAGATACATATATATATACACACACTTAACTACACACTCTAACACACACACACTAGCACACTCACACACTAATACACACACACTCACAACACTAACAACACACACACACATAAATATATATACATAGCTACATATATATATACACTTAATATATATATATATATATATATCTACACACACTCTCAACTATATATATATACATACACCTATATATATATATATACATACACACACACAAGCACACTTACACATATACATATATATATATACACACATAGACATATACATATACAAGTACATAGATATAAATACACACATATATATATAAATATATATACATAAACACACATACATATATATAAATATATATATATATAGACACATATCAAAACAAACACAACCACGCACACAACACTCAACCCACACGCCCTACTCACGCCCAACGACCCCGACACTCACCAATACCCTAAAATATATAAAATATAGCCCGAAAACTCTAGCACACACTCCCCGATACTAACCCAACGCGCGTACAAGCCCGAAACGAGGAAACCAAGTCAAAATGGCCGTTCGGTCATTTCGACGAACACGTGGTGCGCGGCTCGGAAAACCTCCTGAAACGCACACCAAACGAACTCGAAATCGGCCCAAAATTTACCCACGCGCTCTACACGATGTCTAGATCCTAAAAAAAAGCGGTCCCGCGTCGATTCTAGGTCCGTGGCGGAAACGCACACGCACTTAGAATCGGCGACGACGAAAAGCCCCAATTTTGCCCGAAACGCCCGTTTCTCCGCGACGCGGCTTCCCGTGTCCAAACGGAGACACGCACTCACCCTCTAGACACCCGACAACGTCTACCTAGGTCCATCTAACCTAGGGCATCACCCAAAGTTGGGCCAAATTCGGATTCCACCCGAATTCGACACAAAACCTAATGTCAAAGTCTCTAAACTCACCCAAACTAGTTCCAACTTCCTCCTACGGGTAGGGTTAGGGTCTAGGAAGGTTCTACAACACTAATTACACTACACAAAAATAATTAGGAAGGGGAAAGTTAGGTTTTACCTCTTGGGAGTTGGAATCCCAAGGCCAAAGTCCCAAATTCCCTCCAAATCAACTCCCTCAAGCTCCAAGCTATCAATTCTAGCTCTCACACTAGATCTAGGCTCCTCACACCTAGGTTAGAGAAAATGTAAGGTTAGGGTTAGCTTAAGGAAGAAGGAATGAAGAAGAAAGAAGAAAAATGGAAGAAAACTCACTTGGAGAAGGAAGGAAGAAGAAAGAAGAAGTGGAGAAGAAGAAGAAGTGAAGAATATGAAGAGGGGGGCTGTGCTTGCTGTGATCGGGTGGGGGCTGCTGTGTTCTCACAGAAATGGGTAGGTAGGGGCCGGCCATGGGTAATAAAGGGGGTTCCACTAAGTCCAAATGACCAAAATGCCCTCCCGTAACTCGATTTTGGGTTTCGGGTCTCCAAATGCACTCAAACTAGTTCCAAATCTCTCCAACTAACCTCCTAAAAATAAAATAATAATTCTAGGCCCCAAAATAATTCTCACAAGGGTGTGGGCTGGGTCGGACATGGGTCCACTAGGGTCTGACATGGGTCCAGGCTAGCCAAAACCCTAAAACAATTAAAATAAAAATAAGACAAGCACTAATTAATTATAAATATAAATAATTAAATACAATACACTATTTATCAAAATAAAAAAAATTATACCCTATTTCTAGAATTGGGTAGTGACAATAATGATGATTTTAAATGTCCATCTTATGAAGAAAAGATCTCCTGAATAGATCTTCTGAAGAAAAATCTCTTAAAGAGATATCTTGAATTTTTTTCTGAAGAGATTTAATATTAGTACTTGTCGTTCACTTAGTACACCTATAGTGACCAGGTTATTGGAACCTATTTCGGCTGAAATAAGAGAAATGAATATGTTGTTGAATTTCACCAAGTGAAGATGATTCTCCCAAGATCCACCAAGGTCTAAGGTATATGCTCGTAGCACATCTTCCAAGGTCTGGATGGTTTTCTCTGATTGTCCATCGGTCTGGAGGTGGTAAGCTGTGCTGAATCTTAACTTGGTGCCAAAACTCTGATGCAAACTTTTCCAAAAATATGAAGTGAACCGAGTGTCTCGATCTAACACGATACTTAATGGGATACCGTGTTGTCTCACTATCTGTCGCATATATAGTTTAGCCAATTGTTCTGTATATTGTCCTACTTAAAAAGGAAAAAAATGAGCTACTTTTGTGAGACGATCCACTATCACCCAAACTATATCTCGACCAGTAGGTGATCTAAGTAAACCAGTCACAAAGTCTATTGTGATGTGTTCCCACTTCCACTCTGGAATAGGAAGCGGCAGTAATAATCTTGTCGGTCTTTGTTGTTCTCTTTCACTTGCTGATATATCAGGCATTACGATACGAAGCGCGCTATTTCCCTCTTCATTTTATTCCACCAAAAGTGTTGCTTGATATCTTGGTTCATCTTCATGCCTCCCGGATGAATGTAATACTAGAAACTGTGTGCTTTAGTCATAACTTCTTGCCGAACAATCCCGCTTGGTATGCATAGAGGATTCGTAAACCTTAGCGTTCCATCCACATGTATTGTCAACTCCTTCCAAAGACCTGACTCACATTCTTCTCGTAGCTTTTGAATCTTCGGGTCCCCTGCCTGAGCTAGTTTGATTCTATCTGCTAAAGTTGACTGAATTTGTAGGCTAGCCTAAAGTGCTGGTGCTCTGTGGAAGTACTATCTCGAGACCCATCTCTCGTAAGTCTTCTATAATGTGCTTCTGAGTAGTCAACATAAATTTACCATCTCTTCTGCTAAGTGCATTAGCTACTAATTAGCCTTACCTGGATGGTACTGAAGTTCTATGTCATAATCTTTTAACAACTCAAGCCACCTTCTCTGCCTCATGTTCAGGTCCTTCTGTGTGAACACATACTTCAAACTCTTATGATCTGTGAATATTTCTACTTGATCGCCATATAAGTAGTGTCTCCATAGCTTAAGTGCAAATACTACTGCTGCTAGCTCCAAATCGTGAGTTGGATAGTTCTTCTCGTGATCTTTGAGATACCGAGAAGCATATGCTATCACTCTCCCTTGCTGCATCAAAATACATCAAAGTCCTTTGCTAGAAGCATCATAGTACATTGTGAATCCTCCGAAGCCTGCTGGAAGAGTAAGGATTGGTATAGAGATTAACTTCTTCTTCAGCTCTTTAAAGGCTATATGACATTCTGTTGACTATATAAACTATACTTTCTTGTGCGTCAACCGAGTCAATGGTGTCGAGATCTTAGCAAAAATTGACACAAATCTTCTGTAGTATCCTGCCAAGCACAGGAAACTACGCACTTCTGCTACTGTCTTCGGAACTAGCCAGTTCTCTACTGCATCTACCTTCTTAGGATCAACTGACGTTTCTTCTCCAGAAATAATGTACCCAAGAAAGGATATGTGATCCAGCCAAAACTCACACTTACTAAGCTTCGCATATAACTGATGCTCCCTCAAAGTTTGCAACACTATCCTGAGATATTCTTCATGCTCCTCCTCATTACGAGAATACACTAAGATGTCATCAATGAATACTACCACAAATTGGTCTAAGTAAGGCATAAAAATATGGTTCATTAAATCCATGAATACCATTGGAGCATTAGTCAGTCCGAATGACATAACTAAAAATTCGTAATACCCATATCGTGACCTAAATACTGTCTTCGGTATGTCCTTATCTCGGACTCGCACCTAATGATATCCTGATCGTAAATCTATTTTGGAGAAGACTCTTTCTCCACTTAATTGGTCAAACAAATCATCAATCCTTGATAATGGATTTTGTTCTTCATGGTCACTGTATTCAACTGCCTGCAATCCATACACAACCGCATCAATCCATCCTTCTTCTTCACCAATACCGTTGGTACTTTCCATGGTGATCTACTGGCCCGAATAAACTTTTTTGCCTTTAGTTCTTCCACTTGTCGATTTAACTGATCAAGCTCTGATGGTGAATAGGTACACCTTCTAGGATACTGATTCTTCTCCTGGCATCAACTCTATACAGAACTCTACTGCTCTAACTGGGGGTAATCCGGGAAGCTTGTCTGGAAAGACGTCTATAAACTCTTCAACTATCTTGGGCAGCGGGTCTTCTTCCCTTGCTTATTGCAAGTCCTTTCTTATGCTGGTCTTTTGCTATTCTGCTAATGATAAACTCTTCTAGACTGGGAATTCTAAACAATACTCTACTCTCACGATAGTCTATCGTTGCATGACTGTCTCTCAACCAGTCCATGCCTAAGATAACGTCAAAGTTACCCAAAGGAAACTCGATCAACTTTGTAGGTAATAAATGCCCTATGACTGGATATGCTAGGCACATCCTACTAACTTCTACGATCCCATTGCCAGTGAGTATATTCAGCCTCTCTGGCAATGCCTTAAACTTTAATCCAATACGTGTCGCATATTGTGTAGATATAAATGAGTACGAAGCTCCAGAATCAATTAAAGTTATGGTAGAAAAGGTTGTAACGAAAATGTTACCTTCCACTACGTCGTCCGACGCCATAGCTTCCTCCAAAGACAAGGTGAGTGCCTGTCTTTGGCCTTGTTGAGCTCCCTGTTGCTGTCTTCCTTGCTGCCGTGGTTGCGGCCCCTGCTAATTTTGTTGTTGTTGCTGTCTATAAATATGGCCTTACGCCAGCAACGGACGCTGAGCTAAAGGCCGTACTACTGCTACTGGTCCTCCTTGCTGCACTGCCCTTGGAGCTGGCAATACAGGAAACTGTTGTACTGGTCCTCCTGGCCTCTGTATCAAAGGGCATATGGCAATCTTGTGATCAGGGCTCCCACATCTTAGACATAGTCTGTTAGATGCCCGACAAATATTTCGGGTATAACCTCCTTTGCCACAGTAGGTGTAACCCGTCGGTGCTCCCCGTTGTTGTTGTTGCTACTGCTATTGCCGAGTTGGTGCCATCATTGTCGAGGTCACTGTCCTTCTTTGTGTCATGTCATGGATACGAATGCCAGGGGATGGTGCTGACATTCGTGATACTGGTCCTCCCTCATTGCTCGTCCATGAGGCCTCTTCCGATCTACTCTTCTTGATGCCATCCTCTAGAAAGTAAGCTCAACCCTCTTAGCTGGTATCAATACCGCCTCGAAGGTCTACTAGTCGTGCACCTCTACCATGTGTAAGATTTTTAAGTGAAGTCCCTGCTGGAACCTCATTTATCTCTAACTCGGTCGCCACCATGGTTGGAGCAAACCTGCTTAGTCGGCAAAACTCTGCCGCATAGCTGTCTACTCTTTTCAACTTGTTTGAGGTTAATGAACCTTTTCTGCAACTCATACTGAGCCAAAATCCTAAAGTACTTCACCCTGAACTGGGTCCTAAAATCATCCAATAAAATATGATGCCTCAATCCTACCTCCATCGTGGCCCACCAATCCCTTGCCAGATCTTGGAGTTGTAGGCAAACCAGATCAACCTGTTCCTCGGCCAAAACTTTAGCTGTTGCCAGAGTGGTCTCAATATCCTAGAGCCAATCATCTGCCGTGATTGCGTCCTCCATGCCATCTAAATATTTGGGATTCTGTCTACAAAATCTAATATATGCCCTATAATCTGTTCTCCTGCCTCGTTCTAGGGCCGTTTGTAACCCTTGGTTCAACAGGACATTATATTTTTGCTGCTAAAGTTGTTATTGCTGATGTTGCTGTTGTTGTTGTTGTTGTTGTTGTTGTTGTTGCACCATCATCTAGTGTTACTGGGCAGCCAACAATCCACATATAATCTCTAGCAAGGATGGGGTATCTAGTATTGCCACCAATGCAAGAGGTACGAGAATACTTGGAGCCTGCTACTCTGTCCCATTTATTGTGGGACCAACTCGGATCCTTGGCTGGGGTTCCAAAGGATTTTGTTCTACTAAAAATTCTGCCTCTCTTGTTGCTGCAACATCGGAGGAAGGAGAAGCCCTAAAGAAGAACACAAGAAATATCAAGTACAGGACAAGAATGAACAAGAAAGCAATCAATCTGGAAAAATTCAAACTGAGTATCGAAAATGACGAATTCATGATTTCAAGAAGGATCATGTTTGATTGAGACTCCTTTGTGTAGGATGGTTAGGGAAACTCTAAAGGGGCGGTGAATAGAGTGCATGTGTGCAGCAAAAATAATAAACCCTAATTAAAAATTAAGCTACATAAAGGCAGTATATGTACCAATAAATATATCAATTATGAATATGCAGTGAAGTAAGAGTTGAGAAGAGCAAACACAAATACCGTAATTTTATTCTGGTTTTTCTCTAAGAGGACTAGTCCAGACCCGAGAACTCTTGCTCGGAGTTGTATCCACTATAATCACCAATAGTGAATCGCAAGCTTTGATCCGAAGGCTTACAAACTTCTTACAACATCGAGCTTTGATCCGAAGGCTCAAAAGACATAACACGTGCATTTGATCCGAATGGCACGCGGACTTCAAACACTAGGGAACTTGACAAACCAAGCTTTTTATACCTCGATCAGACTTCTAAATCGGAATCGTGTTGGCACTAGAAGGCTGGGAGTTAATTTTGGAATGAAGAAGGTTTATAGCTTAGGAATATAGAGATATAAAAATGAGTGAATAAGAATATGGAATTCAATATCTATTTATAGATTTTTCTGAACCAAGTTTGGGCCAAGTTCGGATGCCCAACGTTCAGAAAATCGAACCTTAGAATCCTGGTCTCACGGAGTAACATTCAAACTGGGTCTTAGGGTGACTGAGTTTGCCTCGAGTTTGCCTCGAGTTATGTCCAAAATCTGCTGGCCAGTTTCCAGAATATTGGGTCCAGGTTTGGTTTGGTTCAGGTTGTTATGAGTAGACTAGGTTTTAGTTTAATATGGGTTTGAATTTTCTAGTGCCAATACGAGCCGATGTACATTTTGTCCTAGACTCAATGAATATAAAATACAGACTCAATAACACAGCTTGTGGACTTGTTGCAGCATGTCTTCAGCGAAGTAACGGAGATACAACGGTTATCATTTTATGTGCCGTATTGAGTCATATCAGATCATAGTTAGTCGATTATCGAAATCGAGTTGACGGTTACCCATTTGGGCAAACAATCTCCCCCATTTTGATAATTAATAAACTATGATCAATACATCAATATTCATACCTGGGCACATATTTGATAAGTACAATGCTCCCCCGTAATTCCTGAATGACGGTATAGGTGCATCATCGGTCTTTGTCTTCTCCTATATTGCTTCTTCTGTCTCCTTGTCTTCTCCTTTATTGCTTCTTCTGTCCTTTTGTACTTGTCTTACGTATCGGTCCTTTTTTTTCCTCCTTTGTCATTTCATCAAAATGATATAGCTCGTGGAGCAAATATAGACAACATATGAAACATAAAGTGAAGAAAAATAAGACATAATTACAAATTATAGATACTATTTAATGACATAAATGAATGAATTTATGTCAAAAGTTATAAATAAAATCTATCAGAGTATCCATGATTCATGCATTTGAACTCAATTACTTTAGCATGTTATATGAATATTCTTTAGATAAACATGAATGTAAAGGAGAGAACCAAAATCCTTGAGAATAAAATATTCAGATGATTGGAATGCTCCCCAATAAAGTATGACCTATCTAAATATAGATAATCATGAACTTTTACAGATAGTCCATATACTATGAACAAAATCAAAAAAAGCTTTCATAGTGCAGAATATAGGAAATATATAGCCTAGAAAATATACCAATTGTAACTAGAATATCATCAACATCAATTTCTACTAAAGATTGAGCCAATAACTACTCATCGTCACCAGTAATTTTAAACGCCTAGTTAAAACTAGAAAATTCAGTTCTTGACGATAACAGTTGCCAACTTTAAGTCAAAAAGTAGATATTGAATTCGATGTTGTCTTCGGAACAATAAATTGCAGAAAAAACCTTAACCAATCATGATTCTATAAAGTGTCGATCATCTTGGGTTAGCCGTAGGGGCCGGATTCTAGCTAGCGGTGGTCCGAAGATACTTATGTACCGTGTCGCTTAGGGTATTTATGCATTTTTGACAGAAGGGCCCTTTCGGCTTATACCCTAAACAATTTTTTATTTTTACAGAACTTAGATTTAAAAGAATTTCAAGCAATTTAAGTCTTCGTACCTCATTCAAATTCAGAATTCTTAATTCTTGACAAATAAACTTGAGGCGATACTTGGCTAGGGGATTAGTAAAGATATCAGTAAAATGATGTTCAGAGTTAACAAAAGAATTAAGCAAATATCGTAAATCTTATTTCACAAAGATGATAAAAATATATACTTAAAAAATATGTACTAAATAAATAAGGTGATATAAGGACATCTGATTCAAATTCATATTTAGTCATGTGTAATAGTCAATAAAACATATAAAAATACTCAACCACCTGTCATGCTAGATAAAATAATAAGAATTAACTAGGCATGCTAGTATCATAAGTCTCATATTAACAATTGAAAAATTAAAGACATGCTTGATTCTATAATTTAGCCAGTTAGGAAGGAAATATTTTTTTATGTTACCAAAGTAGCTTTCGTTGCTATACTTATGTTGGTGAAATTGCTTGGAAGAGGACATTTATAGCTTTGCAACCACCAACATTCTCCTTGGTGCTAAATTCCGACACAAGGCATTCTACCTACATCATTAGGCAAAACTTTGGTATCCAAGATTTGGATTCATATTTGTTAGCTTTTGGTATCCACATAAACTTGTTCATACTAACCAACTATTTAATATTACACTGTTGTGAAATATGTCCTTATAGACCACAGTAATGACATATAGCATGGACATAAGTGTTAGAAACAGTATGGTGAATATGACTGTGAAGTGGTGCATTGTGTCTTGCGTGGATATTTGTAATAAAATGCATGATTAGAAGGTTTGGCCTTCTTGGGCTATGGCTTATGAGTGTCCTTGGGTTTTGAGTGACACGTATTAGATCAGGCAGCAGTCCGTGCAGGCTATTTTTTTAATCTAATTTCCAACTTTTTGGATATGTCATATAACTTAGTATATCTAGCAGTTAAGACATCAATTCTAATAAGTGTATTACTACTCTTTTTCTTCTCTATTTCATAATCTTCTTTGAGCTTGATATAATCCTTGTCTTGTTGCTTATTTCTAAGAAGTACTTCATGTAAGTTCAATCTAACTGATACTAATTCATCTGAATCACTTGGGGAATGTGTCTTTCTGATATCATCGAGTGTGGACAATCTATCAATCTCAAGTTTGTGTTCCTTGAGTTCCTTCTTTCGAGATTTTGTATTTATCAAGCAGTACTTTGTGATCATCTAGAAGGTCACTAAAGGCATCACCTAGTTCATCAAATATAAAGTCATCATATAGGGGGTTCATAGATACCTGATCGAATGCAATTAAGCATATATTTGCAGAGTTACAAGGATTCTCTTCTTCTTCCGAATCACTTGCTTTGCTTTCACATCATATGCTTGTGTTAGAATTTTCTTCTACTTCCATATCGCTAGCTTCTTCTTCATGCATGTTCTCATAAGTAGCTTCAAGAAGTTTTCAGATCTCATATAAGGTTGCACAAAAAGAAATATGATTAAGTTCATTATTGTCTAAAGCAAAGTAAAGAGCATTCATTGCTTTTGCATCAAGACTAGCTAATCTCTTTTCTTCTTCCATGTAGTCATAATAAGGTTCGTTAACAATATTGAAATTAAGAGGAGAAATGATAGTAGGTTTTCTGTAACCTTCAATAGCATTAGTCCATACGTCAAAACCAAGTAATTTTAAGTAAAAGCTCATCCATGTCTTCCAATAAGTGTAATTATTTATATCAAAACATGGAGGTCTATCTATGGATTGTCCTTCTTTTGTAATGTTAGCCATGAGTATTCTAGAGTGTATAAACTAAGCACAGTTTAATAAAAACCTGCTCTGATAACAATTGTAGGACCGTTAGGGCAACTCTAGAGGGGGGTGAATAGAGGGTGCGTGTGTAGCAGAAATAATAAACCCCAATTAAAAATTAAGTTACGTAAAGGTAGTATATATACCAACAGATATATCAATTATGAATATGTAGTAAAGTAAGAGTTGAGAAGAGCAAACACAAATACTATAATTTTATCCCGGTTTCCCTCTGAGAGGACTAGTCCAGGTCGAGAACTCTTGCTCGGAGTTGTATCCACTATAATCACCATTAGTGAATCACAAGCTTTGATCCGAAGGCTTGCAAACTTCTTACAACATCGAGCTTTGATCCGAAGGCTCGAAAGACTTCACACGTGCGTTTGATCCGAAGGGTACGCCGACTTTAAACACTAAAGAACTTGACAAACCAATCTTTTTATAACTCGATTAGACTTCTTAATTGGAACTGCATTGGCACTATAAGGCTAGAAGTTAATCTTGAGAATGAAGAAGGTTTATAGATCAGAAAGATAGAGATATGAAAGTGATTGAAGGAGTGAATAAGAATTTGGAATTCAATCTCTATTTATAGGATTTTTCTGAACCGAGTTCGGGATGAGTTCGAATGTCCAACGTTCAAAAAATAGAACATTAGAATCCTGGTCTCACGGAGTAACATTGCAAAATGGGTCTTAGGGTGACTGAGTTTGCCCCGAGTTTTGTCCGAACTTTGTTGGTCTGTTTCCAAAATGTTGGGTCCAGGTTT